>LR549037.1:0-649734 GCA_900536415.3 Caenorhabditis sp. 38 MB-2015 | reverse complement strand
AGAGAGAGAGAGAGAGAGAGAGAGAGAGAGAGAGAGAAAGAGAGAGAGAGAAAGAGAGTTGACATTTTTTGAGGTGAGCTATATAATTAGGTAGCTAGATTTTCATGAAAATTGATTTCTAATGCTCAAATATTCGCTTAGAAGTTGGAAGTCAGAAAGTAAAAGAAACTTGACCAAGGCTGAGACTTTGGTTTTTTTTTTAAATAGCCAAAAGTCAGCCGTTTAGCCTGGGGTTTTTGAAAAGATCTAGCTTTTGGGCCGACCCTACTAGGTCTCTCAGGTCGAAGTGATTTAAGACCGGGTGAAGAATCGGGCTGGATAGTTCTCTGAAACAGAGATGCCAACTTCCAAATTTGAGTACCATAGAAAAAAGAGGAAAATAGATATCACGTAAAATTATACGTCATCTCGAATTAATCTACTTCCTGAAGAAAATCAGTAGATTTTGCTGAAAGTACTGAATTCTTCGTACAAAATTCGTTATCCTGAAATATCCAGGGAATAATGTTATCTTAGAACTAACTAACTTTTTAATGACTTTTAAAGAATTTTTCAGTTTTTCAATGTAAAGTTCAAGACTAGAATTGATATACTAGATATTCACACTGGCAAAAGCTGAAGATGGGTTCAAAATTTATCGAATGACATGAATTTTGTTGAAAATTTCCTTCGAAATTTTTTACTTCTCAAGGCCACGTTTAAGAGGTTTTTAGTAAAAATTAGGCCTATTTATTTCCTTATCTGGACCAAAAAAGAGCTCAAAAAGGGCAATTCTAAGCTCTTTTATTCAATATATCAATGAATAGATACTGTACCAACGAAAATATCGAAGAAAACAAGAAAATAAAATTGTCTTTCTCGACAATAATTCTCAAAATAAAATGAAAAATGTCGAAATCAATAAAAAATGCCAAATTTTTGCTGTGTCCGTCCGCTCTCCCACAAAAACGCGATTAAAAATTGTTCGCAAAAAAGTGAAGAAAAGAGACGAAACACAAATATAATGCGAGAATTGGAGTCAGGAAAGACAATCGCATTTTTTGAAATTGTTGACAACTAAAATTCCTTTTTTTTTTCTCCATATATTTTTTTTTGGTGAAATAGAAATTCTGAAAAATAAAGAACGAGTTTTCGCAAAAAAAAATGAAAACAACAAAAATTATAAATAAAATAAAACAATTGAATTCGAATTGTTCAAAATGGTGAAACATGTTTTATTTGTTATTATAATTTTTGTGACAAAAACACATTTTGGAAATTGATTTGTGGCCAGCTGAAACCTTTCTTGATTTTAATTATTTTTTTCTTTCGAAAATGTTTTCAAAATGAAGAAAAAAAAATGAATTGTCAAATAAATAAAAAGCAAGGCAAATAGACAATCTGAAAAGAAATTTTCCATTTCGAAAAATGAAAAAAACACACACATTTATAAATATGAGAAAAAAACTGGAAATTGAAATTGTAAGTGCTGAAATATAATTGAACTTGTACTTTGATAATTTTTTTTGAGGAAAATAATTGAAAAAGTCATGCACTACGTAATTTTGACTCACTGTGAAATAGGCCCCGCCCTTTTTGCGTGCACATAATGCTGGCGCGCCGGACCAGCGGAATGTCGGACACACAATTTCTATAAGTTTGAGGAGAGAGGGGCGCGCGTTTAGTGAGTGAGTGAGTTCCGAATTCCTTTGTGGTCAGGTTTTTTTTTGAAAATTATTCTAAAATCTTTGAATTTTGAGAATTCTTTCGTGAAACACGTCATCAATATGTAGCTTTTTTCCATTTCCTGAATTCCCATTCGACTTTTTCCAAATCTCTTCAAATGGGTCAAAAGGTAAACATTTCCCTTGTATTTTGTCAGATCCCCGCTCTATTTTTATTCTTTTCTTTATATATTTTTCATGTCTCTATTATTATACACCACCTGACTCTATTCTTTCTCTTTTTTCAGCAATCTACCAATTCCAATTCCGATTCAAACATGACTTTCCTCGCTGGAGTTCAATTGGAGAAATTCGACAAATCGAAAACCGAGGCAACCAAAGCGCTCGAGGGCAAAGTCATCGGATTGTATTTCTCGGCTCATTGGTGTCCACCATGTCGCGCATTCACACCAATCTTGAAGGATTTCTATGGAGAAGTCGAGGATGATTTGGAGATCATCTTTGTGTCGTTGGATAGATCGGAGACCGACTTGAAGGCCTATATGAAGGAGGCTCATGGTGATTGGTATCACATTCCATTCGGATCCGATACCATCAAGTGAGTTGAGGTCAAAGGGACGAGTATTTAGAGTTTGGCTAGCGGCTATGCTTTTTTCTCTCATAGTTTTACAACTATATATAAATAAATTTTTGCAGGGAGCTCTCCACCAAATACGGAGTCAGCGGAATCCCAGCTCTCATCATCGTCAAAGCCGATGGAACCGAAATCACCAAGGATGGAAGAAGCGATGTTCAAGGAGGCAAAGCGCCAAACGCCGTCATCAAGAAATGGAAAACCGCATAAATTATTTGCCAACCAACAATACATTCGCTTTTCCATTCTCTGATTTTTCAATTTCAATTCGAATTTCTTCTTTTTTTATACAATGTCTGTCCTGAAATAATGCAATAATGCACTTTTTAAGTAAAAAATAAACGTTTCTATGGTTACATACTTGTGACACATTGTTCGTTTTCATTTCGTCATCAACCTTTTTTTCTCAAAAGAAATAGAGAAAGAGGTACATATATTGTGGGAAACACATTTTGCAAAAATATTTCTGGATTTTTTTGTTGTTGATCAGGTAAGAATATTTTAAGTTAGTTTTCGCGAATTGTTAGCGTTAGATTACTGTAGTTTCAAATCTCACATAACGCATGAAATATTTTCTGGGATCATTCAAAGACTTCATCGAGCATTTGAGGCCAATTTTGACACTCAAAAGCCTATATTGATCTCGTGAAAAATATTATCAACAGAGCGCTTATTACAGATTGAGTTTTGGCTAATATCTTGTTGGGTTTTTTTTTTCCAAAAAGTTGCATGAATGGGTCAAGTTTTATCCTTTTTTTGACTAGATGTTTTTTATTCAATGGTCATAAACGAAAAATGTACTTTTGCCTCAGAATAGTAGCCTGGACCCCTTTTTGTACACTTCCTATTGATCACTCAAAAATAGCTAAATATATTTTTCCCATGGTCGATTCGATACCAAATCGTCAAAGCTACTAAACAGTTCCAAAGCATGAAGCAGCCTCTGAAAAGTTGTTGACGTTCAAAATCAGTATACCCCCTTCGATAGATTCTTTTTAGACCGAGCTAGTTCTCGGTCCGATAGCCACCGATTTACAATTGTTTGTCTGCTCTCAATAGTCATAAAATTTTGGAACACACAACTTTATCAACAGGCTAAATGTATATATTTGACATTTTGATAATTATTTGGTTTATTAGCCTCCTGATTGTAAATACTAGCCATGGGAAAGAGAGGTACGGTTTTGTTAGAAATAGAATCGGACCAATTGAATCATTAAAAAAAAACAATTTCTATAGTAGAGATATGAAATCGAATCAAACATGGAAATGATCTCCTGAATCAGACCACAATCTATGAAATTGGAGTCGTGGTAATATCTACGAACTTATCTGGATTAAAATCCTATAAATGATGTGAAAATATTGGTCTTGCAACGAACCAGTGTGATTTTTTACTATACCTGGACTGGTCGTTTGTTTTTTGCTCATTTTTTTCACGACGAAAGGCAAGGTAAAGAAAATCACACCGTGACGTTCTTAGTGAAAAATAGGTCATTTCTCAATTGCAATTTCAAATAAAGCTGTTTCTAAGCGGATTTTTAGATTTCAGGAGATTTAATGGTGAAATCGGTTTTTGGGTGCTATTTCATCGAAAATCTAAATTAAGAGGACACAATTTTTGTGGAAAATTTATGCATTTTTGGGTGGGTTTTTTTCTCGAGAAACTACAATTTGAAATAGACTCTGAAGTTTTATTATACATATAATGAGGACAGTTGACATTTCAATTTTTCTGGTGAAAAAATAATACTTCCTCAAAAAATATTATTAAGCACATAATATGTGTTATATTATATATTATCAAGTTGACTTGTTATCACTAAAAAACATCACGGCGTTTTCCTGTTAATAGGAAATAAATAAATTTCCTGTTGGTATTTTTGGCCTCCACTATAATGAGTGAGCATTTTGAAAGCTAAAAGGAGCTCTGAAAACACAAAAACTAGTTCTCAAGAAAAGCTAAGACTATATATTTTTAGCTCCATTTTCACCAAAAAAATAAATATATCAATCATTTTTCTGATCGTCATGAGTAACCATCAAAATCGGTCAATTCCATAAATATTCAACGATTTTCTCCCGATAGTACAATCGATAACTTTCATTTATATTTATTATACAAATAAACATTATTTATATTATATATTTTTTCTATTATAAACATATTTTTTTTCGAAAAACAGGAGAGCGCCGCCCTAAAAAAAGAGCCGATCAGAGAAGCAGATTTGATATTCGAAAGAGTGAATAATAGAAGCTGACTGCCTTTGCTGTTTTGCGTATTTTACCTGTCTTTTTCTCTAACATATATACACAAATATGGATATTCAAATGACTACCATGGTATGTTTATATTTTTGGGATGATTTTTAGTGTTCTATGCACCAGAAAGTGCTCAAAACAATACACGAAAGTACAAAATATGTATAGTACAAATAAACATTTATTAGTATTCCTCTACTGATGTTATTATGTAAATATTGAAACTATTTTCCTCTTCAAAACAAAATTCAAATCGATATTTTATCGAAAGAAAAAACCAAAAAAAAAATGCATGACTCATTCTGTGGTTATTAAATATGTCATTTGAACCACACACTCGAATGCACTATATCATTCGACCATTTTTTTGTTTCAGTTGTATTTTATGGGTTGTGGTCTTTTTTGTTTAGTTTATAATTTGGACAGAATTCGTTTAAAAAATATATTTAATAAAAAAAATACCTAAAACTGTGCTCGACAGCTGAGAAAACAAAGAGTTTCCATGATTCATATTGATTTGTCGGATTCATTATCCATATTTCTGTGTTTAGAGTCGGTTGATTTGATTTTTGTTCTAATAATTGTTCCTACATGATTATAGCTTGACCTTCTCTAATTAATTCTCAGGTTTAGACAAAAATTAGTCATTTTTGCTGATAAGTTTTATCAGGAATTCGAAATATGTTGTCTTGTCACTTGGGTACTGTAGTTTCAAATTCGCGATTTCAAAATAGTTTCAATATTAATCTAGGTTGACTATGATAATTTTGTAGTTCAGAGAACAAATGAATAAGTATGGTAGTGCATATATTCAAAATCAATTCTCTGTTTCAACTCAACTGAAAAGCTAGACCTATGGGATAATGTTTCGTAATGCTTCCTTCTTTGGAAAAATTCAATTATTATTCACGCAATTATGACGTACCAGACTGTTTAGTTTTGAAATGAGATGATTCTGGAGACTTTTAAACTAGTGGAATCAGATTCTGATATCAATAAAACTAAAAAGTTTTCATTTATTTCCACAATGTTTAAAACCAGCAAAAGATTGAGGTATTGATTTGAAATTAAAGTGTGAAGCGGGCCTGTAGAAACGGATTCTGACATAGGCAAACTGATATAATTTAATATTGGTCATGACATTTTCAAAAATCTGCTAAAAAATTCGACAACCAGATTTTTAACTATTGAAGTGATTAGACCTGACCTTTAAAAATTAGATTAATATTTTGAAATCATAATATTCCGAATAAATCTAAATTTTAACGAAATGTTTTTGTCTGAAAATAGGTCCCTCAAAAACCGCTGATTGGCACTGTTTATTTCAAAAAATCGGTACTTATTTTCCACTCGCAAATATTTACCGTTTTTGGTTGGATATGCAAGGCTCTGAGGTACTGTATGGTTCCGAGTTGGTTAGTTTTGGTTTTGATTTTGACAAAATTCAACCGATCAAATGCTCGTCATGGATGATCGCAATTTTTTGTACGCTAAGACGAAATTTTACCGGGTTGTCAATGCCAAAATCGGTTTCTATTGGTTCAAATAACCTAGAAAACAATTTTCAAAAATGTTCAAACTGCAATTTCAATAACCCGATGATTTCAATTTGCAACTGATTTTTTGACAATGAAGGTTCATTGCCTTTTCTGATTTTCTATTCCTTTCGCCAGAAGACATTCTCTGACCTATTAAACAAAATAGTGAGTGAAAATGAGAGAATCAGACACTTGTAGATCAAAATATCTCGTAGCGAAAGGAATAGAAAAATGAAATGAGCAATATGTCATTAGATTATTGTAGTTTTAACAATACCATGATATTTTAACCGGTATTGGCTAGATTTCGAATGTCAAGTAGCCTTGGTGATGTTCAAATCAGGCCTCAACTTTCTTCGGTAGTTTCAACCATCCTGTTTCAGTATCAAAAACACAGATTCTGAAAGAATTGACCGCTCAAAATAGATGGGTGAGACAATAATATTGAAAATATCCGCAAAATTGACAGTACCAATATTTATTTCCCCGATGACTCATTCTCTATTTATCCTCATTTACCCTGTCTGTTCCTTCTTTTTTCCTCAGATGACCTTTTGTATTCCCAATACCGTTTCTTCTTCTTCTTCCCTTTGATTTTCTACTTTTTCAATTCAATCGATGCGCATAATTTGTTTTGTATTCTTCCCATCCGCCCTCTTATTTTCATGCACTCTTTCGCATTTACAAGACGGAAAAAAGAAAAAAGAAAATTGTACATCCATGACCACAAAATTTCACATGTTTGTTTTTCATGTTTTTTGGTTTACACAGTTTGTTGCTCATTTTTTCTATGACCATGAGCTCACAAGTATGCACAGATTATATTTATTCGAAAAATATATATTTATATCATTTCTTGACGTATATATTCAAAAAGTTCTCATTCGGTGCTTATTTTAATGCTCCAAAAATCCATAATTTTACAACTTTTTTTCCTTATCTTATCATTTTTGTAACTCCGCCTTAAAAGTAGAAAATATTACACATGTATTACTAAAATATTGTTGAAAGATATAAAATTATTTTTTGCAAACAAATATGAGATATAAAAGTTATTATGAGGTTTGTGGAGCATTTTTATGATGTTGAACTTTCTATTTTTTCCAAATTGTTAATGAAACAAAACATTGTTTGCATTTGGGCGAGAATTTTAGATGCGGAAATATTTTTTTTTGAAAAAAAACAAAAAAATATCCGCCGGCATGGGGAGTCCAACCTGCGAGTGTGCGCTTCGAAGTCGTGCGCTTCCCCAACTGAGCTACGTAGCCACTTCTTCACGTTGGTTGAATTTCTAAAATGTGATTCACAAGAAAATCTCAATTTTTTCAATTAACTCTTTCCAAAAAAAACAGCCAACCTAATCCTCTCAAGTTCATTTCCCAATATACCATTTCCTCTATTTATTTTCATTTTTTTTTGGAAAAATCAAATAGAAATTAATCGGATTAAAAAGCGATTTTTGTGGTTGGCGGTGTCTTTGTCACTTTTCATTCATGTGTATGCGAGTAACCATGACAATATTAGATTATTCATAAAAAATATATATAAGGAAATTAGAATATATTTAACTTTTTTTTTGTTTTTTTTCAGAAAATGCTACCAGAAGAAACATCGGATGATGATCAAAGTCATCCACAATTTGCAGAAAGGACAGGGAGTTCAAGGCATGTTTTTGAGAATTTTAAATACCTTATGTACGGGGGATTTTTTGTAGTTTACAATCTTCACTTTCCAAGCGAACAAAGAAGAGTTTAAAGGACCTCTCGGAAGGGGTCCAGAATCGATTGCAGAATTCTAATCAGCTTCAGCGAATCACCGAGGATGAATCGGTAAGGGTCATTGCCACGTGGTGTACTCACATATAACTGTTTTTCAGCCATCTACACCAACAGCCCCTCCAAGACCAAATCGACAATTTTATCGCAATTCGATTGATTGTGCACATATTGTTGATGAGACAAAGCAAAGATCTTCAGATCAGTGAGTTAGAATGGAAAGGAGAACTTCGTTTGAAACATAACAGGGTTCAGATGGATATTTTCATTTTCATTGCTTAGCCCTAGAGCGATTGTCACCTTAGATTGGGCGCCCTGAATTGAACCAACCTTGGTAAAATAGAACCCAAACAACTTTCCGATCAGATCAGGTTCAGTTTTAACGTGGAATTTTTTGTTTTGAACAAAGATAATGAGCGGATCACTATCAATTTTGAATTCCTCAATTTTTGACGTGATTAGGACCTTTCCAGGTGTGTTAAAAGTTTTCAAATTCCTAAAAAAAATACCGAATAAGTCCGTTTTTGTGGTTCGACTCAGGAAAACTTCAAATAAATCAAATCATCTGTCATTTTCCAAATTGGATCCCACACAGAAACTACAATTTTGGACCCTGTTTTCTTGATTCTCGGGTTTCCTGTTTCTTTGAAAGGGGAATGTTGTGAAAAAAAATTTGATAGATTTTTGAACGCGGATCAAAACCCTGTATTCAATTTTTGGCCTCGAAGTTTACATTTGAAAAAGAAAAATGTTGAAAAAATTACTTTTGTAAGCTGTAAGATAACTTTTCATCGAAAATTTTCATTTTTTTTTGAAAATATCCCCAGAAATTAACAATAGAAGCCAGACATCTGTCCTTCTCTCTGCTGGTTTTCAAAATATTAGGTTGGTGCATAAGTTTCGATCAGCTGATGCAATTTGTTTTATTTTTATTTCAATTTCAAAGAGAGAGTAGATGAAAATTAAACATATCTCCCATCATTATGGTCATTGGTAATGATGGTCAATATGTTTAATTTTTATCTACTCTCACTTTGAATTTATAATAAAAATGAAAAGTTTCATCAGCTGATCGAAACTTATGAACCAACCTAATATTTCTGTTTTTTATTCATTGTTTTTCAGAAGTTCGGATGTCTCCTCCGAAGGTCAACGTTCTAACTGGAGTCAATCTGTTCAGCAAATCGAGAATGCTCTTCATCGCAATTATTACAAAATCGCCTATTCGATTGTTATCATTGCTTATCTCGCCGGATTTGCCGAGTATATGTATTTCCGATTAGTATCCCTTATTATCCCGGAGCATATCGTATTCCATCCTCCTTGTGAAGGCAAATCTACAAGGAAAATAGGAAAGGAAGGGTTCCACTATGGTGTATCTATTTGTGCATTTATTGGAATCGCTATCTTTCAATTGATGTGTTTTTTTGGTTTGACAATTTCCGAAAAATGGACAGAATCAAAAGAGAATCCGAGAGAAAGTCGACAAGCCGCTCAACGAGAAGAATTTGCATGTTATGTCAGATCAATGATCTCTAAAACAATGTATCGTGTATTTTGTGAGTTTCAAAAAACACAACAATTTGCATGAATATGGACTTTTTCAGTATGTTATGCGATTTGTTCATTGATCAATTGTGCAATTATATTCTACATGGTGGCAATTCAAGATTCATTGGGGGATATTGTTAGCACTATCCTGTTATATGTTTTTGATGCGGTTGTGATTTTGTATTTCATCGCATTTCCATTGACAACAGTCATTTATCACCCATATGTGCATTGCTTTAGAAAGTAAGTTAATGGGTAATTTCTTGAAGCTTCTATCTAAAAATGTTTTTTTTTTCAAATTCATAATGATGTGTAAAATTTGACATAGTAAATGTCACCCTTCTCGAAGTATATCTGTTCACAAATGACCGTCATCCACTTATATTAATTCAAAGAATCGATTTCCTATTCAGAAATGTTCTGAATCATCCAAAATATCATTGGGTCGTCCTGCTGTAGTTTCAGTTTTTCTGCTTGACATTTAATGAAGTGAATTTCTGACGTTCTGGGGTAATCGATTCTGACATCTATAATCTAACTAAATATCATATTTGGGGTGCGATATTTTTTCTTGGATAAAATAGCTGGTTCTACGGGATCACAGAATTCTGGTTCTGAATCAAGTATTGGGATTTATGTAGGTATATGAAAATAGGATCAATAAAATCTTCTTTTTTAGTTAAATTAAATCCACTCCGACTTACGATATCTTATTTTTTCTGAAAATATCTTCGAGAACATTTTTGGATCAACCCATAGCTAGTAAAACTGCAATTACTAAATAGTGTAATACTTTTCATAAGTTCCACCCCATTTCACATTTAATTTATGTATTTCCAGACAAAGATCTCCTGCTGCTCGTTTCATGCTCTCCGCCAACAACGAGCCACGCACCCAAACATCCACTCTCGAATCCAATATTTCTGGCCTCGAAGAAGCCATGTCATCATCCGCCGCCCAAATCCACGTCCCACCCGAGATTCCAAAACTCAACTTCTCGCGTCAAGACCCAGTTCGTCAGAACAATCGAAGACATGAGCCAGTTCTCGAGGAATATCTACATTCTCCACGTCGTCATAATTACAATCCGCCTGGCTCGACGACAAGTGATGAAACATCCAATAATGAGAGATTGACAACATTTGTCTAAAAACACAAAACAAGAAACTATTAATTTGTTCCCTTTATTAATGATCTCCTACAATTCCTGTGTTATTTTAATGCAATTTCGGGTATTTTAACATTTTCTTTAATAAATTCATATTTTGTGATTTCAAAAAAAAAAATTAACTTCGACGGCATGCGGAATCGATCCAGCGAGTGTGCGATTATCAGACAACTGCTTACCCAGCTGAGCCAGCTAGCCAAGAGATTTTCCAATGTTGATGTTTTTTTCAGAGAAAACCTCCAATTAAATTTGCAGTCAGGTGAACAACGATTTCGTGTTTTTGTTAAGCTTGACAGCAGAATCTCTATAGCAACGATGAAATCTCCCATTCGATTCTATTATTTTATTTTTTAATGTTATATTACTCTTTTTTTCTGCTGCTTCGAGGGAGAACGCGATGGAGAAAGTAATTACTGTTCGAATCGAAAAAAAACCGCACTCGACCTCAATTCAATATGTATGTACATATATTCTCTGTTTTATATTTCGCCCAAAATTCAAATTTTTTTCTCGCGTTGTTTTGTTTGTGTTGTTACTATGTATAGCACTATTGTTTTGATTTGATTGTTCATTTTTAGACAATAATACGTATACTCCCGGATTCTCTCAATTTCAAACAAAAAGTTTTGTGAATTTACAATGTGACATAGACCCCCTTATCAATTTATATAGAACACACCCGAAAAGTCACATTCACTTGTGACTTGAAAATGTGCTCAGTTATTCAAGTATGTGTCGACCCTATACCCCTTTCAACTGGTATTTAAAATCCGTGCCAGTCACCTAGAGAATCCCTTTTTATTTTTGTTCTATTTTCAAGGTACCCCTTTTTCCCGGATCTAAAACACCTTTTCCTCAAATCAAAATTATGATATTTTTTGCTCTTATCTTTTTGCTAGTTTTTCGTGTCAGTTTTCATCTTTAGTTTGAATTCTTTTTTTTTTTTGAAATTTCAGATATTCAATGGGTGAGGTGGAAAGGCCTAGATCGCTATCTAGGATTACTGTGGATTCAGATGCCGAATATATGGATGCATATGATCATGTGACATAGTTAGTTTGGGATGGAAAGGGGGTGGCTTATTGTAGATTTAAAGGACTGGAGTCGAAATGAAGACTTTTGAGAAAATCGTGTTCTGAATAAATTCACACGTGAGAATGGAATTTTGAAGAGAAGCGTTATACTTTGAAGCCCTTATCAAAGTTATTTTGAGTTTTTTTTAAGCCGATTAAAAAAAAGTTTGAAAAAAGGAGAGTGCGATCCGAATTTTGAAAGATTAAAGTATGTGAGAAAAACACTGAATACCTAAATGGCAATATAGTTCCTGAGAAAAACAGACATTTTTTGGAAACAGCTTGATTCGAGTTCTAAATTGGATACAGAATGAGAAGTTTTTTATACATATATTGTTAAAGGATTGTACCGATTCACCAAAAAAAATGTGCAAAATGTTGTATGATGTGAACAGTTGAACAGTTTGGCGAAAACTAACAATGAATCAAGACACTCCTTTTAAGTTTAAAAAGTCATGAAATTCAGAAGATCACAAAATTGATTGATTCATGATCTTTGAAACGAATATTTCGGGTTTTATTCTAGTATCTTTGGCAGGTTCAATATCTCCAGAATGATGTGAAAGGTTCAGAAATATTCAGAATTAACAAAAAAATTGTGTACTCGGCACGTTCGGACACAATTAATTTGGAATTTTTTTTTTGTCTATATATTTTTGTGAAAGTTGCATAATTTAGCTTCAAAATCTAATTTTTTTTTCTAATTTAGAAAAAACTACAGTTATTCAGAGGACAATTTTTCATGTCGTGTTAGACCGATTCAGTTTTGGAACGATCACTTGTTAGTTCTATGATCAATATTCTATCTCAAGAAGTAAGTCGGTTTTAGACTCTTCAAAAGATGTCAATTTTTAGGCCCTAATTCAAAAAGAAAAACCGAGATTTCACCTAAACTTCATTCTTCTAACCCACAAAAAACCATTCAAAAATCCTTAAAATTTCCAGCAGCGACTCTCTTGAATTGTTGGACACCATTGCTGAGACTCAAATCACTCTCAACCTTTTCATGAACAACAAATTTGTATTAGCCGAAGAGCGAATGGCTGAGCTGTGAGTTTTGAAAATTTTCTGTTTCATATACCGTTCATACATTTCATATCTTAATTCATTCCGATATCAAGTCTTCTATTTTTCCAGATATGATAAAAGTATGTACCATTCACTGGGTTATACAAGTATCCTATTCATCAAAGCAGTTATGACAGTTGATAAGGTAAATCCGAAAGTCAATAAAAATTCCCTTCCTGATAAATTTGTGTGTTTTCAGAAAGATATGGAAAAGGCAGCGGAAGCTTGTAAAGTATCTTGCGATGTTATTGAGAGGTTTAGACAACGACGGACTATTAGTGAATCTCTATTTGGTGCAAGTGCCAAGGGAAAGAAAATGAGTGATGGTAAAATTCATTTCTATATTCCAAGCAACTTCTAGAGATTTCAGAAGAACTTCATGCAGAGCTCTGTTATGCACAGATCCTTCTGATCCGTGCAATTCTCACATTCTTTCACGATGATAACTTTGCCAGTTTTATCAAAGGCGCATTGAATATTCGAACGTGTTATCAAACATATAAGTATTGTGAAAAGTTGATGAATGAGCAGAGTATTTGGGTGGATCGAAATCGGAAAGTGAGAGAACAATTTGAAAGTGGAACGAGGATGGGGTTAGGAACATTCTCCTTGATGTTGTCAATACTTCCTTCGAAGGTTTTGAGATTGTTAGAAGTTGTTGGATTTTCAGGAGATAAGGTAGCCACGATAAATCAGTGAATATTATTTAGTATTGAGAACTTTTAGGGAGCTGGGATGCGCGATCTACATCATGTTGCTTCAATGACTCACACATTATGTTCTCCTTTAGCGAAAATGATTCTTTTAACTTGGCATCTAGTCGGTGAGTCTTCTGAGAACATGTCGAACTATATAAATTAGGAACAACGTGTCCTTTTTTCCTTATCAGATAATGAATGGGGAACTTGGGAAATGAAAAAATGCGAAAAGGCATCAGAAAGTGGGCAAAAATCTGAGACTATTATGAAAAATTAAACTTCTGCCATTGAGACGATTTTCAGTTTGAACGCCAGAAATATTTTTTACTATTTTTCCCTGAAAATGTTTTCTGGGGTAATCGTTCTTGAAGAAACCGATGCAGCCATCGTTAGAATAGTTCCGAATCTTATACCGAAATTCGCTTATTTTGAAATGAATCATTATTAATGTTCTTCTAGTTTGTATATAAAGATTGAAAGATCAGTTCGAACTAAACAAAAAAAAGAAAACGTAGGTTTTTTTCTTATCAGATAACGAATAGAAAGTTTAGAATTAGAATAAAAATTTGAAACCTCTAAACAAGTTAGGGCCGAAAACTGAAACCGTAAAAAATGAAGTTTGAAAATTTATTCATGACGGAGAGGAGGATAAATGAAATCACATCGTGATCACAGAAACTTTTTAAAGAAAAAAAAGCTCACAAAAAATTCTGTTATTTATCCGGGTGTTTTTCAATGCTTCTATGACCTCTGAACAAATATTAAAATTACTGAAAGCGTTACCTCCAAAAGTATAAGCCATAATTCAATCAGTAAGTCTTACGTATGTCATTGATAATAACGTTTTTCTCAATTTAGATGAATTCTAATCTATTTTTCAATGTCAGAATTGGTTTCTACGGGTCTGGTTACCCCCAATAAAACTAGCTGGGAAAAGCTTATTTTCAGAATTTTTCGGGCGAAAAAACTGAAACTACAGTAACCGGTGGCAAAAATTTATTTTTTTTTAATGAACCACTGGTCAAATGGAATATTTTTCAACGTACATAGACTAAAAGTTGAGAATATTTGAACCTATATTTAAACAGGTCATACCAATATTGAAAAAAATTGAAAAATAGAAAAAAAAAAAACAAAATATTGAAATTGCCAGCAGTCATTTTGGTCGAATATTTTCTAAAAAACTAGGAGGTTTTCTCAAAAACATCTTCAGGAATAGTGGAATTTTTAATAAACCACAAATAATTATACTTTTCAGCATGTTTTATATTGGGTACTGGTCAACCAGATCTTCGCGTTTGTCATCAATTACTCCCTGGATTGTCTATTATGTGGCCAAATGGTGCTATTATGCTATTTATGAAAGCTAGATTATTACTTGTTTCGGGTGATATTGATTCTGCCATACACTATTTCAACAAATCAATCGAGTCACAAAATGTTTATCTTCAATTTCATCATGGTTGTTATTGGGAACTATTGTATGTTTTCTCATATTTTTCATGTAAATTAGGTATTATTCTAGATTTGCTCATTCTTACCAACGTAGATGGTCTCATTCGGCAAATTATGCAAAACGGTTAATGGAAGAGTCAAAGTGGAGTAGATGTGTATATACATATATGCTTTGTATATTTTTCGCCGCGGATGAAAGTGTTCCGGAGGAAAAAAGGAATGAAACTATCGCAGTTTTGGCAAGGTAAGAACTGAAACTATTGTTTTGCTCGTGATATTGGTTTTTTGACTTTTTTTGAAGTTATTGCGAGTTCGAAAGTTGGGAAAATTTATCTGAAATTGTTAGATCAGCTGTTCGTACTTCATTGAACAAAAATTATTCTTTGGTTATGACTTTATTCGGTCCATTCACTTCTAATGGTCTTCTTCTGTTTTAGACAGATTCAGGTTTTTGGACGCTGATCAACATCATGTATTCAGTTTTTGCCATATGAAACTTTCATATACGCAATTTTCAACCTTAAAGTTTACACTGGAAAAAAAATGTTTCAAAAATGCTCTATAGGATAACTTTTCAATTCATTCCTAAATTTTTCTAACTGAAAAACTGAAAATCATTTCATTTTCAAAGACCCTCCCCCCTGGTTCCTCATTGTGACCTTTATAATTTTGGTTTTTTGATTGCAAAAAGTTAAAAACTATTTGAATTTTTTACTGTTTCATGAATCGGGGTTTTTGAAATGTTCACAATTTTCTGATAGTGAAAGTTAAAGTGACAAATCAAAATCATGTGCTACATGTTTTCAATTTTTTTTTAGATTTTCCAAAATAGAACAATTTTTCCTAAATATAACATTTTCAGTGAAAATGAAGGTTCTAGGGTTCTATTACATACTTCATTACTCTACATATAGTTAGGTCCCATTCCACTAAATTTCAAGCTGGAACCTTTACAGCTTAAATTCGGGAATTGATAATCGCGGTTTGCAAAAACTAAATACATGATGTTGATCATCGTTCAAAAATCTATCAAGCCTCATATTTCTCATTTCAGCAAGGTTGATGGATTCCGTCTGAAAATCGCTGGCAAATCAATTCCCGTCGAAAAATATTGTGGAAGGAAGGCCAAACGATTCGTCGCCACAAATTCACTACTCTTCGCCCATTATGTAAGCCCTAATATCATTTTCTAACACCCTCTCATTTTTTTTTTCAGGAATTTATCTACTTTTGGAATGGTTTTGATATAATATCAAAAAGTCCAAAACTACTGAATCCAATAATTGAAGATTTGGATCGAGTATGGGCAAAGAAAAAGGATTCATGTAAGGATATAGGTTTCAAAATTTGAGGAAATCAAAATTAAAAATTTTTTAGGTGATATAAATGACGAGGCTCTATATTATTTTCTGAGGGGTGTGACATTGAGACATTTGAAAATGTTCGCGCAAGCAGAATCAATGTTCTTGAGAGTTTTAGAGAGGTAAACATCAAACTCATCAATCACTTGACCTATTTCTCTTATTTCAGAGAATCAAAAATCACCGATTTCACATATTTACCACCAAATGCCACGTATGAAATCGCAATGATTCGATTATCCGAAGGAGCATTGAATGAAGCACAACAATTATTAGCCAAGGCTAGAAGTTATACAAAATATTCGCTAGAAAACAAATTACATTTTCGAATTCATAGTGCAATGGACAATATGGGTTGTAGAACACCAATGTTATGAGCATTTCAAATTATTTTTATTTATTTTTTCATTGTATATTTGATGATAATTATTATCCTTGTATATTTGCCCTTTTTAGAACCTCGGTAGTGATGTAACTTGATTTTGGATTCGCGTATTTTTCGAATAATTCTTCTTGTGAACTCTGGAAAAACAAGTTTTAATTAATTTTTAAAATTTACAAAAAATGTTTTTAAATTGCCGCACACAAAATGACCTAGGTGCCGACAAAGTTCGGCCACCTAATTTCTTCGTTTTTTAAGACGAGTGTCAAGCAACCGTTTTTGTTGAAATTTCGATTGTAAAATAAAGAAATTTAAAAATTTGTGAGTTTTTGCGTCATGGTGTTGACACCAAATTTGTTTTTTTTTTTTGGTTTTTTTTCGAGGAATAGGTTCCCAATCACTTCGTGATCTCATACCTCTGGCTTATAGTCCAATAGAAGTCTCAATTTCTTATTTGGGAATCCGACAGTTTTCTCGAACAACACTCGAAATGCGACATGATTTAATTCATTTTGATCGTTCTCATAGCCGAATTCTGGTTTCCAATAGTTTATATAACTTCTCAAAAACGCTGGCCAATACTGAATCCTCGAATTCTGTGAAAAATTCGCGTTACGATATCGATTTTCGAGGAATTTTCTCATTGGATAAACACATGTATCATCCATGCAGAACACCACTTCTTGGTTGAATTTCTCTGGATTTTGTGCGAGAGCAAAGAAAGAGGTTTCAATGATTCTCGCTAAATTCCCGGCGTGGATGAATTGATGCATTCCACGTCGATCTCCTTCGATATATGGAAGCTGTCCGGTGCTGGCCAGTTTTTTGAGGCGTTCGATTTTCTCTGATTTTCCTTGGCCATAGACAAATGTTGGGCGAAGGAATAGAGCGTTGATGAGGCCTCTTTGAGAGGCTTTCCTGGCATACATTTCTCCTCTGGTTCTTGATTCGCCGTATGCATCCAACATGTAGTTACGAGGGTACTCCCTGGAAAATCGAATTGAAAACTAACTGGACTGGGAGACATCGCTTAATTTTTTCAACAATTTTTTGTAAATAAAAAAAAAATCCCTCAAAACTTCCCATTTGTGTCACTGAAACTCGGAATTGAAATTATTTTATTATCCAAAATCACGCGGTTACTGTAGTTCCAACTGTTGGCAAGAAATATTTTCAAAATCAAAGGATCTGTAGAATCCTGTTCTGAAAATTGGAAACTTTGGTATAGATGAATCAACAGAATTAGCTTCCGTCATGGAATTGGCCAAAGAACTTTGATCTTTCATAAATTTTCTCCACAAAAAATTTAGCGGCTAAAAAATACAACATGATGATCAGAATGTTGAACGCTTCACGTGTACTAAATTAAGGATAGTTGTGGCTTTTTTTTAATTACTATCAAAGATATGTCATTCGATAGATGTTTGAAGTCTTATCAACAAACATAACAAAAAATAATTTTGAGGGCTTACAGGTAATTGAGTATGGAAAAGAACTCTAGAACCTTCAATTTCACTGAAAATTTCAAGATGAGACTGGAAACTTAAATTTTTGAAACTCTAGAAAAGAAAATGAAAGAATGGAACTCTCGTCAATTTTATTTATTATTTATCACGTCAACTTTTCAATATTTTTGAGCATTATCAGAACACTGTGGAAATTTCTGAGAATACTGTCATTCTTCTGTTTTTCAATGAAACCAACCTTTTATGAATGAGAATTAAATACCTCCTAGTTCAGCGTTTAAAAACCTATCGAATGACATATAGTAGGTCTCGTCAAATATATCCATTTTTTCACACGATTCCCTTGTTAGCTTTATTCCCATAACTCACAGAAATACATCTTGTGGTAATCCATAATTATCTTCATTTGGAATCGGACAATATGCACATCCAACATTCACCAATATTTTTATTCCTAGATTCTTCATAACATCGACAAGCACTTCAGTGGCTGGAAATTTGAATATATATCCAATAAACCCAACCCGTTGAACACTTACCATCTAGATTATCTCTCCACATTTGTTGAACTTCCTCTTTATTTTTTGAATTTAGAATTGGAAATGGTGAATGTGCACAATGCACCACCCCATCACACCCTTTTATCGCATTTTCTAGCATTTTTCGCTCATTTAAATCAATATTGAATAATTTTATTCGACGATTCTCTTCTCTCGAAGTACTTTGTCGATCTATAATTCGAATTTCAGCAATTTGTTCGTTTTCCAATAATCTTTGCACAACATGTCTTCCAACCAATCCGGCACCTCCAGTTACCGCAATTGTGAACATAACTGAAAAGTATATAGATGTACTAAGTTATAAAATGAGACCAAAAAAGAAGAAGATGACCAAGAATAGATACAATCTGTAGAATGGAATGAGTGGATAGGAAAAAAAGAAGAAAAAGATGAAAATAGGTGGAGATGAGATGAGATGAACACGATAGCCTTGTTTCTCTTATTATCATGATCATCGGTTGTCATTACCCTCGAATATTCACGTAAGGTCTGGAAAGCAACGTTGAAAATTTACATTTTTCGAATAAAAAATAATGAGATTTGAAAATACATTCGTGAATTAAAGTCTGTTTTGAGACCAAACTTATCTTGATTCAAGGAATCTTCTGGATGAGTGGGTCGGTTTCAGAATTTTTATAGGAGACATCCAGATTAAATTCAGAGAGAAACCATCAAATGACTTCAGAATAGTCTTCTTATGTTCGAGCCCATTTTAGAGACCTCATACGGTTAACATGATCCAATGAAATCAGGCGTGAAACATATGACCCTAAAACGGATCAGAGAATCCTTTAATTTTCCCGAATCGTGCTGAAATTTTTTTTAATGATTCAGGAGCCCTATTAAAGATGGAGAAAAAAGAGTTGACAAGTTGTATTTTTTTAGAAGAGGGATTTTTTTCGGAAAATCTAGTGTTCGAGGAAACAATCAAGTTTGGAAACTTCCCACGTGAAAAATGTGAACAATTTCAGCTTCCGAATAAAATTTTCTCGAATACCAGAATTTGTATAAAAATCCCTAACTATAAAAATGTGCTCTCTTATTTTAGAGCAACTTGCCAGCTCCCTTTACCTTTAAGTACCTTTTGAATTGAACCAGGTTTGATAAATCAGTTACTCAAACGGTCTAGAGCATTCAAAGGTTTTTTTCTGAAAATGACGACTCAAAAATAAATGTTTCAGATTAAAACACTTTTTTTTTTAATTTCTGTGAGCTGATTTAGGGACGATTGAAGTGGTTTTTTTGGTTCCTCAAGTCCCCATCATTCTTATGTAATACTAAAAGTTCGAAAAACATTCAAGCTCTTTGAAGAAGCTCTAACAAAACTGGTTTTTACCAGATTTCGACAAAAACTCATCAGTGACTCTCATGTAGTATTAGAACAGAAAAAGCTTTTTACAAAAAATTTTACCTTTCCCGTTGCCTTTTAACTAACCACCTTTTACCTCTTTTGTCCCCGCCCATTTATTTGAAAGGAAAATAAGATTTTAAGGTGAATCCTCTGTTAATTGACTTTTAGCACATTAAAAAAACAAGTTTGTCAATTTTCTGAAAATTGCACTTATAAAGTAAACACATATTTGCGAGTACGTACATATGTTCCTTTCATGAAAAAATACTATAGCTGGATTTCATTTTTTGAATGATATGTAGAAATCAGACAATGAGAACTTTAAGATCGGTATTTTGCAATCAAATGTATCAAGATCAAAATTTATCATTCTCTGCGCAAAAAGTTGCATTTTTTGAAATAAAAAAGAACAAACATCAAAATCAAAAAAAGATGAAGGAAGTACTTTAAATTATTTTGGAAGCAAGATAAGATCTGATAATTCATTCTAGTCTACATGAATTGGTCAAGGTTCATTATAGTCTTCTTCTTTTTTGTTTGTTGGTTGTTAAAATGGTTATTCGAGGCAAGAAAATGGACGAAATTTCGGTTCGAACACGTGTGATTTATCATTTTTGAAAAGGCGACAAAAACGAGAGGAATTGAAATCATTTGATAGATTGTGATCTGAAAGTTGATAAAATGGAATACGTTCTCTGAGTTCGAAAAACAAAAAAATATTGGTGATTTTTCAATCAGATCGTACACGTACTGACCTTGGAGGTTTTGGAAATTTGATTTTGTTCCGATTTAAGTTTTCAATCGACGTTCAGTACCAATAAATCTTTACGAAAAAAATGGTTCCGACACGTTTTCCTATTTTCTTTCGGGAATTTCGGAACCAGAAAATTCTCCGATTATTTTCACTTATCTGATCAATTTCCGGTGAAAAATAAACCAATGGCAAAATGATAAATTACGGAAATCAAGTTTTCAAAAACATTTCCAACAGATTTTTAAAATTTTTGCAAATAATTCGGGAGTTTTGAAAAAATTGACCCAACCTTTTAATTCAGAGCCAGGTTATTGAGGTGAAACCGGTCTGAACAAGTTTCATCGAGCGGACGGTTTTTAGATAGCTTTCACCTTGGCTAATCTTCTTGCATCACATACAAATAACAACCGGCCTATTGCAGACCCGTAATCCACCAGGCGCCATTAAGATTCAGAAAATTAGTTGACCGGGAGCTTGCTATTGATTACAGATCCAATTCAAACTTGCCGGTGGTTTTTATAGTGCTCAAAAAGTAGAACCAGGATATTACGATTTATATGCGATTTGACCACGTTTGCATATATTTAATATTATGAAAAAAACCTATCATTTAAAAAAAAAATTATTTCACGTGACGTGTGATCTGAAATCTTTTGTATGAGTATACTTTCATTTGTATCAATATTTGTTCTCATACTAGCCAAATTTTTCAAATTCAAATCGTTTAAGAAATTTTCAGCGTATTTGGATAGTAGAATATTGATCAACAGATCATATAACCATGGTGATCAAAAAGGATTCATTAGAAAAAGCTGAACATGTTTTTTGCCACAAACCCAATGTCAAAATTACTCCACTTACCATGATTATCAAGAAGTAGTTCGGTCAATCAATGTTGAGTAACATTATAATAGTAAAATTTGTTTGAAAATTCAAATTCAAAAAAAAAATCTCATCAAATAACACAAATCATAAAAACCTCCATTCGTAGAGAAAGAAAGAATGCATTGTCGAACACATTTACAATACTACTTGTATTTATCTAAACACACGAATCCGTTCTAATAAATCCATTCCTTGGACAATGTCTGCGTCTCTCTAATTTTTCATACTATTTTCTATCATAAATGTTCTACTTTTCGCGCTGTCTTTCTTCACTTTTTGTTCTTAAATTCGTTTTTATTATTTAATCAAATAAAAATAAATATATCACTTCAAAATTGAGAAAGACCAGAAAATAATTATCTCGTCGGAAATGAAATTTTTCATTCTAATTTTGGAATAGTGAAACCCATGGTGGAATGATTGGTGCGGGATTTTGAAGATAACTCATCACGACGGCGGAGACAGACAACCTAAATTATACGACTATTGATTGGAAGATTGGAGGATGTACTTACATGAAACTGGAGACAATTTGTTTGGCATCATCAGAACTTCTGGTGTTGGCGAATGAGACACATGAGCAAACCAACGCCAACCACGAACACCACTTCATCTGAAAATTTTATCGAATTTTTAAAAGAAATGAAAAAATATTATTTTGTTATTATTAAAAACTGAAAAATTCCGTGTGTTATTTGCTAATTTTGAAGCGCATATATCAAACTCAAGTTCAATAGTTTGATATAATTCTGTTAGTAACGGTTCAATTTTTTAATTCAACGCTGCCGCCGGGAAGTTCAACAAAAAACGCCACGACTTCCAGAGCCTCCAATACATATTTTGCTTCAATTTAAAAGCAAGGAAAAAGAGCTGGGAAATACACACAGAGTTGTTTATTTTCGAAAATCTTGGAATTATTAAAATTTTGTTTTGACCGTGCTAGGTGCTAGGAAGCATCTAGTACTTCTATTTATCAAACATTTAAGATGAAACTGTTAACCTAGAAATTGCAAACCGAAATTTCGAGAACGGAAGGTCTTAGTCTATTTTTCCAACGAGAAAGCGAACCTGTCATTTTTAAAGGTAAATGAAAACTCAAATTTTGGTGGCACGGTTCCGAGGAACTCTTCTAATTTTTTCGGGATAATTTTGAAGCGATTTAATAGAAATTTGTGCGTCATCAGAGAAAAATTGGGCAATCTAGTGTAAATCGGCGGTTTTTTGAAACAACTGGGTAAAAATCTATGAATCTTTAAAACACGTTTCTTCGTAAATAGCTGGAAACACTCGCAGGAATTCACCTGTAACTGTAAAGCGCCATTTTTACAATTTAATTCAGAGATGCATGAAAAATTAAGATTCATACCAATGTTCGAACAATTCTTTTTGGAAGCCCAGCAATTCTTGTAATTTTTCCTTTAAAAAAATCAGGAGCCTTTTGTTATGCTCAATTGGTGCGATTCTAAAGTTTCAATTTGCCAGTCTTTATGAACTGCAAAAATTTTTATTTATCTATTTATGAGAGGCATTTTTTTTTTACTTTTGTAACTTTTTTGAACAAAATGTTTATGATAATTGTTAAGACAAAAAAACATACTCTGATCATAAGTCCACACATGCTGAAAAGCATTCCCAAAACATTCATATACTCTGGAAGCGGGTCTTCTGCAACGGCTTGTTGTTGTCCAACTTGAGGATCGATTGGCTTGAATCGAACAATGCGACTTGGACGTCTCGGATCGGTTCCTTGTTGCATTTTACCTGGAATTCAATATATAGTAAAACTAAATTTAAAAACGATTTTTTGCGAAAAACAAAGAAGAATATTTAGTCGACTGGCCATCGACCGGACACACAAATGCGACCACTCAACACTGGCGCGTTTGAATTGACGTCCTATGTGCAAAAAAGGGGGAGCTTTGAAAAATATATTATGGACAAAAACCTGATGAACTCCAACTCTTCAAGACGATTTAAAAAAAAAACATTTATGATTAAACAAAACAACGTAAAAGGATGCTATACATAGTTCAAAATACTATTAACATGAATAAAAAATGCAAGAAAAACCTCAAAAATAAATTCTTATGATTTAAAAAAAACAACGAACGGCTTGAAAAATTACTATTCACATGAACAACATTCACATGAACAAATACAAACACAAAAAATAACAAGAGAAAAAACTGTTCAGATATGACTTTTCAACACAAAGTGTTGTAAGCTGAAAGAGTAAAACGATTTAGAAGCGATAATTTACTTTCAACATACCCATAACATTTCCCTTCAAACAGCTCTCATATGTTTGCATAAAATCCGCTGAAAATGAAATAGGAAATTCTGGAATTTCGGCCGACTCCCAACAATTCTCATTCTCTACAATTCTGATGTACATGTCATATCTTCTTCCGAATCTGACAATCTCCGAATTTGGTATTCCATAGAAATCAGAAATATTGCCAATTTTGTTGAGGATTCCATAAGCATCGAAACGCAGAAGTTCGTCGAAAATTCCAATATTTATTTCGGGAGATAAATATAAATCTTCTTCAGCTGCAACATCTTCGAAACTAAAAGCCATTCTGAAAATGTAGTTTTTTGATCTAAAAAAACATAAAACGATGAGACTTACTCATTGATTTGATTTTTCAGAGTATTCAACCCATTTTCAGCATTTTCACGTGCACTTTCAGATGCTTCCAGGTGTTCTTCGCATAATTCAAGTGATGTTTTCAAATGACTAATTTCAGCAATCAATTCATCGAACTTCTTGTTGTTGGCTGTTTCACGAAACTTCGCATTTTCCAATTCAATTTTCATCTTTTTCACACTTTCATCCGCTCTAAATTCATTTTTTTTAATGTTTGGAATGGAAATTCTTACTTTTTCGAGCTCATTCGAACTTCTTCGTACAATTTTTCTCGTTCAACTTTCGAATCGTCGCGATACCTTAAAATTAAACTTTGATGAAGAGCTTACCGAAATGAAGTGGATTTCATCAACTCAGACAAAAGAAACGTTGACTCTTACTCTTTGATTTCCTGGTTGAGTTGTTCGATTTTCGCTTCCCGACATTCTACATCTTCCTTATGCTTCTGAATCTCTTCTCGATATTTCAGCTTGTTCTGACTTATCTGGCTGTAGAACGAATTTTAAATTAAATGTTCAATTCGGTTTCGACCCAAACCTTTTCAACATGGTCAGATCCTCCTCATGCTGCCGAATAAGCTTCTGATTTTTCTCATTTTCTATTCCAAAGTTCTCGATTTTCTTTAAAAAGGCCATCGTTTCCTTCTCAATATTTCGACATTGCACACAATTTTCAACAGTTTTTGTCTCCGTAACATATTTTATAATCACTTTAGGACTTTCTTCTTGCCTTAACTTTACTCTCTTCCTTGAATCATCCACTTTTCTTTTGCTAGCATTGAGAAAGTCACTGAGTTTGAGCTTCGTCAACCCTCCTCCAGCCGTTTTGATCGCCTATTAATTTTTACACCTCATTGTTGTGCATATCATCACCAGTTTTCTGATTATAAAAATGTTACTTTGCATAATTTATACGCCTCGTCTTCATCATATTCATTTTTTATATAGTCAACCATAACTTTCGAGCACACTTCGTCAAGTGATTCAAAGATTTCGCCGGATTTTGATTTGACAACTTTTCTGAAGGAAACGATATTCATCTTCAATGCTAATGCGACCTAAACTCACGGAATAAGATTCAGAAGCTTCTTCATATTATTTTCATCATCTTTCAAGTTTATTTCCATTCCTACGCTTCTATCTTGTTGAGCTCCTTTCTTCTTCCTAATGCTCCCAATGGGTCACTTTCATCGAATAAGTAGTGTTCTCCAACGAGTTCTGAAAACAAACAATATACAAAACAGGACAATATTACATTTTTCAGAGTAGCTCAGTCGAATCGATTTTTTCTACATCTTTACCTTTTTCATCATATGCAGTTTGAGCCGACTCATTCTTGAAATGTGTGATAGAGATTGCCTTCATCATTTGTGATATCATATACTCCAATTTTTCAATTGGTAGGCCTAAAATATAACACTTTTGATATTGTGGAGACCGCAGGTCGAGGGGACATTCAGACAACTCACCGTTCATAAATTTATCTAATCCTTTATCAGCGTTTCCATTTGTCATGGATATTATTGAAGCGAAAAAGGTCTCAAATCCTTTTTCTAGAGCTACTTTATATACTTCATCGAAATGTTTGTGATCTATGATGTAGACGAAGCCAAAACTAATAGTGAATGCCTTGTGAATGTTTCTCCTGAGCTAAACAAAAAAAAATAAACTTTGAATTCGGGGTGTTCAATAATTCACTCACCTCTTCATCTACATTATTTTTGAAGAAATTCTCAAGTGTCCATACCATGAAAAACGACTTGCATTGATACGCAGCGCCTTTTTTAAAACGTACTTTTGATAGGAATTGGTTGAACCTTTGAATTTCATCTTTTGTCAAAGGATCATTATACATTTTGCCATGAATCGAACTTAGATAAGTTTTCTGGGCAACATCTGAATTCATCACTCGTCGAACACTTTCCTCAACAGTTTCCGCCAATGTGTAATCTTTCCCAAGTTTTCTCATTTCATCCAACACTTTCTTTTTCTGCTTGCTCTTCTCCTTCTTATTTTCACAATTCCATAATACATCGCATACACCATATTGAAATAACATAAACTGGGCTTGAACTTGATGATAAACATTTCGAGCATCTGGTGATAAAATTTTCATCGCACAGTACCCCATTTTTAAAGGAAGCTTTATGTATTGTTTGAAGAATTGAGTATCTGGGATGAATACAAATTTCGAAAGATCAATCCCAACAACAGCAAGAATTGTTTTGAATTTCGCCACAGTCACAGTAGTGAGTGTTTTTTCAATACACCATTTCTTTCTCCATTTATCGATACGCTCTGGAATTTTTCAGGTGTTAGTTGTTTGAAAAAGTGAATACGCTCGATTTTTCAAAACAAACTTTCCAATTTTTTTAGCTCTTAAATTTTACCTTTGATGATATCCAATTTCCCTTCATTTTCCAACACAATTTCAACCGCGTCCAGAGCTTCCTCACTAAATATATGCCAATCTTCGAAGTGATCCATTCTCATTTCACACATTATCCTCATCACAATTGTCCTTTCTTTATTATCTCTACAATAATCGTTGAAGCTTCTCATTTTCTCCGCACATTCTTCAAAAATTTTCCTAGCTTGCAAATTGTGATCCTCTCAAAATTTTTTTCGAGTTTTAAGACTTCTTCGACAGAATCATGGAATTTGGTTGAATATCGATCAATAGGAAAATGGGTTTTCCAGGCTTTACTGATTTCTTCTCGTTTCTCTTCTTCCGTAGCACAGCTTTTCGAAAAGAAATCAATCGGAGGAGTTGAATCCATCATTTCTGAAAACAACAACAATGTGCATATATTTTTTCAGTGCAAAACTCACGGCTGAATTTCTTCCTAGTTGTTTCACAGAACGTATGGAACTCCGACTCCGTAAGATAAAACACCGATCTTCTTCCATTTTCGTATTTTCGAATTTCCGCTTCATAAACAAGTGAGACTATTTTCGACTTCACCGATTCTTCAACAATCGTCTTATCCAGTGCTAATTTCAAGCAAATGTCATTTCCATAAAAACATTCACAATTCATCGTAGACATTGAGTAAGCATATTCGTTCAAGAAACCAATTTGATGAGCATCAAGTTTGTTATAGAACTGTGGTGGGTGCGTTATTAGGACATCCTGCACCTTAGAAGCCTGGAAATATGATTTTAATTGAATTGTTTTTCGAAAAATAAATTTTTTTAGTTCTCATAAAAAATACAACACCTACTGTGATAACCATGCTACGTGCAGAACCGATTTCACCAGAAAAATGGATGCCAACTCGACCAACATGTGTTGAAACGAATTTAGCAATATGGAAACCACCCAATTGTAAATTATCAATTTGCATTGAATACCTTTTTGGAATTAAGAGTAAAATGAAATAGACAATACTTATCGTACAATGTGAGAACGTCCCATTTTGACATGTTTCTTTCGCTTTTTGTGTCCAACCATAACTTTTTCCAACACTCATCATCCATTTGAATACTTGACCCAAAGTTTTTCATTTCGTCATACATCTGCTCCTTTGTCAGGAATCTTACCTTGTTAGGAGGATTATAATTAGGCTGAAAACTTTGATATTTTTATTTACGATTTCAGTTTTTTATAGAACCTTTCTGGTATACTTTTTCATCTCTTCATAAACTTGATTTTTGAGCTCTTCGATCTTCCAAACTTCGATGAAATACACTTCTTCCTGGAATTTAAAGTGTTATTATCATATTTTTGAATGAATTCAATACCCGCGTATCATTGAATACATCTGATTGTGAATTGAACCAATTTGCAAATTTGAAGTAATTGATCTGGCTTACTGTGTTGAACCAATTGAGATCTAGCGAAAACACCCTGAAGACTTCGCGAAATGCATCTCCTGCCAGTTTACAATGAGTTCCATAGGAGGTCAAAATTGGAACATTCACATCGTGTTTCGTTTTTTTAATCGTGGTTGGAATAATCTGAAAAAAAAATACATTATACTACTTTCACACCACTCTGCTCATCTCTTACATTCAAGTCATTTTCAGTTATTCCAGCTTGTTTCAGAATCCTCCTTAATTCTTGATATTCTATAGTTGACACTATTCCATTTCTCCTTTCTTCTGACTTTTCAACTTGTATTCTCACATTTACATAGTTGATCAATGCGAATTCCAAGTCTTTCACCAATAAAAACTTATTTTTCTTACACTCGAATACTCTGATAACAGGAAAGTGAGGGAAGTTCTGAAAATATCGAAGTGTACATTTTGTAGATTTGAATTTGAACCTTGTCGTTTTTCGGATTTGGCTTGAAGATAAAATCGAATTCTTTTAAAGCAAGCTTCATGAACTTCTCAATATATTGACATCTTAACAGCATTTTTTGATAATAATTTATTTTGAATTTGACTGGCAGACTCTGAAATGAGGATAATTTCGAGCGAGAGAAAAATCGTAAACATACATGTGAGGTGATTTCCAATTGTTTCAAAATTTCGGTTAGAAATTTTTTATCTTCTTCGCTGTCATAACATTCGCAAAGCCACGAAGAAACATCTGTCACGGTTTTTTGAAAGAACATGCAATTATTTTCGTTGATTTGATGTGTTTCATTCTGTAAATAAGGTTTTATGAAAAATATTCTGTCAATGAGTTTTTTACCGAAGGCAAGTTTTGCACATCTTTACATATCTTCTCAAACATATTTTCAACAATATTTTGAGGTATGAACTCCAGCGTCTTTTTCAACATGCTATATAGTTTGTGTCCGTACGATTCCAAAATGAAAGTAGAAATTGCATCTTCATGATCGAGTTTACTATTTAGAAAAAACAGAACTTCAGATTTCAGCAAAAACTTGGACTTCTTGTTGTCTTTGTAGACTCGATAAGTATCTTCAAAATTCATGCGATCCTTACAAATACCAAGATATTGTGAATTGTTTGGAAAATCAACGAGAGATTCCAGATTTTGCAAAAACTTATCGGTTGGCGCGTAAATATCCAGACGACCTTCTGAATTTTCAATCAAATATTTGAGCGTTTCTTCTGGGTCAAAATCTGTATCATCTTCCAATCCTTTTACGTATTCTTTGTCTCTATCAGTTAGCCTCTGAAAATTTTGAGAATCTTCAACACTTCTTATTATTGTGATTAAAAAACCGTTTTGAACACGTATTTTTCTAATGCCGCGCACAGTAGTTCTGGCGTGAACTCCATCAAAGCTCCTTGTTATCGGCAAATCGAAGGTGAAAAAACTGTAGAAAGGTAACTTTTCTTTGGAAAAAAGAAAATATTTTCATGTGGTATACGGTAAACAATATCTGCATTTATTCGTGGTGGTGTATGAACATCTCTCTATGTTTCTTCGAAAAGCATGCTCTCTCCTTTGGAAAAAAATTCAATTTTTCTGTCTGTTTCTTGAGCTCATTAGTGCTCCGAATAATAACTTCAATGTGGAATAAATATTTATTCAAAATCTAAAATCATCATTCATCGCTAAATAGAATTTAAATTCCCTGACCGTATTTCCTTTCTTCTTTTATTTTTACCTAATTAAATATATCTATCAAACCGAGTGTGTGTCTGCCGACCGCAATTCAAATATTTTGTCATTTTCAAACGTCCGCGCAGTTGAAAAAGGTCGTTTCGTGTCTGCGCCCTCTCATTTCTCGATACTATTCGGATTCGCAGCATGAAATGACTCGAACTGGCACCATGTGGAGAATAATAGCGATAGATGGAGTGTGGGTTTCGAGGCACTTGTCACAATTGATATTTTAAATTATCAAAAATCATCACTTCAATTTAACTTCTCTTAATTCGAAAAATAATCGAACAATTTATTTTTCTTTGTGCTTTCGATAATATTTCGAGCTGTTAATCGTCACAATAATTTGTTTTTATGACACATTTATTAATTCATAATTTTATATTCGGTGGCTTAATGTTTACTAAAACCATAAAACCATAATTAATTTTAATTAGATCTCAAAGCACCAATAAACACGAATATTTCTATCTAATGATATACCTTCACATGTTAGTTCAACTTATTATACAGGTGCCAATTTGAAGTGTATTGCGTAACCTGTTTTCTATAAACTCTCCGCTTTACCATGCTATTTTCAAAAGGATTAGTGTTAAACATTGCAAATATATATTTATTTCAGATAAAAGTCATGTGCACATAAATAATTGAGGGACAAAGAGATTTTGGATGAGATCAACAATTCTGAAAGGGGGAGGAAATGAATTTAAAAATTAGGAACCCGTTGGATGGTATAATAAAAATTTAGTGAAAAACTGATTAGGGTACCGGATAAACTATGGGAATGCTATATTCTACTATTGCATATAACTCTCTTCGTAGTTACTTCCGGTGTCACTATTACTGTAGAAACTGGAAGAACCTGGCGAGATTTGAGCTTGAAAATTATTGGGCACATATTTTTGATAATCTTGGGGATTTGGGTAGAATGGGGAAATGTGTTGGGAGTTGTTTGTGGTTTGAGCAGTTGGCGGGATTGGTGGCGGATAACTCGGGGAGTTTTCCGGAGTTGGAAAATTACTATAATTAAGATGACTTGAAGCTGGGATTCCGAGTTGGACTTGGAGGCGTTGGATGTAGCGAGCAGCTTCGCGCAAGGTTTCAACCTGGAAAACTATTATTGGTTTTGGATATGAGCAATTGAATCGAAAGGACAACTGGAAGGAAGTGAGTTTTTATAAGCTTCAGTTTTTCCCCACAGTGTCTCTGAATTTAGTCAAACTTCACCAAGTTGAAAAAAATTCGATTCATTACAGTATGTTGTAATTTTCGAAAGTTGAAACTTGTAGAACTTGAACTAAGTTCATTCGCCTAAGAATTAGTTGGAATTTTATATGGTGAACTAGGTTATGTCAGGTTCAATTCAGTCAAGAGTGAGATTGTAGAATTGAACTAATGACACACATACGTTTCTCAAGTTTTTCAATAATATCAAAATAGGTTTTGTAATTTTTTTTTTCAAAATCCTCATTAATTTTGTTTCAAATTTCTCTCACAAAGATCAAGATATAGAAATCTTCAAAATAATTTAATTTTGATATTTAAAAATTTGGTTCCAGAAAATATGGCCGCTTGAACAAATAAAAAACATTATGTTTTTTTCTCATACTAACATTTTTAGGCTTCTGAATCACCGTGAATGAATCATTTTTGAGAAAATGCTATGTGTGTTAGTTTGAAAAAGACCTATGCTGATTTATTTTAAATGAATGTTCAGTTCTGAAGTCGGAACTTCATTCAGGTATAAGCAGACATGCTCAATCCATTCCAATATGATAAAAAATAAGAGCGCAAGACATAAATAAATCTTTCTCGTCTCCCAATCAGAATTCAAAATGAACTTAATTGAATATATGTAAAACAAATTGGCATTCGAAACGCGAGATAATTTATTTTCTTTGTTTAGGAAACTAACCTTCGACAGTTTTTGTTTGCATCCCGGTTGACGTGGAACTCGCTCTCTCAATCGATTGAATCCTTGATTCACCTAAAAAGTAAAAAAAAATTAGTTGATAAAAAATGGGAGAAAATTTTTTTCTTTGATTTCAGTTTAACAAAATAAAGGAATCAGTGTGATTTTAAAGAAAAAGTAGAATCCAAAATTTCTGCCTACACGAGCTAACCATTTACACCCGGTAAAAAACGAACAAAAAAATGACCAACCTGATTAACCCTTTTCCGTTCTCGTTCATTTCTTCTCAACTTCTGAGGAACCACTTTCACGACAACACCCGAACTCGACGATTTTGTTGGAGTCATTATTATTCTCAAAACAGCTACTTAATATGGAAAGACAACAACAATAAAAAAAAATGGTAGAGCGAAAAAGAGGGGCGGGGTTGGTGGGCGGAGCAAAAACGACAAAAAAAGGAAAGTGGCAAGGGACAAGAGGGTGGAAGGAACGAAAATGGCGGGAGGATGTGGGAAATAGAATAATAATGGGTGAGCATGGAGAAGGAGAACGAGAAGAAAAAAAGGAGAAGCTGGGATGAATAAGGACTTAGAATTCAGGAGATATTGAAATTTCAGATGACCAAAAAATCCTAGTTCAGTAAAAATTTACCTGCACAGTTTCAAAACTTTGGAATAACATTTATAATCTTAGAATCTTTCTAATTTAATTGAGGATTCATAAAAACTATGAAAGGTCAACTAATTAGATGAAATTATTGAATAGTATTATGATTTAGATGAATGAAGCTATGAAATGTGTACAATTTCAAAATCAATGTGAGCATTATATTGAAAAAAACTAATAGTTACTTTCAAAAAGAGAACCCTTTTTTGTTAAAAGTACATTACAATAATGGTCAAAATGATTTTTTATTTCGAATTTTTTTCTGTAGGCTGCTTCAAAGTAGCTTTAGAAATGAAAGAAATAAAATGAGAAGTGGTTCTGAAGTTGGTACCAAAAAACATCAGACTCTGTTCAGAAAGCAGAGCCTGAATGGAATATTGAAGTCTGTCTCTGAATCGGATTCATATTCAAGTATCAAACTCGTTTCCATACATTTTTCAAGTAAAAAAAATTTTTCAGAAAAAAATGGGTATCAAAATTAAAGAGAAGAAAATGTTTCCAAAATGTCCGTTCTAGTCTTACTGGAGAATTTCTGACATATGAATTACTTTTTTTTTCAAAACCACCGACTAATCAGAGTCCTAATTGCTCCAATGAGCACTTAATAACAACGTATCATATTCTCTCTCATATTTCCTGTAACCATAAACCATTTCTTTTCCTCACCGACTCAGCTGTTTCACTTTTTCCTTCTTTTTCTTCCAGCCGGCTCTTTTTTGAGCACAATGACACTTAAGCTCTTTTTTGTCGGCTTTGACTATAAGCACTGGCTAATTATGTGATAATTAGTTGTTTTGATGGGAAAGGTCTCATGGAAAAAGAAGGAAAGGTGCCGCTGAGAGAAAAAACTCATAAATTATGAGAAGATGAGAGGAAGATGGCGGTGAAATCAAAAAGGTGCGAGTTGCACTATCTAGATGTGCGATAAAGAGTTAAACTTTTTGTGAGAATATGAAAAAACGCCGAAATTCAATGAGAAAATAACTAGTTTTGTCAATAGAAACTTTTAAAATTTAAAAAAAAATTACTTAAAACTTCAAGAGATACGGTTTGCAACAAGGCTCCTGTGATATTAGACAAAATTCAATCGGTAACACGCGCTCTATTGATAGTGTCATACTATTTCTATCTGAATGGAATTTTTGTCTGATTTTGATATCAGAATTGAATTCTACGGGGGAACAACTCTTTGGATCAACTTTTCACCATTTGAAAAATTCTGGTTCTTGAAATGTTTCCTGTTCAAAAATGAAACTACAGTAACCCGATGGCAGCGATTGGATTCTGGCTAATATATAAGCTGGCATTCAGTCAGTAACATACGCTCCATTGATAATCACAAAATATTGATTGATTATCAAAGGCAGAATTGATTTCTATCGGTCTGATCACCCTAAAATAATTTGCTGAAACCTTTCAAGAATTAGCTTCAAAAAGTGCAGGTTGAAAATCTGAAACTACAGTAATCCAATTGAATTTTAGATAATACTGAAACTGAAAATAAAGTCTTTGAAAGTCAAACGTTTTCAATCATCCCATTTCGGGAAGTCAGCTCTAGTGACAATCATGGGACCCAAACAACACTTTGACGAACATGAGAACACCTCCCCCACATTTCCACTAAAATACCTCCAACCTTACTATCCATATGTGCACAGATCCGAGCATTTCCTAATTTGTTACATACATTCTCGCTGGCCCATGAATTAATCATAAACAGGTGCAAAATGTGGTATTTGTATTCTTCTACATTAATTGGTCTTCCTCCCTTATTCAACCATGTTATTATTATTTGAGGTAGAACGAGAAAAAAGAGGAAAGGTTAAGCCCAAATTACCAGCCTCGTGTACATATTGCATAATACCAATTATTGTATTTATATTTATTTATACTAATACTGTATTGTTTTTATTGTTACTGTAATAATATTAATTATTATTTAGGTGAGTGTCCTTGTTTAACCTCGAATGAACTTGTAATTGGGAAGTTAGCAAGTTGTAACAATTATGAGATACTTGTTAGTTGGTGTCAACACATTTTGACATTCGTGAGAAAAAATGTAGAAACACGAGTTAAGAATAGAACTTCAGTGGTTAGAAAAGACTGAATGGATGGTTTTATCGGAATGTTCCAGAAAAATCAGTATTGTATGTGGGAGCTAGATTTTGATATTAATTCTCATTTGAAAAAGGAAATTTCGAAAAATCCAAACCAGAATTTTAAAAGTGACTTCAGATTATGAATGAGAAATGCTGGATCTTGTTCGTTAAAGACATCTAATCAGTTGGAAAACATTTCCTATAAGTTATTTCAACATTTTTGTTCATCTGCCCATGACTTTTCAAAACAAAATTGCGATTTACCGAGAAAAAATGAACATTTTTGTCGTGTTGTTCACGAAAAGTACACCAAACTAATGATTTCTCTAAATAGAAAAAACCAGCTGGTTTGTTTGATTATGAAATTTTTAGTGAAGAAAATTATTTAGTTATTTTTTGTTGTTGTAAGTGTAGTTCCCGAAAACAGTCAATCATTCAGAAAATTTAGAGAATACCTCAGAATCACGGGATTTTCAGATGTAAATGCATGTTACAGATATTACAATTTTAAGCCCGCCCGGTTCGATTTAAGAAGTCTAATCCCAAAAGATTCGCTTCTAGCAGTAATTAATAACATGAATCAAAACTAAAGGAACTAGTAATAATTTTAATGTTCTTGTTTCACCTTAGATGAACTTTTAATTGGGAAGTTAACAATCAATAGCAGTTAGTTCGTGTGAACATATTTTGACAACCCTGAGAAAACATGGAAAAAATACGAGGCGATACTGGAATTCTAGTGGTCTGAATGGAACTTCACTTCTTGGGGTCGATTTTTCGAATATCAGAACTATAAGTCAGACATGTAGCAAGCTTTCACAAATCTCTGATTGTAACTGTGACAATTGTCGACGTGAGTGTCCTTGTTTCACCTCAGATGAACTTGTAATTGGGAAGTAAGGGATTTATAACAATAGTGAGACCTTGTTTATTGGTGTCAACACCATTTGACACCCATGAGAAAAATGTAGAAACACGAGTTGAGACTATAATTCTAGTGGCTAGCAAGACCCAATGGAACTTCACTTCTGGGGGTCGGTTTTTGATGTCAGGTCAATAGAACAGGATGTTGAGCACGATTCAAGGGATGTAGAGGTGTTTGGATCAGTTTCACAAACTATGTACAATTTGAGATTGATCGATGCGATTCAGGAAGTCTGACTCAAAATCAATACTTGCAGGCAAGAAAAATCACTGCTAGAAAATTTTAAGCGTGATCCAAAGCTTGAACGGAACAGTAACAAAAGTAACCAGAAATTCGAGGTTGGCTTATAATTTTCAACATTGATATCAGGATTTCGAAGGTTAGCCGACTTCTCGATAATTTCGAGTTCCAGAAACAGAATTCATTAAATTTTCATTCTAAGCCGGTTCTGAACATTTTCTCATACACACCTTGTAGTACACCTTTGTGCGAACAAGATATATCATATGTGTGAAACGTGTATTGTTCCATGCCAACTATCCCACAATTGTTATAAATCGTTGTTTTCCCAACAAAAACGAAAAACCTTCAGCTTTTTGATGCTCCACTATTTAATATTCTATGCTCTTTTTTCCGTGGCTCACCCTCAAAGACCTTCTCCTCCTATTTTTCGCATTCATGTAAATATCTCTTTTTGGTGTATTTGTGGTGCATACATGAAGAATGAAAAAAAAACGAACATGCATACTATTAATTGACACCCTGAATGTCTGCGTCTCTTTCACAACGCGTGCTATTTCTCGGCTTTTATGGTCAAAAGAAGGATTGAGCGAAAAGTGCTCATTATCCGACAAAGAAAAAACGAGGACATACGAAAAAACGACTGGGTGACGGATTAGTAAATATTTATTCCGAAATTTGAAATGACCAGGGTGGAGGGGACCGTTGCTTTTTTTTGACCAACTGGTGGAACAAAAAACAATCCCTCAATGATACTTATGTGACTCTACATTTATATAGTAATTCAGCAATTATCACCAAATTGAACTCTATCTCAGCCCCATAATTAACTGGGTTGAAGTGTGGTGCAAACACAATAAGTTTTTAGATGGGTGGATGGATGGTTGGACCAAATAACTATGAGGTTAATTATTAGTTTGAGTTGCAGGTGGGCAGAAAGAAAAGAGGGAAAAATGATAGTCATTTGACACTATTATGAGTAGAAATATCATACAAGGTCAAGCAAGGATTATTAAAAAATAAATAAGTATGTATATGTTTATACATTGGGACAGGGGCTTTAAAAAGGGGAAGAGAGAGAAAGAGGGATAAGAGCTTGAAAGATGTGTTCGCAATGGCCGATACAACGTGCTTCATGACTTAGCTCAAGTTTTCTTGACCTGGCAAGAAAACTTAATTGTGTGTTCCAGAGTCTTTAGGGTTTGAAGGGGTTGTTTTGATTCACTGTGAGTTTTTCATAAATTTTTCTACTACCTTTTTTCATGTCTAATCGGTAAAAGAAAATATAGTTTTCAGCGAGTAGAACACATCTGTTCGTTGTGAGAGAAAGTGTGCTCTATTGAAAACACACAGGTATACAAACTTTATGTGCACACGTACTTTTTTTGCACACTTTTTCGAGCCAACTAAGACTACTTCTTTAAAAGAGCCAAAGGATACATGTTTTGGGAGTGTCTGAAACTGCTCATGACTCGGATCCGAGAACTGAATATCTCACTTTCAAAAAATTTTTACGATTACAAACGTCCAATTTTAACTTATGTTTCTACACTTTTTCTCACGGATGTCAAAATGTGTTGACACCAATTAAGAAGTATCTCATATTTGTTACAACTTACTAACTTCCCAATTACAAGTTCATTCGAGGTTAAACAAGGACATCACCTCAATAACTATTACAGAGATACAATTAAAATGAACAGTATTTGAACCGTGTTAAAATATTTTGAAAAGTACATCTAACAATAAAATGAAGTATACTTAAATAGAGCCGAAAATAATGACTTGTCATATACATATTTTTGATTTATAATTCAACAATTGAGCACTCGAATGAGGTCAATTTAGCATATCAAAGGACGGTGCGCGAACATAATAAAAGAATATATAATAAAAAGAGGAAGGAAGAAGCATACTGTAGATGTATAAACAATAGGAGTATACAATTTCGAATGACATTTGACTATAAAAAAGGGGATATTATGAGGAAGGCATGCGGCTCTAATGAGTGAGCGAAATAATTGAGGGATTCGGAGAAATTCCAGGTACATACATATGAGATAAATTAATTTCAAACATGAGAGTTGTATTCAAAAGCTCAGAAAAGTAAACAAAAGTTTGGATTAGAAGGTTAATTAATGATTGATGACTGACTAACAAACATTCCATTATTCTTTTATAGACATAACCTACTTGACTGTTCTTGACAAATATTACATATTCTTGTTTACATGGCTACTTTTTTGCATTTATAATGAGGGAAATTACTGAAATTTGAAAAAATGAAAATATTTATATTTGAAATTTTTTATTACGCTCCGTTGGTTACTGTACTTCGTGGTGAGACCAAACGTTGAGAAAAATGTTCGTGGCTGAATTTTTTTTTTTTTTTTGTTTTTCTTGTTTTTAGGCCTCACTTTTGCCCACTTGTTAGTTTTTCTTACAAACTTATATTGAAATTTTCGCTTTTTAGAAAAAAAAAGTTTTAAACAGGTGAAAGTAGTTACAACCTGGTCGTAGTTTTTTTGACGAAATATTTTTTCCGAAAAACTAAAATGGAAGTTTTTACGCTGTTCTGGAAAAAAAAATATATCTCTGATGAACCTTCTGATATTGCGAAACTTCTGGAGTTCTCTTATTTCTCCTGTGTTCATAATTGTCTCACTTGTTTTCAATGCGCCTTTCCACACACATCATTGACACATATTTTGTGTTGTTGACGTTTTTACTATTTTTTGTCAGCATCATTTCAAAAGCGTTCCTTTTCTCTTCATGTTTTTTGTAGCTCTTACCTGTCTTAACTCAAATTTCGTTACAGAAAATGCCGTCAATTAATGTGAAATGGCAAAAAGAGAAATACACAATTGATGTGGACACCACCCAACCTCCATTGGTTTTCAAAGCACAACTTTATGCTTTAACCCAAGTCGTGCCAGAACGTCAAAAGGTTTTGATCACCGGTAGGCAGTTGCCTGATGAGTCTTGGGATGGATTCAAGATTTCTGATAACATGACCATCATGATGATGGGAACGTAAGTTTTTCCTAATTAATTTTTAGTGGAGAATATATGTTTTGCACTTTAGAATTGGTGAAATCCCATCTGCCCCAGTCGCCACTCAGAATGGAATCAGTACATCTGGACCATCGAATGAAGAAATCAACGCATTGTATCCAATTGGAATGGAAAATCTTGGAAATACTTGTTATTTCAACTCCTGCATTCAATTGCTGAAAGAGTTCAACGAATTGCGGCTAAGTGATGAAGCTCAGAAGAAAGTTGGAAGCAATCCTTTAAGTTTGGCTAATAGTGTTAGCAGTTTGATCAAGACTTTGAGAGATCGTGATTATGCTATTAGAAATAAGGGAACAGCGATTCAAGCACTTAATGCTGTATTGACTCTATCTGTAGATTTCCCACAGTTCGAAAAGTTCAAGCAACAAGATGCCAATGAATGTTATGTTGCATTGTTGAATACACTTATAAGATCATACAAAATTGCAGGTAAGAAAACTGAAAAACAAATACTGTTTCTGAAAATAAATAAATAATGCTGCAGGTGTTGATGTGAGCCCATATTTCACTGTTGAAACTGTCACCAAAGCAAAGTGTATCGAATCCGAAGGAGAAGAGGAAACGAAAACTGATTCTCATAACCAGGTATTTGTTAGATTATCTTTCTCAATCTCACGAAGGTTTTTGCAGCTCACTTGTTATATCAATCAAGATGTTCGTTTTATTCAAACTGGAATCAAAGCCGGATTTTCTGAGGAAATGGAGAGAAATAGCGAACAACTCGGAAGAACTGCTAAATGGCAAAAGAATACTGAAATCGGTCGATTGCCCAAGTATTTAACCGTGAACATGAACCGATTCTATTTCAAGGAATCGTCGAAGACAAATGCGAAGATTTTGAAATCCGTTGCTTTCCCAATTTCTTTCGATGCTTATGATATGTGCACAACTGAATTGCAGGAAAAGTTGACTGCTAGAAGAGCAGACATCAAATTGGAAGAAGATGCGAAATTGGAGAGAGAATTGAGAAAGAAAATGTTAGATAAAGAATTGGCGGCGAAGATCTTCGACGATGGTGTCGCATTGAGCAGTGAATTCGAAAATGATACTGGATCGAATAACTCCGGATTCTACGAATTGAGAGTAAGCTATTCGTAATAGAAGAAAACATTAAGTCTGGTATTTTAGGGAATCATCACTCATAAAGGAAGATCATCAAGCGATGGACATTATGTTGCATGGATTAGATCAACTGATGACGGAAAATGGAGACTTTTCGATGATGAACATGTGACTATTGTCGATGAAGAAGCTGTGAGTTTAATTTTCCCCACTTTTACTTTTAATCACAAAGTATTTTTTTACAGATTTTGAAAACATCCGGCGGTGGTGATTGGCATAGTGCATACGTTCTTGTCTACGAATCTCGTGTCATCAAGAAATATCCTCAACTTCCACCAGCTCCAACTCCATCCGAAGTCGCCGCATCTGAACCAATGGAAGTCTCGAATCATTAAAAAACATAGCTTTTCATTCATATTTTCGCCCTATAATTTTTTTTGAACATACTGGTTGAATTTACTAAACAATTTTATTTATTTATTGGATCCTGTTTTTTGGATGAATGTTTTAACTTTAACTTTTTGAATGTGAATAACTTAAACGGATAGAGGAAATCCGGGCGTCAGCCGTTTTTGAATAAGTATGGATGGGTAAATTTCCTGTGACAAAGTGAACTGGTTTGACTGATAGAAAAGTGTATTTATGTATTGTCGTGGCATGATGGTATAGCCACATCCCCTGTTCTTGTGTTCTCTACACTAGGAGTATATAAGATACTAGAGGTTTGCTATGATAATAAGTTAAAAGCTACAATTACACCTCGTCACTCCCAGATGTTGTTTGGGGAACCGACTAAGGTTTGCTGGGAGGAGTTATCCCAGATGAGTTGGTATCAGCTGGTAAGGGCATGAGAGTATGCTGGGGGTTTTTTTAAAAATCATCTACCAATCTCGTGCAGCCAAAGTGTTGAAATGTTATAGAGAAGCAATTGGATCAGAATTCTTAGCCGTACGACTCTTCATTCGATACCACGCTATCTATCGATAAGGTGAAGTCTTCTCAGTCTGACAGAAATATTAGGTGTATTTCGATATCCGAATATGATTTTACCGTCAAACATCCTCAAAAATCAATTGAATTGAAATATAAAAAGTCCGGTTCTAGAAATAAGTTTGAACCTACAGTAATCCGTGGTAGCCATAGACATGTCTAAATGGAACAACAAATATGTTTATGTATAGTTCATGTATAATAAAAGGGTTTCTGTGGGTGAACCCATGAAAACATTGAAAAAAGCAAACATCGAAACATAAACGAGAAAACAAGAAATGATCGGTTCAGTCGGTAATAATAAAATGTCCAACAGCACTAGTGGTCTCTATTCTAATAAAATTTCATGCATATCTTTTGAATCTGAAGATCCAACTTCGGTGTCTCAAACATTCTTCGATATTCTCAAAATTTACAATTCTTGAAATGAATAATATTGTGATTTCGGAGAAGGATCCTATCTGCAACTTTTTTTCTGTGAACAACTCCCAAAACAATAATATTCAAACCTCAAGCATATCGAGAAAGCCATTACATTAAATATGCGACGCCTCGGACACATTGCGCAGTTCGAGAAATTTCATTTTGTTTGTGAGTTTTCCAATTTTTCGCAAGTCTTCATCTATGCATTCCAATGCTCCGTCGCCTTTCAATCTACAACATTTTTCAATTATTATTGTTTCTTTTCTGTATTTTTAATGTATTGAATTATGTTTTAGGAAGTTTACATACTCTATCGATCACAGTGTTGGTGAGCTTCACGTTGATTGTCAATGAACTGGTCTTGAGATATGATAATTAATTTTATTTCCTCGGGAATTGGGTTTCTCAGAGCCTACACCATTCATGTGCACTAAAAAAAGCGACTTTTTAGGAAAAAATTGGGTCAACTATGGAATTTCATATCTCGGTAAGTTTTCGAGTGAAAAAGTTAGCTAAAAAATCACTTTGATCATTGAATACTGTAGTTTCAGAAAACACTTGCAAAAAAAATGATTTCTTCAAGCACTATTTAACAGATGGTTTTATCACATGCGCATAATTGTTGGTTAAAATTCCACATACTCTAGAATCTCCAATTTTTTTGTCTCCGTAAACTGCAATATCTCTGTGAGATTTTTCGTATGATTACAGTGGAGAGTGATAGTGTTACATCCGTTGAAATGTGGCAAATATCTTCGATAATCGATTGTGTTGGACAAGCATATCTATAAAACATATATGGATGCAGTTTTGACAAACATACTTTATGCGAAACGGAAAATCAAATCGCACCCAAAATTATGTGAACTCTGGTCCTTCTTCTCTTTTTGTATGAAATATTTCTCGGGTGCTTACACGTTGGCGCTCTTTCCACCATAATGGGCTCATGTTGGCAAGTTCATCGTGATCAGGACTGAACAACCAATCAGGATTCAACGATTTTATGACATAATTATGCAATCCAGAATAAACCTTCCATTTTTCGTCGAACACTGAATCCGCTACTTTGACCTTGCATTGACCATCCTCTCACATTTCGATTTCAAAGGTGTACACATTTTTTTTCTGAAATTTGTCATTAAAAGTCTATTTTTCATGATTAATAGTTCTAGACTGGTTCAAAGTTGATGAATCTACACAAAATTTCATTTAAGAGAGATGTATTATCAAAAATGAAGATGATCTTATCTGAAAGAGCGTAGTCTAACTAGAAACTGGAAATTTGGACGACAAAACTGGAAAAAATTAAATGTAGGGAATTCGCGCTCATTTAGAGTTGATCTAGGAAACTTCTTCAAGTTTGAAGGTCTCATGTGTCCGATTTGGCAGGTGAAGGAACGTTCACTCAGGTTAGGCTATTTTCTTAAGAATCAGAACTTTTCAAATAAAATTATTTAGAGCTTTTACTATACTTGAGACGCTCTTTATTTGTGAGAATTTCAAAAAATATAGCACTTTTTAAAAGTGTCTATCTATGAGATCTTTCAGAAAAGAAAATGAGCTCTATGACTTTTTTCATCATTTTTTCTAAACTGCTGATTGAAATAGTAAATTAACCTATAATAAAGGCGATAACTAGTTATATGGTCAAACAACCGTCGATTCGTCATTCGGAGTGATTCGATATCTGCATTTGCAAGTTGAAAATATTTGTAGAATATTATCATCAGGTAACTGGTGCAATTGCATTACTAGCTCACACAAACACAAAAAAAACTAAATGAGCCCTAGATTCACATTGCACAAAATTTATGGGCGGACTCGCATTGGCATATAGTTGCGCAATCATCAGGTGACGATAAGAGAGTTTATCACTGTGACCCAGAAACATTTGAACACAAGAAAACACATAAATAGGAATACCAAAAACAGTTATAAATATTCTATGAAGCTCTTCGCCATTTTTTCTAGGAGTTTCGCGTTAAAAATAATAGTTTAAAAATTGAATTTGAGTACTGCCGTTTCAACAACTAATTTATTTATTGAATCCTATTTTTTTGGGATGAATTCTTGAATTTTTTTCGATTCCGTTCATCTATCCTTCCATTATGTACATAGTTAGGTCTTTTTTCTTTGTGAAGAAACTTCAGAACAAGAAAAACAGTCAAGATACAGACTTGTTAAGATTTGCAGTAGGTAATCGAACCGAATTTTGAATTTATTTTAAATCCATTTGTAGTCATTTATGTGATTAATTAGCCGGAACTATTTGAAAATTTTAATCCTTTTACAATCACAGAGTTTCATGTATCATAGTTTAATAAATTCTATAGATGTTTCTATGTATGAGGTGAAAATTTTTTCATTCTGACGAAATGATTTTGTGTTTTTCTATGGTTTTTGGTTTTTTACCGAAGTATAACATACGAGAATTGTGATTACGGAAACATTAGAGATTAGAGTCGTGTTTGGATAAAAAGATTTGGTTTTTCTGTACAGATTGAACTTTCCAAAACAAGCGAAAACCTAAAATCCCTAAATCGATTACCGATATAATTTTTTGGCGACTGCTAAATTTAAAAAAAATCTGAAATATCTAAGTAACAAAAACTTGCTCGTTACTATCCCAAATGAAAAATAATGTACATCCCCCACGAAGAAAATATACGTACACATAAAAACAACAGTACTTTCTGCTCTTTTATATTTCCCTATCTAAAGTGAAAAAATTACGATATCAATTTATTTCCGAACCACACAGAGTCGGAAAATCTCTTCCATTTCACTATCTTTTTTTTTCAATCTTTGAACTTTTTATACTCTCGTTTTTTTTAATTGTGCAAAAGGACATGAGGATTGGCACGTTCGGAAAACTGATAAGAATTAAACTTTTTTCCGAGTGATAGTAGTTCCTCTTTCAAAGATGACAATTCATTTATGATGACAAGAATAGACAATTTTGAGTGTCTCATTTTACGAGTTTGATGTAGATCATGTTGACGTTGACAATGATAACATATGTACTATGAATAAGGAATGAAGAAGGAACGTTCAAATATCTCGAACATTTTTTGAAGGAAATATTTAAAGAAATTTCATGGATTTTCAGCATAGTTCAACATGAAAATCGGATTCTACAGTTCAGAAGACATCCGAGAATTTATGTTTTGTGTTGGTAATTGAATGAAGTTGGATATTTCGTATAAAAATATTGTTTTAAATAGAGAGCACTTGAAATATTAAATTTCTGCTCTTATTTGACTTTGGAAATTAAAACCACTATTTTGATTGATTAAGTGATGAGAATCCCAGTTGATAACTACAATTTCAGCCAAAAAATATCCCATCGAGAACCCAGTTCAGCGCATATAGTCTGTAATTTTCAGAATTCTCGCTTCGACGAAATTTATATCCCGAAGTCCATTTAGGAAGTGTTACGTTTATGTTCACCTTGCTCAACAACAAAAAACTCTGATGACTCTCGAGATTCACACACCCACATATATATATATATATATATAATACTTGAACAAGTCTATACATCACCAGACCAAAAAATTTCCCGTATTTATTTACACAGTTACTAACAAGATCAGTAGTTACTCCTCTCCATCCTTTTTCTTTTTTTTGTGCTAAAATTGTTTTTTGATTTGTCATCACGTAACTAACAGCTAATTTCCCGTGTGAACACAACATACACAAGTGATTCAAAAAGGCGCGGTTCTTCCATTTGTCATCATTCTCCTCAAAAAGTAATGGAAAAAATTCGAAGAAGGTTCATTTTGCTTTTTCGAATTTTTTGATCGGGGTTTAGACGAGAATAGTGCAAAGACTAATCATATGCACGTTCAAAGATAAGAATTCAAAAGTGATAATTCGACACTTTGAATATAGTCTGTTTTAGTACAGTGTCATCAATTGCTTATGTAATTTAGCCGGTGCTGTTCAAATATTTCAATCTGTTTTTTTTTCTCGATCATACTAAACAAACTTTTATTTGCCCAGCTGATAAACTAAACTTTATCGAAAATAATTATATATAACTATTTATCACATATATTTGCACCGAGATTTATGTGGTTTCGGGGGAAAAAGTGGTTCCTTATGTTTTTTTTTGGGGTTTGGATTTTGTAAAAAAAAAAACCTGTTGCCGATTTCTCTTGTAAAACTTCCTAGTATTAGTTCGGATATTGTCACGCCCTATTAACCGTTAGAGATTGGGCACGATTGAAGAGACATACAGAAAACAGGCATTTTTTAGCTGTTTTATACAGTAAATTACCGATGATTTTTAAGGTGAATCCAGTCAGATAAAGCCGATTCTATATATAGATAGCTCCTGAAACAGACCCAAAACTCAAAAAAAATCTGACTTCAACCCAAGTAGAACCTTGCTCTCATTTTTTCTTGGAAATTATCCTGATGCCTATCCTTACCGAATTTTTTATGGTTTTGTGAAATTCCAACGCTTTTTACATTTGAAAAGTGTAAATCTCCTTGGATAGTTTGAAGTGTCCCAACTTCGAAGTTATTTGGAACCGAAATTTCAGACCCTGTATCTAACCCGTCCCAACTCAGGAGGCTTGTTTAAAAGTCGTTTAAAGGGAGGTGGCAAGTTGCTCCTCCATAAATCAAAATAGCGTATTAGGGTCCAAATGAAACCGTGTTCCGTTTTTGCTCGGGCCTAACTTCTGTGATTTTTTAGCTCTTTATGTTGGTTTTTTAAAATTCCACACTAATAGAGTTGAATCTACTGATCAACATGATCTAATTTTATTCACCGAAGTTTTTTGATAATAAAAATTTAAAAAAAAAATGATTTGTAAATGAAAATATACCTGGAAGCAATATTGGAATGGTCAATAAAATAACTTTGATTCTTCTTAACTTTCTTCACGAAACTCTCCGGCGAATAAAATATGCATGAGGTCGAACTGTATTGGGGCGTCCAAACGTCAAAAAATTTTAAGAAATGTCCGAAAAATCCTGTCCAAATCGCTTAAAAAAACTACCATTTGAGTTAAAGGGACATACTGATTTTCATTGAGAAAAATTTGCCGGTCTGCTGAAGTGTCACGTTTTGCACTTCATAAAAATACAGAAATTCAAAAAATTTGTTGGTCCACTGTAATGTCATGCTTTAAAACGAGTATACGTGTCAGTCTAGATATTCTTTGTTGTTTTTCAAAAAAAGTAAACAATCTGTCGAATTTTATTGAATGCAAAACGTGAAATTGGAGCAGACCGGCAAAATTTTTCAACAAAAATCATTATGTCCCTTTAAATCGAATGGTAGTTTTTTGAAATGATTTGGACAGGATTTTTCGGACATTTCTTAAATTTTTTTGACGTTTGGACGCCATATATAAGTATACAAATTTTAAGAAACAGTTATATGAGTTCTCGAACCTGCATTTTAAGGCTTTTCTATGTTTTTTTAAGCACTTTACAGCTCACCCCAACCTGATGAAAACTTCAGCTATATCATATATGATTCTCAAATTCTAAAAAAAACAGGTTTATAAAATCGAGTAAACATATTCTTCTTAAAATACAATAAGTCTACTCGACCTTTTCCCCCCGCTCAAAAATTTTTGAAAAATATTTGTTCAGCTTATTTCTAAAAAAAAATATTTTTAGATTTTCCAATTATGATTTTTTTTCGCAAATTAGAAAACATTTCATTATTAGTATTGTTGTTGCATGTTTAGCAAAAAAAAAAGAAATAGAAAAATCAATTTTGGTCGGTCATAAAATAAAGTTTTGCGCGTTCAATTGGCAACATTTTCACTTTTTCATTTTCTGATTTTTAATTAGGTGACTAACTAGAAAGTTTCATTCTCATCAGAAGTTTTTTTTTCATATCTAGTATAGTGTTGCTAGTTTCCGGATATTTTCACACGTGTTTGTCTGCGAAAAATCAAAGAACACTTTGATATGTAAACGTACTATCTCAAGAATATCCAGTTGTTGCTTGTTGCAATTTTTTTTTTTTTTTTGATATGATAAATCATTGAAAGTGTAACATTTATACCCACTGAAACAACAATAATGATTTGATATTAATTTAAAAAAGAAGTGTGTAAATCAGAAACGAACCGCAATCTGCATATACATATACACCCCGCCAGCCTGTCGTCAATTGACTTGTCCTTCCAACCGGTTTTATCCCTTCTTTCCTCATTTTTAAGCGAATCTAAAAATTCAATCTATCTTTTTCAAAATAATAATAATAATAATATCTTTATTTGCAGTTTTTGATACTTTATATGTCATTATTATTATTATTACTACAGTGAAACAGTTGTCAAATTCTGAAAACGAGAAAAAAGGAAAAGAAAAACTGGTTTGCTGGATGTTATAAGGCAAGGTTAATTGTGTGTTTGGTTTTATTTCTACGATTATTATTATGGTTTTTATATTATTGTTACTATTATTATTATTAGAAGTGACATTTTGAATGGCCATGTGAATTTTCGATAAGTAAAATATTGAAAAAAAATCGGGCTCAATCTATGCACTATCAAAAAAAAAATTAAAATTTTTGTTTATCAAATAAGCCAGATAAGAGTTTGTCAGGTTCATTCATTGCTATTATTGGAATTTCGAATTGAACTGTGTTTTGTTGGGGGTTCTTTTAACTTCAATCGAGCTAAGCCATGAAAATAATCGACAAATATTTAAATCTAGATTCCCCAAAAGAACTCCATATCCAATACTTCAGTACCTATATATTAGAACCGATGTTATCTGTCTTGGTCAAGGCTCTCCAGATTTACTCATGGTTGAGTGATTTTTAGAATATCAGATTGAATTGTGTTTTGTCAACGCTTCTTTCAAGACTATCCATCCGGAACTACATAAATCTGAAAAAAAACGTCCGATAAACATTGGGTTTAGACTGAAATTTTTCATTTGTCAATCGTAGATCAAAATAATTTTGTTGATCTATCTCTTATTATTTCTCAGCCTAAGTGATGTTTCATCGATCTTTATTCTTCTATGATTTTTTTTTTGGCTAAATGACCAGGTAGCAAAGATGAAGACATCATCTTTCTCATTATCAACACATTATTTCCAAATCAAACTTTACCTAGAAATGTGGTAATGATTTCATTTTTAAACTTGATCTCATTTCCCATTCGTTCTCTCCTCTCTACCTTGAAACTTTGTGCTTGATCTTCGTCTGAGTCGGAGCAATTTTAGTTGATTCTCAATATTTTCCATATTTCCCTGGTTTATTCATTGTTTTTTCTTGATTCATCGTACCTTTGATAGACATGTTTTTTTCCCAGGAAAAGCCATAAATTATAATTTTCACATACAAAACTTGAAAAAAGAACCAGTTTTTTTTTGTTTCAAGATGATTTGAAGACGCTTTAAATTATTACTCTATTAGTTTATGTTCATATGTAAGTATCAAAAATTATTCGACAAAATAAAATGTGCTTGAAAAGAGTTCAATGTTTGGCATAAGCATAGGCATAGCACAAAGATTGTTTAGCTCCGCCTTTTCAAACCTGAACTCGGCAAACAATGACAATTGGCGTACTATTTATTTTTATTTGTTATCTCTTTCACTTTCTTATTTCATTTTTTTTCCTTGACTACAACATAAAGAATAATTTTTTGTTTCTTGCAGACTTGATGAGGGGCTGGAGAGAAGTTGTACTGTGGATTACGATATTTCAGGTGTGTTTGGGGAACTATGAGGTATTCAAAAATATGTTGCCATCAGGGTACTGTCGTCACTTATCTCATTTGAACCTATATTCTTCCAAAAATGAATGTTGTTTCTTTCATAATAAGCAATGATAAACTTCTGTAATTTTGATGAGCAACTTTAGAGCTCAATTTTGAACCTCACAGAAAAACTCTGCAAAAACTAATAACGGGTTCATTTTCAGCGCGTTGAGATCTACAAAATTATGTCCATTTCATTGAAAATCTTTAAATTTCCTCTGTAGATACTTCAAATTTATAATTCGAAAAAGAACCTTCTAGCTATTTTTTGAAACTATTTTTGGCTTTTTTATATGAACACTTCCAAACTCATATTTGACTACTTCAGAAAATGACTTTTGGAAATTTGAAACCTCACTTCCGATATTTGTTCTGGATGTACTTATGTGAAAAAAAAAAACAAAACATTAAGAGAAAACAATTATTCCTTACAAGGGAACCACATGAGGGTGTTAACGGACTTTGGAAGGAGACCTATACCATTCGATACAGTTTTTCATGCTGATCAACATCCCGTATCTAACTTTTGCTGAGCTCCACTCAGGAAGCTGAAAATTGAGATTTTCAGTTTTGACCAAAAACATTATAACAGTAAAAAAATACTGAAATTACACAACTTTTATTGGATCTGGTGTAATTTTTCATTCTCTACATATTTGAAATGATAAAACTCTGAAAAAATGCAAAAAAAGCTAAATTCACTGGAAAAACTGAAAATTCCAAAATTTCTATAGGTACACCCACTCTTCTGAAAACATTTAAATTTGAGGAGATATTTCACTTTTTTAGAGCAAACTTTGAGCTCGATTCCCAGCTTTCCGCGCGGAGCTCAGCAAAAGTTAGATACGGGATGTTGATCAGCATGAAAAACTCTATCGAATGGTATAGGTCTCCTTCCAAAGTCCGTTAACACCCTCATGTGGTTCCCTTGTTAGCCATTCACAAATTGTTGACATTGGAAGTACTGTATTTTCAGTTATACAATGGGCTTGCAGAAATCATGAAATTATGGAATAGAAAAGTGCTTTTACATGTAGATCTTGAATTCAACACCGAAAATTGACACAAATTCTATCTTGAAGAAAAAACCTTTTTTTGTAACGTTGAAAAAAATTTCATCGAATTTTCGATGTAAAGATCGTTTTCTACAGGTTCAATCATTCTAGTGAACATGTTTCTTCAGAAATTCAGTTCAAACAATTTCGTTCTGAAAATTTGAAACTACAGTATCTCAATGGCAGAAATTGGAATTTGGAAATCAAAAATTATTTTTCTGAAAATGTTATTTCAAAATAAAAAATACATTTTACTGAATATTCTGATTCAAAATTAGATTAAACTTTTGCAAAATATAATTTTCATTTTCAAACTACATACATATGTACATGACAATTTCCTGCACTTGATCAAATACTAGTTTTTCTTTTTTGCCAATTATTTGTGCTCAATGTCTAATTTTAGACAGTATTTGCCCTTTTCGACAAGTCTGAATGTGGAAAATCGAAAAGTTGTCATATCCCAGACGCATCTTCATGTCCGGAAAAATGTCGTGGAATGGGCATGTCTTGGAGGTGAGAGTGGAGGTATCTAGGTCTACTCATCGAAGTTCTCTTTTGCAGATTGATTGATGATGATACGTTGGAACTGGAGTTGTTTGTGAAATCGAATTCGAGCACTGGTAGATATGTTGCTGTTGGATTCTCGGATGATGAAAAAATGGGAAATGAGCCAGTTATTGAATGCTCTTCATTAGGAAGTCAGCCAGCTTCAATGAAGTTTTCTTTTGACAAGAAAAAAGGGAAAGGCAATGATCGAATTGATGGGGTTTGTTGAACGATGAATAGTTCTATCTTAAAGGGGGATTATTATAGGATTATTCAGGATATTTTACCAATTCGACAACTGAATTCAAAGATGGACAATTTTATTGTAAATCGAATGTCAAAATATCTGGACATTCTTCCAATTCATTTGTCTTCAAACACGATCCAACTGCAAAATATCATCTATTATTGGTGAATGGAATGACAAAAGATAATGGATTAATGTATCATAAGGGAAACCAGGATGCCGTCACTCCGAAATTGTCCTTATCAAATGTGAGTATTGGTCTTTGGGGGTTGTATTGTTGGTAAATCAGAGATGATTGATCAAAAGTTCGGAAAAAGAAAGGTGAACAAGAGAGCTACATATATAAGAACAAATAGCTTTTTCTTTGTTCATTGATTTGACAAACATTTCGGTCGGCAAATTTTTTTTGCTAAGTGATTCGGTTAGAATAGGAAACCAGAATTTTATTCGGCTTCTTCCAGATACAGACACTTCTTTCGGTCAAGTCTGCAATCATAGATACGAAGTAGACTTTATCCGGCTGTAGTTTTTTTTTTTTTGAAAATGTCACGGTCTCGGAATGTCATGTTTCATTTATGATTAGTAGGACTTATTTCTGATAAATGAATACGTGACTAGAAACAGTGTTGGGCCTCCGGGGTCGGACCTGGTACGATAAAAAACGGACCGAAATGGAATTTTCCTGAAACGAACCGGATCAGAAATGGGCCTGGTCCTTTGATTTTTTTGAATCATACCCAAACATCGGATCAGAACAAAATTCCAAAAGCACCAAAAATGGTTTCTGAAACAGACAGGATTCTATTTTTGAATCAATTTTACGATTCTCAGAAACTAAAAACATCGTTGAAGAAATTAACCATTGTCTGGTCCGTTTTTTCAGATCTAGACGAGTTTTTTTGAGTTTTCTCGTCCGATTCAAGGACATTCATTTCCGGTCCGACAAAAGCGATGCGTTTCACAGAATCTGAAATTTTAAGGTCCTGCCCCTGGTTTGTCATTTTTGAAAAATAAATCTTGTGACAGCAGAAAAATGGCCCGAACTTATCTTTCTCCCCAAACAAAAACCTAATATTTATAATGAACGTGACTAAAAATAGAAACTCACAGAAAGGACAAGAATGTCTGTCCATTTTCAAATTTTTTTCAGACAACCTATGGAGCTGTCACTTCTACTGCTGAAATTATGGATTCACCAGACTTTGACATTTCATCAGCTGAACTTCAATTGGACAACTTTGATGTCTCCCCTTCTGCCTCACCTGCTACTTCAAAAGCCACTCCAACTGGACCATTCGACAATTCAGCCTGTGGAACATCGAAGGGTTGCACCCAACCAACTGGCGATGCTTGTTATGGTACACAAGGTGAAGGACTTGGTGCATCTTACACTGTTATATCAGACAATACCATCGAGTTTGAAATATTTGGACCAGTCGATGTCAGCTCTTCAGATAATGTTTATGTTGCTATGGGATTCTCGAATAATACAAAGATGAATGATATCAGTGTGATTGAATGTTCGAAATTCCCCGGAGAGACTAAGCCGACAATGAAGTTTAGTTATAATGATGGGTTTGAGAATGTACGGATAACTGGAGAAGAGGCGATTCGCAGCAAGCTTATCAATCTAACAACTTCTTCGATTCAAGATAGTCATATTTACTGTAAAGGAACAGTAAATGTTGGAGGAGATTCATCGAATGATCGAATTTTCAAATGGAATAGCACTGAGAAATATTATTTGTTATTCGCCAGTGGACCCACTAATAGTGAGGCTTATTTTTAAATTGAAAACTATGTATATTTTGATTATTTTCAGCCTCTGGACTTCAACATCATCATGGTGATTGTACATCGGGAAGTCAAATATTTTTGGATAACGTTGAGCCGATGTTTGATTCTTCGCAATGTGGAAAATCGAAAGCATGCTTCGCCCCGACTGATTGTGAAGATGGATGTAATGATATTCAAGCATCTTGGAGAGTTGTAGATGATCAATATTTGGCAGTGGAAATCACTGGAAGTGTTTCTGGACTTAACACGTATATTGCTTTGGGATTCTCGACCAATGGAAGAATGGGAAATGCATCTGTTATTGATTGTTCATCATTCGGAAATCAACCACATGCTCTATCATATTCATACAATTTACTTCAAGATGGATATCATAATCTGAGACCAACTGCCAATCTGACTAATTTGATAACTGATCAACGAACCACGTTGGCTGATGGGGTGCTATATTGTACTGCCACTTTCAAAGTGGTTGGAGATGATTCTGATCCAGCGGTTTTCAAATATCTACCAGCTCAGGAATATAACTTGATTTTGGCAACTGGTGCGACTATGTACAATGCAACTAGTTAGTTCATCATTATCTTGTTCTCATGTTAAAACTTTGAATTTCAGCTGGCATTCAGAGTATCGCATATCACCATAATAAACGTAGTATTTCGCCGAAACAACTGTTGACCCAACTGGCTCTTCCGACGACAACTCCAGCTCCACCATCGGGAGATGTAAGTGTTCTATAATTTGTGTTTTATGTCTGACTTGTCCTTGTTTTTTATGTTAATTGTTTTATTAGGATGTCCATGTTCGTCGAAAGCGTCAATCGTCAAATCAAGTAAGAACGAGTTAAAATCGTAGTGTTCTATATACTTCCTCTTCTGCATGTCTAACATCTCTATGTCTTTAACAATCTCACTCTCATTTTTCCGTTCAAAATGTTTCTATTCTTATATGTTGCAGACAACATTCGATTCGTCAACATGTGGGTCAACAAAAGCCTGTTATACGCCTAGCGATGGAAACACAATTGCGTACAGGTAAGCGGTTTATTATATATTTGTCATCACCGACGGTCTCAATCGTCGGTTCCATGGTGTAGCGGTTAGCACTCAGGACTTTGAATCCTGCGACCCGAGTTCAAATCTCGGTGGAACCTTCTTTTTTTTTTTTGAAAAAAAGGTTTTTTCAGTGTCGCTAATACAAATGATTTGATATTGGAGATTTATTCTACACAAACTACGTCTAATGGTGTTTACACAGCTGTCGGATTTGGGTCAGCAGCACAAATGGTATGTTAAATTAATTTTGATCAATTAGATTTTGAGTTATTTCAGAGTCCAGCAAGTGTTGTTGAATGTTCTTCCCTTCAAGGCCAACCATTGTCAATGAAGCTCTCTTATAATGCAAATGGTCCAACAAACGCGAGAATCACTGGAGAAGAAGCTATCAGATCTCAAATTATCACAAACACCGAAACGTCATTCATCGACGGCAAAGTGTATTGTAAAGGAACAATCAAAGGAGGTGGCAGTGCTTCGAATAGCCAAGTATTCAATTTCGTTCCAACTGAAAAGTATTATCTATTAGTCGCAAAAGGTTCTACAGCAAGCGATGGATTGAATTATCACGGACCGAGCAATCGATGGATTTCTTCGCAGAGATTGTTATCAGATACCGGAGCCGGAAATGCGGGTGGAAAGTCGACCACTTTATTGATTTTGCATGCTGTATTCATGACCGTGGCTTGGCTTGTATGTGTCCCAATTGCAGTGATATTTGCCAGAGTTCTTCGTGGATCATGGCCGAATACTAAGCCAGGAGGTTTACTTATCTGGTTCCAAGTTCATCGAGCTGCAAATCTCATTGCTATTGCGTTAATGATCGCTGCATTTGTGTGTATTTTGATCTACAAAAACTGGAGTTTCCCAAGTAAGTTACCATAAAAATACTTCATATAATATTACTAATTTCAGCCACTGGATGGGGAGGTGCTCATGCTCTAACAGGTGTTATTGCCCTTGTTTTGGGATGGCTTCAACCAATTATTAGTGTATTCCGATGTGGTCCAGCTGACAAACTTCGACCGATTTTCAATATAACTCATAGAGCGATCGGAGTTGTTGCACTTTGCTTAGCCAGTGAGTTATTACAAACTTTTCCGGATTGTTTATTGATTTTTTCTAGGCACTGCGATTGCTATTGCTGGATATCATTTCACAGCATCTCGACATATTGTGCAACTTGTTCTAGCACTTGTTCCTATCACAATTCTCTTCGGTGTCAGTTATTTCTTCCTTATTTTCAATTCCTGTTACGACAAACATAATGAAAGTAAAAGTGTTCCGCCTTCAAATTCAACACAAAATCGGCCGAATGTTGTGAGAGTTGAACCATTTTCAAAATCACAAAGCACAACAACGTGGAATCTATCCGCTCCATCGGATAGCGGAAGGAGTAGTGATGATGAAGTGGCACCGCCGAAATGGGTTAGTTTTTAGAAAAAATATTTTTACCAGTATTTTTGATTTTCAGCCACATCGTTTCCGTGAATTTGTTGTTTATGCAGCAGTTTTGGCATTTATTGCAATTGGTGCCATTTTGTCAACGTTCTTTGCCAATGCATTCTAGTCTAATTTCATCTCGGTCGCCTTTTTCTTATATCGGTTACAGTATTTTTATTCACTTTTTCCTCATCAAATGCCTTTTGTTTGTATACATTTGAAAAGCTTTAATTAATGAAAAGTTTTGTATTTTATTTTGGGTCTTTTATTCGAATTGTCGCCCTGGTAAAGGTTCCTTTTTGAGAAAACGGTGGCAAACTTTTTATTTGACAAAAACTGTTTTGATCTACCGCGGTTAGCGCTTTATTTTGTTATTTCCAGAATTCAAAAATTCGATCAAAATTGCAATATGATTTGTTTGTCTGTTTTCTCTCGTTGTCACCTGTTGAATCGTTATTGTACATCCGCAAATTTTTAAAAATATTAATCAATGAAACTTGCCTTTAACTTTGATTTGAAGCAAGCGAAGGTCATACTACAATTTTGTATGAAATATAGTATGTATGATTCTGTATGAAAGGAATGATTTCTTTCAATTGAACTGAAATTACCATAAATTGACAGTTTCGATGAAATCAACCAAAAAAAAAAAAAACCTATTTTCTGATTTTACTCAAGCGAATTGAAATTTGAATTTGGCGGGTGTGTGACATTGCGCCGCCGTGTTTACGGACACATCAGACTGTATGACTTGCCGCGGTGGATGAGTTCGTTTTTTCTTTTTTGGTTCGACAAACTGAGTTCACGTCAAAATCGCTTTGTATCATCGTAGTAAAATGTAAAAACATATCCAAACTACTAAACAGACCAAATTAAAAGCTAATTGTTTTTGCACAGTCAGAAAAATTACGATGTTTTTAGTTCGATGTTTCTGGTTTTAAAACGAATATATGTGTCATTTTCTTCATTGCTATTATGTCAGAATTCTGTTTCTTTAAAATCCCACGTTTCCTCCAACAATTAATCAGTATATACACAATTTTCCTCGTCTATTTTATTTCGCATGTTTCTTTTTTTCTCTTCATCTCTATAGAGGAGAAAGTGTGCGCCACTCGAAAACACGCGCTATCTTCTTTTTTGAATATTTTCATAAGTTTTTCGTTCAGACATGGTTGTGCGACTTGCGAACTTGATCGAACCATCAAATGAGGAAAACGAGAAATTGGAAAGTCGCGGGTTGTTCGATTTCTCGACACTTCTCACAATTCTACCAGGTGAGACAAATTTCGATTCTCATCTAGAATTCTGTACTTTTCAGATGGAAGTGATCATTCAAGCAGCGAATGGAGCTTGAAAACTGCAAGTAGTCAGCGTTACATGATCGTTGCGTCAGGGTCGACCATGATTGTTTTGTCATTTGAAGAGACGGGTCAGACCAAGTTCAGCACCAAATTTGACGAAAACATAACCGATTTGACGATTTTGGGGAGTTCGAGCTTTTTGTGTGTTGTTTTCGACAAGAAGAAAATCGCAGTTCTCTCACTGGAAACCAAGGAATTATATTTCAAAGAAGTGGCTCCAACGTCTATCGATTATATCCACTGCAATTGTTCTAATGGTCAATGTAACGTGATTCTTGGAAATTCATCAGGCGAAACGTTCACATCAGTGTTCGATGATTCCGTTGCGGAACCGAAGGGTACAAATCGAATTGCAAATATGACTGATGAGCAAATTTCGAACTACTTCAAAAGGGTGAGTAGATGCAATAAAACAACAAAAAACACCGTTCTTTATTCTATTTGTTTTACAGAACTTCGCCGCTGCTATTTCAAAGGATAAAGACTTCGAAGAGATATCTGGCCCGATCTATTTTACTTCAACTGGATCTTTACAAACCTTCGCGTCTCTAAACTCGACAACGGGATTTCTGTGGAACGACATGAATTCTCCGGAATTTGTTCAGTTTGGTGGATCAACCAAATGGACAAAAGTTCGCGAAACAGGAAGATATGTTCTTTTTCTGGCTGAAACTGGTATCGTCCACGTATTCGATCCAATAACCATGTGTTTTATCGATTCGTTTGATTTGAAACAAAAGAAATCGGACAAAATTTTGGATTTTATAATTGTGGAGAATACTCCGTTCGGCGTTCCGTCTGTCTTCGCCTTGCTAATCAATCGAGAAGATGATTGTTTTGTAAGTTGATATATGAAACAGTATTTAGTACATTCATGGTTTTTAGATCATGATTTTCGATAATAGTAAAAAGTCGGTCACTTTTGAAACTGATTGTTCACCACAAATCTCGATGTTTGCATACGAAGGAAGCGATCGAATTCTTGTTACAATTGAAGAACACGAAGACACCTCAAAGTATGATCATGGTGGTTTCTCATATCACAAAATTATTTTTAATTTCAGAAGTAGCGTAGTTATTCGCCAAGTGTCACAGTCGCGACCAGAACTCAAATTTGAAGCATTGTTAAAACAAAATCGATTCGACGAAGCTGAGTTGTTCGCAAAAACGCATGGACTTGATTTGCAGCTCGTTCATCATAGTCGCGCTAGCTACCTAATGGATCGATGTGACGACAATGACGAAGACTTCGACATGATGTTGAAAACGATAGATTTCATTACCGACAATGACAGAGTAGCTGAAATGTTCTTCAGTATGATTCAAATGAGTAACAAGTTCGATCGAATCAATACGTACTTGACACGTGCCAAAAAGCGACGAATCACCGATATTGAGACACTCAAGCAGATCGAGTCTTGTTGCTTCATTTTATCGACATATCAGATTTTGAGAGGACCAACTGTAACAGAAGAATCTCCGGACAATCAGAATATTTGGAATGTTTTTGTGAAAGCCTTGCATGGAGACGATGATTGGGTCACGCTGTATTTGCAGTGCGTTCAAATGGCTTCTATCACTGTGAGTTGACTTATAAAATATTTTCGCTTCAATTTATAAACTTTTTTCAGGATGCTCGAGTTGTGTGGACTCGTCATGGAGCTTCTATTCTCACGTTCTTCATTGAAGAAATCGAAAAGAATTCCATTGGGAAGATGTTTGAATTATTCTTCGACGCTCTTACAACAGATATTTCGAGCTGGAGTAGCATCATCGAGCACATCACCATCGATATTTTCCAAGAATGTCTCGATTTCTCAGACGTGCTCGTTCCTTTGATCGAAAATCTCGTGCTTGATGTTATCAAATTGTTAGAAGTTAGAGACTCTTCGAATTGGCCCAACAATGCTATTCGTGCGTCAAATTGCTTCGAGAGCATGACAAAAGTGTTGACTGAGCGATTTATCACGCCACAAGATCAAGCTTTCATGGCTATTAATGCTCGAATTTTGTGTGTTTCGGAAAATGGTGATTCTAGTACTCCAATCTCTAGAATGAAGGTTAGAATTGTTTTTAAAAATTTGCTTCAGAAATTCATTTTTCAGAGAGTACATCATATTCTCCTGGACATCAAGAAGTTGAATACTCTTTATGGTTGTCAAATCAAGTTTTCGGGCTATCCAAATTTGACAAATGAAGATATTTGCCATCGTATTCTTCAAAACGCACTGTTTGATCCAAATACAATCAATGCGAAAATTGAGAAATTTGTCAAGCCATTCATGCATGAGAGAAATCTTAATCACGATCAAACAATTTTCAACTACATTCAAATAATGTCTGGAAATGGATTCACAAACTCGAAAAACATAGTCGGATGGGAGATTCAATGTGTTCAGTTATGTGCAAGTTTAGCGGATGAATCCAGAAAGTGCCGATCAATTATTTCAATCGCATCGTCCGCCAAAATACCTTGGCCACAATCTTTGAATGAAGCAGTTGACAAAATTCTAAAAAGTAAAACATTGTCTCGCGCCGAGTAAGTTTTTTTTATTTCTACCAGAAAAGTGATCGTCTCTGAAATTTCAACCCAGAACAATTGACTTTTTTTTCAGAATTGACGACATGCGAGCAGTTTGTCAACAAACCGAGTTGATCCAGTTACTCTCTTCGTATTATCCGCAAGATCGAAGTTTCTACAATTTCATCTCTCAAAATAACAAAGATATCATTCTTGACATCATCACCGTCATTCGATGCATTGTAGCAGAACGTGATAGACCGTCTCGATTCGTTGATTCGATCAAAGTGCTCGAGTTGGTCAATTTGGTCACGCAGAAAGATTGGAGACAATCATTGAACATTGAATATGCAAAAGCCGAAGTGGTTATTCATATGATGAAAACTGGAGATATGGTTAGATTTATTCATCAATAAATTTCAAACATTTTAACTTAAGGTGACTTCGATCATCAATTACATTTGTCAATTGGAAGAAACGGAGAAAGATGCTACAATTGAGTTAGTTGTCAATTTCATTCGAAGCGCAGCAGATTGTCCGATCGTTGAGAGCCGAGAGGAAATTTTGAACATTGCCGAGCAGTTGATTTCATTTTTCATGTCGAAAAAACATGATTTGAGAGATATTCGTGAGAAGCTCATTCTTGTTCGAGAATTGCAGAATGAGCAAAAAGAGACGATGCTGTTGTCCGATTTTGGAACTGAAAAGTGGGAAAAAAATCAAATTCGTTTCTATAAACACCAAACCGAAATGACGGTTCATCAAGTATGTTTTCAATAGATCAATATATCAATAAGTTACATTTTTCAGAAGATCAAGAAATGTGCATCCATTGGGATTGAAGTTGATAAATTGATAACTGCATTGTTATCCGAAGCATTTTCTAGCAACAATTATTCAGAGATGATCGAAATTCTTGTGTAAGTACAATATAATTTTACTGATGATAATTTTATGATTCAGCGCATCAGTGGACTCGGTTGGTATGTGGATTCCAGCAACCCGTGAATTAGTTGATGTTGTCTGCGAACTTTTGGGCTGGATTGTTTATCGACTACCAACGTTTTTCGTTGCCGAGTCCGAAGCTGATCAAGCTCAAAATGTTAGCGATTTGATAAAATTATTCAAAATGTTTCAATAATTTTGATTTCAGATAGTCGAGTTTATTGATGGTCTAAGTCGAGCTGTTCGAAATATGCTTTGCGTTTTCCCATCCGAAATTTTGTCTGACGATTTGGAGTATTTGCTTCAATTAGAAGCATACCTATACATTTGCGAACGTGTTGTGAAACAAGCATTGAAGAGTCAAGATTTGGAAACGAATTCCTCGGATTCTCAAACAGCATTGGCAGTTCAAGCTAATGTGCAGAACGGAATTTTTGGCTTTTCAAGACGACACGGAGTTTACGATTTTGCTGACGATCCAGCATTGTTTGAAGGAGTTTCGGCCATTCTTGCATTAGTCAAAGTAGCACCATCTGTAGCGAGACCGTATTCTTCGGATATGTAAGTTCAAGATTCAACTATACAATTATGAGAAACATTATTTTTACAGCACTGAAGATGAGTCGCATGAGTTCCGAACGAATTGGGAAGATCTGACGATGTTCTTGGCAATGCATTCACAAGACTTGCTTGACATCAACGTTCGTGTATATGCGAGTTCTTTGAGTACGTTAAAAATTAAATCTGATGATACAATTTTCAAAGTTTAGGATGCTATTCTGGTGAATGGCGTCAAGCTATTCTCGAAATCGGTCAAAACGTGTTCACTGTGGTCGAAAGAATGTTGCAACAAGAGAAGTTTGACGCTTGGCATGCGGCTACTTTGTTGAATGGATTGCCTGGCGTCGAAGCGAACAAGAGGATGTTGGAGTTGCGTGGATCTGGCGGAATCCAACGAAATATTCAAGCGCAAATCAATTTCATCACTTTGGCCTTTTTCATGACCTTTAGATCAAGAAACTTTGAAATGCTTCCGAACATCGTTCACTCTGCAGAAAGTAAGCTGTTGGTCAAGAAACTGGCGAAGAGTGGAATCAGAACTAATCTCGGTCAATCTCCGGATGTTGTTGATAAAATCATCAAGCAGGCAGCTGCAACGAGCCCTCCACTTTCACCTAACACTTTACATGACTATTTGCAAGTCGTACTCGACAGATTTGTCCGAAGTTCAAAAACCCACATTTCCGAGTATATGATAAGATATGCTTTCATGATCGTTCAAAAAGCGTCTGATATCGGAAATTGTGGTGATAATCAAGCGAGATCGAGAAAAATCGAAGAATTGTTAGATGTTGCTGGAAACGCATTGTATATGGTTGAAAAAGAATTTGGAGAAACTGTTTGCAACTACTTCACATGCCTTGTTTATGTGGTTTGCCCATACAATTATGAAGTGATCCAATTTATTACTCATATCCTCAATCAGTTTGCGTATGATGACGAAAGTAAAGAATTTTGTAAGAATCTACAAAATGTGAGATTTCAACAATATTTAAAAAAAAATCATTGTGTTTGTTTCAGATAATTGGATTCTTGTGGAAGTATCAGCGAACTAATCACATAACTCGAGAAGAATCAATTTGGTACACGAAGCGTGAACATCGGTTGACTGCTGATTTGAAAGATTACGAGAAAGTCACTGGATCGTTATATCCATTTGGAATGTCGATTAAAATGGACTACGAAGGAGCATGCGAAGATATGTCTGATTCGAATGGAGGAGATTCTACATGTTCGAATAATGATATTGTTTATGAAAAGAATAATATTATTATCAGTGATATCCCACCCATGGTAAGTTTCTCAAAAGAATATTTCATTTTCACATACTTTTTGCAGTCTTCGAAGCGTATTCCACTTCACGTATTCTTGATGCAAAAGAAAAACGATATCGATGAAATTCTGATGGAAATCGTGAAAGCTGAGTTGTCTATCACGAATGTGACAGTTTGGCAGTCGTCTCTTCGAGCAGTGAAATGGCTTTCCAAACGATTCTCGCGAACTCAACTATTATCGTCCGCCATTTTCTCTCATGCGAATAAATTTGCAAAAGTCGAACAAGCTCTTCCACAATCCGATCGAGATGTTATTTCGTACCTTCTCTCTTCAAACTCGAATCGCTCTGTTGTGATTTCAACAATTGCATTATTGTTCAGAAAAATCATATTGAGTGATGTCAAAATTGATTTATTGAGAATGGGTTTGGAATTGGCGGAAAAATGGATCAACACATCGAATATTGAACCACCAATGGAGGAGGAAGAAAGAACTGCGATTAATGATCAGTGTGATCGATTGAGAGATGGAATCGCCAAGTTCTTCACTGAACTTTCGTTGAAAAAGGTTTGCAAATAGTTCTCTATAGATATAAAAACGTTTTTTTAAAGAATGGATTGTACACAGAGAAAACAGCCGATAACATCGAGAAAGTGGAAGAGCTGTGTACGATCATATACGACGAATTGGTTGATTGGACAGATTCGAAAGATGTTGAGATCAAGTGTCAAATCGTTGAGAGTATTGCTGATGCGAATCATCTTGATTTGTCGAAGTTGCATGAAACCATACTTATTAATTGGATCAATGATACTGTTGCTTCATCTACGTTCGATCATATTGATCTTAACGATGTGAGTTGAGAAAGCAAAAAAAATAATTTATTGAATAATTTTCAGTCGCTTGGAGGAGGATCATTCCTCACTGGCACCGTCGAAGAAACTACCAAACAACAATCCGCTGATGACATTCTTCAGTTGCCACTTTTTGATCATATTGTTGACAAAATGACACATTTGTGCAAAAAAATTGACAGAAAACAATTATTGTTGAAGCTGACATCAATTGTTGTTCAGTCTGGAGAGAAAACCGCAAACAGTTATAATGCGATTGTTCGAGCTTCGTGTATTCTGTTGAGACATTACACTGATGAAGAAATGCAGGCATGGAATCAGAAAGTGTCGCATGTTTGGTTGTGGTAAGTTTTTATTATAAAAATCGAGACGAATATTTTGTTTCAGTGAACAAACTGGAGATCATTTGATCAACCGTTTGATGCATTTGACAAATGTGAAAGCAACCACCAGCCAAGACAATAATCAGTTGATACGATCGCTTTTGCAATGTCCAACTCGTACTCCAGCAATGTCAACTCTTGTTGCTTGTCTTATGATCGACAATTCATATACAGAGACGAAGAATATAGAACAGATTGTTGCACGTCTCCAAATTTCGAAGCAATGGACTATCTTGAAGGCATTATTGGATTATTTGAGAGATCAGGGTATGAACACCGATATCAAATCATTTGCTCTCGCCTGGTTCAGAGTTTACGAAAATGCTCTGTCAAACATCAGTGTAAGATTTTTGAATGAGAATAATTTTCTATGAATTCATTATTAATTTTCAGACTGGTGACGATGAATGGTCCGATTGGCAGTGCATTTCTCTTCGAAAATGGTCACTTTGGTCAATGAAGTGTAATGTAGAAGGAGGTCGTCAGACAAATATTCATCGAATTTTACGAGATATGTCGTGTCCGGTCTCTGCATTTGTCGTGACTCTTATTTCGACGTTCAACAATACGGTAAATACTCACATTACTATACTTTTGGGAAATTTATATTTTTATAGAAGTTCGACGCAATTGATGCCAAAAATTTGAAACGAGATCTCGAATTGCAGTGGACAAAAGATATAGTTTTGAACACAGCTGCACGATCTACATCAATGGAGCAATGAATCATGCCTGTAAATAAACTCCATTTTTCAAGATTCTTACTTTCATGAATCATAATTGAATTCTAATGTTTTATTCGATTTTTTACTCATCTTCTTGTGAATATTACTATTTAAGATGAGCAAATAAACCATTTTTAACGTTCTAAATTTGTGACAATTTCGTTGAAAATTCCATTTTCGTTGAATTGGAATGCTTCACCTCCGATTATATCCACTTTCAAATTATTTGAATTTTTTTGAGAATCAAAGAACTGAGATCAGAAAAGTGAAAGTTGGTTATGTGTACCTAGAATGTAGTTTATTTATTAGCCCACAATTATAGTTTGTTGTTGGACAGAAATAAAACTTGGCCAAAATACAAAATATTTTAAGAAAAGAAAACTAACCACTACGTTGGGATTCTCTTGAAAGTTTACAATTTCAGAAATCAGTGTAGAATATTTTTAAAATTCGATTTTCATGGATACAGAAAAAATATTCTGATTTTCTAACTTATGCGATGTTCAGAGCTGGAAAAAACGAGAAAAAAAAGCGAAAAAAAACGTTCAAAGCACCCTCTCTGTTTCACACACTATTTCGTTCCTTCGCGTCGAGACCTTTGACAGTACTCTCGAAATAGCGTGTGAAGCAGAGAGAGTTGGACTTGAACTTTAAACGATTTTTATTCGTGATTTTTTGCTTTTTTTCAGCTTTGGACATCGCATTAGATTTTGCTTCAAAAATGTTTGTACTGAATTATTTTATTTTCTCCAACGTTTTTTTGAATACGAAAAAATATCCCATTTATGGTGTTCGCGTTAATTTTCTATCAAATCAACTACGCATAAAAATTGATGTCACCCTATTCGTTGAAAAAAAATGGAAATTTGAATTAATAGAGTCAAAATTAGATGAGTCTCTCATCCCCTTTGAAAAGTAGAATATTTGTATTCTTCATTTCTTTTTTGGCTTTTATTTATTTGTCGGATAATGTAATAATATATCTAGCCAGAGCAATATTGAAGAGCCCAGTTAAATTGATTATATGTATGCGAAAAAAAAGAAAAAGGCAAAAGCAAGGCGGGGACCTTCCTTTCAATTTTCAATATTGCATTTCTATCTAACATATGTGCATCCCAATAATTCGAAGAAGAATGGTTATTGTATTTTCCAATGAATTTTCGGTGAGTCTTAATTATTTTAATATTCATTTTAAATTTTGAAAATAATGAAATGAAATTAAGTAGATCTTCCAGGTCTTTAGAGGATGAACGATTCTTTCAAAATTTTTTGCGCAAGTCATTTGTTCAGGTTTCTTCTGTTATTCAATTAAAACTCGATTTCACTTTTTTGTTTCCAGAAGTTTTCGTTGAATTTTCAAATCACATTTCTGGATATATCAACTTCTTCAGTAGTAGAAAATTTAATATACTTTATTGAAAAAAAAACTCTGAATTAGAGATACCGTAGTCTTGAACTTGAGTCTAAATTTTCGACAAATTTTTATCCTTTCTAGCAGTGACTTTTAATTGTTCTAAAAAAGAGCACAACAAGATGTTGTTGTATAAAAATAAAAGTCTCAAGGGGGCACAAATGAAGAGGTTAACTTTTCTCCTCCGTTTTTTTTTCTCGACAAATGAATTGTATTAGTAGTTAGTTGTCGGACTGACTGACTGAAAATGACAAGTTTTTCAAACAAATGCATGTTATTGTCTGTCTCTGCGAAAATCTCAAAAGTTTTGCGTCTTTTTCGACTCATCACAAATTCCAAAAAGTGTAGAGTTTCACTAATGGAAGTTTTGGGAAGATTATTATTTTTATTATGCAAAAACGAGAAGAAGAGAAGGGTCATTGTGAGAAAATACTATGCGACGACTTATGTTTGGCTAAGGTTGGTTTGTATTTTTCATATTTTGGTTTTCAGAATAAAAACATTTCACAAGACATCTGAAAAACCCCCTGATTTTATAAAGATTCTGATTCAACAAAAAAGGTCAGTAAGATACTATGATTTTTCATTACGCCCTAAAAATATTTAATAAGTTTTTATGAGTGTTGTCAAAATTTGTTTATTTTAAAATTTCCTAACCCGAATTAGGTCTACTTCTAACAAATAATTGATACAATTCTGAACTTGGAGAAGTTTATCTGGGTCCATAAAAGCTTGTCGGTAAAAGAGTTTCTATTGGAGTATTTTAATACCATAAAAATGATTAGGAACAAGTTTGTAGAATGTATTTGAAGTATGTTAGTAACAGGAAATCAGGTAAATTATTGTTAAAAGATTGTAAAAATGAGGTTGTCTTAAGTCAGTGAAGTACCTATTAAACTCTTATTCCTGTTGAAAATAGTTTTCATCGGGTTATAATAGTTTTCAAATAATACAGACACATTTTCAACAGACTTATATCTAATCTTTCGTTTTAAATCACTCCAGAAAGTTTTTATCTGGATACATTTTTGGTAAACGACACTGTGAAAATACAAACTTTGCTTTCAGACCAGCTTGCTCCAAACGAGGAAATATTTTCATAATCAAATCATTATTGCAGTTGACACTAAAAAGTAGCCAACAACATGATGGTATATCCTCGAAGGACCAATTCTTTAAAAAGTGCGAAGGTACTTGTTCTGCAATTAATGATGAAATGTATATAATGGTCAAAATTGGATCCTGAATCTTGTTAATTCTCGATCTATGATTGACGTAAGCATTCAGGTCAGAAAAGAAGGATCAGTTAAAATCAAGAATTGTTTTTGTAGTTTTTTGAAAAAATGGGTGAAAATGGGAGATTACAATGGAAAGTACTAACGACGAAACATTAAAGATCATGTTAATTTTTAGAACCTGCTGATTCAGCTGTTTCTGATTTCTAAGAGATTATGTATTCGAACTTCGACACGACTTTTCTCAAATTTTTGAAACATTTGAAAATTTTCTATATATTTGAGACACAAAAAGTGTGCCTTTGAACATATCGAGAGCAGATAATTTGAGTTAGAATAACCCAGATGGACTTGAAAACAATTTCAGCCAGTGGGCACCTTAAAAAATGTATATTTTGAACTGTGAAACCCTTTTCCATTATACTCATTTTCCACATTTCTCTGTTGACTTTTTCCATTTCTCAAGTGTATTTTAATCGACGACAAATGAAAATGAAATTTCATTGAATAAATTTCCAGCTCATTTTTGGAATAGCTTCTATATGGTGGCTTTTTGCTTCTGTTGCTTCTGCTTCTCATTATTCTCTAATTAACCCATCCATCCATTTCATCCATCTATTCATTCATCTCTATCTATCTATCTATACAAACATACATTCGAGGTTAAAAGTAAATGAATGAATGAATGAAAAAACGAAACGGACGAAGAGAGGCAAATGAAGAAGAAGAAGAGAAGCCAAAGCCAATTTCCGGGGCGAGTCGAAATTAAAAGAATTAACATTTTGATAGTGGTCCTTCTTTTTCCATTGGCGAGCAGCAGCAGTAGCAAGCAGCGGTGTTGGTAGCTGCAAACAGAAAAAAAGAGGCGGAGGAGAATGTAATGAAGAAGAAGAAGGAGAAGAACAACCATTCCCCTATGTCTCTTTAATTATAACACTATTTTTGGTCTTGAAAAGACAAAAAGAGAAAAAAAGGGGAGGGAGCCACAACAAGTTTAATGAAATTGTCATTTTCGGATGATGATACACTTCATTTCATCAATTCCCTCCTCTATTCCTAGTAATCGACCATCCCCTCGTTCGTTCCAATATTTTATGATTAGTCTGGAATTGAATGAGCTCTTTGAGAAAGAAATCATGATCTTTTTTCTTGATGTCAAAAGTTTAAATTTTGATTCATTCATATGTAGTGTGAAAGAAAAGTTCATTGGGTTTCTTGACATTTACAGTATTCCCAAGATAATGATGTCAATGAATATTCAAAATGTTCCTCATTATTACACAGAGATCTATCAGAGGCGGATCTGGAATATATCTTATTTAAATAGAAACTAGTTGACTTTGGATAGTGCACTTTCTGAAATAGATTTATATCCATTTTTTTTGCTAGATAACAGTTCGAAGGTTTGTTTCTCATTATTTCTCGCCCCGAAATCAGAGCTTTTGAGACAGTCTCGATACTTCTATATTATATTTTCCTTTCAGAAAACATTTACAATGAGGTAAACTTTGAATATCCTTTTCTAGCACAATAGACCAGAAATGTCATCGGAAACGTGTTTGAAAAAATGAAGACGTGAAAACCGATATAATTCGTGATGCTGATCAGGTTGTAGCCAGTTAGAAATTGAGGTAATCTATGGTTTCTGCAAATTTTGTTTTGATAATTTATCTCAGAATCAGGTTCTGCAGTGAATGAGCATTCGGACCTCAACACGTCTTTTTTTCATCGAAGAAAACCGAACTGAACATCGGATGTTCGGGATTTTTAATATTTATAAATTAGAATACGTTCCAAGTTTGTTTTAGAGCAAAAATTATAGCTATTTGATGATGAAAGTGACTTGGAGATTTTATTTTTTTGTTGAATATAGTCGTTCAAAAATCGCTTCTTTAGTGTGGGATCATGGAATCTGACTCGTGGAAAAACGCATTTCAGATTGGCTTGTTTCTATTAAAAAAAAATACTCCCAAATTCTGTTTTAAGAGCACATCGAATCGACTGATTTCTGGTCCATATTATTACAAAACGTGTGACTGACATAACTCAAAAGTCTAAACATTTAAATTTAGAAAGTTAGACAAAAATGAGCTCAATGAAGCACAATAGAAGTTAAAATTTTACAAAATGCTCGAATTTCGATACTATTAGTTTTCAGAAAAGGGTGAATGATGAAAACGTCACATTATTTTTGAGCCTCAATGCAGTTATCAAATTCTCAAAATGTGAACGAAATAGTAGATTACTTATGTCACTATTTGGTAGCCTTTTCGAACAGTGTTCAATAAGTTTGTATACAATAATCTTTAATATTAATCTTGAAATTTTTCTGATTCTTCAGACAACATTTCTGACGTTCTAATTGGGTGACAAGTTTAAGAGTTCAAATCGTAAAGTACACTTCTTACTCATATTCAAATGTCATTCTGAATGTTTCTAATTTTTGAAAATCTAAATTTCAAAAAAATCAATAATTAAAAAAGGCGACGCATGAATGCTCATTGCAAAGAATAATGAATTTGAAACACGCGATAGATAAAAACGAGGAGGGACCTTGTTGTGTTGTTCTTCTTTTTTTTCAATTTTTAATTTTTTTTTCAAAAAACAAAAAACAAAACAAAAGATTTTCGAGTCATTAAATTTATGAGTCATAATCGGCGAAAAATGAAGAAGAAGAAGAAGAAGAAGTTTTACACAAATTTCACGACTCATATAAAATTTTTATTCTCATAAATATTCTTGTCTTTTTCAGATAATTTCATTTCTTTTCAATGGGTGAGTTGTTTTTTTCTTGAATTTTCAAACGGTTTTCTAGAGACAATAATAGGTTACTATTTAAAAACATCTATTATTGCTCGAGAATACCCTTTGAATCTTTTTGAGATGTTTCTTAGATGTTGTTTTGTGAGCTTTAATTTATAGTTTTGAGAACACTGTTTTCAGATTCAGAACATAAAAAATTGGATACGGTTTATAATTGTTATAATGTGGCCAAAGTATTATTCAAGTAAGTCTTAGAATATCGGAGGATAGTAGTGTTTGTCGCATACTTCAAGATTTTTTGACCAGACATTTTGTAAATTATGTAGTCATATCAATCACATCCCGGTTCTATTTATAATTACCCATGAAGCCAGAATTATTGAACGCGAAATTTAATCCTTTCCGTTCTTGGTTTTAATTCAACTTTCATTGTCAGCCAAGCTTGCCTATTGCAAAAAGACCCATTTTGATCATTTCGATCTGAACCAAATGCCAATTTCAGGTTTCATTTTTGTCAGGTTTCAGCCAAGTTCAGCCGAAGCCAAATTCAGAGGTTCATTGGAATTAATCAAATATCTTACTCTGCTCTTCGTTATGAACGTTACAAAAAAAATTCGCGAGCTCATAGACCTATCGTTTTCTTAAAATTTGTACATTTTTAGAGTTCCATCTTCTGATCCTCATGATATATTTTTTATCAGCCGAACATTTTCGTGAAAAAGTTATGAAAATTCAAAGTGATTTATTGTCAGTTTAAATGTTCTATTTCTGTCACTTGGATATATTGTGATCCACGAGTGTATGATTTTCAATTTTTCTCACTGTTTCGTCTGAGAGATTAGATATATTTGATTGCGATAGGGAAAAATACATGAGCTCTTGAGTCTCCATCGTTGAGACAATTTCATCAAATTGAACAACTGAAAAAGGTAATGTTTTACGGATTTTCAGGTTAATCTTGAACTTTTTTCAAAAATTAGAAACTGAAGTCACTTTTAAAACGTTTCGATCTGTTAAATTTTTGGAATGACAAAAATTTTGTATAATGGCATTTAAAGCAAAACTTGAAGCTAAAGTGCATTATTGTATCCATCATTAACAATAACAAATAATAACAGTATGACGTGTTCTCTATTACGGACAAAAAAATGAGCACGAAAAGTTCAAAAATGACCGAGTTTGAGTCAAATAACGAAAAAAGGCGAAAACTGTTTTGAAAATTCTTCTCAGCACAAAGTGTGTCAACACTCTGGCCACATACAGTTCAATTGACGACTTTTTATTTGAAAATGTGGAGAGAAAACCAAAAAATTTCATCTTTTTAAAACGGGTGTTGGAGGTAATTGAAATCTGATTTCCCATGTGAAATTCGAATGGCTGAAACTCACTTCGCTTAAAATATTGTGGTTTCATATTTTGGGATCCTAATTTTAATACTGTTAACTTCAATTTCCAACAGGTTTTGTCGATTTTTTTTGGTATCGATTTTTAGCTTCAGGTTTTTGCAGGAGACCCTTTCAATATAAAATGTTTTTTACAGTAAAAATCCAACAAAATTTCGATTTTGATTAAAAAAATACAACAAGTTCAAATTTTTTTTTCGAATTCGTAAATACCAACACAAATAAATAATTCATTTCAATAAACACCTGAAAACAGATAAATGTCATCGACCCGTTATATAACTATTCCAACTAATTGCAATTTCAATAAAATTCGCTCTCAAAAATTATCATGAGGTTGATTATTATTTGGTCTCTCCGATAATATTACAAGAGGCGCAGCCGCATGTGTCACTTCCAACGAGTTATATCTTTGAATAATTCCTTTCCTCTCCTTAGTCGGTGCTTGTTTGAGAGTTCCTTGTCGAGTAGAAATACCAGAATATGGGATTCTGAAACTATTTATTTGATATTTGCATGTACTTTGAGGAAGAAGAAAAACATACTTGATAAGTGGGAGAAGTCCAAACAAAGTTTGACGATATTTCGAAGAAGTGAAACAATAGACCAAGAATGCCACAAAACAATTGATCAATGAGAATAAGTCGAGAACATCGGCAAGGTTTGAATAAACATATTGACTTATTTGAGTAGTATATATCGCTGAAAATAATATACCTTTGATACCAAAACTTTTTCGATCAAACTAACCATTCAAAATAGCCAAAATGCCTTGAGGCAATTCGGTGCATAAAAATACAGTAACCATCAACAGGAGCATATAAGTTGTGAGATCCCCTCTTCTTCTCGCTCTCTCTTCTTTTATCAATATTTTGCGTTTCTCGTTATTCTCCCGGAGTTTGCCAATTAGAGCAATTGTGAATGTGAATAAAAGAACGCATGGAATGACTTTGAGAATAATTCCAGTCAACCAAAGATTGCCTTTCATCAAGAAACAATCATTCTTTTTCATCATATCAGAAAAACCAACACTGCAAGAAAAATAAAACAATTTAGAATAAGGGTTTCATCAGGAAAGTGTACCTGTACCTATAGTAGAAACCAGTAAAGTCCACGTCTTTTGAAGTTTCCAAAATCTGATGGGCTAGTAGTGTTGGCACACAAAATATGAATACAAGAATCGCGATGATAAGAGCAGATACTCTAAAAATGATCAAATCAGAAGGCTAAAATAATTTATAGATAACTCACAATGCTCTTGAATGATCTAACCATTGAGAGGAGGACACTTTCATAGCTGATAATCTGATAAAAGCCATCAATACTACCAGATATAAAGTGATAGCATGAAGAGCGATTGATAACATAGCATGACATTTCAAAAATAACGCCCAGATGTATGAATATCCTTCGGAGTTGTGGAAGAATTCATAGCGAAGTATATATGTCTGAAATTAATAAACAAATATTAAAAGCAAAATATAGAGAGATTCTTCTTACCAGATATGATGTCATTGTTCCGATGTCTGAGATGGCGATACAGACGAGAACGGTATGGACAGATGAGTGACGCATACGGGGTCGTGTCAGGACCAGAATATGAATACTGTTTGCAAGGAGACCAAGGACGCATAGAGTTAGAGATACCCATGGATGAACTTTTGAGTAGTAGCTGGAATTTATTACAATGATTAGGGAATGTTCGCATCCATATATTCTTGATATTATTCATTAGAACAGACCACATTAACATTTTTAGGTTCGATATGTTCATTCATCTACCATCAATACTACCAAATATAGACCAAAATATTCGAAATAACTGAACAAAAGTTTGACCAGTTTTGAATTATTTTTGTAGGACATTGCTTACAAACATTAGCTCTGAATCTATTTTGAACTTTTCATATTATTGTGGTCGAACTTTTTGCTCGATTTTAATATGAGAAGTGAATTCTACGGGTCAAGTAATATCAATTTGCTACTGGATGAAAAATTCTGGTTTTTGCAATTTTTGGTGCTGAAAATCATAACTACAGTAATCCGATGCCAGCGATTGAATTCTTGATAATACTATTTTAAAGATGTAAAAAATTTAAGGTGGTTTCAGTTTTTCGTTTCGAATATTATTAGATATTCCGGTAGTTTTTTGGTGCGGGAAAATATGAAGAATTGAATGAGAAATATATCATTCGATAGGTTTTTAAACGCTGATCAATATCCCGTGTTAAGTTTTTGTCAAATTCCACCCTGAACACACAATTTTAAACTTTTAAGTTTATTTTGAAAAAAAAAGAAAAATTCTTGAAAAAGGAACAATTTTCTGATATTTCACCAAACTATTGAAAATTTCACGTGACAAATAACAACATAAAGTTACTTGAGTTCTATTTTTTCATTTTCTCTTCAGTTTTTCTCTAGCTTTTCCTAAAAACAAAGATTTGTGATTTCTGGAACAGCCGAAAATTCATCGAACATTTTGAGTGGATTATCCGCGCTAAGAACTTGTGAAAATTTTATGATCATCGTGTGAACATTTCTGTTGTTATTTTTTCCTATGATCAACTTACTATTTAAATCGAAAAATATTCTCAATAACAAAATAGGTGATTGGATTACTTGTGTTGAATATTCGCGAATCATTACATTCCATTTTTACTACCTGCAAACAAAAAATGATATGAATTGTCGAAAAAAATGCGAGAAAATCAGGAAAAACGAGGAGAAAAAGGATGAACATTTGAATAATTGGATGGAATTGAAAAGAAATGAAAATGTGTCAAAAACAGAGAAAATGAGTGGAAGATGAGTTGGCTTGGATTGAATATGATGTTTCGACCAACAAAATCGATTTCAAAAACTCATTTCCCGAGAACCTCATTGACTTTGATTTTTTTTTGAAACAGAAAATTAATGATTTTTGAATTAAAAAAAATATTTTCAATCCGGAACAAAGGCGACAATGAAAATGACAGTTTTTCACTAGAAAACATGCTGGAAAAATAGAAAACATGTCAAAAAAACGAGAAGATTTGTCGATGGTTTATGAACTTGGGCGGAAAATGGTGAATTATTCTCAAGTTCAAGTTTTGAGTGTTTGTGGGCAAAAAGTTGAGGAAAGAATGATAAGAAAAGAAGTAGGAAGAGGAAATGATCTATGGAGCTATAGATATATTTAGAAATATGGGTTTTGAAAAAAAAAAACCGGTGAAAACTGAAGCCAATATAAATATTTCAAATATCCAAAGCAATTTGAAAATTAACTTTTTCAGTTAAAAAAAGGAGAAATTTCAAATAGACCATGCAATAGAAACATTAGTTTCAAAATTTGGTTTTTTATTGATAAAAAAAATTTTTTTTAGGACTCTGATCAACATCCAGTATTCAGTTTTTGCGAAACGCACAATTTTCAGCTTACACTTAAAATATTAAAAATTCTCGGAAGAACATAGAAGGCTAACAAATACGGGATATGTAAAATGAAGAATTCCATTGAAAGAATTATATTTTTAAAATTTCAGTCGCGAAAAAAAGAAATGAAAACTTAAGGGATAAAAACAATGATAAATACGTGAAAATAAAACGGTGACTTTCCTTCAAAAGATTCCCAAAAATTTTTGAAGTTTACTTCTTAATTTTGATGAAAATAAACATTCTAGGGATATTTTTCACAGTTGATTGCCGTTATCCGGAAAAGTTTAGACGAAAAAAGTATACTAACATATTAATTTTTTTTTAAACTTAGCTTATAAACTATATAGTTTGTGTCACTTATATATCGATTCTGTCAAAAAAATTTCAATACACTTTGTCAATTTTAGGTTCTTCCTATAACCGTAAAACAGACAGAAATGCTCTTTTTTTCAAAAACACAAACACCTCATTAAATAGACAAGTGCATTTCCTTTCCCTTGGTCCATTCTAAATGTAAATACTATATTTATCTGTTCAAAATACTGGAATAATTCTTCTTGGGAAAAAAAGGAGCAAATGAGCAGAAAACAAGGAAAACTTGAAGAAAATTAATCATCTTTGGAAACAAATAACATTTTAATTCTTGGGAAAAAGGAAGTTATTGTCTTGTTTTGAAAAAACAGGGTGAGATGTGCAATGTTGGTTGAAATAATTTATTTTGAAAAATCGGGACGAAAAAAGGACTTTTAATCATGAAAGTTGCAGCAAAGAGGAAAAAATGGGATGACGTCTGGTTTTTTTTTGAAATTAAAATGTTTACTTGGAATACTTTATACGTTTTGAAAAATTAATTAGGGTTCCATAATTCAAGACCACTAAAACACACGCAAAAAACGATTAAACTAGAATTCTAAACGTCAGCAGTTCTAAAACAGCTCATATTTCATTTCCGCCTTTTTTTGTATTAATAATCAAAAGATTCTAGATTAGAAGTTGACCCAGAAACTAAACTCTAGTATGTGGAAGCAAACCTACGTTTTTTCTTTTTAAATATAATATCAAGCATGAGTTTAGGCTCCGCCCAAATTTCCACGCGGGGTTCAGTGCGGGCGGAGCCTATTTTGAACTTGAAAAAAAAACGCTGGAAATGGGTTGTAGCTACTGACAAAGAAAATTTTTAGTTGAAATTTGTACTCTTGAAGGTGGTCTGCAAAATTGCGTGATTTTTTCTGATTCTGTAAACACTGAACAATTGTGAGTGTATTGAAAAATTGAGAGAGAAAAAGAAAACATGGTTTCAATAGAGCGCACATGACTCAGAATTTTTTGTTTTCCTAATTTCGTGCTCTCGTAGCACAATTTTAGTTTTATTCTTAAAAAATCTGAAAATTGCTCAACAGGAATTTTTTGAGGTGAACATGAATACACCTTCTTTTTAGTTAAACATTAAATTTTTGAAAAATTAAATTATCTCTCCTGTTTTACTATTCCTATTGAGACAAAATAGTTTAGTAAAAATAAGAGAATTAGACACTCAAAAAAAAAATTAGACAGATCAAAATATTTTGAGGCATGAACAATGATTCAACTTTCGCGAACAATTCTGGCGATCTTGAAAAAAGGAAGTCAAAAAATATCCAAAAATACTCAATTATTCTGTGCAAATTTCTTATACCTACAATTAACTCCTCTAAATTATATGAACAAGACCAATTCGCAGAAATCAGAAGAAATTTTTTTTCAACAATATATATTTCCAAAGTTAGTTAAAATTTATAAACAAAATTGAATTCTTTTTTCTTTTTTTCTTCGAATTGAAAAAGTATTGCTCACTTCCTATACTAAGACAATAAATAAATTATGATTATAATGTATATGTACATAAATGTATCTCACATCTGAAAAAGTATTTATATTTATATATCCCCTAAAAAATACATGTATGTATCAAAAAAATATCTATATTTATGTACATACATAGCTGAGAAAAATAACCGATTTCAGAATGTGTTGTTTCTAGCTAATTTAATTAAAGGCCTCTTTTCTTTTTTTCTTGCTTTCGACTAGACCAAAACATAAATCTCAGCCACACAAAAAGGTATACATTGTATGTAAACACTTGACTTCAAGAACATCAAACTGACAAATGTGTGAAAATGAGAAACGAAAAGGAAGTGGTATTTGTCTAGGTTTTGGTCATTTTTAGGTTTTTTTCGTCTCCGGGGGTGGATGAATGTACTATGAACTAACACAAACATTAGAGACCAGCAACATATTTTGGAATAGGGATGGGTACTGTACTTTTGAACGTTTTTGATCGGTTTTTACCAATTTGTTTTTCTGGTCCAATTAGGTCTGAACGGTCCAAATTCGGAGACCTTGAAGTTTGATTCAATGAACATATTCACATTTTTTTTGATTATTTTTGATTTATCTATTATAAAACTATTTCCCATTTCGGTCTGAAATAAGAACTGATTTTTCAAGCCCGGTTTAAGTCAAAAATCAAAATGTCCTCTAAATCGGACAAAAGGTTATTTCCTAGATTGTTTTGAATCTGAGTTTGATTAATTTCATCGATTTTTTAGTTAAAAATCACAGGTTTTGAAAAAAGGGTTCTCAATCGGACCAAGACAAAAAAACACTAAAATCGTAGGCTCAAAGTTCACAGATTTTCCTGAATCTGATTGTGAGTCTGATGATTTTTAGCCAGAAAATTTAATTTTGATGCTAATTTTTTTATGTACACAGGTGTAGAGTACTAGTTTTTGTTCAAAATATATATAATTAATCATCAAGTTTTTTGGCATATATAAGAGCCGAAATTTTCGATCCAGTTTTATCATGAAAAAGTTCATAGAAAAAAAAAGAGCAAAATTCGGCTCATTCAAACAAACACATTAGAAATTGAAATGTGATTGTTTAGCTGATTTTATGCGAAAAAACTTGAGTTAAACTTCAAGAACAAGAGATCAAAAAAGAGGGTTTTCCTCTGAATGTAATAGAAAAGATACATAATAAATATAAAAATGAAAAGTACTAGATATAACAAAGAAAGAAGATTCGAAGAACGTTGGGAATTGAGTTATGTCTCAATAACTCAGACTATTTTCATGCAAATCTTTTTCATCGTCATAAACCCCGATTTGTTCGGGATAATCTGCAATACGCACATTTGGGGATAGAATCGGAAGTTTTACCTATAATGACAGAGAGGAACTCTTAGTTATCCAGAGGGAGGATCGAAGTTTTCGTTTTTTCTCGGAAGCTGATTCAGAAGAAGTTCAGAAAGATTTTTCTAGGCGAACCGAAAACAAGTGAATTAGTGTTTCAAAAACGAAGATACATTTCCTAGGAAACCTGAAGTGGATACAAAAAAAATAACACTATTTTCGAGAGAAGACAAAATTTTTTTGAAGACGAGGAAATTATGTTTTACTAATTAATAGTTGGAGAAAAAAATCAGAAGAAACTACAGTAACCCAAGGCAAAATATCTGAAATCTGAGAAAAAGGGTCTGAAAATTGAGCAGTACCCAAAATAAACCTCAAAACTGAAAAGGTGAATTGAACCTTCAAAAATCGGTAAACAAGTCAATACTTATCTAAAGCCTGGGCCGGTCGAAAGCCCTTCATATCGGGCCGGACTTCATTCAAATTTCACTAGAGAATTCGGGCTTATTGGCCGTCCTGCTACTGGTTTCTTTTTCGATTTTTAAGCTTGGACTCGATTTAGAAAAATCATTAGATGCTCCGACCTACCTTAGAAATTATGCACCTTGATTTGTACATTTTTTGAAGTAATCCAAGTTTTTGAAAAAATGCTTCAACATAGCTTTTACCCGGAAATAATACTCTAAAATTTTTCTTTCAATTTACTTTTTTGGGGCATGTATTTAGATAATTCTAGCTTTCCACCAAAGATGACGAATTTGATCTTTAGGTTGTCTAGGGTACTGTAAACGTTCTACAGAATCCAAAGAGGATCACAAAAAAACATTTTGATCATTATGATACTTCTATATCCTTTGTTAGAATTATTTGGTTGAAAGTTATCAAGTATCAAAGTTGTTTTATTGTCTGTTCATATCACTCCGCGATAGTTTGATCTAAAAGTGTCTGATTCTCTCATTTTTACTCGATATTTCGTCTATAATATGAAAAATGTATTTTTGAAAAATTGAGTAATTTAACTTTTTCCTCAAAGTTTCCGGTATCGTGACGAACTCCGTAGGCGTACAAATTTTGAATCTACAAACTCTCTTGTCAGAAGTTGTTTTCATTTTTTTTGTCGTTTGAAGAAGTTCTCAGAACGAGAGAAAAATATATTTTCAGAAAAAAGGGAGAAGTTTCATAAAAGATCGAGTTTCGAAAATTCGTCAGACTTTAATGTTTTTTTTTTCTTGAGAATATACATAACAGACACTACTACTAACCAAATGAATATTTAATTTTTCTCTAAAAACAACTCCAAAGAGCCACAGTACCCAGACAACCTCGTGGATGACTAATATTTCAATTATTCATCCATTCAACCCTGTGACCTCTTTGTTTGGAAAAGTTTACTGAACCGAAGAGTTTTCAAAGCTCAGTCAAAAATATAAAAAACGGAGGAAAATGTGAAGTATATGTATGTATGGATAGACACTTCAAGGAGAAATGCCAATTAAAATTTGCACACAAGTATTTTCGTTTTAAAAAACAAGAAGAGTAGTTTTGAGGTATAAGAAGAAGGAGAAGAAGAACTTATAATTATTAATAATTGTAATTGGATGTTTGCAAAGGAAGAAATGAGAAGATTCGGAAAACTGATACATAAATAAATCTTGGTAGACGTTTAATTTTGGGTTTTTGAGGGTTTTCAGAATTGGACCTGTATAACGAGAACGAGCCTAAAATATATGTTGTTTAAAATTTTGAAGCATCTGTAAATGTCTCTGTTTTGTGTCCTGATTCGGAAAAAAACGAAAAACATTCTAAGATTTTGAGCCCATTCTATGATCACAAGTATGACCTCAACTTTGTAGATCTTATTTTGATTTGATCTGGGTTTCTTGAAACGGGCTCTAAAAAATTGAATATTTTGGGAACAATGGGCCCAAGTCTGGTCTAGTTAAACAAAAATGACACTAGATTTTGAGCCCGATCCAGCCGATCCAGTAAAAAAAGAAGATATATTTCTCATCAAAAATAAACTTGTTCCAATGTAGGAAATTGTAGTTTGAACATTTTTCTCAAGTACCGTTTTCCAAAGCTTTCGGTTTTCTGTTCAAAAAAAATGAATTTAAGCCTCAGCATTAGCCTGGAAAATTAAACTTTTGAATGATCTAGAACCTTTAATTTGAGCTCAAGGTAAATTTCAGTCGGTTTGCAGTTTTTTGAATTTAAAACCGTTTTCACTGTTTCGAGATTATTGCAAAAAATAGCCTAGATTTTTTATGCTTGACGAAAATACTATTTTAGGTTTCATCAAACTTTGAGAACATTCAATGTTCTCTATTTTTGATGCCTCAAAAATCAAGTTTATTCATGAGAAAAAATTGGATACATTTCAAAAATGAATGCATGATTATTTCTAAAACTAACATCAGCCCCATTCAGGCAGAAAAATCGAACACTTTTTGTTCTTCCTACAAAAAAGAAAAAATTGAGTTATTTTTCAAGGAGTTCGCAAAACTTCTTTTCAAAAAAAAAACGGAACCTAGTTATCATGAAGAATAAATGAATATTTGTATTAGTAGACAAATTATATATAATCATATAATAACTGGAAATGGATCTACATAGATCAGAAGTGTATTTATATTATACATAAAAATAAAAAAAATAGAATTTTTTCGGGATATAACATTTTCCGAATAAGAAAGAGAAGTAGTGTCCCTCAAATGAAAAGAAAATGTCAAACGTCACGATCATAATTATTTTTGCATACGAAAAATATAATAATTCTTTCTAGTCGGTCTTTTGACCCTCGATGAAAAGAAGTGTACTTTTTATTGTTACATATTCTGTGAATTGTTGCCAATTAGCTGAAAATCACAACGGAAATTGAAAAAAAAACACTTTTTTGAATGGGAGGAATATTTCGACATTTTTTGGACCGGATTTTGCGAAAATATAGATTGGAGGAATTTATTATGCTAACTAGGAGCTAGCAAACATCCCTTGTAAGTTTTTTTTGTCGAAAAAAATTGATTTCTGATGATTGAAAAAAACATAAAAACACGAGAGAAACAATTAGAAAGCAATGACAAAGGGTGATAGATAAATTGAGCAAGAGATATTTTTTGAAAAAAAAGAATCATTCAAATTTTCGATTAAATAAAAACACATTATTATTTTGTCCATGTTCACCCACATAATCAATGAATAAATTATGCACGTTTCAAAAAAAATCAGAGCAAATAGAGATGACAAGGAACAGGAACGGGTTGGATGATGGAAAAATGGAGTTAATATTCAGAAATGGACCCTAGAACATGTTTTCATAAATAAGGACAACTCAGGCCGGCTTCGGATTGTAAAGCCCTAAAACATATGCCATGTCCGTTATATTTAGTACTGTCCAGACCGAAAACTAATTTTTTTAAAGGTTCTCTTCAACCAGATTCTGGAAACGTCGTTTTGAAAAGACGTTGAACATTTTTTTTTTCAAATATTAGGCACTTTGGTGGTATGAGATGGTGGTATGTACCTCCTGGTCAAATATTATACGCCAAAATTCAATGACTGATATGCGCTCCATTTTTTTTTCTAATATAAGTGATGCAATTTAAAAAAGTTATCGAGGTCAGAATCAGAGAAATTTGGAACTAAAAGTACAGTATACAACCCGAAAACTGCAAAAACTCAGCCGCCACACATAAACTCACGTTGAAAAGATTGAATAGTTTCTGTCACTTCAAATACACTTTAAACACAAGATAAATAGACATCAATAAAACAAAAGATATATTTGTTTTCTACCAAATACCATCTTAATTATGAATGTGAGTCAGGATTTCAGAAAATGAACAGAGCTGGGAAGAAGATTTGGGGTAGTATCAAAAAACATCGAATCTTACTCATATGACGGTTATTTAGTAATGTATAGCTTGTTTATAGTGCATCATTGAACAACTATGAGATGTCATGATAATGTATGTATTCATGAGTAGGCAAACAGTTTTGGGTTTCAAATGGGGAAAAAAGATACAAAAATAAATAAAAACACTTTTAAAATAATTAATGAATCAGACCAGGTGAAATATGAGAGTCAAAATAAACCACAGTAGCCTTAAGGGGGGGGGGGGACATTTTTTCAAAGTGTTTTCAAAAAAATAGACAGAATTTTTAGAATTTAGAAACGTTCCGGTTCCGATTCCGCACAAGTCTTATTATAGGGTAATCAAGTATGAAAAAAAACCGTATGTAAACTTCAAGGATGATAATGGTGTATTGAGAATTGCATTGGACAAAAATTCTGGCTGAAAATCACAGAGAATTAAGTTTGACAATAATTGAATACTTGATGTTCATCAGCATTCAAAAACCTATCAGATGATATATTTCTCTCCAAAAATCTTCATATTTTTTCACTCCATCAACTTGTAAATATTCCCGAATCAAATTAACTTGACTTGGATATACAACCACTAAATTGAGCATAAGATGGAGTTCTTTTTTTTCAATGAGAAATTGAAAGTTGAACTTCAGATGAAAAAATATAGAAAAAAGTATAAATTATGTTACCTATACACATATTTTTTGACTTTCTTTCTACTCTCTTCTGATACAACAACAACAAAAAGCCAAAAGGGAAACTTGAAGTGAGAGTAAATGAGATATTCTTGAAAAGAAGAATTTTGATCCAATTTTCAAACAAAAAACCGATATTTGACACTTTCGAAAGAATGACAAAAAGACAGCAAATGAGAAAGGGTTTTGAATTTCTTCAAGAAACTAAAAATGGAAAAAAAAATGGTTTTCTCCATGGTAATAGGTTGTAAAATATATTCGGAACATTAGAAAAAATAAATGTTTTCAAGGAATTTACTAGACCGGAAACTAACATTGTGACACAAGATGTCCAAAAAAAAAAAGAAAAGAAAGGGGAAAAATGTTGGCATGAGGAATCGAACCTATGACCCCAGCAAAAGGGCTAGATTATGAGTGGGCAGCTTACCCAACTGAGCCAAGTAGGAAGTTGCTTCCAAATTTGTGTCTACCCCAGACATCAAATCGCCGGAGGCAAAAGGAAAAAAATTTGAAATGAATTCCAAAAATAAGTATCTATTTTCATTACCTCTTATTAACCCGTTTTGTTTTTTTCTCGGAAACACTCCACTTATTTGGACGCTCATTTTTTTTCTAAGAAAATGAAAAAGAAATGAAGAATGTTCGAAATAAACATGTAATTTGAGAATGATCTTCGACAACAATCAACATTTTTCCCTTTTTTATTTTACATATTTAATATTATGATAAATATGTTGTGTTTTGAGTTGAATTAGAAAGATAAAAACAAAACAAAACAAAACAAAACAAAAAACGGAATGCAATTATTCGAGTTTATTTTAAATGAGCAGAATGACTTGGGAAAAGAGTTTGCACCGGATGTTTTTGTTCATGTTTTTTTTTGTTAAATATCTGGATGTTGGAGATGAAAATCAGTGAGTGGAAGTAACAAGGGAATACAGTAATCGGTTATTGGAAACAGGATACGGAAGTTCGAAAGAGGGGAGTCGAATGACTCAGCAAGGTAGTCTTCAACTAAAGAGCACATTTTGACAACTCAGGTTTTAGCAGAGCACCTGAATCGGATATTTGGCAGTTCCTTTCTCTTAGGATCAGAACAAAGATGTTCTTTGTTTCATTTGTTCTCTAAGTCTTCATTTGTGGATTAAATTATACTTTTCAATGTGCTTTTTCTTGAAGGCTTCTAAATTCGGAAATAATTCAATCTTGCAGACTATTTTTGTTGAAATTTTGATCACAAAGTGAATTTCGACTGACTTAACCAATTCGGCTTGAGTCTCGTTCATTTTTTCAAAAATCGAAGAATTTTAAAAAAAGTAGCCGACGGTTGCCGGGATATTGCAGCCTACTATGTTTTGTGTCCATGCATCTGCTAACTAGATGACCTATTGTATTTTCCGTCTCTTCAGCAGTTGCTTTTTTTTTCATGGTAGCTACATTCCAGCTTTCTAGTTTTGTGGTTTTTGAAAAAATTAAGTATTTTTGGATACTTTTTCATACTTGATTACCTCATAGTTAGACCCCAACCCTTAAAATTGCTCCTACACAGGATTTTCCCTTTTCTTTAAACTACAAACTTTGGAGCTGAAATATCGACTGACAAAAAAATCGCCGAAAAAGTTCAGATTTTTTTCTGCGCCACATTTGATAAATATAATAATATTTTGGGTTTTTTTTTACTTGACATTTTTTGCACAGTTCGATGAATTTTTAGAATTTTTTTTCTGAATCCAGCATCGCTGATTTTCAAACTTGTTTTTGAGAAGGAAACGTGATTTTTTCATTGTTCTTATTTAGAAAAAAAACACGTAAACAGTGATACGATTAATTTTTTTTTAGAAATGTCCAACTTGGCTTAAAATGGCTTCTGGTCATCCAAAAACAACACCTTATTTCTAGTCACAATGAATATAGATTCATACGAACTTTCAACAACAAACCAGATCGATTTTAAATAAATTTACTTCCATTTTTTCACTGATTTTTTTCTTCGAAAACTCATGTACAAACTCTAAAAGTTCAACTTTTCTTTAACAAAAACAACGAACAATTATTTCACATTTTGCAAAACAAAAAAAGCTGAAGAAATGTGTAAGAAACTGGATATTAGTTTAAAAATATGAGCAGATATATGAGAAGGTGTCAAATAAAAAATTTCAAAGAAAAATCATGATTTTTGATAGCTTTTTTGGCTCACTTTTTCTATTGAAAAAAAAGGATTAGTAAAATGAATAAATAGATAATTTGTTCAATTCAAGGAAAAAACATGGACATTGCAAAGTTTTCTCATTTCTTTAAAGAAAAGAAAGAAAGAAAGAAAGAAAGAACCTTAAAAATAAGGAAGAAAATAATGAATGTCAAAAAAATGAGGATTTATGTCATCTATTTTGCCCCCCTAAAAAAACAGCAAACAAAACAAAAATAAATTGTATTTCCTTTTGTTCAGGCAGGCAGGCAGGCAGGACAGGAGCAAATATAATCTTGGTTATTTTTCAGGGCAAAAAAAATAAGAAAAATGAGAAAAAGTTTCAAAATTGATGAGTTTACAGGCTTTACCACCCTAAAAGAAAAAAAATTCTCAAACGAAAAAAAATGTATCTATAAATAACTGGAACAAAGTTGAGAACGAGGAGCAATAAGTAAGTGACTCTTAAAAATAATGGGGTCCTTTTTTTTTCTTTCGGAGCACGATGAAAAGTAGAAAACAACATATAACATACCTATAAATCGCCAAACTACTTATTCTTTTTCATGGGGTAGACTGATGTAATAATAAAAAGGAAAAAAAAAAACATAAAACTCTCAAAAAAGTTGCAGACTGGCTTCGGGAAAGAAACCATAAAACAACAAACTTAATCATATTTTTATGGGGGAAGGATATACTAGTTTTTATTTCTTATTTTTTAGTTCCTTTTTTGGTATGACAGCTATATATTGAATACAATGGCCTTCTTATAATGCTCTTTTGGTCTTGGAACGTTGATCAACATCCTGTATTCACTTTTTGTCAAACGCAATGTTCGGCCTTGAAAAATGATAAAATATCATGTAGTTAGCTAAACTCTAGGATAACTTTTACCTTCGTTAGGTTCACATGAAAAAGAGGTTAAACGTGTTGAATAAGTCACCTTCCTGTTGGAAGGCGTCGTGTTTTTTTTTTTGAAATGACTGAGAAAAGGGTGCTCTATTGAGAAAAGTCTTGCAACGATCCATTGTGTGGTACCTAGTCGGACCAATCGTTCTTCGATTATTTTCATTTTTCGGTAGTAATTTTCAAAGTTTTATGATAAAGCACGAAAAGTTCACGTGAATAATAATTTTTAAAAATGTTACGTTACTTTTTATTTGTCATTTTTATTTTTTAACACTATTTGTGAAATTTATTTTTACAGACGTCCAAACTTTTTTGATCCCAGGAAAAGAATTTCTAGACTTTCTATACGGTAGCAAAAAATTTCCAACACTCACAAAAATCAAATTCGCAATAAATATTTGTTGAATTTGAACCTGACCGTATGTTTTCAGTTCAGTTTTCCAGAACTACCCCAAAACAGAACTTACAGGGCGAGATCCGATTCAGATGAAATTGTTCTGGACTTTTAAATCTCTGATACTTGTTGATACATATTTATAACATATACCCTTAGTTTTTTTGTTGTCAGTTTCAGCATGCTTTGTTGCTCCAAGCTGGCTCACAAGTAAACCTGTACCTCAGAAGTACCTAAACTCATATTGATTGAGGTCATCGGAATAAAATACAGTTTCGAATTAGTAGCCCATCATGGTCTATTAGTTATTCCGGCAAAGAGTCCAACAAAAAAGCACTCAAAATACGTCAAATTTCTCTCATTTCCACCTGCTATTTTGTGGGTTCAAAGTACTTGAATAGATAACCTGGTTGAATAGAGAATAAGTTCCGGGTTAACAAAATATGTGGGACCTATTAATGTTTTTTTTTGAAATCATGATTTGAAAAAAACTGACAGCATAGAGTAATTGAAAGTACAGGAATGATTGAAACCGTGTGTGATGTTCAGTCCTAAGAACAACCATTGAAACAGAGAAAAAAAAACAAAATGGAACAAAAATGGATAAAGAATTCGCCGATATTTACTCATTATAAAATCTAATCCTATGGTAATTGAAAAAAGCCACAAAATATATACATGGAAAAGCAAAAGAAAAAACCATAATTTTAAAAATAGAGCAAAGTTCCGAGAAATCGGCGAAGCCCTAAAAATGCTCCTTTTCATCGAAAAAAAAATGCAAAGTTCATTTAATCTGTCGCCGGTCGACAAATTGAAAACATTTCGAATTGGTTTTTTAAAGGATACGAAAAACGAATCTCAACCGACGAAATTTTCCTAGAATAATCATTTTTTTTGGCGGCCGGCACATGTAGTTCGTTTTAATTTGTCCAACAACATCTGAGCCTCGCATTTTTTGTGGGTTTTGGAATGAAAAAATAGGACGGACTAGATTAAATTGAATGGGTGAAAAAAGTTTGATACTTTGATACTTTTTTTGTTGAAAACGTGTGGACCCGAAAATATGGAGGCAGATATGTAGGTGAACATGTTTATCATTAATTATTGAAGAAGGAAGGTTTTGAAGTGAGTAGGAGTACTAAAAAGGTTAGAAAGAGGAAGGGAAGGGGATTACGGTAGTTCTGACTTCTGACCGACTTTTAGGTGATTTCAAGATGAAAACGTTTTAGATATTAAGATTCAGAAAACTGTTTATGTGTATGATTTTTTGTGTGTGGGGATTGAAACCTGATATTATGAAAAGTTTTTAAAGCTGATCAACATCATGTATTCAATTTTTGTCAAAAGCGATTTTTAATTCACGAATTTCAACTCCAAAGATTCAGCTGGAAAGTGAGAAAATCTGTGTAAAAGCGATTTTGAGGGATGAATCAAAGTGAGGTAATCAAGTATGAAAAAGAACCCTAGAACTTTCATTTCGGCTGAAAATTTTGAAAAAAAGTATGTAAACTTCAATATTTGCAAACATGAGAAAAAAATTAAGTTAAAAATGAACTCACGTAACATATTATCATTATTAGTCACGTGAATTTTTCAATAATTTTGAGCATTATCTGGAAAATGTGAAAATTTCAGCAAGAACTATGATTTATCAATTTCATCTATATCCGGAAAAGATCAGGGAAAAGATCATTCCCTTAAGCTTTGTTACCTTTTTCAGCTTTATTTTTTGTTGTTTCAAAAAAAATGGTTGGAATGGAAATCTAGGAACATTTTTGAAACAATTTTTTTTCTGGTTATATCCGAAACTATTATTTAAAAAAAATGGGTATTAAGGATCTCGTTTGGCGGAATCTGAATACGGGATGTTGTTCAGCGTCCCAAAAAAGAAAACAGTAGTTACGTTGTTTTATCCGGAAATACATAAAACACCTGTACATACTTTTTTCCACTCATGACGTTTTTTTCTTTTTTTAAAAATTACTTTTTAAACATATAAAACGGAGTAAAATGCAAAAAATGAAATCTTGATAAAAATATATTATTTGTTATATCGTGCAGTTCTTTTCAATAAAAAGAAATAAAAAAAGAAAAATAAAAATGACGCGAGAATATGACGGAAATAGCTCATGGTTTCAAACACTGACCAATGAATGAGCTAATTCTTTCAAATTGGCGAGTCCTGGAAACAGTTACAAATTTAGTAATGACTATTGGTATACATTTTGTGAGTTTTGATCAGGATCGTTTTTTTTTTGAGTTATGGCTCAAAAAGATATCAGATCAGTAAGCAGCGTCTTGAAATTGATCAAACCCTGAAAATCAAATTGTGTTTTTCACCGAAAATTTTCAAACGGTTGAAGCTCGGCCCTTTGAGAATACTATGATTTCAGAAAAAAAAAACATATGACTCATAGGTGTCAATAGTATCCAAAATTAGTGCTGAACTCATTTTTTGTCTCGTAAATGTCAGTTCACATAACCTAATTCCACTATATCCCAAGAGCTTTTTTCTTTGAACGGGTTGATTTAAAAAATGGGGAGATTATTGACTTAAAATATGTCATTCGATAGATTTCGGAAAGCTGATACGCGATTTTTGATGCGCGAAATTCAGCTCAAAAGTTTGTATTCTTCACCGAACTTTTTTGTGAGAAGAGTTATGACTGTTTCAGGGTAACAATTAACCTTTTTTTTAATTCAAATTTCCAAAATTACAGCCAAAAAAAGTGTCTCTACTCAAAAACATCGGAGCAATCGGACACTGAAAATGAATTTACTGACCCACTTTTTGACTCGCCCATGATATTCTGACGAACTAAGCAAAAAAAACCCCCTAATAATAATAATAATTTATTTACGTCACCGGAAAGGCAAAGTGAGAAAAGAAAAGAAAAAAAAAAGAAAAATAAATAAATAAGAATAAAGTGGGGATACCTTTAATTCACATGAAGAAGTGGAACGAAAATGAAAGTAATAAGGGAGAATATATGATAAAAAGGGTACGAAATATAGTACAAAAAAAAAGAAAGAGATGAAAAACTAACGGGTTGTGTATTTCACACGACTGAGCAATAAATATGTATACCGGGAATGTTGGGGAGCCCGTGGGGTAATAAGAAAGATGAGCGGAAAAAAGATACTCCCTAATTATAATTGAGTTATTGGTCTCTTGAAAAAAAAATGAGAAAGAAATTGATTAGAAACCGAGCAAAATAAATATTCGAAAAAATGCCTGAGGGAATAAATTTCAAACCATATAATATTGGTTTTTCGTGCAAAAATATGGGCGAAATAAAAACAAAATGAGAAGGGTATCATGAAAAATGAAAGGTTTCCGGTTGAACCAAGAAAAAATGCGAAGAGAAGGGGGAAATGAACAAATTCGAGCTATTCTCACGGTGTACGAATTGAATCAGGCATTTTGATAAAACGACAAAACGTTTATGTGCTGAAAACAAATAACAGAGAAAACGAATATATCGATCACCATCTGAATGACAAAATTGGCTTATATACAACATTGATACATCCTCCTTTCAATTTTCCAACTTTTTCCAAATTTGAAGGGTCATGAATATATGTTCCAGAAGGTCCACTATACGTCATCGGTTGTTGTAGAAAGTAACCTGTTGAAAGTTATGAAAAAAATTAACAGTGGTGAGTTATATTATAACATGTAGACTGCTTGATTTTTGTATTTTCGTATCCAAACACATATACAGCTCAATTTCCTGTCAAAAATAATTCATAAAATAAATTTCGGTTACGCTCTTTACACCATCCGATTCTCTGTCTTTTTTTTATGTATGCACAAAAAATTTCAGATCCCAGAGTTGAGTTTGAATACGGTAATGAAACGCTTGAAAACAGTCCCCGAGCGTAAGCGAGAGAGTACACAACGAGGAGACGCAGACAGTCTCTAACTAGCGAGCGTAAGTGGGATCTCCCTCTTTTCTTTTTTCTCGTTTGTTCGCGATTTCATTATTGAAACAGTAAAATATTTTTATTTTATTTTATTTGTTTTGATGGTGGAGACTTTTGCGTTGGATGGTGGACATATGGGAATTGATAAAGTAGAATTGGGCGTTGATGGTGTAGACCCATACTGTTGATGGTGGAGGTCTTGATTCAGATGGTGGGAACCTTGATCCCGATAGTGGAGACTTTGGTTCCGATGGTGGACGTCTGGATGTTGATGGTGGAAACCTAGATTAAAATGGTGGAGAGCTTGTTCCCGATGTTGGACCTCTCATGTTCAAAGGTGAAGATCTAATTTCACGTGGGGATAACCTGCGCAGGGTTGCTCAAATGGGCTTTCGATCTATTTATAAATTGCTAAACAACTATCTCATCCGGAAATTTTTCTCGGAGTTTACATCATGAAAAAATCCGTTAAGACTATGTACGTGGCTCTGCAAAAAATGAACCTCTAAAGATCAAAGACAATGCCAATATTAAAGCAACCCCTGAAGCTAAAAAAACGATACCAGAAAAAATCGGCAAAACCTATTGCAAATTGAAGTTAAAATTAGGATCCCAAAATATGAAATCACAATATTTTGAACGAAATCAGTTTCAGCCATTTGAATTTCACATGGGAAATCAATTTTGAATTACCTCCTCAACACACGTTTCAAAAAGATGAATATTTTTATTTTTTTACGTGAACTTTTTTCTCTCGACCTCGCTGTTTTTCAAAAAAAAAAGTCGTCAATTAAAATGTACGTGGCTAACGTGTTGACACAAAACTTCGACACTCCGCTTCATTTTGCTACAAAGTTTGGAAAATTGAATGTGGTGAAAGAGTTGGCAAAATATTCACAACTTGATAAAACTGTGAAAAATAAGTGAGTTCATAAAAAACCTTGAAAACCTTTAATGCAAATTTTCTTTTTCAGGAGTGGTAAAAATGCATTGGAAGTTGCTTGTGAGCGTATAACGAAGAAAATAAAGCAGACATATTACACGAAATTCGACTGACATTATGGATTTCATATAAAGACCATCTCGGAATAGAACCTGAGAACTTCCGTTTACAAGAAACCTGAGAACTTCCGTTTACAAACGTTTTGTTGGACTATCAATACACTCAAAGCATAACAAATATTAAACACTTCATATCATCTAATTTTACCAAGATCGTTCGAGAATGAGTTGGATGGCAAGTATACAGTAGCTACACTGATTTGGTTAAACCGTCATACCTCGGCTCGCAAAGATACCATCGGTCACATATTTTGCACAGAGTGCTCAAGTTGATAAATTTCACCAGTACGACCTTATCTAAAAAAATAAAAATTAGAACAAACTTTTCTGAAAGTTCTTAATTTTTGAAAAAAAAATTCCTGATGCCAAAATTGTATTTTTTTTTGCGATACCAAAATGTTCTTTTTGTAATTCTAAAATGATATTTTGGCATCGGAAAACATTTGTGAAAGTCACCAGAACAACTTTTTATTCAAAAATTCAAATTTTCAGAAGTTTTTTTTTTCAGAAGTTTATTTTTTCAGATAAATTCCCACAAAAACTGGAGACATTTTCTTATTACCTTGGTCACATCTTTGTGAAATATGGGACCGAATGGATTATTTTAAGCCGAGTCATGACGGTTTACTCAACGCGATGTAGACTTTTGATAGTTACTAACTCCATATCTCATGAACTCACATTTCTGCCAAAGTCAATTGGGCGGAAATGCGATAACTTTTGTCCCCACTGAAGCGAGATTATTTTTCTATCGGACTTTTCAATTCTAATACTTTCAATACTTGTCCGGCGGTACTTCAGAACCCAACATCGATTTCTTAGACATTGTTCGATATTCTCTTGAATTCGCGAAAGTTCGACAAATGCATAATCAGCAAAGCATCCAATCTGTAAAACATTGACAGTAATCCTAAAAACTCGTTGAACTAAACCTCGATCATATCAAGAATGGCATCGTTTGAAATATTTGATGATTCACTCAAGCACTCCAAATCAAGGCTTTTCATTTTTTTAGAGAGTTTCCCGATTTTCCTCAAATCATCATCCGTACACACGAGTTCTCCATCGCCTAGTACACTGAAAACATTTTATTCACGTTGTTCATTATCCGGGACTGAATTGTGAAAAGTAAAAGTGCACCTACACAACTATGCGTAGCTTAGCGGCCTACGTAAATCATTATAATTAGAAATAACAAAGGAAGGTCTTCATGTGAGTCATCTGTATTTTTTTGATGTTTGACCAGTTGATAGTGGTGAGAAATGTACAATTCATCACAGCTCGCTAGAAAAAAATTAAGATACCTCAAACTTTACGAAAATACTTTTATTCTTTCCTATTTCTCACGTTTTTTCGAAAAAAAAAATCTAATTTTTCTATTTTTTTGCTATTGTAGTATGTCCAGTAAGTGAAGTTTAAGGTACCGTAATTCTTTATCTAGCGAGTTGTGAAACTTGGGATTTTCGGAGTATACATTTCTCACCTATGTACATCTATCGACTGACCAAATACCAAAAAAGTTCCAGAAGAGTCAACTGACGACCTTCCCTTGTAAGCGACGGCTCTTTACTACAGTAGCGATGGAAAATTTGTACATATCGACATATCTCAACTCGATATGGTTCGTTTGGGCCCATATTCTACATTCGTGCACAGAGTGATAGTGGTCCAGTTTTTGTGTGACGTAATCTGTAAAAAAAGGATCTGAAAATTTGTTTCTGAAAATTTCCATTTTTTGAAAATAAACTTCAGAAAAAAACAATTCAGAACTGTTTTTCTTCCAGATCACGCGAAAACATTGAAGCAATATCACCTTGTGAACAGTAAATCAGAACTCTTACCTGAAAATCACCAAGTTTTTTGTTGTCATCGATTTCAGTATCTGTGTGAGGTTTTTTGGGAAGGCACTTTCAACTGTTATACTTGTACACCTGTCCAAATATGGCAAGTATCTCCGATAATCAACTATATCGTACAATTCGATCTGAAAATTTGAATGAAAATCACGAGTTTTTATTTCGAATTGCTTTTATTATATAAACAGATTTCATGCACGCTCCCAATGAAACTAAACTAATAAAATAATCAAACGTGCGCTTTTTCGTAGTTTTCCGGCATCCTCACAAATTACCTGAAATCTATTAATACAGATGGAATTTCGAAAATTGGCCCTTTTCTATTCAGGGTTTTTGGATACCGGTCGCACTGAACAAAAAAAAACGTAAATTCAGTTTCTACTCAACTGTCCAAAGAAAAATTAATCCGAATCAAATGAGCCCGTTCTATAAAATTGAAAAGTCTACTCGATTTTAACTAGGTTCATGACTATAGTATGGCCCAGGACCACTTGAAAAGAATCTGAGGTTCAATGCTACCTACTTGAACATGGTTATGCTTTAATTCTATCTAATTTAAACCGGACCACGAGCAATCTTGTCTTGACCCGAGTCACTCGACTCGGATGCGGTCATGGTCTGAATCCTGACTTGACTCAAACATTGGAAGAAAATGGAAGTTTTGGGAAACTGTGCGCTTCGGTTTCTTTTTTAGTAGGAACTAAATCTATGTTGTTTTATTTGTGCGGTATCCTAAAACCCTTAATAGAAACGGGCCAATTTTCAAAAAACGTTCTGATCAATTTTATGTTGATTTGTTAAATATTTAAATATTGAAAACCGTTTGACAACCTTCCATATCGTTGAACCTTGCCAGAAGTTCTGAAGAATGGGTGTTCACGCGACTCAACAAATCTACTATACCAATTTTTTCAATGATACCCTTTCAGAAAATGTGTTTTATCTGTTCTGTTAACCATTCTACACTGATACCCATTCAAACGAAAGAATTGTTAGCCTTTTTCAAGAAAGAATACACTACCAGAAAAACCCTTTCAGATACCCGTGAAAAAGATGTTCAAAGTTAGAAATTTTGTCGAAAACTAAACTTTTTGATAAAAAAGGTAAAAAATCTCTGGAGGGTGCTTGCCTTGCATTAGAGAGCAATTTTTTGAATGTCTTCACCCCACCTTTAATGAAAAAGTGTGTTAACCGATACTGACAAATGGTTTTCAGAGTCGGTAGTAACCAGAAAAAATTTGTGAGCCTGAACTTCAGAAAAAAACCTCGAATAAATACTAGTTTGGATATTCTCTTACAAAGTGTTATTGTCAGTTCGAATTTTTTTATTGTTGAAAGCGTGGCCGAGGTTTTGCTACCGTATAGAAATTTTCAAAATTTGATTTTTTCAGATCTCCAATTTTTTTTTTGATCTACTGAAGTTTTCTTTTTCAATTTCTATACAACATAACGTTTTCATTTGTTGCAAATCTCCGCACAGAAAACTGAATATCAAGCTTAAAATGAGCTCTGAAAATTTGAAATATTTTTTGGAACAAATGGTAAAGGGAAAAAATAGGTATACTTTTTTTAAAAGAAAGATCTCCCTCGGAATAGTAAAACCTCCAAGGGAATTTTCACCGAAAATCCTGGTATTCGAGAAATTTTAAGTATTTTTTTTATTTTTATTCCGAAGAACAAAAGGACTTTGTTACGAGTTCAACAGGGTTGGGCTGAATCAAATTTAGTTCGTCGGTATACTTTGGACGTTCTCGTCAGGCGTATTTTTTTTGACTTTATGCTTACCTTTGTTCTATCTTTCCACCATCGTGGGCCCATATTATAAAGTTCGTCGTGGTCGTAACTTAAGAAAATATCAGAATTGAACGACTTCATCACGTCATTTACGGATCTATCCACAAATATCACTTTTTCTTCATTTCCGTGTTGCCATTTCAGTCTCACAATTCTCTGACCATTTTCTTTCAAAGCGACTCCCATGCTTGAGACCAGCGACTTACTGCAAAATAGGAAAATATTTTGACAGCTTGTAGTGGTAATTGGATAAAACCATCAGGAGGGTTGAAACATAACTTTTTTGGGATTTGCAGAATGACTAACATCTAAATAATAACTCAGTTTTTTTGTAAAATATCAAATACATTCTGTGACGTTTTTGCTAAGTATGTTTGGTTGACAGAATTGTAATTATACAAAACAACTTTTGAACCATTTCGATTGAGGAGAATGGCGACGCAATAATGGAACTTTGAAATTGTTTCGTACTGTAGTTCGAGAAGAACAATAGGTGATTACCAGAGTTGGGCGGAAGTCATTTATTGAAAAGTTGGAAGTCGGAATTAAGTTTTACTTTTCGGAAGTCGGAATTCGGAATTTGATTTATTTTTTCGGAATTCGGAATTCGGAAGTCGGAAGTATCTTTGGCGTTAATTTTTCCGCCCGAAACACAATTTTTGTTTGTAAAAATTAGAGAAACTAAACAAAAAATGTTTAAAAATGCGGAAAACTGATTTTGCGATTAAAAAAAGTGTATTTTTACGATAAACTGAGCCGACAGCCGAGCATCGAACTGAACATTTGAAGAGTCGGAATTCGTTTTCGGAGCTTTCGGAAGTCGGAAATGGACGTTTTTAAAAACGTGTGTTTCGTCTCAAGAGTTCCACAATCACAAGTCAGAATTCAGATCTCATTTAGCTGACAGAGCTGTTACTTTCAACTTTTTCTCAAAATGTGTATATTTTTTATCCACCGGAAAATTTTGTGAATAAAGTTATGAAAGATCAAAGTTATTTCATGACCATTCTCAAGGGAAAAAAGGAGGCACTTCCTTTGAAAAAATGTTCACGTGAGTACAAATTGATTTATTCACTGTGTTGCCGTTGTTTTATAACAGTTATGAATTGTAATGGGAAAATGTTCAAAAATTCATAACTTTTTTCACAAAAATTTTCCGGCGGATAAAAAATATATCATGATGATCAGGACGTCAAACTCTATAAGTGTACAAATTTTGAGAAAAAGTTGAGAGTAACAGCTCACGAACCTCTCTTGTGAGAAAATAGTCGGAGATTTTTTGCGGTGCCACATTTAGAAATTATAGTTGGGAAGTCAACACGTGACTAGAGTTCAAATCTGATGAATTTCAGAGTTTCTGAAAAAAACGAGAAAGTCGCTTCACCGCGATTCTTGTTTTCAAAGAAAATTCGAAAATTGTGCGCCCAAATCAAATATTATATAACGAGCAACAGTTTGAAATACGCGATTTTGGACACCCTTTTCAGGGATTCAGGGATAGTCGTCATTTGAATAGCAATGAAAATTTGCGATTTTTTGGTAACAGTGTATGAACTTGTTTGTTTTTGAAAACTTTAAAGGATAATGGAAGAAAAATTTCAATTTTGATAACTACCTTACGCTCAAAACTAAATCTGAGATATTTAGTGTTGCTCTTGACAACTTCAAAAAGAAGGAATGAAGTTTTTTTTTTTAAAAAGATAGCTTGAATTTTGTTGTTTCAATAAAAGTAACATGATGAAAAAAGAAAAATATTCATATTTTCAAAACGTTTGACTGAAGGGCGCATCCAAAAAAAATTCATAGTCACCGATGTGGCTCAATTTTTTTTTGGTGAAACTATATAAGGGTGAGCAACTACTTTATTTGCCAAAAAAAAGTTCCCCCATTTTGGTGCGCGCGGGTAAAATGCACCATTCTAAAAATTCAAATGACCATAACTTTGCTCTCGGTAAATACTTTTGCAATCCCTAAAAACCATTTTAACGAGCATCACGAGGACCACTTTTTTCTATTAAGACCAAAATTGCATCTCCTCTCCTTAGTGAAAAACGGCTTTCCCGAAACCCGAAAAACCTCATTTTCTACTCTTAGGAAAAGTTTGCTCGACTTCTAACTAGTTTTAAACAGTTCTATGGACCTTTTTACATTTTTTAAGATAGTTTTAAAAAAAAATCGCGGGGTATTATCTTTTCGAGTTTTGAGCTTGAAAAAAACATCTAATTTTGCACTACACTGGTGTTTTTGTCACTTTCTGAGTTCGAATATGTTGTTCATCGAAAAGAGCATGTAAAGTTACCTATGTATCTATATTTTTATGAAAAAATACGCAAAATGGGAAAAAAACGGTTAAGATGAAAAAAAAAAAAATTTCATTTTCAAGAACACACAAACACACAAGCATACGGTTGTGTGTTGTTTGAATGCGTGTGAGTGCATTTTTGGTGGTTGTTTTCACTGACAAAAAACTCTTCATTCCCACCATATTTTCCAGTAAGAACATCGTTATATAGGTAATTTTTGACGCTCTTTCCGATGAATAAGTTTGTTTCACTCAAAAATAAAAAAGAACAACGATATAGAGTGTTATATGACTATGAAATTGGGTCAATTATTCTTCACATGACACATTTCACATGTTAATACTTCGCATGGGTTAATAATTTTTCACATTTTCCTATTTTTCACATGTTAATACTTCACATGGGTTAATAATTTTTCACATTTTCCTATTTTTCACATGTTAATACTTCACATGGGTTAATAATTTTTCACATGTTAATACTTCACATCTTGAAGGTTTTTACGAAGATTCCGTTTTAGCCTAGGAAGAGGTTATATAATCGTTTTCGTAACTTCTCCGTTGATTTGTTCAGTTTTTCGCAGAGTATCCGGCCTATTTAAAAAAGAACCATCAACCAGTAATTGTTGAAATGGTAGAAAAAAAAACATCGATTCCAATAAATTTATTTAAAAAATAAATAAATTATTGATGAGCGCAATTCCATGAGAAAATTCGAGTGAAGAATTTGTAGCAGACCAATCAACAATTTTCGGTGAAAATCAAGTTTGCCGGAGATCCAAATCCTTGTTGACGATGTACATTGAGTCTTTCAACCAAAACAACCTGTAAATTTTGAAAATTAATATATTTTAGGTGAAATTAATAACTAACCTGACTAATTTCATTGAAGAAATGAAATTTGATGAGCAGAATTCCAAGAGAAAATTCAAGTGATGAATTTGTAGCAGACCAATGAAAATGCGGTGAAAATGCGACAAACACACATACGCAACAAGAGGAAAAAAAAGAAAAAGAAAAAACGACAATCGTAATGGCTGCCACACACACATATGCTTTAACGTTGAATACTCAACCAACAAACAAACATCGTCTTGAGACCTCAGGTGTAGGTGTCGATTTACGGCGATCGATAAAATGTTTTTTTTTTGTTTTTTTAATGAAAAAAAACACGACTTCTGGTGATTTTTTTCATCAAATCTTCAGGAAGCGATATAACCTTTGGGCCTGTGTTCATTTTTATCATATTTGAATGCTTCGAAGCTTGATTATTCAGCTGATTTTTTGAGTAATAAAAACCTTCACCTTGTAGCTGGGCAGTTCCGGATTTAGTGGTGGTACCTTCGAATGCTCCTCAAATCTTCTGAACATCGCTTTCTGAAAAAAAAGATTACTAACGGTTAAAAGAGAAGAAACTTACGTCCCAATCGTGCAACGTGGTTGCTCCGTAAATCGAAATCTCCACCTTCCAGAAAGTATATATCCACCACACGTTCATCTGTTCGGATTACCTGAAAACATATTTTTATTATATCGATAAACATTCACAGCTCACGATGCGAAAAAAAAGGAGATTGTTTACTTCTCGACATTTTGCAAACATCAGATTCGTACCAGATACAGTACCCAACTGTGGAATTATTTTTCTTTTTGAACCTTAAAATCAAATTATTCTCAGTTTCTAGGTGAACATTGACATACAATACCAGTTGAGCCGATTGGGTGGATATCGTTTGTCGGATAGCAAACCAGGATATTCAAATGATAAGCGTCTAGTTTGATGAATACCTACGAGATCCGTCGGATCAACTAATCTTTCCAGTTTGATATGACTGAAATGAATGAAAAAATTGACTTGACTCGAATGAATGCAACTCGCCTCGATTCCCATTCGCGTTTAAAATCAACATCCGGATAAATTTTAGTCTTCATGTATGGTAACAAGCTGAAATTTTTATAAATTTATCAAACTGGAAAATTTAGAAATTAGAAAAAAAAACAGGAAAAAAAACATTTTATCGATCGCCGTAAATCGACACCTACACCTGAGGTCTCAAGACGATGTTTGTTTGTTGGCTGAGTATTCAACGTTAAAGCATATATGTGTGTGGCAGCCATTACGATTATCGTTTTTTCTTTTTATTTTTTTTCCTCGTGTTGCGTATGTGTGTTTGTCGCATTTTCACCGCAAATTGTTGATTGGCCTGCTACAAATTCATCACTTGAATTTTCTCTTGGAATTCTGCTCAGCAAATTTCATTTCTTCATTAGAAATCGGAGATTTCTCGAAAAATAGTCAGGTAAGTGTTGTTCACAGGTTTTTTTGGTTGAAAGAGTCAATGTATATCGTCAACGAGGATTTGGATCTCCGGGAAACTTGATTTTCACCGCATTTTCATTGGTCTGCTACAAATTCATCACTTGAATTTTCTCTTGGAATTCTGCTCATCAAATTTCATTTCTTCAATGAAATTAGTCAGGTTAGTTATTAATTTCACCTAAAATATATTAATTTTCAAAATTTACAGGTTGTTTTGGTTGAAAGAGTCAATGTATATCGTCAACGAGAATTTGGATCTCCGGGAAACTTGATTTTCACCGAAAATTGTTGATTGGTCTGCTACAAATTCTTCACTCGAATTTTCTCATGGAATTGCGCTCATCAATTATTTATTTATTTTTTAAATAAATTTATTGGAATCGATGTTTTTTTTTCTACCATTTCAACAATTACTGGTTGATGGTTCTTTTTTAAATAGGCCGGATACTCTGCGAAAAACTGAACAAATCAACGGAGAAGTTACGAAAACGATTATATAACCTCTTCCTAGGCTAAAACGGAATCTTCGTAAAAACCTTCAAGATGTGAAGTATTAACATGTGAAAAATTATTAACCCATGTGAAGTATTAACATGTGAAAAATAGGAAAATGTGAAAAATTATTAACCCATGTGAAGTATTAACATGTGAAAAACAGGAAAATGTGAAAAATTATTAACCCATGTGAAGTATTAACATGTGAAAAATAGGAAAATGTGAAAAATTATTAACCCATGCGAAGTATTAACATGTGAAATGTGTCATGTGAAGAATAATTGACCTGAAATTGAGGTTTTTTCAGGCTCAAAATTCAAAAAGATAATACCCGGCGATTTTTTTTTGAAACTATCCTAAAACATGTAAAAATGTCCACGAAATTGTTTGGAACAGGTTAGAAGTCGCGCAAACTTTTCCTAAGAGTAGAAAATGAGGTTTTTCGGGTTTCGGGAAAGCCGTTTTTCACTAAGGAGAGGAGATGCAATTTTGGTCTTAAAAGAAAAAATGTGGTCCTCATGATGCTCGTTCAAATGGTTTTTAGGGATTGCAAAAATATTTAAGTAGAGCAAAGTTATCACTTGAAGGTTTAGCATGGTGTGTCTTCACCGCCGCGCACCACAAACACAAAATGTTTTTTCGGCAAAAAAAGTAGAAAGCTAACAATGGCCATATATAGAACTTTGACCAAAAAAAAATTCAAGCCGATCGGTGACTATCAATTTTTCTTCGGATAAGGCCTTTTTCATTCTTACAAAAAAGCTCTCTTAAAAAAAAACATTCAAACGAATTGGGTCTCAGAAAATGTTGTGATTTGTAAGTTTTAGCTGTTCTACATTGAAGGAATGGGGGAGTCATTTTTTTTCGTTTAAAGTGGTACCCCGAATTAGATCGCTGTAATCAGGATACTGTAGTTGATGGGCTCCCCGACATTTCGCCACTATGATATTTGGACACTGACATTTCGCCACTACGTCATTTCGCCACTATGACATTTCGCCACCAGACGTTTCGCCACTAAGACGTTTCGCCACTACACATATCGTCACCAGCCAAATTTCCGGGGAAACAAATGGAAAAATTTTCCTGAACCTGTTGTGTTAACAGACGACAAGCCACGTCCACGCCACGAAAGTTTCCACATATTTTTATTAAAAATGAACGAAAAAAAAAAGAAATTGGTAACGTCATCTCACGGTGGCGAAATGTCTAGTGGCGAAAGGTCACGGTGGCGAAAATGAAAAAGTGGCGAAATGTCACAGTGGCGAAATGTCTGGTGGCGAAATGTCGGGGAGCCTAGTTGATGTCTTTTCCATTAAAGAATTCAGAAATAAAATTGTGTTGGGAAGTTTCATAGTTCGAACTAATATAACGTCACTACATCATCACTGGTGATCAACTTCCCTGTGCTCATTAAAAAAAAAAGTTTTCGCTAGATTTTAGTAGTTTTCATCTTTCTGAGAATCCCACCAGACTTGGTCGGAAATGGAAATCGGGATTTCCGAATTTTTCGACTTTTTTCGGAAATATAAGTGAAAATTCGGTACCACGCGCCCTATTGATAATAAGAAGTTTTCTCTCTCAGAAAGCGATTTTCAGCGCATTTCGACATCAAAATCGTATTGTATAAGTCAGAAAACTCCTAGAACATTGTTATTTTCATATCAAAAAAGTGTTCCTGAAATATCTAGCGCTGAAAATTGAAACTACAGTAACCGCGTGATAGCGATTAGATTTTGAACAATACTTCCATCGGAAAAATTTCCGATTTTGCTTTTAGGAATATTTTTCCGACCGGAAAATTTCAGATTTTTCATTTCGGAAAAAAAGTCGAGAATTCTGAAAAACCGTTTCCGAAACTTCGATATTATTTTGGGAAAATTTTGACCTAAGGTTATCGGGATCCTTTTTTCGGAGTAAAATTAAGCTTTATTACTTTATGAAAAATAAACTAGGCGTAAAATTATCAAAACTAGGAGCTTCTGTGAAGTGTGGTCCCATTTTGAAGTTTTTCCGAAATTTCAGGAATTTCCGACTGGTTTTTTTCGGAAAAAAGTTTCCGACTTTATTTGTGGGAAAGCTACCTAATAAAAAGATTTCCGACTTCTTTTATCGGAAATAATTCCGAGGAGTCGTTTCCGACCAACCTGAATTCCACGAATCTTTGTTTTCATGTATGTCAAAACCGAAATTAAAGAGCTATGTAAAATGTTACCCCTGACAATTAGAAATTATTTATCAAAATTTGTTTTCATTTTTCACCACTTCATCATTAAATTAGAAATTTTTTTGGCAGATCACATAAATACCTGGACATTTCCGTAATCTAATTACAGCCAAATCGAAGATGATGAGTTATTTTTTCAGAAGAGAATTTACTTTTTACAAAAAGACTATGTTTAACTTACCTATATTGAAGTCGATTTGCTTGAATATGATAGAAAAATTTTCTATTTGTGTTTTTAAGTGCTGAAATACTCTTGGCATTTAGTCTCAAGCATATTTCATGAATGGCCAACCCAGGCAACTCGTCTAAAAACATAGCAAAAAATAAAAATATCCAATAGTGGCGTCCTTCTATTTATTCCGTGATCGATTGTGATTTGTGTGCTCAACATTTATATAGTTGTTTGTGAGACATTAGAGAAAGAAAGAAGAAAGGAGACACACAAACAACGCCGTGTTACCAGGGTGTTGGACGGCAAATTTCGAACTAACTTCTGAAATAGTTCCGGAAAGAGTGGAGATGGTTGTTTGGTGATGATGTGAAACTCAATAGTAACACAGAGCTACTTCAAACTATCACGTGTTCTTTGATACAATGAAATACCCTTCACGTCGAATTCAAATATATTTGATGAATGAACAAATCAGAAATCTCGCCTAAAATCACAAAAAAACTTACAAAATCGTAGGTCTGTCAACGAATAATGCCATCGGACTACGGTATTTCCATTTTTCCTATTCAAAAATAAGCTTCCCGGAATAATAAAACCATGAAATAAAAAGTTCCCCAGAGTAGTTTTACACGTAGAATTCAAATTTTATGTTGAAAATCCACTTAAATTTCATTTCCAGAGAAAAAAGTTATAGATTATCAATAGAGCGCGCGTTACCGATCTGTGAAAGGCTTATACAACTTTAATAATACCCTCAGGGGATTTCGTACCGAAAAGCCTAGCATTCGAGAAATAATTCAAAGTTTGAAATCTAGAAAGTTTTGATGTATACGTGGACAGTTTTCCGACAAAAACAGAGAAAACGAATATATCGATCACCATCTGAATGACAAAATTGGCTTATATACAACATTGATACATCCTCCTTTCAATTTTCCAACTTTTTCCAAATTTGAAGGGTCATGAATATATGTTCCAGAAGGTCCACTATACGTCATCGGTAGTTGCAGAATGTAATATCTGGAAAAAAGAAGATAATTGATTGAGAGATTGTTGTTTTGCTATTATTGTATTTAGTTCGAATTATGGTATTGTCTAGAACTAAGTTTTCAGAATCAGATATTCAAACAGTAATCGTTGAATTTCTCAACACGTATCTGATGAAAATCAGATATTATTATTAGGCAGTGATTAAAAATGATTTTTCTAAATGCATTTGATTTTTTCTCTTTTTTTCAGAATTGTATATTGCACAAAAATTGGAATCAAAATGTTATTGATTTTTTCAATTATTATCTAAAATTGAATCGGTAAGTTTTAACGATTTTCGATTGAAATATTATCAAGAGTTCAATGACAGATCAGAACCATTTTCGACGAATTGAAATTTTTCAAAAAATTAAATCAAGTAGTTGTACTAGAAGTAATATTTCATTGTAATAGCAAAGTATGCTCACGCTGAAAGAAATTTGTTTTTTGAAGGAAATCACAATTTTTAGAGCATTTTGGAGCTCATTTTAAGCTATATATAGAAATTTTGCAAAACTGATTAGAGGACATAGCTCATGAAATAAAAATTTACAATCTAAACTTACACAAGTTTTTAAAGCTCCACACCTCAATTTTTTCAATTTACTGTTTTTAAGTTATGTTTTCTTTTTATTGTTTTCAGAATTAACAGTAATCGTCCATTTGTAACTTTCTGACTAACTTTCTGACTACATTTTTTTCAAGAAACGGAAAATTCTACTCACTTCGAATGTGCCAATTCCAATGGCGCTTGTCCCGTTTTATATTCACATTCTTGTCCAGGAGCACAAATTGTTGGATCAATTGTTATTTTGACTGGCGCTTTCGGTGTAACCACGTGGATTTTCATAAGTTGTGCTGATTTCGGTGGCGGTTTTCGGCACGTACAAGCTCTTCTCAAAGGAAGATCCGCTGTCAGAATATCAGTGAGCGATCCACGACGAGCAGATTCACGTGTGATGTTTGTACCCTGAAAAAATTATGGATGGAGATAGAAGAAAATGGTTATTTCAAAAACATACTCTAGCACATATAAATGGTTCACCATTGTGATCAACGAAAAATCGATGGCCTCTTGAACACTCATACTCAAATCCGACAAATAATTTGACCTGAGAACATAGAAAACATCATTTGCAGCTGAAAAATATAAGTATTACCCTTGGTGTTTCATCACCGGCTTTCGTTTTTGCTGTGAATCGACGAAAAGAATCTTCGTTTTTGATTTTTTCTAGATCCCGATTCCAAACATCAATGTGACACTGAAAATGTGTTGTTTATTAACCAAAAAAGTGTAAAAAATATTTACGTCAAGAAAAACGACAGCTGGAATAAGGTATTCACCACCGATTTTGAAATTGGGCTGATTACGAACTCCAGAATGATGACTGAAATAGAGATAAATGAAAAATGCTCTATCGAAAAACGTTGAACTCACTTATATAAACTTGACTCTCCTATACATGTCAAAATCCAAGAAGGATATAATGGTAAGAGGCCAACAGTCAGATTACTCGGAACTCCATCCAAGTATCCTTCCTTTTCAGTTCTTTTCAACGTGTTCAATCGTTTTGCGAATTCAACCGCTAGTTCCCGATTGGTTTTCGAGTCATCTTTTCGACTTCGTGGTCTTGTGTATAAGTCGTCAGATTCTGTAGAACTTGCTGATCTCTGTAAATTGAAATTTCGAGAATATATTATTTTCATTTAACTATATGAAAAATAATAGAATTTTGAAACTGTAATTTTCAATCTGAAAATTGTGTTACAGTTTTTCACCTCAACATAATGGGGTGATTCAATTCGAATTTTTTACGATTAATTGACAGAAAATCTGAGTCATTTTTGGGAGATTTTTTCACGTTTTTGTCAATTAATTTCATGTTTTTTTGCAATAATCGCATGCAAAAAATGAAATTTTATCTTTAATGCAATTAATCGAATTTTTGGCAAGAAATGAATGACAAAAACGTGAAATTAATCTACCTAAGAGACTCGGATTTTTTGTCAATTAATTGACAAAATCACGTCGATTAATTCGACTGAATCACCCCATAAGGTAATTTTTTTAAACTTAGTAATTACTTCCGACTGAAAAATGTTTTAGGGATACTTTAAAATCCAAAATACGATTATTAGTTTTTTTTTTAAATTTGGTTATGTGGTTTTTTTCGATTCAGCTCTCTATTTTAGATTCTGATGATGTATAACTATTTTTAAAGCTTCAATATTTGAACATTGAAAAGTTTTCATTGGTAAACATTTTTCTAGTTTTATTTCAGGTTTCATAATGAAACTAATAGTACTTTTTAACTTTTTCATTGTTCTAGATTCAATTTTTTCTATATTCCGCAATTATTATTTTAAAACTTCTATATCATAAATTATCTACCTGTTCAAGTGCATAATCTTCATCTTCAGTACTTTGATCATCTTCCAATATTGGTTCAATAGAATAATTTATAACCCCATCTACATTTCCCATATGTTCCTCAACATCTATCCTTGTTCGAGTTTTGTTAAAGTTTCGTTCTACTAACGAATTCGATTCTCTATCTCCATTTGCCCATCTATTCCACTAAAAATTATTAACATTATAAAAAAAATAAATTTTCAATCCTTACATCATCCTTTTCCTCTTCTCCGTCATCTTGATAAACATTGAAATGAAATTTCTCAAGTCGTTTACAACAACTGAATTCAGGATTATTATCAAAGAAATTGAAATTCGCTTCTTTGACAGTGAAAGGATCGGTTCGAAGAGCTTGACGAGTTCCACAAGGGCAAGTTGATAGAAGAGTGTCGAATGAATCGTGAGCAACCCAACGTTGATCTGGGCATGTTTCATCGCCAAATGCTGGATGGACCTAGGAATATTGATTCAAAAGTAGACAACAGAAAACTGGTTACCTTTATTCGACAAGTCACACCGGAAAGAGACATTTGTTCGCAAGCTCTATCTGATTTCCAAATCTCATCACATTTTTTCTGCAATTGTTCAAGCGCTTCTGTATGCCGACTACCCATTACAGACTTTAAATATCGGACGGCTTCCGAGAACTGAAAAAAAATGAATTTGAATGTTCTGTTGTGATAAAACACACTCACCCTAGAATCATGATCGGCTTTTGTTCGAAACCCATCTCGAGGACCCTAAAAGTTAAAAAAAAATTATTGTTTTGAAAAATTGTATCAGGAAGGAAATTGTGAGAAGAGTTTGGAGTTTTTAATGGAAAATACACCGCATGGTAGATTCTGAGGCATTGAAGAAGTTTCCGTAACCAGTTTTTGAGAAATTTTTCAATTTTCGAAGTGTCAGCTATACTTTACAGAAATAGTTTAGTTATGAACTAACTAAACCAATTTAGGCTTCTTTGATATTCCGAACAGAATTCAGAATGATTCGAGTTCGCAGAAGTATATCAAATTTTCAAAAATACTCTGTAACTCGTATGACTTCGAAGTTTACAGTTTGAATCAAAAAATTGCTTTATCATCATTTTTTGTGTATGGAAATTTGCTCGTTTTTCAGCTTTGTAGTTATAGGATTTTCTGAGAATCATAACGACAAAATGTTTTTCAAAATCTCCAATTTTTTCCACAACATCTCCTTGTCAAAAAAAAACTCACATCTCCTCTTGTCGAATGTCGCCTGTCTCGTTCATAGATTTTAAACGCCTCGTTTAGATGTAGATTAACTAATTGACTTTCAAAATTGGAAAATAGACAATATTTTTTATCTTCGTGATTTTTTTCTTCTATTATATAAAGCAGGCATTCTAGCGCTGATATCACAGTTTCCAGTTTGGCTACTGCTTTTTCCGATTTGAAGTTTTCATCCAAAAATTTGTGCAGAGATGCGTTGCTCGGAATACCAGCAGAATCGCCTGAAAGATTTAGAGTAAACGAAAAAGAATGAAAGCAAAAAAGTCGCTCACGATTATCAAGATCTTGTGTGAAGTATTCGACCATTTCCTCGATGATATCACGTTTTATGATCCTAGGATTGATCAAATGAACAAAAGGCAAAGTCTCATTTAATTGGAATAACGAATCACTGAAACGTGGATTATCATAATTCATATTTTTTCTTGTTTAGGTACTTACGAATCGACGTGGATCAATTCTGAAGCACTTAGAACTTCTGATAGTTGACAATCTAGTGCTTTTTCGAGTTTTTCGTAGGTTTCTCGTTTTTTATTGCTTCCTAGATCATATCTGATATTGTTTCTTTGAAATGCAACTAATAACCGAGGGATCAATATCCTTCCTTCTCTTTCTGCATTATTGATCGTCCGATTTGTGAACCATGCGTTTTTCAGATCATTAGCGGCTAGTTTGATATCGATTTCTTGTGTTTTGAATGATCTCATAGCATTGACCCGTCGGAGAAGTCTGATCAATTCCATATCAATTCGAGAAGTTTGCTCGAAAATCACAACAAAATGGCAGGTTATGAAGAGAAAATGAAGAAGCTTCATTATTTTTTCCTCATTTTTTGATTGTTTTTCGAAAAATGTTCCCGGTTTTTCGACCGAGAACATTTCTTTCAGGTTTTTCACATCATCCAGGCCGTTGAGAACAAGAAACAAGATTTGTTCTTTTTCCGAATAATGAGCCGAAATCTGTAATATTTGAATTATGTTTGATTCATCCAAAATTGCTCAAAAACTTACATTCATCAAACTATCCGAGCTCGTTGATACTGGAAAGACATTTTCATCTAAATAGCTATTTAGGTGCTCTCCTTTTCCATGATCTGGATAGTCTTTTCCAATCTAAAAAATACATTTTTGGTCTAAAAATTTAAGAAAATAACTCACAATTCCAACAATCCTTACTGGATTCGTCAATTTATCCGAGTATAATTGTTTTGCTTTTTGAAGCCATTCACTGAGATTCGGAGGACAATTCGAAAATTCTCCAGCACCCATCTGTAAAAAATTTCATCAAAAAACTATTTTTGAGGCTTCAAAAAAGAAAATAAAAAATTTTTCTTGAAAATAAAAATATTTTCCGAGAGAAATACACGAGGCAAAATTGAGTGCTGCATTTGCGCTCTATTGACAATGCATTGAAAGAGTTTTTTTGAAGAGATTTTATATTTCCTACAGTAATCCTTCACAAAGTTTAAGGGAATGAAGAAATGTATGAGAATATGGAAAAAGCACGAAAAACTACAAGAAAAACGTTTATAAGAAAATTGGCAAAGAAAGGCATGAAAAAGTTTTCAAAAACTGGAAACCGAAGTTTTTTTTTAGGTTTCTCATATTTTTGTCGCAGTTTCTCGAGAAATTCTCAATTATCCACATGGGAACCATCTATTTTCACTTACTTCTCTTTTTTTCTGCTTCATCCATACGACACTTTTCGCTGTTTTTCCTCTTCTTCGTCCACATTTTCCCAGATTATAGATTTTCGCTCTTCACATTTTGAAAGTGACACTCGGTCATAAATCAGAATTAGATGAAATTCGAGATTTTATTTATTTTTGCTTTTTCATTTTTCCATGTGTTTCTCGATGCAAACTTTGTTTTGTTTTGTTTTTTTCCCTCGATTTTTCTATTATAACTTTTTTGTTCACATGACGAAACCCATTAATCCATCAATCCGAGAACAACAAAAAACCATCACATAAAATAACAATACTTCTGCTTTTTACTTGTTATTTTTCTTCTTTTTCTAATGATGAAGATGAACACCTTTATTCGAGAAAAAACAAGAAAGAAACTGGTTTTTGTTTGCAAATTTACATAAACTGTTAGGCTAGAAAAAAGGATCGGAAAGCACAGTAAGTTTTAGGAACTTAGATCCACAATGAATATGTAATGATCAAATTTGAGAGATTTTCAAGTTCACACAGTTCTATATTTTGAAAATGTATGAGAACCTAGTTGTGATTCACAACCGTAGTTTTATGTTCCTAGTCAAAAATTTCCAAGGACTCAAGTAACTCGATTGGTTGTTTTCATGCGGTCCATATCACCTCATTACTAATTGATTATATTTTGGCCGATGAACTATAGCTACATATTACTCACATGTTATCAGCAGGTGATTTTCAGTTTTCAAAGTAAAGGTGCTACTTCCTTTTTTCTTAGAACTCTTGCACCTGCCAAATAAAGTTCACGATTTAATATTAAATCAAATCAGTTTTTTCTTTGCGCATTTCATTGAAAATTATCACGAAATTATTAGGTATATATTTGTTTCAAAAGAATCACTCATAAAATTCCACACTTGCTCATTGAAACAAAAAATATATAGTGTTGTGTTCCAGAGCTGTGTAAAGTAGTTTCCGTTATCTGACATGAGTACCTTTCTGAATTCGGAGTTTTTCAGGTGCACATTCCGAATCAATTCTCCCACAGGTTCTATTTCAGTTTTTAGAATGAACAGGAAAAGTGTAAGGTCAAGCTTATTTTGTTTATCGGAACTCTATCATCTGCTGAATGTATTTATCATGTTAATGACCAAGATAGAAGTTGAAGCTTTGAAAACGTTCGCAACAAAGTAGAATACTTTTGCAGTGTTCTTAAAGTTTGTTACTGTTTCACAAAACTTATGTTTGGTTCAAGAAAATAAATTTTCATTGTATTTTTAGTAGTCATTGCCTCTGTTCATGAATGTTACATTTTGAAAAGGTATATTTTGAATTCTGAAAAAGTTAGACCAACTCTGAAATTTGGGTATTTTCAAAAGCTCCGGTTTAGACTTTAGTTTGACGCGTATTTGTATTCCAACTTCACATTTTGATCAAAATTACAAGAACTGGTAAGGTTTCAGACATCAGACAGTCGGCTAGCAATCGATATTTTGTTGTGAATATTAGCACGGACACTTTTTAATAGCTTTTTTAGTAACTTTTTTCTACGAAAAAAAATATGTAAATGAATTACTTATTTTTAAACTTTTTAACAACATCTTCCGATAAAAAATCAATCAACTCATCAGGATATGATTTTAAAGATAAAGTGGAATCTATGGGCTCACAGACTTCCAATACAATTGCACAAAGGTTGACTGATCGCTAGATTCATTTCCTGATATCGAGTCATGTTGCATATTATATAGTAGATCATTACTTTTTTATACAACAAAACTCGAAGATACAATTTTCTATTATAAAAAAATCCATGCACTTTGCCAAAACCTTTTCACACAACCAATTTTCCAGTTTTTTGTTAGCTTTTCTCCGAATTTGTCTCCACTTATATATTATTTTCATGCTCGCCATAGACTCACCTACCTATAAAATGTATGTGTCTTTTTGTGTGTCAAACCAACCAGCCGTGCTCCCTCCTTTTTAGGTATACTATTTCGATATATCCAGGTGGAGGTCACAGTGCAAATACTAACCTACCACTTTATAATATTATTATAATAATTTCTGGGTGGAATTCGATTCTTTTTTTTTGCCGTTTTGTTTTTGAGTTCTTACGAGCATCTGTTGAACATTAATAAAAAACATCGGACATAACTTTTTTATGATTTATTTTGTGTACATTTCCTGTTTGAAGATCTTCAATAAAACCAAAAAACCTTGAAAATATTTTGCTGTATGAATAAGTATGTAGCTACTTGAAAATGTTCCCGGCCGCCGTCAGTTCTTTTCAGTTTCCAACTAGTTTTGTCGTCGTTGTCGTGTCAATCGAATAATTGTCGCCTCTTCTTTCTCCTCACTTCATCGATTGTTCAGTTTTTCTCGTATTTTCAACATCATGGCGTTTTTTTTCTTATTTTCAACACTTTTTTGATTAGCGACAATTGTTTGTCATAATAATTCAATAAGATGCGCGTATAATCGAGATTTTCCATAAAAGATATTATCCATCCACTATGATGATCATCTTGATTTTATTATTATTCTTTATTTCAATTCATTCTTTCTTTCAACATGGAACAAATTCCTCTCTAGATTTTTGATAGAATTGAATCAAATCAGACCTAATCTTTAATTAGTTCATTTTTTTAGTTACCGAAATGGTTCGCCCCCAGTTCTTGACCTCGCCTGGCCTTGTTTTGGGGCTATATACCCTGGACTCGGGGGAACAAATGGGCCCTTGTCAATAAATTTTCCATTTTTTCTATGCTTTTGAATTCAAAGTTTTCTTAGATTTTTTACAATTATAGAGTTGAACCTCCTGATAATCATGATATATTTTTTATCCGCCAGAAAAATTTGTGAAAAACAGTCATGCATAATCAAAGTTTTTCGTTGACGTTCAAGGAAAAAAAGTAATTTAGCTATAAAAATATGAACACGTGTCACGTGAGTATAAATTTATTCATGTTGTGAAAAATATTTACCTTTCCCTACTGTTGCAAAACGTCTTAATTTTTGAAACGGGATTATGAAAGTGCGCTCTACTGAGAACGGTCTTGCAACGAACCAGTGTGTTTTCTTACGGTAGCTACTTTGACCGTCTATTATCTGCTGATTTTTTCAGGGGGACGTAATGAAAATCACATCATGCTACTGCTAAAACTTCCGTAACTTCGGAATTTTTTTCACAAAAATATATAAAAAGACGGATGAAAATATATCATACAAATTTTGAGAAAAAAATGAACCATGAGCTCAAGAATCTATCCTGTAAAGTTTTTTTGACCGAACCGTGATAATGAAAATCAGTGATTCAGATCAAGATCACGTCTTGTTTTAAAGAAAAATCATTAATTTTCTAACTGAAAAATGATAATTTTTCAGAGACAGTTCATTTTTTAAAATCTAGTTTTGATTCTGAGAAATGTTCTGGATGTATCAGCGAAAGATCAGTCTTCAACCAAATACATAGTAAAGGGTATTTCTGATTTGGACTTGGAAATATGAAAATCAGGAAATCATGCGGTTGTATCCAATTTTAAGACATGAACTTGAGTGAAAAATTGATCCGGCTCGGTTTGTTTTAATATTCTGATAATCTAAAATTCAAACTAGGAATCTTTCAAATGTTGAACTCACTGATTTTTATTTTTGATAAAACTAATGAAAATTGGATATGCTTCTATGTTCAACTCTATGTTTTGCACCTTGGTCCCCAACATCATTTTTGTGCTCAAAACATTGTACAAAGTTCAAGAAATTCACTTCTCATAAAAACAAAAATAAAAAATTCAGTCCCACTCTAAAAATCTCACATAAAAAATAACGATTTTCTCAAGAATTTATAACTTTTTCACTCTTCCAACAAATGTGCTTTCTGTAGTATGTTGTCATCCTATCCTTCCCAAAAATATCAATAAATTCTACCAAATTGTTTATGAAATTTTATCCCCCAAAAAATAAACGAAAGACACAAAAAAAAAGAAAAAAAAAGTAAATTTTGGTTTGAATTCTTGATTTTTCATGAAAATTTAATGTGTCGCCCTGGTGTACATATACATATTTCGAAATTGGAGTGTCACATTTTTCATTTTTATTATCAATCAAATTGTTAGGGGCGATGAATATTTTTATGGATTGCTCGTTTGTTTACTTTTCTAAAATATATAAAATTAAAGTCATAAATGCAAATTTTTAGGAAAAAAAAATATTTTGATCTATAAAAAGTGCGCAGTTTTTTGAGTTGTTTTTAATTTTCGAATAATTTTAAATTCTCATTCATTTTTGTTTTTTTTTCTTTGTTTTTTAAAAAATTTATAGATATATCTACAGTACCCCTATATCTTACTGACTTTCATATTTCACAAAAAAGTTGTCTGGGGTAATGGCACCCGTCGAATCCGATTCTGACATCGAAAATCTCATAAAATTTCTGATTATCTATAGATATAGCTAATAATAGTTATAGCTAATACTAATCGAGCGCTCTATTGATAATCTCGTTTTCTCTCCGGTTTGGTAGATTTCAATTAAAAAAAATATTCAGTGCTGAAAAGCAAAACTACAGTAAGCCAGTGGTATACAAGAAAGGTAATTTTTAAATTAGTTTTCTTGAAAACCCCCTTTTTTACACTTCTTTTTGGCAACTAAAAAATAGTACCCAGAATCGGCCCAAATGGAACCTTCATTTCTAGACCTGATGATTTTATGAGTCTGATTCTGTCTGATTCAGGGTATCTCCCTTGAACTTTGCCCAACCTCCTTGACGAATCTATTCATTCATTCTTAACCTTCACATCTTGATCCAAGAAAAATCATAATTACACATCCTCTGCCCTCTCCTCCATTTCCACACTGTTTCCTCCATTTATTTTTTTACCTGTACGCGTGCCATTTTACTTCTTCTTCTTTTTCTTGTTCTCCTTCCAATGACCTTCTATTCCTTTTTTTGTTCGACTATTTTCCACTAAACCGTAATTCATTTCATTGGTATTTTCTATAAGTATTCTTTTTGAAGTATGAGTGTATCTACTATGCATATTTTAGCAAATGGGATGGGCTGATTGCAACATAATAGCTAGCTCACCGAAAATATCCGGTTTTTCCTCTTCGTTTTTTCCCGAAAGATATTTCTCACTTTTTGTATGTATTTGTTTTTCTTTTTTCTTCTTCCAAAATCACTTTTTGTCGGTTACCATAGCGATTTTTCACATGTTCCCAAATTTTTTTTGATGTTATTTCCGTTTTTTTCATGCCTCCTCCTGACAAACAAAAAAGCATGGATGAATCATAAAATTATTATTTTTATATGTTGAAAAATCGATTTTTTCGCTTTTTTGGGAATAGATTTTATCGTATTCAATTGCATAAAAAACGAAAGGTGCGCGAATTTCATTCGTTTTATATTTTTTGACAGTTTTTTCGAAAAAAAAAGAGAAAAAAGAAGAAATGTTGTGCACCGTAATTTAAAGGAACATCATGTTTGTCGCAGGGTCTTATCACGGTACAATTAAATTTTATTTATTTATTTATTTTTTATCGCGTTTTTTGAAAAATCTCTTAGACATGCTCTTTTGAAAAACCAACCTGTCAAAAGGAAAAAAAATGACAAATGACCAATTTTCGTCCATTTTTCCCTTTTTCAGAACACCAATTAATTTCCATAAATTTCCATTTCGTCAACGTCTTCTTATTCTTCTTCATTTTTTGTTTGGTTCTTCACACATCTATATCTATACACTTTTTTTTCGTCCATTTGTCTTTTCAAATATTCTTTTGTTTATTTCGCCATTTGCTCTTGAAATCCTCTCATCCGTACGGAACTTTTCGACGCCGCAAAACCAAAATAATTTCTGTTTTTTTTTGTTTTGAAATCTATTTTTTGCAGTTTCCGGTCGGATTCGGACGAAAATCGGATTTTGGGTCGACGAATCGAATGATGATGGCCGATGTATACGAGTCACCGGCTAGAGAGGTTAGTATTGGAAACAGGGAAGGGTTGATAGTGTATATTAAAATGGATCAAGTGCTTTTTATGGGAAATTACTTAGAAATTGTCATAACCGGGTTACTGTAGTCTGACTATATATGCTCAAAATAGCCTAGTTCTTCTGCTGCCTTTTTGTGCACTCTAAAAATATAGGACTTGAAGAAACCGATTACCTATGACAACTCATTTAAACTTAAATGTATCATTTATTTAACAATTCCTATTAAAACGCTTTATGTAACTGTGAAAGTACAGTACCATTAAGTTAGAAAGATTTGAATATTATGTATAGCGAAGTTTTGTTTTAATGCTCCTTTAAGACATATGCAAAGAAGCAATAGTTTCATTGAGCGAAATGTTTCGATGCTCCCGTAATCCGGCAAAGATTGCGACACCTTTGCGCATACATACAAACGAACGCAAGCTTACGGCAACGAAAGAGAAAATCATAGTGATGCAACTTGAAAAACTCTCAACATTGAACAGTTGATTGGGCAATTTAGATCATGAAGGATAGGAGACAAAAATTCACTGTTTTGTACGGTATTAAACACGCTTATCTGAAAGCATCCTTCTGAATCCTTTTGAATTCGCAAAGCTCGGCATATTTTTGACTCATTGCCAGCTAAGGAAGTTATTTTTCCATTTTTCAAAATTTTAGCGAAACTTTCAATGTGAACCGGAAGTTCAAAAGTCATTTATGAATAAATAAACAGTGTATGTCCTATGTGCTATTTTTGCACTTTTAGATGTAAAAAATCCATAGTTTTCAAAGCTTAGAAATTGTTTTTTTTTTAAATTTAGTGTAAGTGAATCTAACAAAATTTATGTCTAAACTAATTCCCATTTTTCTCGAAAGCTCTCCTTATTTTGCCATAACTCTGGTCCCCTTTAAAAACTCTAACAGGCCAGTTTAGCCTGATCAGAATGTCCAAATTTTACTTGCAAATATTTTTTGATGGACTAACTTGGTTATATAACTCACCTGAGCTTATTTCTCACGATTTTCAGCTCATTCTGAGGTATAGGTAGGATCAGTTTTGAATGGACATTGTAGATCAAGTGATAAAATTTCTATGAAGAGGAATAGGCGAGCACATGAACTTAATATTTCCTCAAAATATGTACTGGATATAGTCAGACATTCTGAACATCATGCTCTATTTTTTTATCCGCCGCATTTGTTTTGTGAAAAACGACATGATTAATCAAAGTTATTTAATTAGCCAGTTCTATACAGTCCACGTCTCCAACTGTCAAAAAAACTAACACTGACAATAACTTCTTTCACAGAAGTTCCAGGTGGAAATATATCATGATGTTCAGAAAGTTGAACTCTATGATAGTTCAAATTTTGCGAAATGTGGAAGTGCACTTTAGACCTCCCTTTTCATCAGTATTCCCGTTATCTTGCTTTCCAAGACTGTTTGATTGATGATACTCTAAATATTTTTTTTAAAAATATAGGCGGTTTATTTATTCTTCACACCTTTTTTTCATTTTCTTTTTTCCGGTTGTTTGCCGTCCGGTTCGGCTTCATCATGACGTCACAAAATGATATTAACCCCCTTCCCCCATTAAAGTCCTAGCAAAGAACATACCTTGTTTTTGAAAGTACACATCTACAGTAATCCTCTACCTACGCATGACAAAATAATTATATTTTTGTTCAAATCGTTTTTTTCGAAAAATATTTACAGATTCGCTTTTTCGCCCACCCTTGTTAACATCAATTATTTACATTTCGAATAAGCTGATTTTTTTTGAGATTGGAATTTGTTTATTTGTTTTTTTGCTATCTATCTATGTATTTTGAGGGCGGTAGTTCTTCCGCCCATTAGGTCTTAAAATAGTGGCTAATTATTTTTTTTTGGATTTAGAAATAGTTGGTTTTGAGAACATGTTTTTTTTTGACGAAGCACTTTTGGGATTTGAAAGTTGAAAGTGTGTCACATCATTTTTTTCTGTTAGTCATATGTACTAGTCCAGTTTGTCTTTTTGTCTACCTATACAAAGTAACCTGAGCCATTAGATCCGATGAAATATAATATGATTTTGAGAGGCTGTTAGACATGTAGTTGTTGTGGGAGAGCTGATGACAAACAACTGTTTTTCAACTGAAACGTATTTTATCCCCCTCATTTTTCAAAAAACGCTTTCTAGGACAAACATTTTCACGCTTCATTTGTTGTTTTTTGTGTTGTTGTTTGGAGATGAAGATTCTTTTAAATGGGGTTGATTTATGAACAAGATTTGAGGACTTTTTTGTGGGTCACAATTTCTAGGGTGTTCCCGAAATTAGGTCCCTTTTCTGACCATGCTCATCTTCTGACCTAACCTGTCCTAGACATAGTTCGCGCTTTTTTTTCTTTTTTCTGTTAATGATGTTTGATTTTGGCAAATATAGACTGTGTTGTTGTCGATGTTTAGGTTTCGATGTTTTTGATAAACAGATTTCTGGTTCCTTTTTTTGGAGAGATGTTCGGCGGTTTGAACTGATCTTATGAACCTCAGAGCCACTTTGAGCCCTCAGCTGAAAAAGAGCATTCTGGAAGTACATTCTTGAAAACCGCGAAATTTTATGAATACTATCGGGACTTGATTATATGATGTTAGAACTCCAAGCTGACTGTTTGAGTGGTTTTCAACTCGGTCATATGATTTATTAATTTTTTGTACTCTCTTACCATGTCAGGTGGTTATTAAAAAACTTTTGGATTTTGACCTAATGATTTTCAAATTGAAAATTTTTACCGTTTCAAAACATTTAGAAATTCGAACCAAACTTTCTATTTATAATCGTATCTTCTCAATTTCTCAAACATTTTTCAAAGCTCAAAACTGAAGCCGCCAACTAGGTTCTAGCCCCTCCAATATACTAAAGTACGCCAGGCCACTGCATATCTAACTAGTCATTTACAGGGATATATCGCTATCATACTGTAATTGCGACCATGCTAGGAAAGCTCCTGGATTCAACTTTTTCCTAAACAGTTTAGGACCTTCTGATCATAATGATGTATTTTTTATTAGCCGGAAATTTTTGTAAAAATGTTATGAAGGAACAAAGTGTCTGATACTCTCATTTTCAAGCACTGTTTTGTCTGATAGATCAAAAATATTTTTTTTACGATAGGGAGAGAGAATCAGGAAAAATCTTCGGCAATAAGTTTAAGGATAAGTTGAGTCCAAGAGCTTGCGAACCTGTCTTGTAAAAATTCTCAATTCAAATCCTGGAAGGCTGGCCTAGTTGATTCATTAACCCCTACCATTCTTACACCCCTCTCTCTCCAAAGTCTAGATACTTTTGAACTGTTCCCACAGTTTTTTCCATTTCCACTCACATTAATTTGAGGTGTTCATCTCACTCATTATTCCCTATTCCAATCGCATTTCAACTAGTCTAATGTCTTCTCTTCTCCCCTTTTCGAAAAAACTTCTTAAATATGGAAAACAATACACTTTTCTTCTTCTCCTCTCTCTCTATAAAAATCGAAATTTCAAACCGGTCATAGGTATTTCGTAACCAACCTTCTTCCTTTAAGTGTAATTTAACGCGCGCGCTGAAGAGAGAGAGAGAGACGCAGACAGGCAGGCAGAAACAATCACATTTAAAACGTGATAAGGAGAAGTTTCGTGTCAATTGAAGAATTCTTATCGATTTCTTTTTTTTTTGTAAAAATAAAACGAAATGGCAGAGAAATATGTTTCGGAACAGCTCTATGCTGTGAACCCTTCTAATATTACTAATAACACAAATTCAAGTGATGAAGTAAGTTGAAAAGTTCACACAGATCATAACTAGTTTCTTTTCGATTTTACCTCCTCATTTCCCATTATATTTTGCACCAGGTAGCGTGACTAATCGGGAGTCAAAGTTTGCTCAACTCTTTCTCTGTATCTCTCACTCTCTCGTCTTTTTTGTGGTACTCGAAATACATGTATATTTTGCTGCCTTGGGCTGTATAATATACTATTCCTATACCACTTTATACAGATTTTCACTTTTGTTTTCTTCTTCGCGCATATGTAATTATTATTATTTTGAAGAAGGATTTATTGGCTGGCAGGTTAGGTGAAGTCATTTATTTGTTCATTTGTCAGTTTTTCTTATGTTCCTCTTCCATTCGCTGAACAGAACAAGTTGTTCAAAAATAGAATATTTGCCGTGAACTATTTTTGAAACTTTACATTTTTGTGCTTGTTAGTCATTTGTCATTTTGTTTAAAATCATTTTTTCGATAAGGTCAGTTTTCCTCCGAAAATGTATTACTCATCATAATTTTCGCTGTTTTTTGTTGTTGTTGTTTTTTCGTCCTATTTCATCACGAGAATATTTTTTGTTGTGAGGTGTGAGTTATTAGGTTCTGAAAATCATTGTCATCGGATTATTTTTATTTTCCGGTTCATTATATGAGCCAATTTTTAATTGGTTATACGCACTCTATTGATAATCATGTTTTTCCTATTCTAGAATGAGATTTTTGTCACAATTTGTATGTCAGAATTGCTTTCTACGAGTACGATTTCCTCGAAGAACTTTTTTTGAATGAGTAACTTCACAAGCTTAGTTTAGAATACTTCGGGCGGAAACATTTGAACATTGGGAAAACTATGATGTGCAGGTGATGTGGAGTACTGTAGTGTTTTGGTCAGTCATTTATATCATCTAACATTTAGATTCGATTCTCATTATTTAAATGGAGATACTAGTTCCCAAAAAATAGTTTTCGTTCAATTTTCTTATCGATTATTTTTTTGTCATTTGAGGATTCAGTTTCAGACATTCTAGGCTTCTATTTCAAATGGAGCACAAATGTTTTCAGTTTTATTTTTCAGCATTTCTTGAGTTGAAAATCATACGATCCTTGATGTTGACCAACCATTTCAAATTATTAATTGTCATTGAAAAATTTTACCGTTTCAAAAGATTCAGAAATTGAGAACAACTATGTTTATTTTGACTTCATACTTTGTTTTTCATTTTTCACATCTCAAAATTGAAATTACAGTACTCATATGGTTTTCGGGCAAAAGTTCAATTCATGGCGAGAAAATCGTCAGTAAACCTCACATTTTTCACACGAAAGCATGAAAATTCACTTTTTTCCATGACGTCCCTATAAATTTTAGTACTGTATTGGTACTGAATCGATTAAATTTTCGAAAATAGCGAAAAATTAATTTTCTATTTTTTTTTTGGTTCATTTTATTTACCGAACAACCCCATGAGGTTGTTATCGAATTGAAATATTTTCTGATACTGAAAAAAAAACTATTTTTTTCTTTCATCTTCTGGTTGAAACGGTAAAATTTATAATGTTTTAGTATTTATATAATTAGTCATAGAAAACTAGACAGTTTTCGATGTTTTTGCCTATTTCATAATATCCCTGATCCGTTTCCGGATTTCTTTTGTCTCGTCTCCTCTCGCCTTTCCTCGTTCACATTTTCGTTTCGTTTCGTTTCGTCACACGCGGCGCGCGTTCCAATATTTATTATTATATAAAAAAAAACGCGCGCAACAACGACCACCATTTATTTATTTGGTCATATGTGTGTGTTCTAGTGTCCAAACAGTCTCTTCGTTGTTCCGCTCCGGAAGGCAGCGACAAAAAAAAGGAGCACGCGACAAAAAATTGACTGGCAAATAGTATATCGGCCCGCAGAAAGGCAGTCAGTCATTTGTTTCGTCGTCAGTTTGTCTGTCTAGTTGACAAATAACTCAACTCTTTACTTTCTATTATATTCTATTATATTATATATGTTTCAACTTTATGAGGTGCGTTTTTGCTCTTTTGCGTCGACGAACCTTGAAAGTATCGAGTTTCGTTTTTGAACTTGTCTCGCACTTTCTTTTTTTTAGTTGTTCACACAAAATGTATAATAATTTTGAGTTTTACATGTGGGAGGGGGTATTTTATATGTGTGACTAAGCTTTTTGGATGAATAGAAGACGTGTGCGTCATTCTCTCTCTCTCTCTTATAGCGAGGTTTCTATGGAGACCATCTCTACATCGATTTTGTATACTTTTTAGAGGAATAGAGAAGAGCTTCATCTCATTTTTTATTCGCTTTCATAATTTCAGAACAATATTCTGAAGAGTATATGAAAAATTTTAACCTCATTGACGTAAGTTGGGATTTTCATTTACCTTGTCATAATAATTTAGCTGAAGCACAGATCTCTCTTCAGTGGTAGAGTGGGAAACGCGTGCGCATTTAAATCTAGAGGTCGCGGGTTCGAACCCACGTTGTGACGACTATCTTTTTTTCTCATTTTTTTAATATGACCAGAGGATCATCAAAGGATTTTCAATCGATATTGGCCAATGAAAAACACAACACATGATCGCAATTAATCCGTGATCAAAAAAACCACCCATTCGTTTTTTTTTCAAATAAAACCCCTATCTATTCCCTGAAACAGAGACAAATTTGTTCAGCTTGTCAATTTTTGATTTCCGCGCACACATACATTCCTTGTTCTTTCTCTCTTCCGACATCCGCCTCCTCTTTCCTCCAACAATTTTTGTCTAATTTGATAGCGAATCATCGAGATTCTTTTTTGGGAAAAATGGAGAGGAACACTAAAGACATTCATTCATTGATAGAAAGAGATAACAAGCCTTTTCATTTGTGTCTCCTACGCTTTTCCAAGTGACTCATTTTTGATATTTTGCAGGACTCGCCGATGCGATTACAAGGAAGCTCAGCGAGCAGTGCATCGGTCGCATCACGTCTCTACGGAACGCGATCACGTCGCGATAGTTTAGGCGGAAGTTCGTCGGAGTCGGATTTGATTGCGTTTAGTGGTGATTCGGATAATATGAATGAATTTAGTAGTCAGGTCAGTTATGAGGTTCGCTAAAAAAAACAAAAAAGTTTCGGTCCAGTGGGGAATCGAACCTCCGTCGCTCTTTTAATGAGCGAGGCAGCTAACCACTATACCACGCAACACATAACTACGAGCCTTCCTAATGTCCATTATAAGGGTGGAAAAATTTCACCCCTAGGAATGCAAACATCTTGGACAGGTTTTAAAGCTGATCATTATTTAACACTTTTTTATCAGTTTCAAGACCTTCTTCTTTTCAAAGTTCTTTGCCACTTTATTGACTTGAACAATAAACTGAGTCATTTTTCGACAAACAAACATCGCATTTTTTTTACAGATGAATCAATTGACGTCATTCACGAAAAGATTATCAGAACTTGAAGAAAGGAACCTATCAATGTCAGATGAACGAGCCAGATTAAAGACGGAAAATGCTATATTAAAAGATCGGATACATGTGCTCGAAGAGCAAATCACTGAGAAAGAGGATCGATATAAGGATTTGTTGAAAGACGAGAAAAGTCGAGGAAGTGATTTGATGAGTAGAATGAAGAGAGAGAAAGAGCTCGAGACAGAATCGTGGAATTTGAAATATCAAATGATTGAAAAAGATGTGCAAAACGCGAAAAAAGATGTTGAACGAGCCAATGAAGAGACGAAACGAATGAAGCAAGAACTCGAAAAAGCATTGAGCAAATTAGAAGATACACAATCATTGGTTGAAGGAATGGAAGAGGAGCGAATTATTCTCGAAAGACAATTCAAGAAATATAAAGAAGAAGCTCAACAGGATATTGATTCGAGCAGTGAAATGGTTGAAGTGCTAGCTCAACAAACTGAGGAGTTACGGAAGAAGGTTGGGCCAAGGAATGGAAGTATTAATGAGCATATGAGTGATATGGAGGAAGAAGTTGTTGCGTTGAGATATCGAATTGATCAATTAATGAAAGAGAAAGAAGAAATGAATGATCAATTGCTAGCAACCTCTGTTGAACATGGAAGGTATATATTTTTATAGAGATTTTTCTATGGGGATTGGGGTCTAGACCTAACAAGCCACAAACTAATTGTCCACATTCCAGATCACTCCTTGCCGATGCTCCATCTTTGGCCGATGAACTGGCTGGCGGTGATAGTAGCCAGTTGTTGGATGCTCTTCGAGAGCAAGAGATTTGTAATCAAAAATTGCGTGTATATATCAATGGCATTTTGATGAGAGTCATTGAACGACATCCCGAAATTTTGGAGATTGGAGAAGAAAGTGTGAGTTTTGGGGGAAGCAATGCTAGGAAACAATTGTAGCATTTAAAATCTGTTGGAGTGAATGTGATTCTGAATAGAGATCTCTCAAATGCGCTCTATTGATAATTATGTTTTTCTAATTTAAGATGAAAGCTTGTCAAAACATCGATAATATAAACGGGTTCTGCAGGTCCAATTACCCTAGAAAACTTGTTCGGTAACAGTCTTACAGAAATAGGGTATATTTTCATTCTGATCATTTCTGAAAACCTAGTTATGAAACAGAATAATTATAGTAATTTCCTAAATTTTTATAATTAGCGGATAATTAAGAAAAATTTGAAAAGTTCACGTGATAAATAATAATAAAATGTTACGTGAGTTTTATTTTTTATTCATTTTTTGTGTTTTTCTAGCTGAAAATGTTTTGAAGGTGAACTTGGCACATTCAAAAAAGCGACGCGTCTGGAAAAAACAAATATGGAATGTTCATCAGCGTTCAAAAATCTATCAAAACATTCAGTTGAAACCATATAGAGACTATTTCAGAATTTAAGATATTAAGGAAATCTGAAAATGAGAACCAAGGATTAGTGAACTTTTAAGTGGGAACCTGTTTTCGGGTATTTTTTGTTGTTCAACTTTCTAAGGATAAAATTGGACCGGTTAGGCATAGTATTGTGATTTTGAAATAATACCTTATGAATTTCAAAATTATTTCTAAAAATAAAGTTACAACAAATCCGATTTAGGAATATATGAAAATTTTGGGGCCAAATTCGTACCCACCTTCAATTTACAAAATAGTATATCATCCATTTGGTTTTGCAGGAAGCAGCTCCAAGTTGACGGTGCGAAGGAGGCGAATCTCAATCCGAACCAACATCATCGCGTACAACAATCGAAGATCCAAGTCCAACACTATCCGCCCGCATTTCAGCCTATCTACCCTCTTCATTTCTTCGATGGGGAGGCTGATCCATTTTTGAAATTGCGAGATGATATTTTGACGTGGCATAGTATATACTATATTATTATATTTCATAGCTTTATCTACAGTATTTCTTCTATTCGTTTGCCACGTCACGGGTCTAATCCATCCATAATATTATTTATGAATAATATGTACAGCGATACCTTCGAGATTCCACCCTCCTACCCCAGTGATCTTTTTTTTTCGCCTTTTTTTAATCTGTCAAATAGTTTCTGTCTTTTCGTTTTCTTTTCACACATTGTCAAATCGGTTTTCATGAGAATACATGTACTTGATCTAACCCACATTTTCCCTCCCATTGATCCACCCAAAATTGCACCCATTTTGTGATATATGTTTTAAAAGCATTTTTTGTACTATTTATGTATTATGGTTAGTGAACTGTCGAGCTTTTTCCCTGTTTTTTTTGCGTTGAAAAAATAAACAGCATTTTGTAATACATTTTTGATGAGCAAAGAATGCAATGGAATTCAGTTGAAAATGTATGAGAAGAGAAAAGAAATTTGGAATTTTCCGCGAAAATGCTTGATTCATTGGTGTTTCTTTTTCGCCGCGAGTTTTTCAAATTTCCGGTCATTCTCACGCTTGACAGCAGGCATTTAGTAGTACTTGGAACGAGTTAGTTATTTATTCGCCTGAATTTATAATTATTTGTTTTAGCCTTTTTCTCTGGTCACCTGAAAATTTTTGTTGTTCATATAGATTTTGTATAGTTTTTCTTTGGCTTTTTTTTGGTTGATAATTTTTTGTGTATTTTTTATTGAGAAAAAATTGAAAAAGGCTTGAAAAAGAGAAAGAGATGTTCGCTAGCTCATGGGTTGAACGCAGACCTGGGATTTTTTACGTTTTACGGTTTTTACGAGGTTTTCAATATATTTTCTTTACGAAAAAAATGGGCCGTAAATTTTTTTTACTAAAAACATCGCCTAAAATTGTTTTTCCCAAGAACTTTTTGACTTCTCCAGGAACAATTCCCAAAAATTTTTCCGAAAAAACCGAAAATCTTTAAGTTGTCCAAGAAAAACCGAAAACTGTTAAGATTTGAGTTGTTTTTTTGAAAGTTGAATTGTTTGATGCTTTTTCGGTTTACTTTTTTTCATACATGAACTCAATTTCTATTCACATGTGGACGAGGTATTTTACGAAATGTTACGGTTTTTTACGCTTTTTGAGAATCGTAAAATCACGTTTTTACGTTTTACGGTATTTCTCTGACTTGGCCCAGGTCTGGTTGAACGTTTTTTTCTGAATTCGTACGCTTGTTGATTTCCACCTTCTGATTATCACAATATATTTTTTATTTGGCTGAAATTTTTATGAAAGATTACTTGACCATGTTCAAGACAAAAATGAGCACTACTTGAATTGGAGTGATAAGGTGTAATAACGAATATATCATCGTGATCAGGAGGTTGAACTCTATAAGTTTAAAGTTTTTAAGAAAAAATAAACTCCATAAAAAAATAAATTCCATAAGCTCGCAAGCCTGGTCATTAAAAAATCCTTTGAGTCGAGGTAATGTAAAATTTGAAAGAGCTGAATCCAAGCCTACCTTCTTTCTCGGACCAACAAAACAGACAATTTTGATCGATCATTACTTGGAACTTAATTTCTGAAATCTCCAATATTTTTTGTTTCATTATCAAGTCTAGTAAAGTACGCATTTCAGCATCGGTTCAGAAAACACGACTAGAACCATTGTTTCAATGATGTACTCTAGTTTTAAAATTTGACTAGAAAATTGCTCTAACCTGGCGAACCGATTTTCATTTTTTTTTTATTTGAACCGGGTCAGATGAAACCAAGCTCAAACATGGTCAACTGCTCTGAACTAGACCTATGACAAAATACGAAATTCTTCTAGATCTTGGAATCTTTCCTGATCTGAACCCATTTTGAATGTATAGCTTTATAGATATTTTTTTTTAATAAATAAAGGAAAGAGTTTTTCTCCAAAATTGGAATTGGATCTTAGAAAGAGACGTTTTCAAGTATTCAAGCTTGAACCCAAAAAATCGATGGTAGAGAATTTTGATTTTCCACTGGGATCCATTTGATATGACATTTTGGACAGAGTGAGTCCATTTTCAGGAACTACAGGTTTACGACCTATTTCTGCTGGAGGTCCCATTTTTCAGATAATTTATAAATTTATTTATATTTCAATTTTTTTTTGCGTTAGGAATATTCACAGAAGATGTTCTTTTGGCCCCTTACTGAATTCATCTCTGAAAATTAGAAAAAAAACATTTCATTACTGAAAGTTGAAACAAAACAACAATAAAACGTGAAAAACACGATAATAAACTGTCTGAGTCTCTTATTCACGTTCTCTCTCTCTCCTTTTCCTTCTTCCCAAACTTTTTGATCTGAAACTCATTATTTTCAGCAGCCTTCAATTTCAGCTGGAAATAAGCTCCGAATAATATAAAAATAGAATTTGATTTTTTCGCGCGCATATTAATCTTGTACTTTCTCCTATTTCCTCTATACCTCATTCACTCATTTATTTTTTCTTGTCTCACTAATATTTTCTATTTCCATTTCTATTTCCCACATGTCTAATAGAATTTTCATTTTATTTTTTTTTCAAAAAATATTTAATTACATTCAAAAAAATGTTGCTTTTCAAAATATTTTAAGCTTTTTGACACATAGTAAATCGTCACCAAGGCAACCATTGTTCGTCACTTTTCAATAGACATTTTGTCTCTTTTTATGGTCCCCCCCAACTTGTTTCCTTTGATTACTTACAACATTTTTCTCGTTTTTTTTTTGAGAGGTGCAAATTGTTGCATTATTATACATAGTAGGACAATTGTATTGAAGTTTAGTAGTTTTTTGTGCACATGAAAGAGAAAAACAATTATTTTATAGTTTTATGCAGATTTAGAATACATTTTTCTTTGAGTTTTGCTTCCCAGTTTTCATTTTTTTTTTTGATAAATAACAATTTTATTTTGAATTCCCAGAAAAAGTGCATTTTTTGAAAACTCGAAATCTACAATTATGCTTGATATTGATCATTGAAAGTTGTTCACTTGCAAATATTTCATGCTTACTGATAATAATACCTCTCTATTTTCAGCTTCTTCTTTTTTTTTCAACGTTTACATGAATTTTGTTTGGCTCAAAGAGCCTTTTAAAAGTTCGCTGTTTGATGGATTCGAATACTAATTAAGACAAATGAATCAGAATTCAACTTTGACAAAATTTGAAACAGTAAAAAATTGGTCACAGTTTCCAGAGCATCGAAAGGAATCGGCCTTAATGACTTTCTTAATTTTCAAACTTTATGATTTTTTGAACGAATGAAAATGAAGTTCGAAGTTTTACTCATATATTAGAAGTTTTCACTATGAGTATTGAGACCAGGTGATCTAGAGGACCCTTTTAATAAGAACTTGGCTTAAGGAAAAATAACTAGCTGAAAATGTTTCTCATTTTCAGAAACTAAAAAATGTATTTATTTCTATGTTTTTTTTTTTCAAATTCTCGTTTTTGGAATCCACAAGAGAGGTTCGTGAGTTCATAGATTCAATTGATCTTTTTTTAATTAAAATTATCGTGATAATTTTTTTTTGATAATTGGAGATTTTTGTGAAAAAAAATACATTGAGTTTGAATTTTACGAAAACATTGACCCCCAAGAAATATAATGAACACGTACCGATAAATTTTTAACTATTTTGCACGAAACTTTCCGGAGAATAGAAAATAAACTATGATGATCAATAGGTCGAACTCTATGAGTGTAACAATTTTGAGAAAATAATAAATCTATGAGCTCACAAACCACCTTTTTTAGGAGCTCATCTTAAGTATTGAAACAACAATATGATAACGATTTGTCCGTATTTTTTAGTACTGTAAAATGTTGAACTGGGCAAAAACTAGTTTTCAGTTTTGAGATTTGAAAATTATTTGAAGCTATACAAACAATCATTATACATAAAAAGATTTTTTAAAATTTTTAAATGTTTTGAAACGGTAAAAAGTTCTTCTCTTGTTAGAACGTATATCTTTCTACAAAATTGGTATTAATCTATTCAAATAGTACCATTTTCAATGAAAATTCTCTCAAGAGCATTACATACATCAAAAGTGCGTATTCATCATATGAACTTGTTAACTTTCTCAAAAAAAAAGCAATAGGGACTGACTAGACAAAAATCCTTGAAAAACCTTTATAACACGCTAACGAGATTTTTCTCATGTTTTATTGTTAAATGTCTATGTCTATTTTTGTTGCTTAAACATGATATACATGTTCTGGTTTTCAGAATTTCCTATTTCTAACCTCGTTTCTAATTTCTGTGTAGTTTTGTTGAGAGAATACCAGTCTGTTTTCAGAACTAAAGGTGTATATGTTAATTGGACACCTCAGAATATATTTAATGATCATGTTTTGTTGCCATCTGATGACCATTCACTTGATTTCTCAAAAATAGCCTTACTCATTCATTCCAACTCATTTGCTCACAATTAACGTGCTCTTTCTCATTTCCCTTTTTTTGTTCATATGACTCAAAACCACCTGCATTCTTTTTTTTTCTCAACATCTCGGCCAATTGACACAAATCTACTTACTTATCTTAATTAAAAACTCTTTTTTTCTTCTTTTTTTGGGCTCAAAACAAGAATATGTGTTGTTGTTGTTGTTTCTTTTCTTCTTTTTGTCATTCTTTGAATGCGTTTTTTTTGTCAATTCAAAATAATTGCACCCTCCATTTGTTCACCACTTATTCTACTCGGTATTAAGTCCATAGCAACCATTTGAGACATTCCAGACTTGTCTTCTGAATCATAAATGATGAAAACGCCGACATCTCGAAAACCACCAAGACGACCAAGTTCTATTGTTTGTTCAAAAAGTGAGATCGTTTTTCTTAAAACACAAAAAAAAGAAGAAAAACAAGAATAAGAAAAAGCATAAGAAAAAAAAGAATTTTCAGAATCGGCGAGGGAAAATCAGGAAATGGAAGAAGAAGCACCACCAGATCCAAAGGCATCGACATGTGATGTGTGAGTAGGACAGAGAAGGCTTTAGGCTCGATTTGGAGTATAGAAATGGGCTCAGTTAGGATTCAGGCTTCGGCTCGGCGTAGGCTGAGCAAACAGGGTTTTCTAGGGACCAAGGCTTTCTTGATTTTCATATATGCTGTTTTGAAGTTTAGTGTAACTATGTTTTATGGATATCACAAAAACATTAGCGCTAATGTTCACTGTTAGTGCACTTAAAGTATATCTGAAACGGTAAAAAATTAATGAATCATGATGTAGGTTATTTAATTGTAATCTGGATTTCAGTTTCATTTGTCTCACATTCAGTGATTATATAAATAACCCTTTTTGTTTCTCGACCAAAATTTCAAATTTTCGAGGTAGGAGGAACTTGTGATTCAGAACAGTGTTTTTCGAATTAAAAGCAACTAGACCATTGGTTCTTAGTTTGGCCTTTATTCTGAATTTATAAGGTTTCAATCGCTATCCTGATTTATTTTCAAAAAAGAGTTATATCTTGCTTTTGGCAATTACATAATGAAATGATCATGTTGATAAACGTTTGAACTTTATCTGAAACAGTGAAAAAATTGGGATCAACTTCCAGTTGTTTCTTTTTTTCGAACTATATCAGTTTTCTCACAAATTAGAAATTACTATTTGATACCAAAAACAGAAATATTCGACATCTAAATACAGCGTTACAATGTACTGTTTCACAAAAGTTAAAAAAACAGTAACCGTTTGAATGAATAATCTGTTTTTTTTTCTGGGCAAAGATAAGTCAGAACATCAATGAGATGGTTTATGAGACGGAAAAAAGGTATCTCTCAAGCTTGAGTGTGATAGTTGTTAGAGCACTTGAAGTATATCTGAAACAGTAAAACATTAGTTTAATTAAATGGTTATAATTGGGTGAAAGTTAGGTCAACGAAGTCCAGAAGTCCAGAAAGACCTTTTTCACACATTGACTTCTGGGCTGCGTGATTTGGTCTTTTCTATGGGTTCTAGATCCAGGATCCTCTCGGTTTTTACGATTTTGGATTCTAGTTACATAAGTTATGATTTTATTGAGAATTCTTGAGGTTATCTGGAATTCATAAAATGTTCTTCGAATCAAAGGAAGAAAAATAATGAGTAGGATAACGAAGTATGTCTGAAACAGAGAAAAAATTACCTATTCATTATTTATGTTATCGAAAAAAATATTTTTTCTAATATTGAAGAAAATTTTAAAAATTAAAAAAATTTCCTGTTTCTAAAAATATATTTCAAATAACAAAATGTGGAATGTGTAATCTGGTATGTGTTTCAAATAATAGTCTTCAAAAAAATGTTCATTACAGTTCTCGAAGGTTTATTCTTTGTGAGAATCATATTTTTAACAATCTCACTAAATAACAATATGCTAGTAATAAAAAGGCAAGTTGGCTACATTTTACTTTATTTTCTAACAAGGGAATGGTGTGAAAAAATATGGAGTTTTTCCACTAGATTTATACCATTCGATAGGTTTTTGGACGCTGATTAATGTCCCGTTGTTTATTTTTGCGAAACGGATACCCTTGTCCCAATTTTCAGCCTCGAATTTTACACTGGAAACACAAAAAATGCTCGAAAAACCATCAAAAACTAACAAAAATAGGCTATTGAGCTAGTTTTTCTATCATCACTCTTGATTATGCAGCTCAGGAAATAATTTTGGTATTTTTTTTAATTCAGGAAGCGAGCTATGCTAGCTTTTCAAAAATATCCGAAACAGTGAAAACTTTTTACTGAGAAGTGTTTAGTGTGCTACAAAATGAATATGACCGCCTATTAAAAATTCAAACTTCTTTTTTTACAACTTTTTGTGTCCCATAGATATTTGAAACAGTGAACACCTGAGATGGAATATATTGATCAACTAGTTCATATTTTTCTGTGTAAAATATCAAGATTAAAAATAATTTCAGAGATCGAAATCAGGAAACATTTTTTAATGTTTAGGTTTTTCAAAATTAATCAGCAATGTTCACCATATTAGAATCCAGATAAAGTTGACAAAACGTTCCGTGAACAATACCCTAGAAAACATAGGAATTTATAAATTCTCAATTATCCAGCTCCGTCCAATGTCTACTCCGTGAAATCGATGACCGAAAATTGATTCTTCTTATTTGTGGACATCCCTCCGCGAGGTCAACTGCTCTTATCTTACAAGCCCTTCGTCAGGTACTATAATCACTTTGGAGCATAACAACAATATCCTGTATTTCAGCAAATGTCAGTTGCCACATTAGATGAATATGTAACAGATTCTCTTGATTGGATAGTTGCCAGTGATGTTCTAATGCTAAAAATGAAGAAAAATGTGAGATATTGAAAGAATATTGAACAAACAAAATGAAAAAAAACATATTTTCAGTCAATCTTCTGCCGGGTCTTACAAGCGGATGGTGTTGATTCTAGGGAACAAATGTCTCGACTAATGAACACTATTGCAAGTTACCCCAATGGTCGCACATATTTTACAGGTATTCGGAGAGTTTTTTTTAAAATCTATTATATTTCATTTTTTTTCAGTAAATCATAAGATATTTCTCCCATGCCTGATCGCTGTTCTACGTGGAAAGAGACTACCTTCTACAACACATGATCAATTGATTGCATGTGTTCAGAAAATGAGTATAAGGTCGACTTGTCAGAAAGAGCTGATTCAGAATGGAATGTTGGAATGGGCAGTGAATCATTTGGATCAGAAATTAAATAATTATGCTTTCGAATATTTGTCGGCTATGATCGTCAATTTATCAACTAATGTGAGTTTAAGGGCACGGACATGTCTCTCAATTTTTTTTTGGGATACCATGGATCGCCAGTCTTGATGTGGTCAACACTGACTATTTTAGACGTGCACCATGAAGCCAGGTTGAAGCCAAAATTCACGAACCTGAAATGATTTTCGGCAATATATAAGAGCAATACAATTTAAAAATTCGAGGGGTACATTTTTGTTTTTGAAATCACGTTGTAAAAAACCACAATTGTGTGTAGTACAGTACCGAATCCAGAAATCAATCGAAATTCATTTCGACTGTGAGTTATAAGCTGGGATTTTTATTTTCGACAATTTTTCCTAACATTTTTTTAGAATGTGGGGAAATCTGTTGATACTGTGAAGAAAAAAAGCAATTTTACGAATGTTGGTTTTTCTTTCTGATCGAAAAACCTACAAATACAAAACAACATTAAAAAAAACGAAAATATTAAAAAAAACGTGAACTTTATTCGTAGGAAAAAATGAGATACACACAAAATGTTGGTTTTTCCATCTGATCGAAAACCCCACAAATCGAAAAATGTGTGGGTTTGGCTCAAAAAGCCGATATTCTCAAGCTTGCAAAAGAGAAATATCTTAATATCGATAACTATTATCAAACTTCATCAGAAGGCTTCAAAGAGTTGATTTTCAAACTTCAAAATTTATGACATTTGTTTTAACAAAAGCGGAAATAATAGAAATGACAAAACCACGTGATTTTGTTTAGTTACACGTCATGTTTTTTGTTGGATTGTTTTTATTTTCATTTTTCATTTTATTTTTGAAAATCAAACGATCGTATGAGAAATTAGGTAATTCTGAATTTGCAGTCTTTTTTGATGTTGAAATTCCAGATTTTTGTTCAATGCAATGAACAAGCAGAGATATTTGGTTAGACTTTCAACTACTATAAATACAATTAACCTATAATTACAAATGAAACTTACTGAACCAACAGAACAACTCCTAACAATTTTTGAAAAAATTTCACACTTATGCTCTTGAGAATATCGGCTTTTTGAGCCAAACCCACACATTTTTCGATTTGTGGGGTTTTCGATCAGATGAAAAAACCAACATTTTGTGTGTATCTCATTTTTTCCTTCGAATAAAGTTCACGTTTTATTTAATATTTTCGTTTTTTTTCATGTTGTTTTGTATTTGTAGGTTTTTCGATCAGAAAGAAAAACCAACATTCGTACAATTGCATTTTTTTTCACAGTATCCACACTTTTTCTTTCCTTTCTGTAGATGTAAGCAGATTTCCTCACATTTTCGAAAAAATGTTCATAAAAACGTACTGTTTGTTACTTTTTGATAATTTTTTCAAAATGTTAAGAAAACCGTGAAAAATTTTTGACTTTGGGGAGAGAAATAAGAAGGCCTTAAAATGTTATTCTATTTTCAAAAACCATTGAAATATGACACATGAAAAAGATGTTTTCAACTTGAATTTCATGGTTTCACATTTCGGGTAAAATGACCTAGAAGAGTTCGAAGTTTCAATTTAGCTCGATATTTTGACAGAGGAGTGAGTATGTGATAATAAATGAATTTAAATATTTTATGAAACAGTAAAAATTTCACTTGATTTTCGAGTGAAAGGATTTAAAAAAAAATTCTGTTTCTCAAAAAATATTTGTAACAGCTGTTCTGGAACATGACTTTAAAAAAGTTTCTTTCAGAAAATGTTTTTTAATTTTCACTGAAGCTCTCGATAAATGAAAAAGAGAAGTGAGTATGTTGATAGTGAATGAATTTAGATATTTCATGAAATAGTAAAAATTCAACTTGATTTAGAGTGAAATTGATATAATCATAAAATGTTTTATCTGTTTCTTGAGGAATATTTACAACAATTTATTATGTCTGAAAATTGATGAGAGATTCTTCATTTTTAAACAAGTTTCTGGTTAGTTTCAGTTCAAGACATTCTAAAGAAAAATTGAGTAACTTGTTTGCCTTTAGAAGTACATCTGAAACAAGTAAAAAAATTCAAAAACTTTGGAGTGAAGATTAAGAATTCTTCCGTTTCTCACATGAAATTTAGCACAACTGTATGTGAAATCTGAGTTTAAACTTTCGAATTTCCAAATTTTTCAATACAAAGTTCAAGGTGGAAAATTGTGAATTCAGGTACACGAATATTAGAAATGTACCAAATGACACAGTCAAAAACCGCAAGGATGTTTTGTTTAGAAAATATTATTTTTAAAGATTTCAGAGACTCATTTCAGTTTTTCGGAATTTCGTAGAGTTTCAACATTGAGAAAACCGTGTTTTCTTAGTATTGCTATTTTTCATCAAGGCATAATTTATTCATTTTTTCTGGCCTATCTTCTATTTCAATCAGAGTGATGACATGAGAAGCTGAAGCAGTAAGGATAAATTTCTGAAACAGTAAAACTTATTATTGTGATATCCATTAATAACTGGTTCATTTTTGTCTTAAAGAACTGGAATTTTAAACTGGAATTTTAAATATTCTGCTCACGTTTCTTACTGGATTATGTGTGTTTTATCGGAACGGTTTTTTCTCTCTCTGTTTTCAACACATACTCAAAATTGTTCGTAAAGTTTGGTGTATGCACATTTAAATAACTTTACGACGCAGTTTTGCAGACCATAACCATATTTTTTCAGTCCCTCTCCCATCCACTGATAACTCGTCTTGCTGATTCTATCGCCAACTCTATCGCTGCCTTAATTATCCGGATAACTCATGGGGTTAGTTACTTTTAACCCAGTTCCGATATCCTGTAGTACCCCATTTTCTTTTTCCAGCCATCCTGTGTTATCTACAACAATCTTCTCTTATCTGCCCTCACTTGCAGTCGAATAAGACTTCGCGCAAAAGACACAAAACTTCTGGAATGTATCAAAAACCGGCTGGAAACGCGGAAATCGTGTCCTCTCTGCAACCTACACTTACCCTACTTGATTGCTATTATAAATCAAGGTAGGTCCCAATTTTCTTTGTTTGACAAATTGAGGTCAACGAAAAAATAGAGAAAAAAAGCGATTTGAAATGATGATGATTCCGACACATATGTTCGTTTTCGTCTTCGTTTTTGGGGAGAAAAAAGTAAACAGATGTCTACGTATGAATAGAGAGAAAGTCGTTACAGTAATCGAGAAAAAAAGGAAAAAGACATCAATGAACACTAGTTTGAGTGAGACCGAAAAATAGAAAAAAAAAACTGATGATATATAGTTATGATTCCGGGTAGTGGAACCGGTGAAAAGAATTTTTGTAGATGGTTGAACTATTGGTCTTTGCTTGGGAATCGTAATAAAGATGTTTGGAAAAGGTTTTGTGTATTGATCAGAGGTTTTGCAGAAATATTCCGAGTGAAAGTGGGATTTGCTGAATTCTCCTGGATCAGGGTAAACCCCAAGAGGTCCAGGTCGAATGCTATATCTTGTTGAAGCTCTCAATTGGACCTTTTTTCTAGATATGAAAATGAATTCGTATAACAAGAAATATGCATTCCAAACGACACCAAGATCGCATTATCTCTAGAATGAGTGGTAACAATTAGATGTTAGTCTGAAACAGGAAAAAAAAACAATTTTTCGAATCTGAAAAAGAATTAACCGAGCCTGACATATAGCTTGTTAGCGGTTCCGGTATGAAATTCTTGTTTTCGAGTTCAATGCTCAAAAAATATCAAGAGCTCTGATTCAGGTGTCTCATGTGAAATCCTAGTTGATAAGGTTTTTGACCCTGACTTTATATTCGGTTAGGCAATGACCAAGAATGAGAAAACTGGTTCAAAATGACCTTGACGTGATTCAAGTTCAAAAACCATGCTTGCTGAGCGTATTTTGATTATTCAAAAAGAATTATCCGGTCAGCAAATTTCATTTTTCTTACAAGTTTTAAGAAATCCATAATTTTTCCCTTTTTGCCAATATAATCATTTTGAGGTCAGGTCCATGTCTGCGTGAAAGTAATTTTTTCTAATTTTCAAAGAGTTTTCAGTTATTTTTCAATTTCAAATTCAAGTTCTACGTCAAAAACTGCTCCAGTGAACATTTCATTTCATTGTTTTCCTCCTTCCGGAAAACTAACATTCAAGTTCGAAATTTGAAACTACCGTTTCCTGAAAGCAAATATCACTTTCTGGAAGCAAATATCACTTTCTAGTATTTTCTTGTTCAGTCAACTTCCAAGACTCCTATGTGGCCATTTTCAAAAAACCACCTCATTATTTACACAAATTTGTTTTAAACCCATAATATGGGTCATGTTATGACCCCAAAATGTTCTGTTAATTCTCACATCCGTGACACTCTCCTTCGTTTTTTCTTCATTTTCTGCAGCAGCAGCAGCTAATATCTATATATATATATATATTGGTCGGGGGCGCGCGTCCATTTCATTTCGTTTGCACAAATTCGGGTCAGTCGGTCACTCGAAAAAAAACTGTCTTTCTCTCATTTTTTTCACTTCTTCTCCCCTCATTGAAATCCACTCACTCTTTCACTCACACAATCTTTGTTCCTAACAGACATTTTACTCGTTGTGTGTTGTGTGTGTGACACACAAAAAAAGTGTGAGGAGACAGAAAGGGAATGAGAAGAGAAGACAGAAAGCAGCAGGTGAATTCGAATGAATTGGATAAGAAACAAAAAAACACGAAAGAAGAGGAGCCTGGATGCGCCTGGGACGCGGCCCGACCAACCCACCGACACAACACATATAATCTCTAATGATGATGATGATTATAAAAAAAAATATATATGGTGACAAATCTGAATATCCATTTGTTGTGCCTCGACATATTTTTGAAAAATGTGTGTCATTTTAGGTAATTGTCAAAGACATCTGCACATTTCACCAAATTTGTTGATTTGAATTGAAATGAATTTGAATAAAATGGGAATATTAAATGAGAGAGAGAGAGAAGAGACAACACTGTAGTTTGATTAGAGCTGGAAGAGGTGTCTGAAAATTTGAACTGATAAGATAGTTTGAAAAAAAAGGAAAAATAAACAAACATTGATTAGTCATTGCTGATAAGACGGAGGAGGCCAAAGGGAGAAAATAAAACTTTGCAAAAAAATATTGTGAAATTATGGAAGAAATTTGGAACCGTTTTGCTCTCATTGAATACGAAGAGATTTTTCTGTGAAACAGTAAAGTTCTAAATTTAGAACTACTTGCTTGTTAGAGGATTCGACTTGAATCTCGGTACTTGATGAAGGGAAGGGATTTCGGATTTTTTTTGAAGTACGCTTCTGACTCACCATGACCTGTAAATAAACTGGTTTTCAGCTTTTTAAAAAAGTCCAAACTTTATCAGTATGCTTCCATTACATCAGTCACATTTTTAAAAAATTGATCAAAAATCGGTAAAGAGAAAAAACCTTGGCTCTGTACTAGTATAGCGGTCCCTGAGGAATATAGCGGTCCCTGGGGAATATAGCGGTCCGTCAAGACTATAGCGGTCCGGTGAAAACGATAGCGATAGCGGCGAAAGAAAAAATTTAAATTCAATTTGAGAGACACAGACAAAACCGCGGGCGAGCCGCGACTTGGCAAACAGCCAATCAACGGTTTCATAAGGGAACCGCGACGCAAGCGCGAGTGAGCCGCGCTCGCATACCCCAACGAGAGATTTTCAAATTTTTTTCGCGGGGTGAAAAGTTTTTTTTACAGCAACAATATAACATGAGTTATTTTTCGACAAATGTGAGAATGTATTCACCTCACAAACTGTAGGCCCTCCAAGCTTAGTTTGAGAAACTGTTCTCGTAAACCAGGTTTCACAAATATCACGGAAAATATGGCTATAAACGACAACAATGTTTCTGTCAATTTTCATTTGTCGAGACATTTGATCAATGGAACTGAGTGAATTCATTGCCCAATATAAGTCATATATTTTTTCACACGGAACGCTTTATTCTTCACGGACCGCTATGTTCTCACCGGACCGCTGTATTCCTGACGGACCGCTATTATCCTTGGGGATCGCTATATTCTTGACGGACCGCTATAGTCTTGACGGACCGCTATACTCCTCAGGGACCGCTATATTCCTCAGGGACCGCTATATTCCTCAGGGACCGCTATATTCCTCAGGGACCGTTATATTCCTCAGGGACCGCTATATTCCTCAGGGACCGCTATACTAGTATAGAGCCAAAACTTTTTAATTTTAGTGGTTCATTAAAAACTGTATTTTACGAACTTAGATGATTTCAGCCACGTAAACTACTAAAAACAAGTGAAATTACGGTCAGTGGAACCTGTGTTACCACATTTAGAACCTGTGTTACCATTTAGAACCTGTGTTAACGATTCTCGGTTTTGGATACACGTTCTGGGACTGAGCAAATTACTAACTGAACACAATATTTTCTCTAGAACCCTTCTAGGTTCCATTTGTCAAAAACTACAAGGCCCATTCAAGGTTCCTAACAAAAAAAAAACAAGCTCTGAATCATAAACTATGACTCATCATCTATGAGTCATATATGTGTCTGCAATTTTTTTTCTACAAGTTCTAGATGGTCTGGCTCTTTATTTCTGGAACATATTCAGGTCAAAACAACCCAAAAATCATGACACGATTTAAAAAAAAAGAAAATTGATACCACATCAGCCTGATAACATTGAATAATATCAAATTTTCACGTTTTGAATTTTTTTGTTTTAGAATAATTTGACATCAAAATAGTATGTTAAAAGTTGTATTTTCGGGGCGAAAAAAATTGAAAGGACAGTACCTTGGTACCAAATAAAAAATTGTTGAATCAGAATTCATCAGGAAATCAATTTTACAGTTTCAAACTACGAAAATAATTGATAACTATGAAGATCTGCTTTTCCGATTCAATGTTGAATTTTCTTAGATTTTTGATATCAAAATCGGTTTGAATCATTCAACAAAAAATAGTAACACGTTTCTAAAAATCTTCAGAAAATCATTTCGATATATTTCAAGTAAAACTACAGTAATACGTAGTAGACCTGAACTCAAATATAACCCACAAATGCTATAACTATACTTATTTCTAGGTCTGACATCATTTTCTGCAATTCTCAATCCTAAAGTAACATATCCCAAAAATTTCTGAGATTCGATGAATCCATTTTCAAGTCCATAAGTTTGGTTCTAGCATGGCGGTATTTTGTGGTATAATCTAAAAGTACAGTAATCCAGAGGTCAAAACGTTTTCTGGTTCAAGTATCATATTGCTGAGTCATCCGTAGAATGTTGAGAAAATATTCAATTTTCGCCGCCAGCCAGACAAAAATCAAAAAACCACTCAAATTCAATTGAATCGTATGTTGATAATTTAGTGTTCTTTTCATTCTTCTTCCTATATACCTTGTTGTTATTCTCTCTTTCTATTTTTTTGTTCAAAATCAATCCACAGTATTCTCCCCGTTCATGTGTTCGTCTCGTCTCTCGTCTCTTGTCTCTTTCTCTCAATGGGTGGCGCCCGGCGCCTTTCTCTGGGTTCTCTTCTAGCTTTCCCACTATTTAATTGGTTCTTTCCATGCCTTCTTACTTGTTGTTATTCCATCGTTCGTTCGTTCGCCTGTTCGCGACGACGACTCGAACGGCAGACAGACATTTGTTGTCGCTTTCACTATGTGTGTATGTGTGCCGTTCTGACATCGATTTATTCCTTCTTTTCGTCTAGAACACATTTGCCTTCTGGATTCTATTCGTATTATTCTTTTTCTTCTTCTTCATGTCAGGTTTTTCTAGATTTCAGACCTCATCGGCGAAACGAATGAAATGATCCTAACCCTCCCCCCCCCTCTCTCCCAGAATAGTTTACTAACTTTAGGCACCCATCATACTTTCTAATATTTTTTTTTCATTATTGATTCCCTATGTGTATATGAGAAGAGTTCCCTTCTCTTCACTATCATATCATAATTTCAGTCATCATTTCCAACCAAAAAAAAACCAGCGCGCACACGTCCCTTCTCTCATATACACTCACAGATACACACACACGCACACACACACAAAAAACGAACGAAAAAAATCGCCAGCGTCTCGACGTCGGCGTCTCTTCTCCTCACATACTCTCTCCTCGCCAATACACACAAATGCTCGAGGCAATGTCAATGTCTGCGGTCTCTCTATCTCTCTCATTCGCTCGTGCTGCTGCTGCCGCTGTCGTCGTTTCGAGGCGCCAGCGACTGGTGCGGCCGCCCTTGGCTCCGGCCAGGCACCGCGCCCGATGTCCCGCCCCTTTTGACCGCGCCAGTGTGGCCGCGCGCGAAGTACGGCTACTGAGGTCTGCTGCTGCTTCTTCTGCAGTTGTTTGCCGCGTCTCCTCCCACTTTTTTAACTAACCCTTTCATTTCATTCGTTTCTCCTTTTCGTCGATGCCTGACTACTTCTGGTATCCATCTAGCTATCTATATATATTCGGATGTCGTCGATCTTCTTCTTATTATAATACTTGTGCACTGGCCTGCTCCCTGAGACCTCAAGTGTGATCCGAATGGTATCACGTTTGGGCTCTCTGGGCACCAGGACTGTTTTGTACTATGGGCTAGAGACCCTGTTTCAGTTTGTGGATCACTAGAAGAATCAGAACTCTTCAAGTAAGTATGTGGAAGACTAAATCAAAAATGGAATCTCAGACATTTTTGAGAGGCATACATAGGTACAGTACACCAATATTTGTTCATGAGAGGTCTCCAAAAGTGTCAAGTGGAGATCTAGTATATCTTTATCATACTGGATTGCTTGACTGGATTGCTTGAGATGACTAGGACTTACTAAACGTATACATAAGACTATTAATAGCTCAAATCGAACTACCCAATGTATTAGTAGATAATGAAATTGACCAGAGATGAAACCACAAAACAATCAGATATCAATGTACGTAGTACAAGCTCTCTAGTACACATATAATACATACAAATTCCTATGGAAAGGAGTATTAATTGATCTACTACTTCATAACAGACATAATAGGTACTGGATAGATCAAAACAGTTATTGAATCTAGAAACCTTGTGTGAAATTTGATGCATTTTTGAAACGTATACAATACAGGCTAGCTCTAGAAAAATAGTTATCAATTTTGTTTTTTTTTCCCCAGATTCTTGTGAAATGTGAAAACACCTTACTTCTGGAAAATAGCATCAGTTTCCAATAGGACCTTGATATACATAATTGTGTTGTGGCACTGAGTGAAACAAATACATATCTCAAAGCCTATTTTGAACGTATACACTTGCGAACCCAAGGCCGTCGTAAGACCCCAAGTGATAAATTTAGCTCAAAAACATCTACCTCTAAAATATCACCTTGGTCTTGAAAATATGAAGTTCGAAGATAGTACATTGAATAGAACAAAAAGTATATATCAGCTGATAAATCTCGCAAACTGGTCAATTCAAATATCTAAAAATTTAATGTCCGTTTGAAACGTATTCAGTACGTGGTTTAGTTTTCAAGTCAAAGTAGAGCTTCCTGTCTTTCAGACCTAACTCTGAAATATTTTCCGATGAGCCTTTAAAAGCAGGGTCCTAAGACTTTCTAAGGTTTAAAGAAAATTGGCTATGTGAGTAGAAAAACAGGGCCAAGTGTATCAAAAATACCGTCCGATTTTCATTGTCGTCCACAAGGCTGTGGCTTCATTTTCAACATGAAAAATTTCCAAAATCAGTTGTTAGATTGAAAATAATCGTTCCCGGATGAATTGTATCCTCTATAAAAGCTTGGTTCCGATAAAATTGTATTCAAAGTCTTGATCAATTATTGGTTGTTTCAGCTCTACATGAAATTTTAAATATTAAGGAAACGTATCCTATTCAGGTTCTTTTTTTCTGTCTTTTTCCAGTTATCAGAATCACGCGTCATATATCAATTCCCATTATTCATAAAGCTCATTAGTTTTTTTTGCAAACTCATATATCATCCAAAATGGGGATCTTGTCTGATCGTTTGACGTGCGGAAAACAATGACGTCTGGAAATAGACACTATGATTACATTAATTTTTTGTTTTTTGGTAAGGCTACTCTGAATTTGTATTATAGGATAAGAACAAGATAATAGGTTCTGGGTTTTGGTTAGGAGGATTCTAGAAAAAACCACGAAGCCATGCTTCAATGTTTCCTTAATTCATAGTAGACTCATTTTGAACTTTTTGAACTCAAAGGTCATTCATCAACATGAAGCCCAATCAATTGATTAATTAGTTTATGAATTGAACTAATCAACGCATTCATGCTTTTTGTTGATTTGTAATAAAAGCTCAATTTTTTGAACTTTCGAATTTCATATTTTTAGTTGAACTCATAATCTGGGGAATAAAGAATAGATCTTGATAAATCTGTCTGAACTCAATGATCCGGCTTTATAAGCAAAACTCTTTTTTTTTCAATTTGGAATGTGAAACAGGAAAAATGTGTGTTGGGATAAAGAAGATTTACCAAGAATGAGATTTATATTTATAAGATTTATAGTTATCTGGTTAATATTCGTGTCCGAATTAAAAATATAGGATCAAGACAGACCCAATGCTCCTAAAAAATGGTGAACAAATCGTAAAACTTTGGAGCATGATTTTGTTGCTCAGGTGAGCGAAACGCAACTAATTTTTACGGGATCATTTTCAACTTTTCGAGACCTATTAGAAAACATATGTATCATTTGGAAACCCCCTTAGCCAAGAATAGTTGGCCAAGGTAACTTTCCATCCTGATCATTTCTAGAACGTTAGTTTCATATATGAGAACGAAAACTTATAGAACTTTCAGACATTTTCACAATTTTCTTATAATATTGAAATATTCACGTTTGAAATAATAACAAAATGTGTTACGTCAGTTTTCATTTGTCAGTTTTTTCAAGTGTTTTCAAAAATTGAAGCCTTACGTTGAAATTTGTAACGAAAATGAAGGTTCTAGGGTTATTTTTCAGCTCGTTTATAAACTGTCTAGCTGAAAACTTTACAGCTGAAATTCACGATATGATAATCACTTTTAAAGCTGAATCAAAAATCGAGTAAAATATCCCAATTTTTTCTGACAACGTTTCATGGTAAGATCGATATCAGTTATTTCTTATTCATCCAGATCCTTTTTCATAAGTTCAACAATATTCTGCAACAAGTGTTCTTGACACACGCCTAATATATACATATGTATGCTTCTTTGAAAGTCATTTTCAGATGTTTCATTTTTTTTAATTCTCTAATTGCCAGTTAAAAATAGACGAACGGTTCGGTTCAGACAGCTACATAAATTCTATATTCAGTTTGTAGTTGTATAGTTACAGTATCTAAAAAAACATCTCAGAAGAAAACACGATACAAAATATCAAAAAAAGAAGATCAAAACACATTTTAATTTCAGAAGTCGAATACTCGAGGATCCCTTTGACACCGACTGAAAGTGATATTGACAAAGCTGGAAAATGTTGTGAAAGAGAGATTGACTCATTAGACCCCCTTCGACCATCCACAAATGAACTAAGTGGAGCGAGACTTCTGATGAGAAAGGCTTATAAGGAACCAGCCCATAATGATATGACAAATGCACCAGTTCCCGGACAAGTACCTTATTATAATAAACCGAATACGAAGATAACACCTTCGAGAGTTGGATCATCATATAACATCACCAATAATTCGAAAACAAGAAAGAATGAGCCACGAATTGGAACCGCCACTTCTCAACACACATTTATTATTGAGACGGAAAGAAGGAAACCTATTATGATAAATATTGGATTGGTTGATGGAGCATTGGAATATAAGAAAATGATTGATGAACGAGATCGGAAAAAGGAAGAACTGGAAAAAATGAAGAAAAAAGAAAAGGAGGAAAAGGAGAAGGAACGGCAGAAAGCATTGAGACATATACAGTTGACATCGAGGAAGGCACCGTCGCTTTTGACGTTAGTTATAGGACAGTAACTGAACCTATGGTAGCCGGGTAATAAATGCGAAAAAATACTGAACTTCCTGAATCGGTTATTTATATTTTAACATATTTTGAAGAGTTTTCATGGAGTCGGTAACCGATTCAGGATACGTAATTCCGACTCCCCAACCAGATTCAGAATTTTTCACATTTAATCTAGAGCTTGTGAAACCGTAAAAATCAGTAACACTTTTCTTATTATATACACAGTAATCTGAATAGATTTTGGAATTTATCATATTTGTTTGGTTCACCTTGATTCTTCTTAGTTGAAGATTTTTGATAGTGTTTTTGGAACATTGTTTTTTCAGTTCGGTTAATCGAAGATGTTGTCGATGGTTTCAGAGAAATATAGAGGTCCCGAATAATATTATGGACCTAAAAAAAGGTGCCAAGTTAAATGAACACACAACATTTTCTCAAGGAATACTTAATTTTAAACATATTTTTTCAAGCTTCTTCAATTTATCATCATAATTTTGGACTTTACTCAGCTTCAAAAAAAAATCCTTGAATTTTCCGTTTTATCCAGAAATCTTTATTTGAATCCTGACTCCATTTTGAACCTGAACTTCATTGCAACCATCTGAAATGGAGAAAAAAGTAGTGATTTTCATCCGGTGTAAAGTTCAGGAGTTCATTTCTGGCCCATTTTAACTTTGAGACAATTCCATGTTGACTAATTTGAAGTTCATCGCCAGCGTATTTTGATCAAAGTACACATATTTCAATTAATCATACAAAGATTTGAGAGTTATGCTATACACTTTTAATCATCACTCTTTGAATTTATCATTTCATATTCTACTAATTAGAAAATATTGATTGACAATTATAGAGAGTAAACAACTCAAAAGATTGCAAATTAATATTAGTGAAAGAGGGAATGTGAATCTTACTGAGAAGACATTTTTAGCCAAACAGGGCACAGATTCCAGTCAAATGTAGGCAAAACATGAAATAATGAGCTCACCATCTATGAGCCTATCACTTCAAAGTTTATGAAATTTTTTAAGTTATCATGTTTCTACAGAAAAGAACTATCCGAAGCTTCATCTCCACTTGAAGAAAAAATAGAAAAACTCATCTCAAGAAAATCAAGTTCGAAATTATCCCTGAATAAGAAAGGTGAGGGAGCAGCATGTTTTTAGAACTTAAATTTACCCAAAAGTTTTTCAGCAAATTCAACTCATCAATCAATAAATGATTCATCCATCAAAGAAAAGAACAACAACAACAAATCATCAGAATCTATGAACATATTTCATGCGTCTGTTGAGAATTCAAGGTATACTAGAGTAGATAACCATAACTCAGAATATTCAAGATTTTTTGCAGCCAAGACGACTACTCTGCCATTTTTGGAAGTCGCCCAAAAGTTGCTCGAACACCCGACACTCAATCCAAATCGTTTTTCTAACAAATCCAAAAAAATATACGCGTATTTTGTTATTTTTTGACCTCTTCTATGCTTTCAAAGAAAAAAATCATTTTATTTTGAAATATATGTATCGTGAATCAGAAGTGCATCGCTACAGAAATAAGCAGAGTTATTATGAAACATATAGCGAAACCTTATATAATACCAGAATACAAGTCAAGCATAGGACCAGATCCACTGAATGAGTTAACAAGCCGAGTATAGCAATGAAGAGTTAAGAAGTAGAAGCTGTTGGATTTAGAAAGTGGCTGATTGAAGTGATATACAGAAACCCTCGTAGTGAAGCTGTATACCGCTTTTGAGAAATGAAAAATTATGGGGAGCCTAGATACTCTCGTGATCAACCTGTATACTGCTTTTGAGAAATGAAAAATTATGGGGAGCCTAGATACTCTCGTGATCAACCTGTATACCGCTTTTGAGAAATGAAAAATTATGGGGAGCCTAGATACTCTCGTGATCAACCTGTATACCGCTTTTGAGAAATGAAAAATTATGGGGAGCCTAGATACTCTCGTGATCAACCTGTATACCGCTTTTGAGAAATGAAAAATTATGGGGAGCCTAGATACTCTCGTGATGAACCTGTATACCGCTTTTGAGAAATGAAAAATTATGGGGAGCCTAGATACTCTCGTGATCAACCTGTATACTGCTTTTGAGAAATGAAAAATTATGGGGAGCCTAGATACTATCGTGATCAACCTGTACACCGCTTTTGAGAAATGAAAAATTATTGGGAGCCTAGATACTCTCGTGATCAACCTGTATACCGCTTTTGAGAAATGAAAAATTATGGGGAGCCTAGATACCCTAGTGATCAACCTGTATACCGCTTTTGAGAAATGAAAAATTATGGGGAGCCTAGATACTCTCGTGATCAACCTGTATACTGCTTTTGAGAAATGAAAAATTATGGGGAGCCTAGATACTCTCGTGATCAACCTGTATACCGCTTTTGAGAAATGAAAAATTATGGGGAGCCTAGATACTCTCGTGATCAACCTGTATACCGCTTTTGAGAAATGAAAAATTATGGGTAGCCTAGATACCCTAGTGATCAACCTGTATACCGCTTTTGAGAAATGAAAAATTATGGGGAGCCTAGATACTCTCGTGATCAACCTGTATACTGCTTTTGAGAAATGAAAAATTACAGTTTTCAAAGCTTCAAATGGGTCTAGTTGATCGGCTTTTGCTCGTAGATCAAATCCAATGTGACCAAAAAATTCAGCGCAAAAATTAGACCTAGAAAAAGTATTAACATTCTGAAATTGATCAACCTAGACCCTCCTATGGATTAGGATTGGGGTGGAGATGGAAAAAATCGACAGGACATGTTAAACTTCGACAATTATATCACACTATCTACTTATCATCGAGATGTCAAAAGGATTCAGAAGACAAAGATTCACAACTATTTCATTCTGTACGTTTCTTACTGAAATCATCACTTTATATTCTGGCTGAGCTACTATATTTCGAAGCTAATCGTTATATGTTCAGAAAATTATCTCATTTTTACATGAAAAGCAAATTTTTCTGTTCTATTTAGCTTATTAAAAACATAATTTTTACTACTTGAACTTCATACAAAATAATTTATCAAAGTCTTTTGGCGGTGAAAAATCAAAAAAAAAAATATCTTGTAGCCTAACATCTTTTAAATCTCTAGTCATTTTTTAATGTTACAAGCTTTAAATATTCCGGTTATCATTAGCGTTGAAACTGTTACTAACTATATTAACTAACAAAATTTTTTTTCAATTTTAAACTTCAAAGTTTGTTTTAGAGGTATAAAAAAGATTCGAGTAAAAATAGAACCTACGTGACCCATTTCTGTATCAAAAAGTCGCCAGTTAGGTTTTCTCACAGCTCAACTCGTTAGATTCTATCAACTTCACTCAAATTTTTGATTTTCAGAGTCACATCAACGTCATATCACCAGAAGAATGTTCACCAAGCTGCCAGGCTCCGCTCATCGACTTGCTCAATTCGAAACCTGACAAAATTCGAAGGAAAACCGCTCACCACCAACTTTACAACTTGAAAAACGGCAAATTGACGATTTGGTGGCCGGAAAATGAACCAAAACTGGATCACAATGATGAGAAGGACGAATTATTTCTACAAAATTAAGGTAAACATAAAAAAATTACAAAAATTTATCGTTTCTCCGAGAGATTTACACCAGCTAGATTTTTCTTAATGAAAAAAAACCGACGAGATTTCTTCAGATATCTTACAAGGGAGGTTCGCGAGCTGTTACTTTCAACTTTTTTTCAAAATTTGTACACTTATGTAGTTTGACCTCCTGATCATCATGGTATATTTTTTATCCGCCGGAAATTTTTGTGAAAAAAATTATGAATTTTTAGGCATTTTTTCACTACACTTTATAACTGTTATAAAATAAGGACAACACAAAATAAATTAATTTGTACTCACGTGAACATTTTCCAAAGGTAAATGTCTCATTTTTTCTCTCGAAAAAAAAAAAAAAGATAAAAAATATACCATGATGATCAGGAGGCCGAGCTACATAAGTGTACAAATTTTAAGAAAAAGTTGAAAGTAACAGCTCGCGAACCTCCCTTGTTAGATTTTTTCAATTATTTTCAATTGAAATCCTGAAATATTCAAAATCAATAATTTCGAGGCAGTGTGAATCCGGAGAGCGAGAAAAGAAAACGTGGCCGCGGACGAGAAAACCGGCTCTCGTGTACTTCTCTCGGAAAAAAAAAAATATTTTTATTTTTTCTCAAAATTCACAAAAAAGGGAGTAATGTCTAGGTAAATGGATGAAATAGTAAATTTATTATTTAAAAAAAATGAAAATAAATACTACTCTTCACTAGAAATATCAAAATATAAAAATTGAAATTTTTAGATTTTTATTTCAGATTTTTAATCGATAAATTCGTAAATTTTGAAACTTTTCTTTTAATACTTGTGACGTATAACTTCCAATGTTTTATAATAAATAATTTCAGGTAATATAGTAGTGTCGATGCGCAAAAAATGAAAATTCTGAATTCAGAATAATGGACGAATTCGATTTTTGGAAATTGGCTCAAAATCGTTGAATAACGAACTTTTCGAATACGATGGATTTTTCGGAGATGAATGGAAGATTCGTGAATTGTCTTGTAGGGATCCTAAAAAGGTAAGCATTTTTCAGAAAAAAAACTTAGATAAATATTTTCAATCTTATATCAGTCACGAATTGAAGAACCTTTTTTTGTTCATCTTTGGAATCCTAAGTTTGAGCTTCCTAAGCTAGGTTTCTATAAATGTAGCTGCGGCCTCACATCATTTTGATTATTTAAGACTCTATCAAAAAAATAGAATTAGTAAATCATTGGGCAGACAAAAGCTAAATACTTTCAGTCAGAATAAAAAAAATATTTTTTTCAGATATCGATAAGGAAGCTCCGGAGGAAGATATATTTGTGGAATGTTATCGAGTTCTGTGAACTTTCAGCCAATTCTGAGCATCGATTTGTTAGTCATGAATTATCGATTGAAACGAGAAAATTTTGTTGAAAACGGTGCTGGATTCGGTTATTGGATGCAAGCTCAAGATCGATGAATGTAAAACGAAGACGACATCGAAGAGAAAAGAATTCGTCGATTTTTAATGTATTAACGGATATTGATTGGAGACGATTCTTGCATAGATCGAAGAAGGTAACAATTTCTATCCAAAAAAATTCAATCAACATTTTCATGACATAATTTTGATGATAAGAAGCAAGAATCTCCCTTGCCAAGATATCATTTGGAATCAATCCGACCAAAGTAAAATATGTTTCAAAGTTTTGCAATTTTTCGACTCAAACCGGAGCCAAATCGTGGAAAGCTTTGAAAAATAAATATTCCCGTCTGTATTTTAACAAAAATCACTAGTATTTTCTTCAATTCTTGGCCGAGATATACAAATATTTTTATCGTCAACTTGAACTTCAAAAATTTAAATCTGTATTTTAGTAAAATGAAAAATTTCAGCCTAAAAATAGTGGAAAATGTTCCTTTTTTAAAGTTACAGTCAGACTATGACAAAAATTCGATATATTTCAATATTTTCGCAATGTTCAACAAGGAAATAAGTTATTGACTGTGTGATTAGCAATGAATTAAAATTTATTGTGAAGGCGAAAAAATTAGAGAGCGGCCTAGAGTTTTTTTTTGGATGGGCGACTACTAAAAACCGTAATCTAATCGCTGCAAGACTCAAGCCTGGCCCAAATAAGCTGTTTCCTTTAAAAACACGTCTGCCAAAGATGACACGTTGACAAACGTTTGTAAACGTGTTATCTATTTTCTGTTGTTTTTTTTTTCTTTTTCGAAATGTACTGTCCTATTCTGGTTTTCTCGGCCATATTGGTTTCTCTTCCAATGGTCTAATAATTTCAACCTCACAATATGTTTTCAGAATGTTCACTTCCCCGTCAGGACTCCCGGCTTCAACTTCTCTCGAAATGTGCTCGACAACTTCTCGAACTTCTGGACCTGCTCCATATTGGTTATAATATTTAGGTATGAGCATATCATGAGTATTTTTCATCTCTTGACCGCGTAAAAGTCGGTTTTCGTTTTTTTTTCTTGATTCTTTAAAAGTCTGCTTGTTTTAATAAGCAGAATTTTTTTCAATTTTTGTGGTATCACATTTTTTAGAAACAAAGCTTCCTAGTGAAATGAGCTTATAGAAATCGATAATTTAACCAGAATTCGTCCCGATCTCGAGAAAATCATGATTATAGTTTGTGAACGGTTCTTACTTGCTAACCTGAGGACTGACTTGACAGTAATTTAGCCGGATTGTGTTTGTTTGGAACTTAATTATTTTGACCATCTAAGAACTACTTTGGATGACTAAGTTTGAAAAGTTTTAGGAAACATTGTAGATTTGAGTGGTTCAGGAAAGTGAGAATGACTGTAGTATTCATGAATTTTCAGACATGCAATGAGAAACCTGATGGACGAACGTCGATGTTCCAGATGCTCCAGAATCCGAACCTGAATCAAAAACAATTCGGCCATCTTGGACAAGTTATCGATCGAAGCAAATGTCGAGAATTCAGAAAACATCAAAATGTGAGTTTTTTCAAATAGAAAAAATTGAAAACAAGTCTGAAAGTATTCTCAAAAATGCAAGAAATTTATAATTTTGTTGTTTGAGAAATCGAAAAAGTTTTCATCGCTTCATTTTTAATAGAGCGAGGCAGAAGCTATCTTCAAATTATTGTCAAAGTTTCGAAAAAAAATTCAACGAACTAGAATATAGCGCTTATATGATGAAAACTGATGTTCAACAAATTCTGTTCATTGTCTGTTTTCAGCTTTTAAATTGTAAAATTATGTATTCCACTTTCTAGAACGTATAATTTTATCGAAAATCCATGAAAACTTCATCATTTCTGTTTTAGATTTCAGTGAAGATGTGATAACCTATTACTAGTTTATTTATTTCAAAATTAAATATATATAGTTCATATTTAACCAGCAGATTTATCCTGATTTTATATTTAAAAAATATTTATTGAAGATATTTGTTCAACTTTCTATAGATAAGCAATCATGAAATATTTCGAATAATGTTTAGTTTTCTCTTAAAATACAAGACGAAGTTCATATTTCTAGTCCTCTCGTTGCTGTTCGCACATGCAATAATTTCAAGATAATAGAACATTGGATTAAGTTTAAATTAAATTTTTTCTTCATCGTTTTTTTTTTGTGATTACCCCAAATGAATCAATATGTGCTTTTTTGGAACTGAAAAACAAGAAAAAAGAAAAATCAGAGAATCCGAACTCAATTTTTCATTCAATATGCACTAGAAACGATGCAAAGCTTCGGTGGTGAATTTAAAACTTTAGCTACAAACTATTGCAACTGGAAGTAAAAATCTTATAAAGTAAATTCTTAGAAACGTTTTTCTAACAAGATAATTCACAGAATATAGTTCTAGATAATTTTTGAAAATTTCAAATCAGGCTAAATGTTTTCCAAAAACTGGTTAATATTCAGAGTTGATTTCTTATCCAAAATATATTTCAGCGAACGACTGAGAATCAAAAGCCGATCTTCTCAACAAAATAATTGTTCACAATTCATCTCGAAATTTAAGCAAGTCGATACAGTGAAGGATCTTAAAGGATGTATATTGATGTTCGACAATTGCTCAAAATTTCAAGACGATTCAATCGATCGATCCCACTCGATTAACTATGCTTGAAGGTTTTTCGCTTTGAAAGGGTACGATTTTGATTGCAAATCATCAAGAAACTGTAAAGAAAGAATCGAAATTTTCTTTTTAATCACGAGGCGTTGTGAAATATCGTAAAAGTAAAAAACGGAAACCTAAAAATTGCGAGTTTTTCACATTTTCGATAAGAAAATTACGTATACGTTATCTTCAAAAATTTTAAATTAGAAAAAAATTATCCGTTTACATTCTGAAGTTTGCTGTAAAACCAGAAAAATTCTCTATAATTCCGGCTCCGCCAAAACTCCACACACGCAGCCCATTCCCAATATTTGCAGCCCGTTGGGAGGCTCAAAAAGCTTCAAAATGTTGGATTATAAAAAATTAAATATTTGTTTTCAGGATGTGCTCGACATCAACATCCCCGACATCTGGCTCTTGGCTCCGCTGCACCTCAACATCATGCTTCTAATATAGGTAAAGACATAATCCAACTATTTTGTTCTCCTTGCCCGCTTAAAAGACGGGTTATTCGTTTTTCCTTGTTGTTGTTCGAAGTCATCATAGACAGGAAACTGTAGTTTTATTTTGTTTTTTCAGTAGTTATTTAGATTTCAGTCGAATTTTTCTGTAGCCAAGTAAAAAAGATACAAAACATAGGATATATGACTAAAAACTCAATCAAAGCCATAAAGTTACGTTAAAAATTTTCTGAATCTAGTGAAAGAGTTTTCTGAATTAATTAAGCCTTCTGAAACCGACAATCTAGTGAAACTTTATCCTAGTTTTAAAAAAATCGATTTTTGAACAACTTATCTATTAAAAACAATAATTTAGCCAGTTTGTACCTAGGAATTAAGATGTTTTTATCACCTATGAACTACTGTTAATAAATGAGTTTGAGAAATTTTGAAGAATATTATAGATATGTCAGAGGTACTGTGATTTAGAAAAGTAACTTCAATATTAGAGGATGTATTTTACTTATAGGGTAACGTTAGTTCTCCCTTTGTTTTTAGAAATACTGACAGTTCTCATTCATCTACAATATCTCTCCGTGATTGATTTAATTGGTTCATCGTTAATTTTCAGACAAGAATGGCTGAGCAAGTTCCAATGACCATCGATGAAAAGTGCATAAGCGATTGGGCTCCAGTTGTTAGAACCCCTGAATTCCGAAAAGATCTCCGGGTGTTTGTGGATTGAATTGATGCGCAAGGATTCAACAAAATCTATGTGTGAGTTTTTTGTTTATTGATTAAAAATAAATAAACAAAAACTCGGCTAGAAACTATGAAATTCTCTCGAAGTTTGTGAAATCAAGAGAACTAAAAAAGTTTTAAATTATAATCAAATTTACAAAAAAACTATGCTAAAATGTCTCACAATACATCTCAAAATTCCTAAAAAAGCTCATAATGAAGTTTCAAATCTTGTAAAAATAAACTAGGCTACGAACTTTCGAATTTGAAAAAATTCAAAAGTTTATTCAGTTCTGTTCGATATTAGCTCAGTATTTGTAATTTTAGACACAAAATATTTATTTGACATTTTGGCTTTTCGTGATTCAGTAAAAGCCTATAATTTCATCCAAAAACAATGAAAAAATCCAAAATTCTTTCACTCTTGTCACAGATTTCAGTAGAGATGTCAAAACATAGCATTAACCGATCTTTTTAAAATAAAGATGCCGTAGTTCATAATTTAACAGAAGACGTAACCTGCATTATAAATAGTAGTTGAATTCTTCACCAGCATGCAGCATAGTAAATATCTCACAATCTCTACAATCACGATGATGTGCGTAAAAATGTTTAAAATCAAAACTGAGCTCAGATTTCTAAAGCTCGTAAAAATCAGAAATCAATATTTCTAAAAGAGAGAAATATGATAAAATTCAATTAAAAATATCGAAAAAAAATGTTTAGCTCCTGATTTATCACCATATTTTATAGGAAAACAAAGAAAAATTTAAACTCCAACGGGGATGAGCTAATTTTCAAAGTTTCCAGCCCATTTTGAGGCTCTGAAAGATCACAGTTCGACATTCCTGCTGTTTATTAAAGTTGTTTGAGTACTGAGAAAATAAAAATTTGATTTCAGACTGTGCTCGCCGTCGTAGACTTCTCATCCTTCTCTCGTCTCCCGGCTCCAACTTCTTCCAAGCTAAATAATTCTAGTATTTTTTTTATTTTGACCGCATACAAGCCGGGTTCTCGTTTTTCCTTTTTTTCACAAAAATTCTCCATAGAAGGAGTAATGTTGTTATTGTGATTTTCCAATTTTAGGCTTTCAGGTTACTTCAATAGTTTCATAGTTTTTCGAGTATGTATTTTACGGGCAAAGAGGAAAGGTTCGATAAGAAGATCAAGGACCACTTTTACTGGGATGCTCCAATATCTGGATTCAGCGAAGAAGATCGACAATTTATCAAAGATTAAGGACCCAACAAAGATCAACACGTGAGTTGATTTATTTAAAAATAACAAAAATCCTAAAACTTATCTGATAACTTCAGTAAATTTGAGAATCAGCACTCGCATAAAATAGAAAGAATTGTCTTGAAAAATTGTGAAACCATTTCTGAAAATTGCAGATCAGTTTTTGGAATTTGTAGACCAGATTTCTGAGGTTACAGACCCATTTCTTAAAAATTGCAGACCAAAACGAGCTCATAATTTCTTTTTAAAAATTCAAATGAAAATTATCCTAGAGTTTGACGTTGCTGAAAAATGCAAATCTATTCTCGAAAACGAAAAATAGATTTTAAAAATTGCAGACCCATTTCTGGGCAATTTTTAAAACTGGTGCTAGCAGAATACGTTTTCTGATTTTTCCTAAACCATGAGAGCAGTTTATCCAATTTCCTACAGCTCTGAAATTTATGTAATTCGGTTTCAGCCTCTCCAGTGCATGTAAAATTTTTAAAGCAAGTAGGAATATTTTAGAACTGAAACTCAACATACAAACATGGAGAGCAACTAAAAGAGTGCTTTCGATTTTTAAAATGTAAAATCTGGTCTACGATTTCCAAAAACATCTGCACATTTCAAAAACTGGGCTAAAATATGCTGACTTGAGAATTTCAGCGTAGTTTCTCAAAAACAAGAAGACATATTCAGATTGTATATTTCTCCAAGTAACTTTGAAGTAAGTTGGAGAGATTCAATAAATCTACGAACTACCTATTGTCGAATTGGATGCAGAAGTGAAAGCCCGCCTGCAACATGTGGATTATGTTGAAGAAAATGATGAAGTTCTCGATTTGTGCACCATCCGATTATTCACGATTCAATCGAAAGTGATTCTTTGATAGATATTGTATGGATCTAATACTAGGACTTGTCACGGAGAATCTGAATCTTAAAACAAATGAACCAAAGTTCGTGATTAAACCCCAAGTAGTTAAGAAGGATGTTATGAAATCATTTGGATAATGTTTTCATTTGGAAACATCTCAAATACTCGGAACTTTTTCGACAATTACACAGGATACAGAAGAAGAGAACCTTCAACTATCGCCTCAGCTTATAATGAAAATGAGACTCATGCTGCTCAGCGATTGGAAATTGCTCAAAACCTCTCGGAGCTGCTTAATATTATGCTCAAGTTCAATTCTTCAACTTGAACAGATGGATATTTTAAGGATGAAACTACCACTAGCTATTACTAGGACTTGCCACGAAGAATCTGAATCTCTGAAAATCAATTCCTTGACGAAACCACAAATAGTTTGGAAGTAGATATCGTTATCATTCTGGTTGAGCTCATTTGGACGAAGATTTTCGCTGTTGGAAGTTCTGGAAACGTAGAGCAACATTGATTGTTGCCAAATCTAGAGGAAAATGTGCAATCTAGTGCTCAAGTTGTCGAAATCGCTGAATATTATGCTCAAGTTCATTTCTCCAATTTGAATATTCAGTGAACCAAAGTGGATGGAATTTCTCGAAGGAATGGTCGACCAAAGGTTTTCGCGACAAGTGAGGAAGGAAACAACGTTTTATTACGCTGGAATTATGTCGAGGAGTATCAGAAGTATCAAAGCTCTAACACCAAGGTCAGTTTTTCCTGAAATTTTAGAGAAAAAAACACATTTTTTACATTTTTTTTTTGGTTTATTTAGAAAAATAACAATTACAATTATATTAGTTACCAGGATTATAAATAGTACAATAATCACACAAATGTTATGAAAATACCGGGGAAATAATAAGTAGGATAATTAGCAATTAATCAATAATCGTCGTCGGATGTGTCGTCGTCGGAGGTGTCGTCGTCGGAGGTGTCGTCATCGGAAGTGTCGTCGTCGGATGTGTCGTCGTCGAATCTGCGAGCTTGCCAAGCTGTGCGATCCGTGTTGATCCAATGTTGAATTTGATGCGCCATGAATCTGTCGTCTGGTTCGTCCAAATCAACCTCGATCTCCTCTTCATCGTCACTCTCAGATTCATATTCGGACTCTTCTTCGGCTTCTTCAATTTCACTTGGGGGCACTGGAGATATATGTCGATCTAACCCGTATTTACCTCCACGGGATCTTGGCCAAGGTTCATCTTCTTCAGCGGCTGGAGCTTGATGTTGAACGACTTCACCATTTTCAGATTCGGCTTTATCGTCATCATGGATAGCAACTTGGTTTGGAACTTGATGTTGGATGACTTCTTCTGATTCCTCTCCATTGCCAACATTCGGAGCATCTTGATTCGGAGCTTGTTGTTCGATGGGTTCGCTGCCATATTCAATCTCATCATCGTCACTCTCACTTGGAGCCGGCACTGGAGAAATATGGCGATCACGTCCCCATTTTCCACCGCGATATCTTGGCAGAGGCTCGTCTTCCTCATCTGATTCATCATCCGCATCAGTATTACCTTGTAATGGAGATTGATGTTGGTTGGATTCTCGATCAGATTCAGAATCGCTATTCCGCAAAGTGTTCTCTTCGACGACTGGGACTTCCTGTAAAATGAAATTTATTGAATCTGACGAATTTTAACTTTAGTTTTGAACGTGAAATCCTATTTTTATACTTCGGAATAAATAAAAATCGTCCGCTACATCGGGAAATGGAACTGAACTCACTTTAGGTTTTGCTTCTTCTTCTGGAGTTGGTGGAGCAATTGGCGTGAATCTAGAGCTGGCAGATTTTGATGGAGTGTTCTGGTCGTCGTCAATTCTTCTTCTTTTTGCTGGATTTTCTCCGGCGTTTTCGAAGTTGTGCTGGCGCTTCAATGTGTTCAACTGAAAATTATTAGTTTATTAGAAGAAAATTTGAAATTTTCTTGAAAAGTCAATTTCGAAAAATTGGATAATTAAAAACTCACCATCTCTTCTGTGGCTTTCGCCTCTTCCAATCTCTTCCGGGTTCGAAATTCAGCAGCTTCCCCCAAAGACATCGACCACATCACATCGAAACGGATTGGGTTCGGATCGGCTTCTTCATCAAGATATTGTTGGAAGAAATCAGGATACATAGTTGATAATAGGTTTAGCAATAATATAGCTCACTAATAAGTGAAATGGGTAATAATGGGACTTGGTCCACTCTATTTATACCTATCCAAATGGCTCCGCCTCCTATTGTCCCTTAGGTATCGGCATGTGTTATGCGCGCCTTTTTAGGTGACAATTTCTTGAGGAGGGAGGTGTTATCATGAGAGTGATTTATTTTATGGCGAGAGTATTGTCATCGAGATGACCCCTAGAAACAGAGAATTAGGAGGATTTTTGAGCGGAATTCCGGATTAACAGGACTTTTTGAAGTACTTGGGTCATACGAAGACATTGATTTCAGATTAAGAAAAGCCTAAAGTTCAATTTATCGAAAAATTCTGATTTTGAGAACGGTTTTTGTCCATGTAGAGCACAAAATTGATGAAATCCACATTTTCTACCCAAAAAATTATCAAAAGTGGTTCATTAGATTCATCTTCGTTAGATCTGAAAAAGTGACTTCTGGATTGATTCTAGCTGAATAAATAGGCCTAGTCGGTTTTTGTCTTACAGTTTAAGAGGTTTGACCGTGTGAAAACTTTTAAGAAACCTAGCATTCAACAGTTCAAGCTCAAAAACTGCGTTCAATCTATATATTCTTGAATCTCAAATCCTCGAATCTAGAAAGGCCGAATTTCTGCTCCATGTACTAGATTCTTGTTGAGATTATGGACTAATTTATCGATTTTAGCTGGGAAAATTTTTATATCGATTTTAGCTGTTGTTTTTTCCTTGGGCATTATTATATAGATTTTTTCCGAAGTATATTCTGCTTCAAATCCTCGAATCTAGGAGGTTCAAAGATCGTGATACATATTTCTACGCAGACAGCGTAACGCGCGTCTTTTTTCTCGAAGTGACAATTTTGACACGGGGAAAAATGAAGGTGTTGACATGGGAAAGAGACAATGAATGGCGTGGTTTGTTGCTCTTTAGGATTAGCGGATATCGAAGCGGAATTCCGAATGGATTTGAAAATGAGTTCATGAGTCATAGAATAACTTGTGAGAATCGTCTGGGACATTGTTGACTTTACTCTAAATGTATTATTGTTTCAAAATCTGGTAACTAAAAGATTCTTGCGCTTATCATTTGATCCTATTCTCTCTGGATATCCATGTAAAAATATAGCCAACGACACATGACTGACGGCGATTGATGCGAGGAATCTAAGTCTCGACGCAATTAGGACATCGACGACCCGAACATCATATTTTACAAGAAGAGATTGATTGATTATAGCTTAAATTTCGTTGAATGGTAAGATTTTAAATTCTAAAGTTTCAAAGATAATGGCATGATTCTTGATAAAAATCGATCTAGAATTCACGCTAAAATTATATAACCTGAAGTTGATACATCACTCCTCACATAAACAAAATTGTCCCCTATTTTTTTCAAACTGATAATGGCCTACCTAATTGTTTCAACCAAGCGGGATAGTTTAAAGTGCCAAATATCGAAAACTCTTGAATTACCAGTACCTTTTAATTGTTTCATAGTATTCGTTTGCCAGATTTTATCAAATATGATGTCGAATCAGCGGTTCTCAAGGCCGAAAATAAACCAAAAAAACTCCTAAACTCATGTTTTATATTACTGAATTGTGTAGTTTGAAGAAGAAAATTCTTTCGTTTTTAAAAATTAGTACCACTTACCAGTTTTCACACTTTCTAAAAGTGCCGGTGAAAATAGAAAAAAAATTCAGCATATTAAGTTCTGATTGACAATGTCACGTTAAATCCTTATCACGTAATTCATCTTTAAAATCAGGAAAAATTCTTCAGGTTATTTATACTTTTTTGAAATTTTTTTCGGCCATGACCTAGAAAACCAACAGTCTGTGTACTTCTCTCGGAAACAAATAATTTTTTTGTTTTGTTTTTTTGAAAAAGCTCACAAATTAGACTTTAATGCATTGGTAAATGAATAGAAATGTGTAATTTTGATTTCAAAAAAATATAGGTAATATATGCTCTCTTAAAGTATGTCAAAACAAAATAATTTCACGAATTAGTGCTCATTTTTCAGGTGACAAACGAGAAAACGCGTGGATACGTTAATCGGCTGGAAATTGGAAAAGTATTGGCTGGGGGAAAACGAAGGTAATAAGTATGAAAGAGTGAGTATTTCAATTTCAAAAAAAAAGAACTGATTTCGCGGAGATGCGGAAACTATTCCCAAATTTTAAATTTTTCCAAAAACTTGTGATTTTTCCGATGTTTTTGCTTGAAAACAGCAACTTCAATATACTTACGGAATTTTTTGTCATGTTTTGAACATCGATTTCAACGTTAAAATGACGTTCTTTTGTCCTGAAAAAATCACAGATCATCAAAATTCTGAAGAAAATTGATTATTCTGAAATTGATATAAAAATCTCACAGGTTTCAACATTTTTTCATTGAAAGTTCAGAGTTTGTGAATTTTTATAACTGAAACAGGATGTTTATTTCTTTTCTCAAAAAAATGAACTAATTTTTAGATGCAAATCGCCATCGACTTTTTCACCGACTCCTTCACGATTGGACGGACCTTCGTCAGATTATTTGTACAATTCGCTGAACACTTCATAGAATCTTGATTGGTGAGTTTTAAATTTAAACACCTAGAAATGCTAAAAATGCCATCTGATACAAAGAGAGTTCCTGTGAGAAATAGAGAACGAAAGCTCTATCAGAAAAATTGTGGATCAAGAAATTCAAAAATGGATAGCAAGGTTTTTTTCTGCCTAGAAAAGGTGTTCAAATGAGTATCCAAAATTTTTCTGACTCAGTTATGAGCACATAATCTGAAATTTCTCTATCTTCTGTTTCACTTGACAGCCTCCTGAATATTTTAAAACATGGTCTATGCCCAAATTTTTAGGACTTTTCACTGAAAGAATTTTGAGATCTGCTCTGAATAAAAATAAATTGTTTGCAGATGGACGTGCTCGCCTTTGGAATCCTCATCGACCACTTCTTTACTGACTCTCTCATCCAACATTATGCGACGTTCAAAGCTGGAAAAAACGAGAAAAAAAGCGAAAAAAAACGTTCAAAGCACCCTCTCTGTTTCACACACTATTTCGTTCCTTCGCGTCGAGACCTTTGACAGTACTCTCGAAATAGCGTGTGAAACAGAGAGAGTTGGACTTGAACTTTAAACGATTTTTATTCGTGATTTTTTGCATTTTTTTCAGCTTTGGACATCGCATTAGAAAAAGAGCTCACTGTTAATTGGGGGTTATGTTTTTTGTTATGCCGCTGAAAAGTCGGCTTTTCCTGTCGTTGTCAGTCTTCCACAGTAATCCAACCAGTTCCGCGAATAAGAAAAACGGCCGAGTTGGATACTGTAGGGTTTGTTAATTGGATGAGCTATAATGTAAACTGCAGTGCTCCATCGTTTTAAGTTTTATCAGAAGTGAGATATAGATATACTGTAGTAGTTTAAGGTAGGTAGCACTGTATTTTTAAGCTAGAGTATTTTTTGAAGTTTGGTTGATTATTAAAGCCTCGAGTTTCAGCGTTTAATAATTTGAGAGCTATACGAAAATAAGTTGATTTAGTCTATAGAACTTGATTCTCATAACAATACGTGCTGAACTTGTCTGTGAGGAAATAGTATATGAATTACTGTAGTTCCAGAGGTATACTGTAGAACTTTACTGTAAAGGTATACCTTTGATCGAAAAGGTTCTAGCCAGGATATGTCTATTAATTTTAGAGTTCTGAGAATCTTAAAATTTACGATTTTATATAAAAACTCGATTTTTACTACACAAATGTTCATGTTAACTATGTTTTTTAACTCTTTCAGCTTCAAAGGAGGAGAATTAAATGTAAACAAGGCGGCTAATTTTCTTCTCGTCATTAGGTAGGGACACGTTGTGGGTCTTGGACCACCGTTATGGTACAAGATAAATTGAGAACCGGAAAATTTTAAACTTAAAGAAAACTAAAGCAAAACAAAATTGTAAACGGCCATATCTAATTGTCAACTTTAGAGAAATATAATTGGTACCCGTTTTGGCCGGCCTCACTGAGCACTTGCTCCTCCGTGACCTGTAAAATATAGAAATTGAAAATATGAAAAAATGGGAATATAACTAACTACATGAACAACATCGTCCGATGTGAAAATCCATTCACCAGATTGAGCGTCTTTGACATACGCAATATGTCCTGAGAAAATACGAGTTTAAAATAATGGAGGAAAGAGAGAGGGGTGGGGACAGTGTACAAGTTGATAAAAAACACCAAGGAACTTAAAAAATGCTATTTTCTAATATATAAAATATAACTGAAACTACAGTAACCCGGCCGCAGCGATTTGTAAACGACTAATATACCAGAAAATGAGTTCTACAATACTATATTTAGATGTCCCAATAACAACTATATTTTTTTCCAGAAAATATTGGTTCGGAACAGAAAACTGAATCGCATGGATCATGTTTTTATTGAATCCGAAATGATAGATTCTGAATCGGTCCCGTTTTTTATTGGGACTTTTTTTTTACAAAAAAAATGCGACATTGCTTCGTTCTGTAGGTTTTCTGAATTTATAAACTATGATTCCGAATCATAATTCTGACAAGGGAATGGTTTCAGAAAAATGTGTGGTTTTGCGGCGTGTCATATATAATTTTGTAGATCTTGACACGCTCAAAATAAATCTGTTATCAATTTTTGCCAAACGATATCCCCAATACACAATTTTCAGCCTTGAAATTTACACTGAAAATACAAAAAATGCTCGAAAAACCATCAAAAACTAACAAAAATGGGATGGTATACTATAGGCTAACTTTTTGTCCTGAAAATATCTAGACAGTTTGTTTTGCATAAAAATTAAAAGTTACAGCATTTTCAGCGAATTCGTATTTTTTGTTTTACGACAAAAATAATAATAAAACACGTGAAAATACTACGTGGGCTTGTTTTCATTCCCTATTTCTATTTTTTTGCAAAAAAATTTCCATGATCTGAAATTTCCAGCCTAATTTTGAGGTTTTTGAAGAAATAAAACATTTCGGTGTTCTTTTCCATACTTGATTACCCTATAGTTAGGCCCGAAAAGCCCTCAAAATTATTTGTTTAAAAACAGGTTTTCACTTTCTAGCTGAAAACTTTGGAGCTGAAATTCGTGCATCGAGAATTGCTCCTGGCAAAAACTGATAACAGATTCGTTTTCAGCGTGTAAGAACCTACAAAATGATATAAAACAAAAATAAACGCACCCCTATCTATCCGATCCCCTCGATGACACACGACCGATGTCAGAACATAATGTGGATTATCATCAGCGGCTCCAGAATTGACAGGGTTTTCTACAATCCTTGATGACCTTGCACATTTTCCATAATTCGACGCCTTCCCCTTCTTCTTCCCATCCAACTCATTTGCTCCACCTAATAATCCCATCTTCTCTTTCTTCTTATCAACAATATCATAATCTTTTGAATTGATCCTAGATCGACGTTTTTGCTGTCATTTCGACGAAGCGACGTCTTCTTTTTGAATCAATCTGAAACATAATTCATAGATGATTTGAAAATCATTGGACTAACTCCAACGACTCCGATGTTTCCAGAACTTTCATCTATCTTTCAAGCATAGTTGACAACGGTTTCGGGGCCGGAAATCGAGATTTTCTGGAAAAATTGTGGTGTGTTAGTGGATTTTTTTTTTGATTTTTAGTCACCTCGATCCTTCCAATTCAAGAGTGGCCAACAGGGTTGGGGCTTTGAACGTCGGTTTCTGGACCATCGGGATTCTGGTTTGCTTGGTGGCCGATTCCTTCACAAACTTCGATTGGACCTTATTCAAGGACGAGATGGTGGGCTTCCGGTGGGGCGTCATCTTCTTTGGCGCGCGCTTTCTGAAAACATTGAATTTCAAAAAAGAATTTCAGAACAAGAGACATTTCAGCAAGATAACTCTTAAAAGAAATAGCACTTTTTTTAGGTAAATATTTTTTATCGAAAAGTCTGGTATTTGGACTTTCAACGTTTCAAATAAATATAAATAAAAAAACTTTCCCGAAAACTACATTTTTCGATTAAAAATACTTTAAGAAATTTGCCTCTAAATCTTATTAGAATTTTTCAAAATATAGAACAAAAACTTACTCAAAGTTTTCAGCAACAATTGTCGTCGGCTTCTTGAAGACGACTTTTTGAAGAAGATTGTCCTTCGTTAGAAAGGGTCTTTCGACTGCGACAGGTTTCCTGAATAAATGAATAAATTATTTGAATTTTCAAAAATCAGACGAGCCAATTTGGATCCCTCTGAATGTTAATATTTTTAAAATTATATACTTACTCTGTCATATCCAACTTCTCCATATCTGATTGCGGTTTCATTTTTCGAAGCACAACTTGCGGAGCCGGGATTCTCAAAATCTTCTTCTTCTTCTTCAGCTCTCTCATACTTTGCACATTTTTTGTAGAAGAAATACCAGAAGATGGTGTCAATACTTTTCCAGATTCCGCTTGTTTTTGATCACTTGACGATGGGTTTTGGAATGTTGGAACTGGATGTGAAGTAACTCTCGGTGTTCTGAAATAATGATGTAAAAAGTTTACATAGACCTGATAAAAACTGATATCTTAAACTTATTCGGAGCTTGATTTTTTTCATGACCCAATTCTCAAAAGTACAGTAACAGTAAGTTGTATTTAACAATTCAGAAAACGAAAGAAATTGATCGATAAAACAAAAACTCACTTCAAATTAACAATCGATTCATCATTGTTTGCTGGAATTACAAATGTCAAAATCTAACAAGAGAACTATCGGGTCTTCCGAGTTCCGGCTGAAATTTTGCATGTAGAAACCGATTTAGTTATCGATAAACGTAGATAAACTTATCTTAAACTCAAAAAAACGTGATTAGAGCGCGTGTTCACGATTGACATTTGGTTCATATCTGCAGATTAAAGGGGATGGGAATTGGTAGAAAATACCTGCACAAATCGTATAATAAACCAGTTTTGAGACCGTAGGCCTTGTGAGCTTATTCTTGAGATCGGTTATTATCATTTGGCATCCATGACCCGTATTCTGTCTGTAATAAGAAAAATTGTGAATTTGAAGCTTGATTTTGGTGCTTTTTGGCATAACAATTGGTATCTGGATTTTTTCAAAATAAAAATTCAATATTGAAGAGTAAGTTTTTTGGTATATTTTGTAATTTTGAAAATACACATGGATTTTCGCTAGCGATATATCTGGAGCTTGAAATAGATGAAACTATAACAATATTGACATTCTCCAGCAGGTAGTTCCCTATAAAACTTCAATTTTTCGAAAAATTCACTGTTCAATATGGATTTTCTCACTGATTCCCACTCGAAGTCGTCTCCAGATGGACAAACATTTTCCTGTACCTTTTCAATCTACTCTCATCTTCAAAGGCACATTCCGATCAATTGTTCTCCCAAAAATATGTGGTCATTAAATGGGCGGGTCTACAGTCTACTAATGGATATCGAAAAACAATTACAAACACAGTTTATTTTTTGGTTATTATTGATTCAACTAATAACAAAATGTGTTCTTCTATCTCTAAAGATGCTCAAATTGCTCAATTGAACATCAAAATTTTGGAACTTCAAAACATGAACAGAATGCAAAGTCTGCAAATTTCGGATAAAATTGACGAAGTCTTGGAGGTCCAATTGGCTATAATTTTTGTGGAGAAAAAATATCGAGATGAAAGGGTAAGTATCAGAGTATCTGTGGAAGGGATTTCAAATTATTTTCACTCATTTTCAGAAAGCTTTGGAGATACAAATCGCGGAGCTCACCGATGAGAAAAACCGGGCTCGTAAAGCTCACGCGGAGAGCATTGTGAACAGAAATGTCGAAAAAAAGCTCAAAGCGATTAGAGCCACAGATCGACTCAAAACGTTCCGGGAAAATCGAGAGCAACGCCGTCAGAGCATAAGAAAGGTGTTCAGGTGCGTGGAAGATGTCGAAGAAGGCTCGGAAGTGAGCAAAACATTGAAACGACATCAGGATTCCGAAAAAGAATATGCCATTTGTGAGGAAATGGCCAAGGAGAAACGAATCGAAATGGAGAAGGATCGGCTGGAGCGTTTGATGTCCGCCGAAGAATTTCGGAAGGCAAATGAGGTAAGTATTTTCAAAGGATAGTTTCTCCACAACTTCGGGATATGAATTTCATTTTTATCTAGTTAAGAGGACAGAAAATCTGATTTACCACATTTTATTATTTAAAAATTGATTTAATAAGAGTTTTTATGACCCTAAGTAGTCTAGAACCTATTTTTGGCACTATATTATTTCAAATGTGGAATTTTCCAGAAAAGATTCTAATTTTTTGGGATTTTTCGAGTCCGAGGGGTTTCAACTTAAGTATGCCAATGAGGGACCTTTTTATGTATGCTCAATTACATGATTTGTCTCTGAAAATAGTCACATTTATATAGATCACACGCCGTTATTTCGAGCACATCATCAAAGAAGAAAATAAAAAGAATCGAGAAACAGAATCACCCAAGCCAGAAAAAGAGAAGGTGAGTTATACATATTAACATAGATCCTAATTTCTGAGAATAAACGTATATATTTTTCAGGAAACAGTGGAAGGAAATCAAGAAGGGAGGTCTCCAGATGTCAGTCGAGCTCCTGAAAAAAAACTAAATGCTCAACCAAAGAATGCATTGGTCGAAGACTTATATTCGGATTTGAGTGATGATGATGAAGAATGGAGGAAAACGGCAGAAGATCAGCGACAGTAATATTTAAATATTATTTCATGTAACTTGTAATTTATTCTTGTCAATTCTGGTGTATTTCTAAATTTCTCAATAAACCGAAAAAGAACCTAAACTTGTTGTCTGTTTTCTCTCAAAGTTTAGGTAGAATATTTAGAGCATCTCACCTCACCTTCATCCGGGTAAACCTCAGCTTGGAAATCATAGAATCTCGGCAGATTGTGACAAATCTGCTTCGAATTGGAAGTGCCTGAAATAAACCAAAAATGTCAGCGTCAAAAACTTTTTTCAAAAATTAAGTGGGGAGATTATAGACGGAAGATATTGGCACATTTTTGACCTGGTTTTTCCTAATATCACGATTCCCAGCTGGTTCAGGTTCTATTTGTTACAGTTCTCCTAATACATTTTCAGACAAATTCTTATTTTTAGCTAAATTTTTTTGGGTTTTTGTGACCTAATAATTGTGAATTGGTCTAATTAACAATTTCAATGAATAATTTTGAATTACAAATTTTTTAAATCAATAATATTCCTATCGCCTATATGAATCAATATTTCAAATTAGGTTTCAAAAATGCGACATGAAAACACACATTTAGTGTTTTCCCAGGAGCAACCTGCCAAAAAATCTGTTTTCTCTAATTCAATCTCTCATCGAGCTCGGTTTAGTTTCGTGTTCACCTGAACAAGAACAAGGCCACCTGTGCCATATGCTAATACATTTTGTCACATTTTCATGGGACCAAAAAACAAAACACGATATAGCTTGAGATTAACAAAAAGAGGGATCAACAAGGGAATGTTGGAACTATAATAGGAAATATCGAAATTTAAATCAGAACCTGGTTCTACCGGGATAACAAAGGGGTTCTTGAATGAAACATGGGTCTAGTTCTCACAAGATTATGAAAGATTTTTGATGTTCAATTTCAAAAACTCACAATCTCAGGTGTTTGTTGTGATCTACATCTTCTCATTTTGTCGTCGAACCTTCTAGGCCACATTCCTCTTCATCATTGCTCTTCGACGTCTGGTCCAATTTCCAGCTCTATTCCATCCAAGCAATTTATGCACTTTGGTGATCGATCGAGTGAAAAATGATAAATACATAAATGAATATTATTCATAACAGATATCAAAGGATATGAAGGATCCAATAGAATAAGAATAAAATATCAAATTCAAATGCAACTATTTCATAATTTTATCACCTGAAAATTAAAAAAAAAACAGATTTATTGAATCACAATTATCTCCGAATTGTTTTAGTCGTTGACCAATGTATAGCTGATTCTTTCATCGACGAATCCGTTGAATTATCCACAATAGTTCGCCTTATCGATTGAGATTTGGCTTTTCAAAACTCACGAATTTTTCAATCATCCAACGTTCTCATCAGCATTATTAATTGAAGTGGCAGTTGCATGTCGGTGGGAGGAACTATTAAATAAAAATGATTTGTCATTGAGTACAGCTTCGAAGTCACTAAAAGAAGGAAATAATTTTAGTTTTTGGGATTTTGGATTATCAGTGGTGTACCTTCGGAGCACATGGTACTGTAGAGAAATCTCAATCCACAGTCAATTTCGTGTTTAAAAAATCCATAACGAATGAGCCAGGTTCGACGAAGAAAACAGCAAAAAATATGGAAATATTGGCAAAAGTGCGGTGGAGAAGACGATCCAGTTAATAACTTTGATTGAAATCGACGTGTGAAGTTGGATGGATGAAAAAAATGGAATTAATATTCTCGGATTACATTTGTGTAGAATCTGTTATCTCGAAGTAATGTATTTTACTACAGTACTCCGAGATTAAACTAACATGAAAAAATTGATTGCAGAACAGCAACAAATTACAAGTGATCGATTGATTGTGTTGTTGATTTTTCTGAAAATACTAAACAATTCATCAGTTTGAAATATAACGGGGACAAAACAGGGTAGATCAAATATAACATTTAGTTTGTGGGACTACAATTCCAACAGTGATTACAAAATTTGGTTTTCTTTTTCATCCATGTATTTTTCTTCTTTTTTTTGACTGCGTGACACTTCCACGTTTCCCGTATTCGTATGGGAACTTCAGACGGGCACACTTCACACTATTCCGCCAAACTTGTCACTTTCAAAAGAACATTCCGATCAATATTTTCACATGAAATGGGCGGAGCTATCTAAGTATATAAGGGAAGAGCACAGAAGGAAGAGCTCACACAGTTTGCTATTCAAACTATTTTTTGTTAAATATTCCTATAATTATGTCTGCTGTATCGCAAGCCGCCGAAACCGCCCAATTGAAAATCGACGTTTTGGAGTCGGCTCAAGAAGCGCAACAGTTGGTGTACACGTTGAAAAAACGTGACGACCAAATTGCGGAGCTCAAAGAAGAAATGAGCATCATGGCGCAAAGAGCTGAGGAGAACATGGTGAGTTGAGATTTATTTTTCTGTTTTTTGTGGAAAATTCTGACGAGTTTTCATCTTTTTGAATGTATTTTTTGCAGGAGACAATCGTATCCATGAAGAAAGCGGAGCATAGAAGAGAAATTGCTCTCAACAGAAAAGCCAACTCCAACACGGCGGAGTCTCTCGTCACTTCTTATGTCGAGAGAGAGCTCAAAGCTCTTGGAGCATTTGAAGCGCTCGCGACATTCCGAGCCAAACGACCCCAACGCCGTCAAGAAGTGGATAGAGTCTTCCGATGCAACCACGACAACGATGATGGTGCCAATTTGCGAAGAGCAACAAAACGTCGTCATCATTTTGAAGACGAAGAAGCTCGCGATGTAGAGCACAAGAAGCAAAGAATGGAACAATTGGATGAAAAATGGGCAGAAGATTGGGACAATGTTCGAGAAAAAAACAATGAATATGAGGTGAGTTATTGTTTTAACATTTCTAGGCTTAAAAAGCACTAAAAATCCCTCAAGTTTTGGCTCCATTTCTCTGAAATTAATCTTCTTTTTTCAGGATTCAATCATTCGCTACAAACAAGATATTGCGAGAGAAGAAGAGAATGTTCGAGAGAGAAGAGAAGCCATTGCCAATTACAGTTTGGACCAAAGAGCACAGGCAGCGGAAAAGGTGAGTTGAATATTTAAAACTTGAATAAATATAATAAACATATCCCTTTTTCAGAAAGCCAACCGAAAACTGTGGGCGCCTTTCAACAAGGAACTGGAAACCACCAAAGCGCATGAAGAAGTTGAAATTCCAAAATTCGACGATGCTCAAGAAGAAGAAGAAGATGATGGGGACCGACACTACCCCCCAAACTGGGAAGTCGACCGAGCCGAACAATTCGGCATATACATCATTCCACCGCCGAAGCAGCAAATCGAGCCAGAAGTCATCGCTTTGGATTAATAATATTGTAATTTTTTGTTTGTAATATTGGTGATATTTTCCTATTCTAATGTGATTTTAATAGTTCAATAAATTGAAAAAAATATAAATCTAGTGTTTTCTTTTTGTTTCTAAATTTCAGATAAACTTTAGGTCAGGAGAAAAACTCACTCTCAGTCCGGTTCAACTTGTCATTCACATACTTGGTCGCAATTTCAGCACTTTCTTTCTTCTTCGGTCCTTGTTTCAGTTTGTGTCGACGTGCCTGAAAAATTAGAGACTAGATTTCGGTTTTTTCAATAAGGGTTAGTCAGTAACATGCTTCTTGAGACGAGATTTTTCAGCTTCAAATTGGACAAGTCCGCAATATGTACTGTAGTTTCATTGTTGTTGTCTAATCTGTTGAATGGAACCAATCGATAAATCCTGAAATATTATCATAAACCAACGGGATTTAAAAAAAAGTTCATCTGAAAACAATTAAGAGTAGACTTCCATGACCAGCCAAATTGATGGGAGTATTAAAAATTCATCGAAATCATAAAATCTTTTCCAAATCTAAGAATTTTCTCATGAAAATATGTTGTCGTTGTTCGATCGATATATCAAATTCCAGCTCGGCAAAAGGCTTCATTCCTCCGTTGAAGTCCAATCAATTTTCACGATAAAGAGTATCCTTGAGCACATAAATAGAAAATTTGGCGAGTCCAGAAAAACCAAGGAGCAGGTTTCCAGCTTATGCATCATTGGAAGAAATGGCAAATTGATGAGCAGTTGATCGATTTGTCTGGAATTCAAAATCAAAGTTTCAGTTGTTTGTTATGAAAGTAGAATCATTTTTTTAAAAACAAAAATAGCCGTTTCCTCCTCGTGTCCATATTTTTGTTGTATCACCGGATTCGAGCATGTAAATGTTTCATTTGATGTTGCCTTCGATGTTGTGAATTCCAGGATGTTGAAAATTCGTAAATTCATAAAATCGTTGACATTGATTTGCTGTTTCCTCCCCTTTTATTCCGCCCATTCATTGATCCTGAAAGAATTAAATCTTTATTAATAGAAAACTAAAAGGAACCTCGCTTTTACAAGCCAGATTACTGGTATCCAACAACAGCCTATTAACTGTCGGCTGATTTCAATTGAAAATAGACGTCACCTTGATATCCCACCAATGAACGGAGAGGGAGAGGATGTTCATTGGCTGTCACACTAATCATAACGAAAAGAAAGAGAGACAGACAGCTATACACACGATAGACATAGAGACAAAGCGATAAATATGAGTCATAAGGATGAGAAAGTTGAGAGACGTGGCAGCGGGCCAATTTTCGATGGCACGTCCTCTTGATGGGTCAAACCAACAACATCAGCTTATTCCAGTTATCTCGTTTGTCGGGATTCTCGATTTTTTAAATGACATAAAATATAGAAAGGGCTTCTTAGAACACACGACCAAGAAGATGTGGATAGGATGAACAAGCACACATTTTTAGGTTACCATAAGTTGAATACTTACATCCATAACGATTCGATTTCTCACTTCGACACCATTCGAGGCGATTTCCGCATTTCGTTGATGTGCCTGAAAAATTATAAACTTGATTTTCGAATGGGAAAAATGGGGTTTACAAGGTATTTTTCAAAACCACAAATTATGTTACTAACTCTTAAATTTTTAAACTCCAGCAACTCAAAAATAGCATCAAACTTCTAGATGAAACAAATTAGAATTATAATAATATTGAGTAAGGTTTCTTGAATTTTTTAAATCAACTCACGAGCGGCGAGAAGCAGAATTCGACTCATTGTTGGAATGTAATACAGCATAAATTATTTTAATTCACATAGAATCCTCGATCATCGACCTTTCTGTGACACTTTTCATAATGAGCTCACAGATAAAATGGATGGATCTTCGGAGACACGTGATTTTCATGAACACATTTTCTGTGATCGGGCGATTTCTCATTCTCTTGACTAATCGACAATGTCACGGAGAACTTCGCCATTTCGACTAAAAAGAATCGTCCCTTCGACTTCTTCAGATATTTACAATAATGTAGCCGACTCTGTTGAATTTAACCAGTCGATCGATAATTCTGAAATGTTATCATTAACCAACGGGATATTTGATTTATCCGGAAGTATACATATAAAAAATTCACCTCAAAAAGTATCCGAATTCGAGCGCGATTTCGAACACCAAGTCCATTCCATATCGGTCAATTTCCTGAAAATAATTCAATTTATGAATAGGAAATTAGGCTTTTTTTAATGATTAAATCACTGATTTACCGGATTCCAAATATTTATGACCACACTGAAACGTTTCTCATACTCCAATGAAACATTTCAATATAGCAAGTTGTTGAATTATTCTACAGAGAAGCAGTGAAAAAACAACAACCAAAGCATAATATTGATACTAATAAAATACTAGTTCCAGCCTGTAGAATTTAACATGAAAAATGAAACTAAAAAATATATAAATCTGCTTAGTAGATGTTTCAGAACTGTTTCTTTATTTCTTGCTGAAAATATTGTGGTTATAAATTTTGGCACACTTATATTGATATTGTTGGTTTTAATTTCCAATGACTCTTTATCGACTTTTACTGATATTAATATTAATTCTAGCTGCTTATGTTTTTAAGGTCAGATTTGTAGAAAAAAAAATTCACTTTTCACTCGAAGTGTCTATTTTCAAACGTGGAACTCGAGTTTTAGCACTCATGAACTTCTCCAATTCAAGATTTCTAATTTTTTTAAAATCCAAATTCGAAAATTCACGGTGGTGATGATTTCATAAAATTCTACCAAAATGTGTTTGATGGGCCCATCAACGACAAGAGAATACGAGCCTGAAAAAAAAGAGAACCATAGTTTCTCATTTTCACATTATCCTGTCAAACCTATCACCATCCAACGCGCCATTCAAAATTTGCAAAGCCCATTTTTCTCATAGCTATTTCGGCACATTTGGAATCGATTTCGACGTGTCTGAAAATTTTTTAAAATTGTTTTCCGCGCATCTCAAGAAATAATACCCAGAGATTCAGGTGAATATTCCCATTTTAGACAACAAAAAACGAAGATTCAGCTATTTTTGATACACAGGTCTAAATTTGGATCTTATTTTCTAATTAGATTGTCATCTAAATCAATATGCCAAATTAGAGTTCCAAAAATCATGATCAAAAGAGGATGCGACAAACGGAGGTAATGGTTTCCCAAGAACAACCTGTCACAGTATATTGTTACCTCATCAAAATAACTCGAGAATCGATTTCACAGAAATGAGGACACACACATGTGCCATAAAGATGTACAATATTTTGACACATTTTGTTTGGCCAAAAAAATATATGACAACTGAATAAGGAGATATTATGAAAATTTTCGAGTGAAAATCTCAAACAGAACTCGGTTTCATACCTCAATCAGTGCTTAGCACATCCATGGCGTATTTTAAGGTTTTCAGAGAAAAAATACCTAATAATATAAAAATTAATGATACATTTCCTGCTCATTGCAGATAGTATTTCATCTCTGGAATAGAATAGTGTAATTTCAAAAGCCTACCAGAACCGAATCTCGACGAGGTATACTTTGATTCGAACCTAATATAGAAATTAGTAGAATCTGTGCTGTATAGAATTAATCACCTAGAACAGACTTAACACATTGTTATAGGACTGATTTTGATTATTTTTAGAGCCATAGGTTCAAAATCATTCATCGTCGGGCCCTTCACAACGTTCCTTTCAAATTTATCGTCTTATTCTGATTGTTTTTTGAAATTCAGCCAAACGCCTACCTTCGGAAAAGGTCTTATTGTTCTTGTCCAGCCATAATTTGATTCCAGTTGGGCTTGTCTGAAATATTTAAAAATTGATTAGAATATTACTGCAAAGAAGAAGATTTTAAGAGAAATTAGGTGCATTTCCGGCTAAATGAGAAACTGAAAAGGTTCAAAAACGGGGATCGTACTAATTTTTTGAATTTTTCCTCGACATTATCCGGTTCGAACTCTTTGTTGGAGATTTTCAAGCCTGAACTGTTCAAATTTCAGGTCTAAAAATTTTGTGAATATAATTTTGTATATATCGATCGGAAAAGCCTGAAAATTGTACACAATTATTGAATTCCAACGGAGTTTAACTCATTATTACAGGCCAGAACTGTGATCTTTTGGAGTGTCTATTGTTGAAAATCACTCCCCCATTGAAAAGGTGGATATATTTACTTCACACAATTCGTGGCAAATTCATCACCTTCGAACGGCCGTTTTCTCATGACAAGAAGTGGGTGTGGGCGGGGCTACTCATGGATATTAGGGGGTATATAAGGAATAGAATCGGAAGGAAGAGCACACAACAGTTATCTGTTTTTATTGCTATTTTTTATTCTAATTATGATGAACGCCGAACTCATGAACGCCGAGCTCAACCTCGAATTGTTGCAAGTCAAAAATGACAATGCATACGTTCGGTTCGAGTTGAATGTGAAGAATGAAGCACTCGAGGATATACTGGAGGATATGAGAGTCGTGAAGAAGAGGGCCCAACAAGAGAAGGTTAGTTATATTTGAATTTGAAATTCTTTCATCTCTATAAATCTTTTTTTCCAGAAAACGGCGCTTCTCGATCAAAGAGCTCACTTCAAACATCGTATGAACCGTGCCAAGGAAGAACACGCGACATTGGCCGAGTTATTGATGAATAACCAAATCGAGAAGGTTTTAAAGGATCTGGGAGCAGAAGAGGCACTAGCCCAGTTCCGATCGACAAGAGAGGAACGACGTAGGGAAGTGGATCGAGTATACCAAATCGACGAGGATTATGAAGAGAAAGACGCCAGGAGATTTGAAAGAGCGAATGAGTATGACCACAAAGTATATGCGAAAACAAAGCGGGATAAGGAGCGAAAAGATCGAAGAAGTGCCAAACGACGTGAGACATGGGACAAACTTTTCGAAAAGTATACCGCCACCAGAGATGCGAACGCTGTAAGTTGTTGTATTCATTTTTGTGCTATTATAAAATAACGTGGGGTAAAGGCGCTCGATAAATTGATTTTTAAAAGAAAGAGCAACCATTGACTTCAGTTTTCAAAACAAAAACTTCTCTCTTGCTTACAAGGGAGGTTCGCGAGCTGTTACTTTCAACTTTTTCTTAAAATTTGTACACTTATAGAGTTTGACCTCCTGATCATCGTGGTATAGTTTTTATCCACCGGAAATTTTTGTGTAAAAAGTTATGAATTTTTAGACATTTTCCCATTACAATTCATAACTGTTATAAAATAAGGGCAGCACAGTAAATAAATGAATTTGTATTCACGTGCTCATTTTTCAAAGGTAAATGACTCATTTTTTCTTCAGAAAATGGTCATGAAATAACTTTAATCTTTCATAACTTTATTCACAAAAATTTCCGGTGAATAAAAAATGTACCACGATGATCAGGAGGTCGAACTACATAAGTGTACAAATTTTGAGAAAAAGTTGAAAGTAACAGCTCACGAACCTCCCTTGTTAGTTATTTGAAAGCAACTTACCAAGTGCCTCCAACTCATTATATACATAAATCACTCCAATTATCATGAAATAAATCTCATTTTTTCTAGGTCGAGCGTGTTTATCACCAACAAATTGTCGAGGAGATGGATCGAATGCTCGAATCATACCGGACAACAGTGCCAGCGGACAACTCGCCACCAAGAGTCACCAGCCCGGCTCATCCAATTTGGGCTCCAGCGGCTGATGGCACAACAGACGTTTATGACAGAGAAAGTCCGCTCTCGCCAGTGCCAGAGCAAGAATTCGAAGGAATTAAAGAGGAAAAAACAGTGAGTTTCAAAATTCATACTTGACTGAATGTAATTATAATTTGCTTTTTTCAGATAGTTGTCGATGAGAAATATGAAAGGCATTTATGGGAGAAGCATTGCCAATATGAGTTGGAGACTACGGAAGTGGATGTAGAGGTTGACATCCCGATATTTGGAGAAGCACAAGCGACGTACCACAGAACAACCAATTATAGAAGGTTCGATCCGGATCGAGAAGTCGACCAACCGGAGCAAATGGGGTACATTGTGATCTCTCCTCAAAGTGTCACAGTGCTCCATCAACAAGCGGAAGATCGAGCCATCAAACAAGTTGAGCAACCAGATCGATAACAAGTATGATTTTGTAATTTCTAATTGTATCATGTCGATTTTCCTCAATTCTATTGTACTCTTAATAATTTGATAAATAGAAAAAAAAACTATAAATCCCTCGTTTTCTTTTTTCTTCAAAATTTCAGGTAAACTTTAGGTTAATTTACGTCAAAAACTCACTCTCAGTCCGGTTCGGTTTTCCATTCTTCATCTTTACACACTTCGAAGCGGTTACAGAAGTGTTTTGTCGATGTGTCTGAAAAACTTGAACTTTGATTTGTAAATTCAAATTTTGAATAATTTCTGCAATGAACTTCTGTAGAACTATGGAATTCAATCTTTTCTTTTCTGTCTCTCGAGTAGGACAAATAACTAGAAGATATTATTCAGATGATACAGAATTGAATCATTTTTATCGGGTTATTGTAGTTGCAATACTTCAATGAATTTTAGAAACTCATTGAATATATTGGAGTCGTCAAAACCGATTCTGATAATTTTATAAATTTCAGATATTATCAGTAGACCACGTCTTATCTACAAGTTTCAGAGATTCAATGATGTTAAGTTCATAGTTTTATATGTGTTTTGAATTGTATATTTCCCTTTCAATTTGAACGTCAGCGATCCAGTTATAGTATTCTCAATGTTGTTCTCAATTGTAATAAGGTTCCAATCTAACCGAGTGATAGGTACAAAAAGAATCCAAATAAGGTTAGACGGGAAATTATTTTTGAACGAGTTATTCATACAAAAATTTCTATATCATATTTTTCCTGATCCGATCCTAAATATTCTTGTCATCTAAATCAATATGTCTAATTAGAGTCCCAAAAATCATGATCAAGAGAGAATACGACAAGCAAAGATGAATTTATTGTTTTCTCTACCTCATCAAAATTCAAATCGAATTTTATTGGTTTTTACAAGAGTTAGGACACACACCTGTGCCATATAAAATGCCAAACTATGCTCAATATACAAAATGAGGGGTTGGCACGTTTTTTTGGTTCAATAATCTGTATCATTTTCGATAGTGTTTTGAACCGACTGAAAATTGCAGGTTCCCATAGAAGAACACATGGTTTAAATTATTCTAGGGCTAGTTTTAATACCAAAAGCCTTGCATAACATAGCTTTGATGTGCTTGTGTAAATTTTGGCAAGTTTCTTTTTCTAACTTAATCCTATCGTGAGTTTGATTGATTTTTTTTACATCCGAATATTATCTCGATTCCTACCTTGTCCTATCTGTTCATCGATCCATTGGTGCATCTCGACATCTTCTGGCTCCGCTTCATCTCTTCTTTCCTCTCAATAAGGCATACACGAAACCGTGTGTGAAAATGAAATAAATGTATTATAATTATCCGTGAAAATATCAGAGGATATAGAGAATCCTGATTTTTGAAAAAAAATCAAAACCTGTCAATTAAAAACTTTATTCATGAAATTTACATTATCGTCCGCAACCATCGGTATTTTGTCGAAATGTCGCCAACCTGGAAATAATACATTGAATAATCATTAAGGTTTTGAATCGTTGATAACTACGATAGATTTGCAAATCTGTGCTCAAACGCCCGCCACCCGCGCGCGGAAAAATACTAATACAACCAGGCGTACGGGTGACAGTGAACAAGCGTGTAGAAAGCTTTATAGCAATAATTCGTCATGCATTTCTAAGGTAACCGGATTAACAACAACTCTGACATCGATGAACTTGTTGAATCATCAACTATACTTCGTTTCATCGTTGGCTTTTGAAAACTTACATTTTCTTCTTCTCCTTTATTTTATCGTTCTAGAAGCATTTTCCTTGATTGAAGAAGTTGTCGTGAGCGGTCGAAGTGAATGATGAAAAAAGTAACAAAATTATTAATCTCAAACTACTTCGTGTAGAATCTGTCATCTCGAAGTACTGAATTTTACTCTAGTACTTCGAGATTTAACTTACATGAAAATGAAAAATACGTCGATTGTCGAATTGTCGAATCCACAGTGAGAATTTCGCTTGATGAACTCCAAAAATCCATCTTCAAAACATCAATATTATGACAAGATTGTGGAGCACAAGTTGATTCTGAAAATTATAAATTGAGAGTAAATAGAAGTGGAAAAAAAGTTATTTAAGAGAAAGTTGGTGTTGATCTTGAAAATATTTGGAAGAATTTTGCTTCTGATAAAAATTTGATGGTTTTTCTAATCTTCAATCTAAAATTTATTGAAAAAAGATTTACAATATAAAAGGCGACACTTTCTAACAGAAACAAAAAAATTAAATAATTTTCGCTGTGGCCTAGAGTTTCATAGCATTTCTAGTCCGCCAAATTTATAACATTCAGAATTCGCAAAAATATTGGTCGACCTTTTTGAAGTTCAAAAATCACATTACGTGTGCTAAGCAAACGGTTTCTCGTTTCCAAGAGAAGTATATTGGAGTTGGTTTTCTAGGCCACGGCCCTGTTTTCTTTTCTCACTCTCCAGATTCACAGTGTCTCGAAATTATTGATTCTGAATATTTTATTGTTTTTATTGAAATTAATTGTGAGAGACAAAATATCCGAAGAGAGCATGTTGAAAAAATACGGAAAAAAATCAAAGAAAAAATATAATTATTTTTCAAAAAGAAAGAAACTAGAAATATTACTTCTCTCGATATATTGACCAAAATTTTTTGTTTTGTAGTATTTAAAATTCGAATCTACATCGGAATAAACTCTGGAATATTATTTTCTGTAGTTTTCTATAACTACCGAATTTGGCATCAAAATTCGAACTTTTTGGTAAGAAGTGCTGACAGGATATTTGGGCTTTCGTGGTACTTCAAGGCGAATTTTTGAAAGCTCGATGTGTGAGCTTTTTGGACTTAAAACTGGAAATTTCGACCAAAGATGACAAAATTTACCGGGAAGAGGGTTTGAATGACCATGAGAGGGCTCAAGAAATCGATTTTCTACTGCAACTTCTTCTCATCTGGTTCGAAGTTGGCTATTGGAACAACTCTTCGTGCATCCAATCAGTTCATAAGATACTTTGAAGCCAATAAATTGCAAGATTTTCCGTTTGTCGATTGGGAGTTAAAGAAATCTGAAAAAAATCAATAAATTATTCACCATTTGGATCCAGAAAAAATCTGTAATATTTAGGGTCATTCCATATAAAACAAAGGTTTATACATGGTTAAAAAAAATTCAAACAGGGTATTTTAGAAATTTCTTAAAATCGTAAAAACTCTGAAGTTTATGGATTTTGTGAAACGTATTTCTCAAAATTATTTTCTAAAAACTTCACAAATACAATTGTCCAGCTTTGGAGCATCAATGTTGCACCTTAGGAGCACATGCTACTGTAGAGAAATCTCGATTCATTATCAAAAATAAAACATACATCAAGTGTTTCTTTTCCCGATATCCTTCAAAACCATAACGAACGAGCCAGGTTTGACGAAGAAAAAAAAACGAAAAATTAAGGTAAAGAAGACGGTTTTGACGTTGGCGTGTGGAGTTGGAAAAAAAAGAAATTAATATTCTCGGATTACAATAATGTAGTCTCTGTCGTGTCGAAGTACTGTATGGTACTACAGTACTTCGAGATTCAACTTACATGAAAAGTATATTAATTCTCCAACAATCCAATAACCAGTGAGTGAATGATGTTGTCGTTGATTTTTCTGAAAATGCGAAACAATTTATCAGTTTGAAATATAGCGGGGGACAAGACAGGGTAGATCAGATAAAATATTTAGTTTGTGGGAATACAATTCCAAAAGTGATTACAAAATTTGGTTTTCTTTTTCATTCATGTATTTTTCTTCTTTTTTTGACTATGTGACACTTCCAAGTTTCCCGTGCTCATATGGGAATCTCAGACGGGCACACTTCACACTATTCCGCCAAACTTGTCACTTTCAAAAGAACATTCCGATCAATATTTTCACATGAAATGGGCGGAGCTATTATGGGTATATAAGGGAAGATCACGAAAGGAAGAGCTCACACAGTTTGCTATTCAAACTATTATTTTTTCGATTATTACTAAAATAATGTCCGTCGTTTCGGAAGCCGCCAGAATCGCCCAATTGAAGGTCGACCTTTTGGTGACCATCCAAGAGGCGCAAGTGCTCGAATACTCGTTGAAAAAACGAGACGACGAACTTGCCGAGCTCAAAGAAGATATGAGCATTATGAGGAGAAGAGCTGAAGAAAACATGGTGAGTTGAAGTTTATTTTGTTAATTTTTTGTATAAAATATTTATGAGTTTTCAACGTTTCAAGGTTTTTTTTGCAGGAAACAACCCTGTCCATGAAGAGAGCTGAGCATGATCGAGAAATGGCTCTCGACAAAAAAGCTCACTCCGATCTGGCGGAGCAAATCGCCACTTCATACGTCGAGAAAGAGCTCAAAGCTCTTGGAGCATTTGAAGCTCTCGAGGCATTCCGAGCCAAAAGAGCAGAGCGTCGTCGTGAAGTGGACAAAATCTTCCGATGCGACCGGTATGCCGATGATGGTGCAAGATTGCACAGAGCGACGAAGCGTCGACAAAACTTCGAAGATGAGGAGGCTTATTATGAAGAGCGCAAGAAGCAAAGAGTCGAGGAATTGCATCAAAAATGGGAACAAGATTGGAATGAAGTTGTGGAGCAGAACAAAGAATGTGAGGTGAGTTATTGTTTCAAAATTGTTAGCCTTAAAAAACACTAAAAGTCCCTAAAAACTCAAGTTTCGGGTCAATTTATTTTGAAATTAGTCAAATTTTTTAGGAATCAATCATTCGCCAAAAAGATGATCTTGCGAGAGAAGAAGATAACCTTCGAAGGAGAACAGCTGCCATTGCCAACCACAGTTTGGCGCAGGAACTGAAAGCAGCGGATAAAGTGAGTTAAATATTCAAAATTTGAATAAATATAATAAACATATCAATTTTTCAGAAAGCCACTCGAAAACTTTGGGCACCATATATGCAAAAATTGAAAGCGACCGAAGCGCATGAAGAAGTCGACATGCCAAAGTTCGACGATGCTCAAGAAGAAGAAGAAGAAGAAGAAGATGACGGGGACCGACACTATCCACTGAATTGGGAAGAGGATCGAGCCGAACAATTCGGCATATTCATCATCCCACCGCCGCGAATCGAGCAAGAGATCATCCAATTGGACTAATAATATTGTGATTGTTTTGTTTTTGATTTCAGTGATTTTTTCTATTCTTATGTGATTTTAATAATTTAATAAATTGAAAAAAAAAACTATAAATCCCTCGTTTTCTTTTTTTTTCTAAATTTCAGATAAATTTTAGGTTAATTCAGGTCGAAAACTCACTTGCAGTCAGGTTCGATTTCAACACTTTCTTCCTTCTCCGGTAGTCATTTCAGCTCATATCGATATGCCTGAAAAATTAGAAACATGATTTCGGAGTTTACAATAAAGGTTTGTGAGTACCATGCTTCTTGAGACGAGATTTTTCAGCTCCAAATTGGCCAAAGACGAGTTTTTAAAAAAATAGCATGACCAGCAAAATTGATGATAGTATAACAAAATTCGTAGAAATCGCAAAACTTCTCCAAATCCAAAAGAATTTTCTCATGAAAATATATGTTGTAGTTGTTGAACTTCTGATCGATATTTCAAATTCCAGCTCAAAAAAAGGCTTATTTTCTCCGTTGAACTCGAGTCAAAGTGCACGATAAAGGTTTTCCTTGAGCACATGAAGAGAGAATCAGTTTTTCATCATCGGTCGAATTTGCTCATCATCAGCAGTTGATAGATTTATCTGGAATATAGAATCAATATTTCAGTTGATTATTTTGAAAAGAAAATCTATTTTTTTGACAAAAAATCTTGTTCCCCAAAAATTCCTTCTTGTGTCCATAATGTTGTTATGTCACCGGTATCGAGCAGGCCAACATGTCATCTGATGTTCCCTTTGGTGTTGTGACTTCGGGACGATGAAAATTCTTCGTAAATTTATCGAAGCCTTGTCGTTGATTTGCTGTCCTCCCCACTCTTATGCCGTCCATTTATTGATACTGAAACAAAAACTTTTCATATACGATTCAACAAAAAACTAAAAGGAACCTTGCTCTTAAAAGCCAGATTACTGGTATCTAACAATAACCCATCAACTGTCAGCTGATTTCAAAGTCAAATACTCACACTCATAAAGATTCGACACACTTCAAGGCGATTTCCTGATTTTGTTGGTGTGCCTGAAAAATTTAGAAACTTGATTTCGAATAGGACACATTGAGGTTTATAAGGTGGTTTCAATACTAGCCACTCAAAAGTACCATTAGCATCTTATTTGAAAGAAGGAATATTCAACAGGTTCTACAGTGCTCCACATAATGATATGACACCCCCTTGATTTTCAAAACTCTCGAAAATGAAGAATTTTTGGAATTCGAAACCTTTTGAGGAAATGTGCCAATTTGGTATTAGTTTAATCATAGAAACTCAGAAATGCTCAAAAACAAATGCAAAAAAAGAAATTTTAATTTTTTCGAAAAACACACAAAAAATTTTCCACATAATGATACGACAAGGGGGCAAAATTTTGAGTAAAGTCCAAAATTAAGGAACATTATGTATCCAATGATGCAAAGAATTGAAAATTAACCCAAATCATTGCAAAAAATCGTGAATCCATGAAGTTATGAAAACTGTCCATCAGTTTCAGGCTCACTTGGAGCCAGTCATCAATGTTAGCTCTTTTGGAGATCCGAAACACCGTCAAAGTTAATTTTTTTGTCGTAAACCTTCTCAAAACTGAATCTCCGAACGTTTTTGATGGTTATGATGTCCGGTGAGCACACGAGCAAATCAAAAACTGGAGTTTTTGGGCAGATATCAGCTTGAATGTGCGGTGCAAACGATCTGACGGAGCCCAATCTTGTTGGTAGCTCGAGTTTGTGCTTCTCTTTTGAGGGATAACATGCACCAGACCTTTCTTTCATTTATCCAACCCCGCTACCATCGAAACTCACTCAAACATCGGTCAAACTGATCAGCGAACCAACTTGACACAAGTGAAGGATACCGTAGAGCCATTGAACTCAATCTTTCTTCTCAGATTCTTTCTAGCGCTGAGAAAAATTTAAATTCTTATGACTCTAACGTTTACTGTGAATATGGGTTCAATTTGCGTAATGAGAAGTTGCGTTAATCTCGTTGTATTTAACTTCAAGGGTGGAGGTGTCATGACGTGGGCAGTGATCTGTGCTCATGGCTTGGTAAAAATGTGATTCGTTTGAGTGAATTTCGATGGTAGCGGGGTTGGATAAATAAAAGAAAGGTCTGGTGCATGTTATCCCTCAAAAGAGAAGATTCATTATTACGCTAGTTGATTCATTATTACGCTAGTTGAACTTCATACTTGTTTAAAAATTAGCGAAACCTTCTGTTTTTCGCTGAAAATTCCCCCGATAATTCTTCATCTTTTCACCTGAATCAATATGTCTAATAAGAATTCCATATCAGAAACTTTGAATCAAAATAGAATATAGTTCTATCCCAGTAGGAAAAAAATTTGTAATGTCTTGAAGGGTCTGGTTATTAGAAGATTGTGATGAATTTCTTTGATCGGAGGGTTTTCATTGTACAAAATTAAAAACTCACAATTTTAAGGGGCTCTTTTTTTATTGTACCACCATCTTCATAACCTTCTTCATCTCCTCATCTTTCTTTTCAATTCACATCTGACTAATTCTAGCTCACAGCTCATCCTTTTCCCAATCATACGAATTTTCGAAACGGAGTTGTGGAAAAAAAAAACAATAAATGAACAATAATACTAAAAGATATCAAAGGATGTCAATAATCCACAAGAATAAGAATAATATATTACCTAAATAAATAATATTTTTTTAAATTCAAAACCTGTAAAATAAAAAAAAATCACAAAATCAAAATTATCACGAGCCGGCGAAACTGATCGATGGTTTGTAGAATTGTGGACGTTGTTGAGTTCGCATTTTTCCTTGATCGATGAGAATCGTAGTGTGGAGTTGGTGTGAATGAAAAAAAATGAAATTAATATTCTCGGACTACAATAATGTAGAATCTGTTATCTCGGAGCACTCTAACTTACTAAAGTACTCCGAGATTCAACTTACACGAAAAAAAATTGAAAACCAGCTCGAATGCATTGATGATTGCTTGTCGTTGAGCTTCGATTCATCAAACTGTCCAGTTTCGGAGCATCAGCAATATCCCAATATGACCTTCACTACAAGCTTTAATTTATGGAAAGTACATCAAACTTGTCTTTTCCAAACTCTCTCTACGCAAAAACCAATAAGCCAGCTTCAGCAAAAAATATTGGTTAAAGTAGCATGTAGAAGACTTCCACTTCAAAATTCAATGTCCTCATCAGCATTGAAGTCATCGTGTGGAGTTGGTGTGAATGAAAAAAAATAAATTAATATTTTCGGGTTAAATTTTTGTAGGAATCTGTTATCTCGAAGTACTGTATTTCACTACAGTACTCCGAGATTCAAATTACATGAAATAAAATTGATTCCAGAACATCATCAATTTACCAGTGATCGATTGACTCTGTTGTTGATTTTCCTGAAAATACGAAAAAAAACTCATTAATTTGAATTATAGCGGGGCAAAACAGGGTAGATCAAATATAATACTTAGTTTGTGGGACTACAATTCCAACAGTCATTACAAAATTTAGTTTTTTTTCTTGCATGTATTTTTCTTTTCATTTTCTTGATTACATGACACTTCCTCGTTTCCCGTATTCTTATGGGAACTTTGGAAAACCGTATGTGAATCTCCCAGACGGGCACACTTCACACTATTTTGACAAACTTGTCACTTTCAAAAGAACATTCCGATCAATATTTTCACGTGAAATGGGCGGAGCTATCTGGGTATATAAGGGAAGAGCACAGAAGGGAGAGCTCACACAGTTTGCTATTCAAACTATTATTTGCTAATTATTACTAAAATTATGTCCACCGTTTCGCAAGCCGCCGAAATCGCACAAGTGAAGGTCGACCTTTTAAAGACTATTCAAGAGGCGCGGGAGGTGGCATACTCGTTGAAAAAACGAGACGATGAAATTGCTGAGCTCCAACATGAAATGAGCATCATGGCGCAAAGAGCGCAAGAAGACAAGGTGAGTTGAAGTCTTTTTAAAATTATTTTTGTAGAAACTCCTTATGATTTTTCAGTTTCTGAAATGTATTTTTTGCAGGAAACGGCTTTATCCTTGGAGAAAGCTGAGCATGCAAAAGAAATTGCTCTCGACAAAAAAGCTCACGCCGACGTGGCGGAGAGCCTCATCAACAGATATGTCGAGAAAGAGCTCAAAGCTCTTGGAGCATTTGAAGCGCTCGCATCTTTCCGAGCCAAAAGAGCCCAACGCCGTCGAGAAGTGGACAAAGCATTCAGATGCAACGACAACGTTGATGATGGTGCCAAACTTCGTAGAGCGACCAAGCGTCGACAAAACTTCGAAGATGATGAAGCTCGCGATGAAGAGTGCAAGAAGCAGAGGATCGAGCAATTGGATGACAAATGGGCAGAAGATTGGAATGAAGTGCTGGAAAAGAACAATGAATATGAGGTGAGTTGTTGTTTCAAAATTTCTAGGCTTAAAAAGCACTAAAAATTCCTCAAGTTTCAGCTCAATTTTTCTGAAATTAATCTTCTTTTTTCAGGATTCAATCATTCGCTACAAAGAAGATATTGCAAGAGAAGAAGAAAATGATCGAATGAGAAGAGCCGCCATTGCCAACCACACTTTTCAACAGAAATCACAGGCAGCGGAAAAGGTGAGTAACATATCCAAAGCTTGAATAAATATAATAAAATTATCCCTTTTACAGCAAGCCAACAGAAAAATTTGGGCGCCTTACAACAAGGAACTGAAAACCACCGAAGCGCATGAAGAGGTCGACATTCCAGAATTCGGCGATGCTCAAGCGGAATATGAAGAAGATGACGAGGGACGACATTATCCACTGAATTGGGAAGTGGATCGTGCTGAACAGTTCGGTATTTGTATTATTCCTCCGCCGCGAATCGAGCCAGAAGTGATTGAATTGGACTAATAATATTGTGATTGTTTTTTTTATTCCGGTGATTTTTTCCTATTCTTATGTGATTTTAATAATTTAATAAATTGAAAAAAAACTATAATTCCCTCTTTTTCTTTTTGTTTCTAAATTTCAGATAAACTTTAGGTTGGAGACTAACTTGCGGTCTGATTCGATTCCACTTTGATACACTTCTCATCTTCATAACCTGCTTCATCTTTCTGCCGAATCTTCCTTTCCGCTTTACCCCTGACCAATTTCTCCATCTCATTCATTCTCGACGTCTTCTGGCTCTATCAAAAATCGTGTAGATATTTCGAGACATTTCATGGACCTCTCTTATTTTTTTTATTTTTTGCAACCTGGCAAGATCTGTAAAATTATCGAAAAACTCGGATTTTCATCAATCGAAATCTGGCACGAGAAACTCCAGGCTACAGTATCCATTTTTGGTTTCCCTCTGTCATCGAACTCTCATTTTTTCCACTGAACTTCGACAGAAGCCAACGAATAAGTTGCTCCTAATTGAATTTTCGGCTCCAAGTAGATTGTTGGCGAATTCTTCGGCGATTCTTGAACACGTGGGAATTCGACCATTTATTTGTTGATTTTTCTTCTCCGCTATTTTGTCTCTCCAACCTTCGACCCCAACTCCACTTTCAAATCATCCGAACTGCAAGGAACCAATGAACTGGCATGATGAGAATGAACACAGACGCCAGCTGGTCTCTCTGCGCGCGCATGAGCGGCGAGAAAAGTGAGCGCGGCCACTATTGATTGGCCGCAGCACTAAGCGCCGCCCTAAAGCAGGAGACATAGACGGAGAGACAGACAGGTGTACACATGAAAGGCATAGGAACCAGACGATAAATATGAGTGATAGAGATATTTAAGGAGATTGGATGACGTGGTGTGCGCGCCAATTTTAGAGAGCGGGGTTTGATGAGATGGGACAAAGAAACAACATCAGTTTTTTTTAGAAATATTTTTTGAGTGGGATAATGGATAGTGAAATCTAGTTGAAATTTAGACGCTGGCGAGTTGAAATTTAGACGCTAGTAAAAAATTAGAGCTTTCAGTAATTCATATCTACATCTTCAGAAACAGATTCACTTTTGAATACAGACTGAAATTTTTAAATGTTTGTAATGGGAAATCACTATCGGAACCTCATTGAAAAATTGATATTGGTTAATATGTGATTTGAAAATTTAAACTTGAATTGAAATTACATTTTGCTGTCTAATAATAGTGTTTTAAACAATTCGAAGTTTTCACGAAACTTCTAACCGATTTGGAATGAAAAAATGATGATCCTAGTTTTTGTTGTTAGAAATCGGACATTAGAAAATGATTTTCAATCATGTTTACATAATGATTTGCATTGTTTTCTTCCGAGAATCTAGTTTGAAATATCTACACAATATTTTGGCTCTTTTCACTAGAAAATTCGCTTTCTTGACCTCCGTGTTCTTGATCGATTGCTTCTTTCGAGATTTCCTTCTCCTCATTCTTACTTGAATTAAACAACTTCTTTCAAATTTCCACTTCCTTGATGAAACCGTTGAAAAAAGTATTATAATGAATATTAATGATAACTGATATCAAAGGACTATAGAATCCAGTATTTCAATAAACTTTGAATCTAAGGTATATATTATGTATTACAGAATAAAAAAAGTAATTACAAAATTACATTTTCTAATCGCTTCAGTCGTCGACCAATCGATGTATCCTTGTATTCTGGCGAATCTGGAAATAAAAAATTGAAACAAAAACAGTCTGTGATGTTTTAATGAACTGAGAACAGATATTTTTGTTTTTTGATGATAATTTATGTGGTTTGCGGCACTTAATTACATCATCATGCTTGTTTGGAAGGTTTAACAAAAATTTGAGTCAAAACTGAAACTACAAACAACCCAGAATTCATAGAAAGGGACTGAGCTTGGTATTATGTCATAAGAATCATAAGTAAGTAAAGTATATATTATGTTTATATTCTGAACATTTGTGGAATTGAAGGAGTTCGACCTTCCAACTCGTGAAGAAATTCAAAAGCTCACCTTTCAGCTAATAATCCAGTATCTTCGTCACTTCCTTTGTTTGAAGTCGTCGTCGTCGAGTGCCGCAGTGGATGAAAAAAACAACAAAAATTAAACCTCTCGGAATAGAGAAAAATGTGGGATCTGTTATCTCGAAGTACTGTAGTTATCCACAGTACTCCGAGATTCAACTTACATCGAAAGAAATATTAATTCTCCAACAATCCAATAACCAGTGAGTGAATGATGTTGTCGTTGATTTTTCTGAAAATGCGAAACAATTTATTTTAAATATAGCGGGGGACAAAACAGGGTAGATTAAATATAGTAAACGTCGAGTTCGCAACTGTGGTTGAATATTTTTTCTGGAATTTTTTTCAAAATATGTACCTAGAATTTTCAGCTTGTAATGAGCCTATCATGTTCAGCTCAAGACTACAAAATTTACAGAAATAACTCAAAATACCGAAATTACGATGTCAGATTCCATTTTTACGTGTCTGACTGACCTTATTCTCCTTATTTCCCTACGTGACCCATTTTTCTTTCGAAATTCGCCAACTCCCCAAAATCAGCCATTTTTATATTTTTCATTTATCGTTGAAAACGATCAAAAATCAATTATGAGCCAAGAAATAATAAGTAAATCGCAATTAAACAATTTTGAGACGGAGAATTCGGAAAATATGACACAGATTACGCCAAAGATGATGACCGGAAAATCGCCGAGATTCATGACAACAGAAGAGACACAGATATGTGATGTGATCAGGGAACCGGATAAAAAAGAAGAGCAAGAACAGACGGAGCCATTGGAGCTGATGAGGACACAGGTAATAAAATGGAGGATATTTGGATACCAAATTAGCTGACGCTGCTTTTTAAATTACCGATATGTTTCTTATCAGACTCCTTCTCTCTCCGAACATTCGAGAAGAAGTGAAAAAGACCGCGAAGAACGAGAAAAGTCAAGAGAAGCCAAATCAAGAGCCGAAGTCAGTGAGAAAATGAAGAAAAGTGGTCGATTCGGAATATTTCTCAACGTCTCGAAGAGAACCAATTACTGTAAGTCTTGCATATTTTTTTGGGTGTGGCTAAAATACAGTTTTTTAGCCCGCGAGAAATCAAAGGAAACAATTAGGGAAAAAGATGAGAATGACGGGACGATTCGAGACGAGAAACGATTCTTGAAGAAGATTGATAAATACCGGTACAGTAATATTATAGGTACTGAAATACAGTAACCATGAACGTTTTGCAGGCAGAAGAAGATGCAGAGGATTTGTGTGTGTCCCTTGACAAAGTTCTACAAATGGGCTGATTTTTTCGAGCACTGCAAAACAATGATACATCGGATGAAGCGAGTATGTTGTGTAGCTTGTTGTCCACCATGTTGTTGTATTGTTCACTATGTTAGTTGGGGCATGGAAAAGTGGGTGGGGCTTTATTTTATAAAATAACTTCTCTCTATTTTCAGTCCGCTTTTTGGCCACCTCGTTGTGAATACTATTTCTTCGTGGCTCCCGAAAACTTCGAACCAATGCGTGTGCTCGAAACAAAAGATGTCCAAGAGATGAAAAAACGAAAAATGGCGCAGAAAAAGATCAAAACTGCCCGAAAAGCGGAACTGAATGTACGATACAACATGGGAATGGGACATATGTGCGCAGATGATATTAGACGAGTCGAGGGATTTATATTGAAGACGACGAGGAAAAATGTGAGTACATTCAGAAAAGAAACCAGGTGTTACCTCAAGTCTTCTCAATTCCAGTACATTGCATGTGTCTACATAAAATGTCCGGACGGTCCGCCTCGTTTCACATTGCTCTACTCACATCCCAATGGTTCGGACATGTCAGATCATCTCATTGGATCCCCGAATCTTCTCGACTTGGCTCGATTTTATCATTGTGATGTGTACAGCTACGACTATACGGGTTACGGTATCTCACGTGGTCGACCCAGTGAGGAGAATATGTATTCGGATATTCGAGCAATATACGATGTGAGCCCTCTTCTCCAGAGTTTCTTTCATAGTTTCTTTATTTTCTAGCACATTGTCAGTAAAGTTGATCCCAAAAACCTAGTTCTATTGGGATATTCGATTGGCGCGGCGGCCACAGTACATCTCTTCAAACAAGGTCTCGACGAGAATAAAAAACCAGCCGGTGTCATCCTTCAAGCCCCGCCCGCTTCTATTTTCCGGGTTATAAAGTATATGGCTGGCAAACCGGGGGATATTGAAGCGCCGAGTTGTTGTATGGATCGATTCCGAACATGTGACAAGGTCAGTATTAAATTTTTTCACCGCTCAAAAAATGGGCATTATTTAAAATTTTGCTTTCTTCAGATCCAAGAAGTCGATGTCCCCGTCCTAATCATCCACGGCAAAGATGATCGTACAGTACCCGTTGAACATGGCAAACTAATCTGTCGACGTGCGGTGAATCGAGTAACACCCGAATGGGTCCCCGGTGGAACCCATGACAATATCGAGAATTGTTTCGAAGTATGGCTACGGATTCGAAAGTTTATCAAGAGGTAGTGTAGTTTTCTACAAAATTTGAAAAAATAAATTGGATTTTTCAGTGATTTGAAACTGGGAGGTTTTAGTCATACGAATACGAAAAAGAAGAAGAAAAAGTGAGAAATTTGTTGTTTTTCAAATTGAATGAATTTTTTGTTGTTCGTTTCATATTATACTGAAGCTAAAAATGCAGCTTTCATTAATAAAGTCCGCCGAAACTTGCTAGATACCTTTAAGATCTTAGAAAAATTTCATGGTTTCGTAAAAATATTCTGAATTTCAAAAAAAAAATCATGCAAAGTGGAAAAAATGAGTAAGTAATTATCAAAAACCAATATTATTTTCATTTTCACCGCACGAAGAAGAGGGCGTGGCCTATTTTCCTAGTAAATGTTCATTTCAAACTAAAACTAGTGAGAAAACTAAAAACCTGTGCCGCAGTTTCACAAAAAAGGGCGGTGCCGTCCAGAAATCTCATGACCTCCAATTATTAATATTTTGTTACACTTTACCCAATTTATAGTGAAGGAAGGAAAAAACACAGACACCAGGTCGAAAACGACCAAATATTGAGGTCAACAAGCGAATTAAGTACAGGTTGTAAAAATTTTCCCGACCACGGCCGCCGCCGCCTGCTATAAAAGACCTCTCTTTAAAGAAGGTGTGTGTTTTTTTGTAATTTTGTGGACGAAAAAATGAAACAAATTCTGGTATTTCTTGTTTTTCTTGTTATCATCATTAGTAATGTAGCGATGGTAAGTCAACTGTTTCAAAAGGCCACGCCCATTTATCTGTGCCTTCAGGCTGATATGTATGACGACGATGTTATGCCAATACCCGAGAAATTTGATGATAATGCTGAGATTTGTGGGAAAAACGAGGTTTGGATGGTTTGCTCTTCTTGTGAACAAGAATGTGGGCGGAGCCTGAAACCGTGCCCGAAAGTGTGCCAGCCAGCTCGATGTCAATGTCCGGCTCATAAGGGATATCGAAGAGATGCCGATGGAAAATGTGTATTTTGTCAAGATGTATAAAATTGTTCTGGTGAATTGTACTTGTGGAAATTGAGGTTTTTTGGACATACACTTTCTGACAAGGTTTCATTTTCTTCTTGATCTTATGATCTCTGAATCAGAAAACTTTGATGATATTTGACACTAATAGTGTCTAGTCATTTCCCTATTAGTTTGTTGGTTAAAAATCAGAATCTGGCTAAATTCAATGTCTAAAATTATGATTTTGAGCTTTTGAAAAGTTCTGTTTGTGAATTCGTAATCATAACTTGAATTCTGAGCACGAAATGATGATTTTTAGAGCTTATTAATAATGAATCTTAGGGTTTCACTCATTTTTTGTCGTATTTTTATGATTTTTGGATAAAAAAATTTTTCTAGGTCTAATTTTCGCGCTGAATTTTTTGGTCACAATGGATTTGATCTACGAGCAAAAGCCGATTAACTAGACCCATTTGAAGCTTTAAAAACTGTAAAAAGGTCAATTCGATAATAAGGAGGGTCTAGGTTTATCAATTTCAGAATTCTAATACTTTTTCTAGGTCTATATTTTGCGCTGAATTTTTTGTATACCGCTTTTGAGAAATGAAAAATTATGGAGTGCCTAGATACCACAACGAACGGAAAACGAACGGAAAACGAACGGACAACGAACGGACAACGAGACTATACCGCTTTTTCGAATTGAAAAACTATGGTGTGTCTAGACACGCCACGGTGTTTTAAATCATCAAGGAGACTACCATGCAATACAGAAAAGAGCGCAGAGAAAAAGTGTGTCTCGTGTGATCTACATGTTTCTTGAAATTGTAAGTCTAGGCTTATTTTTTTGAGAAACCTGTTAAACTGGAGGAACTTCGAATTAATTAGCTTGAAACCGAGTCAAAAATCGACAAATACATATTCCAACATGATGTATATTTTTAGCTCAACAAATATGCTTGATATTAACTTTCGAATTTTAAGACCCACAATTTTTCTGGTAGATCAAAGAGCCTTTTATCTCTATTTCACAGCACTCTTTTTGTATCAGATGGCAGCTCTAAATAACCGTGATACCCTCGTAATTTCAAACAAACAAACAAAAAAAAATCAATTTTATTGAAATCTATCATCACCCGTGAATCAAAACCGCAAAAAAGAGAGCAATGAATATGTACACGAAAAGCACAATTATTAGAGAATATATGAAAATAAGTTAGGCATAATACAATACAGATATATACAAGAAAATTGAGAGAATTACAATTTAGAATCCTAGTTTAGTGGCATATTGAGAGGAAATATGGCCAATTGGTGATTCGATAAATAAATAGAAAATTAAGGCGGCAAAAAATGAGAGAAATGAAACAAATGGGAGAACTAGAAGAAGTTGGACTGGAGATGTGGCGGATTGGAGGAATGGGAGCCAGTTAAATATATAGACAACTGGCATATGAAGAAGATAACAGTTATAAGTCAATTTGGCAAGGATTGCGAAGACTGGATTGGTTGGTTTGCTGAAAATAACAAAATTATTGAAAGGTTCTTCAATATATTTTTAAGGTGAACTCACTATTCTTGTCGGAAATACAACGCACTAATCATTCCAGCGATTGCGAGAGCAAAAACATTTCGGAAGATTGCCGTATAAATTGTATTATATGTAGTGTTTCCAGCATCTGGGTGCCAATATTCTGGAAGGATTGCGTAGATTGTGGCAATTGCCAAGGCGAAACTGGTGCGCAAAAGAGTTTTTGAAGTGGCTGGTGACATTGTGTAGTTAACAGATGTTGTGATGTATCCCAAAATAAGGCCAATAATGAATGGTCCGCATTTTGTGTATGGTCGTGAGTAGAGGTCCCAGAGTCCGGCGTAGATTGTCTTCAATGTTTCAGCATCTTGTCCAGGATAGGAGATGAACGGAATGTCGACATCACTCTTATTGCAAGTACCATATGATGTACAGTAACCAGCTCTAATAATCGATGAGATGATGATTGTCAAAATTGAAAGAGCAAATCCTTTTCTTGGCGATTTGTGGAGCAAATTGACAAAAACTGGAGCAACCATATATAATTGCATGTCCAATCCAAGATACCATAAGTAACCCATACATGTTGGAGTAGATTGCCAGTTTGATGTGAATGTAACGTGTGAGAGAATCCCCCAAAATCCACAGGCAGAAATCATCGATGAAGAGTATCTGCAAAAAAATATAATTATTTTAAAAAAATTGCAAAATCGTCGAAAAATTTGGAACGCTTCACGAATTTGCGTGTCATCCTTGCGCAGGGGCCATGCTAATCTTCTCTGTATTGTTCCAATTTTAGTATATGTTCTCGGAAGAACGAAAGCAAATACACACATTTTATATATATACCCCTAGCAAACAACGCACCCGACACCTCTCACTGGTTAGGCGGCTTGCTATGTTTTGTGTGTAAAGTGGGCGGAGCTTAGATGAGAAAGAGAAAGAAGAGTGTTTGGTGGCTTTTTTTATGTTTTTAAGTGGGTTTTTTATGCTTACCTTGGAAGTAGAGCATTCATAATTGGACCAGCAGCAATGTATACAAAGATAAACATAGATGGAGCAAGACGAAGAAGTCGGCGAAGAATAAAAGACTTCCAATGTTGGAAAAATGGTTCGTCAGCCTTTCTCAGCCAAGATCTTGCAGCAAGAAGTCCCGAAAGAAGCAAGAATATCTCAACACCCAATGCTGAATTGCCCAACAATGCTCCAAACACAGGATGATCATGCATAGCCGATTTGAACGCGTCCGCAGATGGAAGTCTTTCCAAAATATCGATTCTTCCTTCACTTCCAGTATGATTCAACATAACCCAGAGAATTGCAAAAAATCGAAAAACATCCAAAACATCAAGTTTCGATGATCGTTCTGACGTTAGTTCTTTGATTGATCTTTTGAGGCTGAGACTTGAGAATATGCTAGTGGGTACCAAAGTGCCGAAGATAACCTGCAAAATATCGGAGATCATTATCATTGTCAGTCATCAATACTGACGTGCAAGAAACCGTTTTAAAGCTTGTCACGTTTTTTTTTTCTATGAAGGACGAAATATATAGTTTTTCTTTGAAAATGTTTGAACTACGTCACTTTTATAATTGAAAATCAACACAAGCGGCGGCATGAACCACGTGGTGTAGTGGTAAGCATGCGTGCCCATCTGCTGTGGTGCTGGGTTCAATTCCCAGCTGATGTATTTTTTTTTTTTTTTTCTTGAAAAAATACCTCAAATATAAAAAATAAAATATTTACCAGTACAAACCAAGCGAGAAGTGGACTAACAGCCGATTGAACTGTATCCGGTAGAAATGACTTTGCAACGCATTCCAACGAGAAATTAGCATTTGATTGCATATTTGGATATACACGAACTTCACTCATCCTTTCCATTATTAGTGAATGTGTAGCCATATAGATAAACTTGTTTGATCTGGAAAAAGAATGATATGGAAAACAGATAAGAGATTTTTTTCTTGCAAAAAAAAAAGAAAAGTAAAGCGGCTGTTTTCCAACTGTGACGTAGTTGTTTTTTTTTTGAAATATTCTTTGACAAAGAAATGATTAGAAGGTCAAAAAAGATAGAAAGCAGCGTGTCTTGCTCTGAAATGAAGAAATATACGAAACATATATATATATATATGTTTGTACTGTAGAAGGGGCGTGGTAATACTCAGTTCAGCCAGACACACATTTTTTTTGTTTATAGCCTACCTACCACCTCCTAAAATGACCCGCCTATTTTATCGTATTGCGAATAGTCACGTAGACATGGAAATACGTGCATATCATGAAAATGAATGGTGTGATGAAGATGAGAGAGTGTGTGTAATGAGGAGGGTGGTAGAGAACCAGAAAGAATGATAAAACAATGAAATTAACGGGTTTTGTTTGGAGAGTGGATGACATGAGAAATGTGACCGGACGAATGACCAAACTATTGGCATTTTGAACAGAGAAAATACTTTTTTGTGTGTTCAACATGATTTCTGCTTCAAACTGTTGTGACCGAACTCATTCACACCTACAAGAACCAAACTGATAACATAATCAATAAATTATCACATGCACAATTTGCAACATTTTTTGGGAAAAAGGGAAAGTAGTCAGGCATCAAACGTGACAACTCAAAGTTCCGTGTAAAACACAAAATAGACAAAATAGTATACATGTTTATGTCGTTCGCAGAACTTTGATGCTTCGTTGAAGTTGGCAGGGCTGATGTCGATGTTGCATTTATTTTTTTTTGAACTGATTGTGAAAGAAATTTTGTGAAAAATCACTGGCCGATAGTGATAATGATAAAGCTGGAAAATGTTGTGAAAGAGAGATCGACCGTCTCCAACTATTGACGAGTAAAACAAGACTTCTAATGAAAGAAGCAAATAAGAAGCCAACACATAATGATATGACATGCACCAGTTTCCTAACAAGTACCACGAAGATCACACGAAGATAACCGTTTGGATCATAAAACCAACAATTCAAATTAGGAAAATGAGCTTAGAAATGAATCTAGACAAGTTATCTCTGCAGAACCAGGCACGCACCATTCAAAGTTCGATTTTGTAAAAGTTTGTAGCAAAAATACATGTATGCTGTTTTATCTGTACTTTGTACTTGTTTTGATGTTTTCGCACTTTGTTAACTATTACAATTTAAAATATTTTGTTTGTTCAATTGTTGATTTTTGGAGTCTATTCTCCTTGCAATTTAATCGTATAGACAGCTAGACTAGTGAATGATAGCTGTGTTGAAAAAACATTTAATTCATCTATGGACCTTTTTCAGTCTCTGGAACAATTTTAGATCTACGTTAATCATATGTATGCACCATTTCAAAACCCTAGTCAAATCTTTTCCAATATCATGTTAAATGTTTTTGCTCAAAATGTTTGAAAAATAAATCCTGTTTTTTTTGTCACAGTACACACATATTTCACATGACTTACGTACGTTATGTACAAATTGGAAATTATTTTGAAGTTTGTTCCAATGATAATTTTTTAACACATTTTTCGTTTTAAAATTGAGATCAAAGAACCATAACAACAATTAGTTTCATAAAATCAAGGTTTTTAAAAACAAAGAATACATTTAGGTGGAGTTAAAGGAGGTCATGTGCACCCTATCGAAATTATATTTTACTTCATACATGAATCAGTTCTTTGTCAAAACGTACAGTATATCAAGACATTCAGCTATACCATGTCGAAAAGACTGATAATTTTTGGTCTCACTTTTTGAGAGAGTACAAAATGTGTGAATCACGTGCAATTTTCAATGATTTTTGCAATAAGATGATTTACATGCTTTTATGTTTCTTGATAAAAAAAAACGTTTGTCTCAGAGCCAATATTCTTTGGAATTTGTCCATAGTCTCAGCCACCATTAACAAAAATTATCATGAGAAAAATGAAAAAGTTATTTGCGAAAATAACTATCTTAAACTCAGCAAGGAATTTGTGTATCATCAATGTAAACATCTAATATTTCGAAACCTTTTTTTCTATATAAAAACACTACAAAAATATGGTACATATATAATAGGTTCATTGGAGTGTCCTTGTCCTTCCCAAAGGGAAAGTACAAAAAGTGATCTTTGAATATACCTAAACGAATAATCTATCGAGGTGAAGAACACGTAGTCTGCAGAGAATCGCGGGTCGAAGTCCAAAAAATGATATACCCATTTTCGTAAAAATCTATCAGTGTAGTCAGAAACTTTTTTGTACATAGTTATTTTTAGAAATGTGACAAATCAGGAAACATGTTGTGTTCTTTGTTAGGTTCAAAAGATAATATGAAGAAAGTCACGTAGTTTGAGAAACATTATAGACAGAATGAAATTCAAGAACCACTAAAAGTAATAATACAATTTGTGAAACAGTAATATTTTTTCAGCGACAAAACTTTTGGATTGACAATGTTTTTCTGATATTCATAGGAATGCAACAACTCGTTTCTTGAATGAGCTATATCAATGGTTTAATTAAAACTTGTACTATAGTGTTACCATATTTTTCATTTCCAATATTTAATAATTGAAGACAGGCATTTTCAAAGGGTAGTTTGACGTTTTCAAATGTTCTCTAACAAAAAAGTAACTTCCGATATAGAGTAATTTTTTTTTGAAAAATTTAAAAGTTTTAATGTTTACAGCTTTATTTCGATAGATACGAACAAATATTTCAAAATTAGGATTCTTTTTCCATTTTTGGTTACTCTAAAGTTATTTTAGGTTATCTTATAATGTACTTTTTCTCCTGAAAATATCTAGATAATTACCTTTCAGACAAATTGAAAAATTAAAGTACTTTCAATAAAATTTCAGTTTTTATTACGAACGAGAAACTGTCGGATGAAATTAGCCAAACGGACAAAAATCATATTATATTTTTTCAGTTATTTTTATCAGAATAGTTCCATGTTTTGAAGTTTACAGTTTCATTTTGAAATTTGTGTTTTCTCACTACGAACGTTGTAGTCTAACTTTAGAGATCTCGTTCAAAACTTATATATAGGTATCGTCGAAATAACTTAACATTTTTCTAACAGCGTTCCATTTTCAAGATCTAGCAGATCCATTACAAAATTATGAATTTTATGAAAACAAAAGCGTTGTACCTAAAAAACGTGACTTCTATCACTCAACTTCCACTCAATCTATTGTGAGGTTGAAATTATTAGACCATTGGAAGAGAAACCAATATGGCCGAGAAAACCAGAATAGGACAGTACATTCCGAAAAAGAAAAAAAACAACAGAAAATAGATGACACGTTTACAAACGTTTGTCAACGTGTCATCTTTGGCAGACGTGTCTTTAAAGGAAACATCTGATTTGGGCCAGGCTTGAGTCTTGCAGCGATTAGATTACGGTTTTTAGTAGTCGCCCATCCAAAAAAAAAACTCTAGGCCGCTCTCTAATTTTTTCGCCTTCACAATATTTCCATTTTCACTCTCTTTGAGCAACATTCCTAATCATTTTTCCTTATCATTTGTTCTATTTCCTGATACACTCCTTCATCATAATACGTGATATTTGCAAGACCAATTGATTGCAAAAATGGGTGAATACGTGACATCTATTAGTTGGTATAATGGAACAAGTTATTTTGTATTTCTCCATTTATTTGTTCGATCAAAAAACATAAGATCAACTAGAGAGCGAAGCGAGACGAGGGGAAGTTGTGTTCGGGAGAAGACGTGATTTTTGGCAGTTTGGTTTCCGAAACATCATCTCATCTTATGTTAGAAACCGTTAAAAAACGATTTGACACTCTAAACTATGATATCAACAAAAAAAAGGATACTATAATTATACTTGTACTTTTTCAGCGCGAACTAAATTTTTAAAATCACGTGAACATCATGGCAAAGATGTTTTCTAATAAAAATATGGAAGTTTTAATTAAAAAAACAAAAAATAAATAAATAAATTATTTCAATATCCTGGTGGTGTTCGAGCTGGCGGGCAATGTTGACATGATCCTTCTTCCCCATTCCTTCCCGGATCACCCACCCCTCCCGGCACTCCGGGTACCCCATCAACTCCTCGTGATCCTTGCAAACCTCTTGGTCCAGGTATTCCTATTTTTCCAGGAGGTCCTGGAGGTCCAGGATTGCCAGGTAGACCAGGTGCTCCGACGTTTCCAGCAATTCCTGGTGGTCCAGGTGGCCCTTCCATGATGAGAGTTTTGCCTGGGGTTCCGTCTCGACCGGCTTTGCCTGATGATCCATTTTGACCCGGATCTCCTGGTGGGCCAACTGCAAACATAACAATCAACATGTGATATCGATTTTTGAACTTACTAGGTCCAGGTATCCTATTTCCAGGCTTCCCTCTGGCGCCTTGCAATCCTACTGCACCAACAGCTCCTCTCAACCCAGGCATTCCAGGTTGACCGGTCAATCCAGGAGGACATTCAAAGCAGAAATCAACATAACCATCAGATATCATTCTCTCCAAAGCATCTTGTCCTGGTCTTCCTGGAGTGCCAGATGATCCATCTTCACCTGAAAAAGCATTTTTTTTTTTGAAAAAAAAAGGATTTTTGAGGTAATGGGTACCATCTAATCCGTCACTTCCAGGGTCTCCAATTGGTCCAGGCATTCCGATGGAGCATGCACATTTTTCAGTTTGTGTATATTTTTGGGACATTAGAACTGGTGCACTGTAGGTGTAACCACTTTGGAAACCATCCTGGAATATTGAAATATTAAGTTTGTACAGCCGGGAACTTAAAAACAGGTATTTTGGGATTATTGCGATGAATCCGGATTCGATGAACATGAGCCTAAAATTGCAGTTTTTAAAACAGTGGTCCAACTGAAAGAGCTTCTAAGGGTTAGGAACTAAGCCTAAATGTATTTACTTACTCCGGTCTAACAAGCTGTAAGAGGTCCGATATAGAAAATCATAAAGAATTAAAGGATATAAAATAGAGAATACAGGATAGAAAGTCGATACATGAGAGTTTAAATAAATGAAGATGAATCAGTGAAACATCGCAAACTCGAAAAAATGTTTCCTAAATATTTTTCAACGCATGCTATTTATTTTCAATTTTAACGGCTATTTTATTTATATTTATTTTCAATTTTAACAGATTCAGAAGTAGTGAAGATCTTACTTATTTTTTCAAGATTTCAAAATCTTCACTCTGTCTGATAAAGTAAGACCACCGTAATTCAAAGGCACATACAGTAGTAGTAATCCAAAATGTGCACCCAGTTAGTAGAAGAGTCATGAATGCTTTTCATTTGAAATTTCTCTTAAAGAAAGAATATGATGTTTTGGAAGGTTTTTTTAGCGAAATTCGAGAAAAAGTTAAAAGTTAGAAATTTGGAAACCTCCCACATATGTACACGTCAAAAAGTTGTAAACCTAATTTTTCAAAAATTATTTTCTCGAGAACTATACTTCGATGAAAAATCGCTCGAGGGTTCTACTTGAAAAACTGTACCCTTTATTTCAAGAACTTCTTGCTAACTCCCTTTATCCCAACTTAAAAATTTATTTTTTTTTTAATTTCAGATTCAGATAAACATTGTTCTTTAATCACTCCTGTATCATTTTTTGGCTTGAGAATCTTTGAGATGATAAAAAGTCACACCACATTAACTATACAACTCACAAAATCTGAGATCCGCTTCTGTATTTGTCTCTTATCTCGAATATTTGCAGTATACCTGAGCCCGTCTATATCCCTTCGACAATTCACAAATTGATCATCGAATTCTGTCCGAATTTTCTAGAAAAGTCTATTTTTCAGAAACTAAGACATGAGTGATAACTTACAATAATATTCAAATAAATAACAGGAATCAAGGTGATAGTGCAAAGCGAAGTGATAACTGCAATCGAGAATCCGAGTTGAGCAAGTCTTCTGGCTTCAGATTCTTTGCATCTGAATTTATATGAACAAAGGTAAATAACTGACACATATAAATAAGGAGAAAACTTACTTTTGCATGTCCATTTACGAGAATAACTAAAACTTTTTTCGAATGCATTAGCCATATAACATGAACACATGTATGTACCGGTTTATTTTTGTTTACCGAAAAAACAGGAGAAAAGGAATGAGACTAGTGAATGAGGAGGAATATTACGCATTTTTGAAAAAAAAAAGAAAGACAAAAAATTAAAAAAAAAAAAAGTTAGTCAATTGGACGAAGAACGAGTTGAAGAATGAGATCATTATTGCATAAAAGAGAAGATTCATCGTTGAGCAAATCGCCGAATTCGATTTTCTTCTCCATTTCGAGTTCTGATGAATAGCGCGTTTTTGTGAATGTTTTCTTGCCGGAGAATGATCGAAGCACTTTTTTGTCGTCAACTATTTGGAGCATGTATTCGACGGCTCTGAAAATGAGAAAAAGTTAGAAGGGATGGGGAATGGGGAGGAATTTACCTGGATTGATCAATTCCTTCGGCAATAAGGAAAATGCGAAGAACATCAGCATTGTTGGCATTGGAGTATGTAAGACCTGAAAATAATATTTTCTCATTTTTTAAAATCGAATCTCAAGTCCTAATGGGCGAGTTTCAGTTTTAAAGTTAAAATTGGGATGTCAACAAAGACTGAAAATATATGAAAAAAATGAACATTTTTGACGAGACCTAGAATACACAAAAATATTGTAAAATTCACGTGGCAAGTTTTATTTTTTCATTTATTTTTTCAGTTTTTTTTCTAGTTATTCGAAAAAATATTACAGTCATATTTTGAGAAAAAAATTGAAGAAAACTTGATAAAAATAATAACAAAAAATGTGAAAAAATACGTGAAATTTTAAACATTTTTTTCGCGTTCTTTTCAAAAGGTTTTCAATTTGTAAAGTTCATTTCGAGATTTTCTCTGAAAATAAACATTCTGATGCCTATATTTTGGTCCCACTTTTCTGTTCTTGAATCTGGGTTTAGTCCAAGAATACCAGTTGTGAAACTGAATCAATGTACAAGAATGAAATATTCCAGTGAAAAAAATCTAAAAGTATATACATATTTATAGTCACTTTCAGAACCGGCAGGTGCAAGTGGTTTCTAGTTACTTACCTGTGAGTTTCAATGTCCATGTCCATTCAGATAGTGGATAAGTTGAAGAGCGAGTTCCAAGCTGAAAAAATTATGTGTTGTCTTGTAGAACCCTTATTTTTCCCAACTCACTGTGAATGTATGATCAACCCCCGGTACAGCCAGATTATGCTTCTCCAATATGATTCTTCGATCCCATCTAATATCCTGATAATTTCTCAATAGAAATTGTTTATTGACAAATTCCTTGCAATTGATTCGACTTGCCAATGGAAGAGCTTGATACTTATATGCCAATAAAATAGGGGGATGGAAAAGTTTTGGATAGGTCTCAGCTATGTTAGATCGCTCGATTTGACTCAATTCATCGGCTGTCATATAGGGAAATCTGATCAAAGGGAGTATAAGAGTTAGAAGAGGGCTCGCAGTGTTGCCACGACGTTCTGGATGATTTGGAGCTTGCAACCATTTTTGTAAGGCTTCCCATAATTTGAACTCATCTAAAAAAACAAAAATAATGGTAACCAAAAAAAACTATGATTAGAAATACGGACTTGATACTTTCAATTGATTGCATTTCAAAACTTCAACCATTTGATCGCGATCCAATTCCTGCCATCTCTTTTCCCATTCCTCAGTGAGAAGAGTTTCAAAATCTTCGGCTATTGATTTCATACAAGCACGGATCAAACTCTGAAAATTATGTAAAAAGTGCTATCAAGGAGCTAATAAAGAAGGTGTATTACTGGATGATAGGCTTTTGTAGCATAGGAGAACCAGATAGAGAAGAGTTCTTTGATATCAATGGTTGGTAGAATTTCAGATTGAGCATAGTCGAGGCACACCTGTAAAAGGAAAGTTAGGAGGATTTGAGAATTTTGGTGTCACTTATCGGAATAGTTTGCGAATTCATGAAAAAAACTGTTTTTTTCATGTAGAGAGTACAGATGAAAGTTGATCGTAAAAAATACGAAAAACCCACTCAAACTTCGAGTTTTTTTTTGGATAAAAAGTGATAAAGCTTAATGAAAAATGAGAAATCAACATTGCCAATGTAACCATCTCAAAATATGAAACCACAATATTTTCAGTGTAACCAGTTTCATTCATTCAAATTTTACATGGAGAATCAGTTTTGAAATATCTTCTCAGCAGACTCACATTCAGCACTAGTTTCGAAAAAGTTAATAGTCTTGTTCTTTCATGTAAATTTTTTTTTGATTTGAGAACCGAAATTTCGTCGATCTCGTTTTTTTTTAAAGATCTCCTTAATCGGGTCAAAACCGAATTTTTTCCCTTTTTGATTTTTGTTTATATAGAATCTAATCTAGTTTAGAAGGTCCAAACCAGTTAATTTCTCCCAATCTTCATCGGTTCTGAGAAGTTCAGATGCTGTCAGAATCTACGATTTCAGATCCAATATCATCGATCTTAATCCGATTGTAATGATACTATATTAGGTACCAGCCCTCTACAACAGTCACTCACTCTGATCACTACAAAATGATCAGCTTGAATGTTTTTGAGAAGTTATTTCAAAAATTTGATTCAATCTGATTTCTTCAATCTGTGTTTTTCTGATTTTACTGAATGATTATTCGAATAGAGTATGTAAACGGAACCTAGTGGTACCCAAATTCACTAAAATTCTCACCTTTTTCAACGTTGTCACATTATATTTATCAGCTAAAATGAGCAATGGCAAACAATTTTCCTGATGCATAACCACATGATTACAATACAAGAATCTCAAAAACGCCGGAAACGCCTTTTGACACATCACATCTTCAATAATCTCCAAGTCCTTTTTTCCATCTCCATTCCATCTTTGACTCAACATTCGATCGAATACTTCGCTCGATTTCGCCAAAATTAAACGATGAGCTGGGAAACTGAAAAAAAAAAATCTGGGAATTAAAAACTGGACTATGGAGAGCTCACATTTCTTCGCCAACGATGAGATTTACATCACTAAGATGTGCATTGTTATAATATTTGGCCAAGTCGTTCAATGATTCTCGATCATCTCCAAACCAATCACTACCTGAAATGAGCACATAAATTAAGTCCTCTTCTAAATCCATATTTTTGTTGGCTCAATTCCTAATCATAGTTACCGGTTGGCTCTTGTTCACCAATTGGCAGCCGATTTGGCACATCTCGATATTTGCAAATCATCGTGATTTTAGAAAAACACACGCGCGGTAGCGGAATATGTACAGAACAGTGTCAGCTGATTGAAACTTGTTTGAAGGGTGTGGTGAGAAGAGGGAGAAGAAAGATAAAAAAATAGATATATACGAGAAAAACAATAAACGAAATACAATCAAAATGTTTCTATGTATGTACATATTGGGAGGAGAAGACAGTTGATTTATTGCAAATGGCAAGTTTAATAGATTGGATTATCATAAACAAACAGGACAGTTTTTTAAATGATAAATATCTTGATTCAATGTGACATTTAATTTCACTGTGAACAGTGATCCAGAGGTAGATGCCACCATCAACTTTAATAAGGAAGATTCAGTAATATTTACATCACAAAATGTTAAAGTACTTTTGAAAAAGACCTAGTTTTTGATGCTGACCAAAATTAGTCTGTTTACCTTTGCTCTACTCCGGAAAACTGAAACGAAAATCCTGCCTGAAACCTTGGAAACTATTTAGGTTTGCAAGAAATGCGAATAAATACGATAACAAAAACGAGGAATTGTTTTCTAGAATTTTTCGAAGATCCAGTTCTCTCAGTAAATTGAGCTTATTTAATTTTCATTACTGCTCAAAAAAAACTCGCTATTCAGCTTTCTGTTCGGAACTCAGAGAGTTAAATACTGGATGTTATTCAACAGCAAAATCTGTATCGAATGACAAGGTCTCTTTCAAAAGTTCATATGACACTCTCCTGTTATTCCTTTCAAACGAGAACTGCGAGATAAAATCATTTTTCTTCGAAACGAAGGTTCATATTTACGTCGGAATATTACAATTATGTTTGTTTCCGATTTTTCACACCATAGTTTTGACCACTTAAAAAAACATAATACTTCTATATTCACGTCGCTATATTTCTGTGAGGTCAAAAAATGATCTCCTAGCCGATGTTTTGAGCCAAAATTTATTCAGAAAGTTGTCTAATGGTATCAGTATTAGTGATGTCAAGAAAAGTACTATTGGTTCTGTTTTTCTTGATTTCAAAGATTGACTTACTGACAGTCTGGAACCAGGGATTTAGAGTTAAACCAAAACGAACTGAACGGGTCAGGTACTGGGGAATCATCTGCTGATTTCTCACAGTTCCGATTGGTTTTAGAATTATGTACCCAATTATGAATTTTATTGAAATAAGCCTTGGATAAAGAAACACAGAGCTTAAAGCAACCCCTGAAGCTAAAAATCGATACCAGAAAAAATCGGCAAAACCTATTGCAAATTGAAGTTAAAATTGTTAAAATTAGGATCCCAAACTATGAAATCACAATATTTTAACCGAAATCAGTTTCAGCCATTTGAATTTCACATTGGAAATCAATTTTGAATTACCTCCTCAACAGACGTTTAAAAAAGATGAATTTTTTTTTACGTGAACTTTTTGATTTTCGCCGTTTTTCGTTTTTTGACTCAAACTCAGCCATTTTTGAACTTTTCGCTATAATTTTTTGTCAGTAATAGAGAACATGTCATACTTCCAGTATTTGTTATTGCTGATCATGGATACAGACATGCCTTTTAGCTTACGGGGTTGCTTTAATCTAGATCTTTAAGAATATTTCATATTTTGTTTGGATTCACTTCAATTCAGTTATAAACCCTTTGATTCTAACCAAACCGGATCAAGCCCACTTTTTCCTATTCAGTTACAAAATTCTGAAAAGCAAAACTATTTTTCAGATTTCTGCATCGACAAGTTTCAGTGATTTCCTTCTTCTCCAAACAATCAAGTGAAACCACCATGTCACGAAAAAAAACCCAACAAAACATAAAAGAGAGAAATTGACTGTAAAGAGAAGGTATGTTGCATAACTAATTGACAAGAAGAGAAGAAAACCAATAAAAAGTTCTTGTCTGTTTCTTGTCTGCTGCCATTTGTGGGTGGTTTAGAAGAACAAAAATGAGAACAGCAAAAACATCAGCCGATTTTTATGTATAAGGTAAATATTTATTTGACAGAAAAATTGTGTAGGAAGGGAGGGATGGAAAGGAGGGTAAATACGAATTTCGAAGAACAAAATGAACAGGAGCAGGAAGGAGCACAACAAACCGACCCAGCAAAAACAGCTGAGCAAAACAATGATAATCTGACCAGTTTGTAAGGGGAGAAAATAGAATTAGAAGGCAAACTGGATTCGTACCTCATGAAGAAGGGTGGTTTCTCAAATCGGACCTCCTAAGTTGTACCCAAAAATGTGAAAATAAGCAAAAAAGTTTCTGAAACGTACCAGACCCTACTTCGAGACCGATTTTAAAATTCTCAGAATTTTAAAAGTTTTTTGAAGTAAAACAAAATTTTCACAATCCGGAGTTTTCCCCTGAAAAAGGTTGTCTGGTTCGATTTTTGGGTCCATTTCAGGAAAATTTCTAGTCAATAGGACCGTGTCCGTTTCAGAAGCGTTATGAAATATGGAGGCGAACGGGCGACCCGTTGACCTGGACGCCCGTTTACCCGAACTACTATTTACCCGGACGCCAGTTCGCCCATTCGTTCTGTGAGCGGGCCAACGTGTGCCAAAAATGACGGGTAAACGGGCGGACTTTTTACAGGACAGTCTAGACCTTGAGGACCCAATATAGATGCCTATTACAGTCCGAATCCCCTTTTTGACCCAAAACTCACCCAAATGATCAATAACATCGAAAGAAGTTCGTTGCCGATAGCAATCCGCTGACATTCTCTTCTTATCTTTTTTCCGAACCTCAAAAGTTCTTCTTTTTTTCAACAATATCTAAAATATAAAAAGTGGAGGAAATAAACGGTATCCAACAAATGTAAACAACGTTAAGTGTGTATCAGAGAACATTAAATAACATGTGTTATAACTTTTTTGTGAAAACCATACGCCGAATTTTTTTGAAAGTGGATTCACCTTGAAATGACCACTTGTCATCATTGAATCTGTGTGTGTGTGTGTGTGTGAAACATATCGAAAAATGAGGCCAAACAGGTGATTGTTGTAAGGACAACAGGAGGACACAAAAAGTTGGCTATATGTAGAACAAAGAGATTGCCGTTTGAAAAAAAAAGATTTTTGAACGGGAAAAGGAAAATGTGTCAAACAACTTTTTTGAGTTTAAAATTCAAAAGAAAGTATTTTCTCCAAATTAAGTGAAAAAATTGAATGAAAAAATATCTGCTTGAGAGAGGAATCGAACCCACGACCTCGAGATTATGAGATGAGAGCGTAACCGACTGAGCTACACTTGAAAACAACTTAGCTTGTTCAACAAGTAGAAAAAAATCGCGGAATGGTTTTTTGAAAGTTTTTTTTTCAAATTTTAAGTTCAAAACCATGTCTTTCTCCCAATTTCATAATTTGAAAAAATAAAAGGAAAATCATGAGAGAGAAATCGAACCCAGGACTTCGAGATCAAGAGGCGAGAGTGTAACCGACTGAGCTACACCGGTCAAGATGTCACTTTGCTTGTCCAACATTGAAAAATCTTGTGACATTTTTTTTTATGTTCAAATTACTTTAAATTTCATATTCAAAACCAATTTCATAATTTGAAAAAAAGAAGAAATCGCCTTCGTGAGGAATCGAACCCGCCACATCGAGATTAAGAGGCGAGAGTGCAACCAACTGAGCTACACTTGATTGTTCAACATATAAAAAAACATGTTTCTTTGAAAAAAAAAAACAATAATATGATAGTATATATTGTTCATTTGTTTGTTGATTAGGTTGTTACTATTTTATTAAAAAAGTGAAAAGAAAAAAAACACAAAAAACCAGCGAATTCAAGGAAAACAACTATGTCATGAGTATGATGTTTTAACCATGTTGAACTCTTCGAAAAAATGAATAATCCGAGTGCCCTTTACGACTTTTGCAAACCATAAAAAATCATCGAACATCGAGAAAAAAACGACAAATAAAAAAAATGATGGATGGAACACATTTCCATAACTAGATGCTGTTCATATCTCACCTAATAAATCTTATATGGATTAACATAAGGAGAAAAACAGGTTCAATGTACTTGAGATAAGTAAATAAGTACATTGAATTAGATAAATTATTAGAAATAAAACAAAACAAAACGCTCTCATGGGGAATCGAACTCATGACCTTCCGATTATAGGGCGAGAGCGTAGCCGACTGAGCTACCTGGCCATGGTCACACATATTTCACTAACCTCGATGCTTAGATATTCCACGTGTTTCAATTGAAACAAACTCAAAAGAAGAAATATTTGTGACTCGAGAATATTGTTGAAATAATACCATGACTTACTGAATTCTGCGATGTATTGTCTTGACAATGAACTACCCCATTCCTCCTCTTCTTCGTTTTCTTCTCTTTCATATTCCGCTTCGATTTCTTCATTTATTTGATTGTCATCTGCCATGTCATCAACATCTGCTCCAATACTGCAAAAAAAGAAACTGTTCATTCATGAAAAACCTCAAATGGACACCTGTCCAGGTTTGAAACATTGAGTAACCCAAATAGGAGTTTGTGGATTGAAAATGATGATAGAAGAGTTAGAAAATGGAAAATATCACGAATCATTAGGAGGGCGAAGAACAATTGAGATAATTTATACTTAGAGAGAGAGAGGAGTGGTGTGCAGATGGTGGTTTCAAGGTTGAAATTCGAAATTGGTGGGTAGTATAAGCTTTGGTTTTTTATTTTACAGAGAAGGAGATTGAGGGTTCAATGAAAAGGAGGCTTTCACAAAATGATAAACATCTAGTATGTATTTTTTTTCAAAACTTGCAACTTCTGAATCGAGGTTCGAAAAATGAATGGCTGAATCAAGAACGAATCTGGACTTTTTCAACGAATTATATATCATTCGATAGATTTTTGGATGCTGATCAACATCCCGTGTTCAGTTTTTGCAAAACGATATTTCTAAAGTTGAAATTTCAGCCCTGAATTTTGTATTGCACATACGAAAAGATCTCGAAAACCAAAAAATATGCGACATTTTCCAGCTATAGAGTAATTTTTCCTTTTATAAACATCTGGATAATTATTTTTCCGACAAAATAAAGAGATCTTGTTCTAGGCAACCCTCATTTTCAAAATTATTCAAATCAAAGATTATAGAAACAACAATTACTCACAAGACAAACTCATTTAGTCGAAATAATCAAATCAAACTCACTTCTCCCACTCTTGCGCTTCTTGCTCCACTAGTTCTCCTACTTCTACTTCTCTCTGTGGCTCCTCATCAATTCCATCTTCCGGCGGACTCATGTCTCCTTCCAAATATCAAAAAAATAAAATATTTCTGAAAAAATATACAAGATGTGAAAAAAAAACTAGTTTTTAGTCAAATAGACGGCTTGAAGTACAAATAATGTAAATATTATTCATTTTTTTTCGAAAAAACAACACATCTTCCCTTACATATAAGTCAACTGTCTTCTTATCATCTGTTTACCAACAATACTCTTGTTTTTGTTTTTGTTTACTTTTTGGTTTTAAACTAAACTTGTGAAATATAGTATATTTGGGCCTGGTTAACAATATCAAACTATTTATTTCAAAAAATGACAGAGATCAGATTACAGAAGACATTCAGAAGATCATGGGAAAAAGAGACCCAGTAGGCAAGACAGGAAATAATGTTTTTTCGGGATCATTTCACCATTTTATTCAAGTTTTTCTGGTAGTAAATCGGGGTATATTGGTGTGACGAATCAATTCGGACATAATTAGGATCAACAGACTCATATTAATCAACGATGAGAAGCTACTGGAGTTGCTTGAATAGTTTTTGAGAAGGCCGGATTCTATAACACATGTCAGGTATTTCATAGCGAAGCTGACGAATGTCTCACACCGAAACTTGGACCGTACATAATGGAGGAAACCGTAAGGTTTTTCAAACAGTTGCTGGCAATAATTATGAGAAGGGTGACGTTGAAAAGAAACTCAGGTGAACCTCCGTTCGAGCTCGACAAAAAAAAGAGTTCCAGGCAAGCTCGCCAATGACATAGAAACCAATGATGTAGCGACGAGGACACGAGTTAGATTAGAGTTCGACATAGTGTGGGGGTAGATTTTTCGACTATATTTTTTAACCTTCAAAATGACAACTGTTTTCTATTGATTTTCTTTTATATCCATTCTGAAGTTCTTCTTTGCCTGTTTTTCGAAATTTTTTTATTGCCCAGTAGTTGCTGTTAAAATTAAAAAAAAAACAAATTTCTCATGAATTTGTCGAGTAGACGGTATTAAAACGAGATCGCTATTTTTTCAAATGAAAATTTCGATAGGAGATCAAAACAAAGATAAATGGAAGTCCAATTTGTTTCACTTTTTATTTTCTGTCAAAAAGGAGACTTGTCGACGACTCTCTGAGTTACCAACCAAAGAATACATTATTTTTTTTATTTTAAGCTGAACTTGTGAAATTGACTATATTTGGATCTTGTTAACAATTCCAAACCATTTATTTCGAACAAATGACAGAGATCAGATCACAGAACATATTCAGGAGATCACAGGAAAAAAAATTGACCCAGTAGGCAAGACAGGACAGGACTAAAACTACAGATTATTCAGTCAGGATCATTTCATCATTTCATTCGGGTTTTTCTGGTGGTGAGGCTGGATAGATTGGTGGGGGTCCGGCCCATTCTTCTGGCGCTTTTGTGATAATGCCGATGCGATGTTTTTGACCTTCATAGACACGACCACATGCCAATGTGAAGAAGAACTGGAAAGTTTATATTTACAATTAGATGAGAGATTTTCAGAGGAGATAATTAAGGTTTACCTGTTCTCGGAACATGCGGATGCAGACAATGGTTAGACAGGCTTCAACGATTGGGAAGAGGAGAACAAACCATGGCATGGCAAGGATTGCTTCGGTCATAACTTGGATCAATAGATTCATATTGATCAACGATGACGAGCTGCTAGAGCTGCTTGAAGAGGAGCTTGTGAGAAGACCAGATTCCATAACCCATGTCAACAGATACTTCATAGCAAAACTGACAGAAGTCATACCAAAACTTGGACCATACATGATGGAGGGGATAAGACCGTAAGGGAACAGCAACCACATATCAGCAAATGTTCCAACTGTGCGGGAAGTTGGCTTTTTCGAGTTGAGAGTTGCGCAACAGAGACAGGTTCCGAACAGACAGAAAAGGAAGTAGATGATGGTGAAGGTGACGAAGAGAACATAAGTGGCCAGGTTGAAGAGGTCAGCCGGTTCATACCACCAATCATAATCCATGAACTGAAACAAAAAAAGTTGACGTGATAGTGAGAAGAATTCGATCTATCAGACCGGTCTTATGAAATTGTTAAGAATTTCTTATTTGAACTTGAAATTCGTTGAAACAAAACATGAGCTAAATTTCTGATTTTTTTGGAAATATAATTTTTAGCCTGACTTTAGAGTCCCTAACCACTTTGAGCAGGGTATGAATCAATAGAACTGAACCAGTAGTTTTTTACATACATAAATTGAGGTCAATCCTGGAAAATACCTAGTCTGGTACAAAAAGGACTGTGAATCAATATTTCTAAAACAGGCCAGATGACTCAAAAAATACCCGATTTGAAAAAAGGAATGACCTATTTTGTCGACTTTTCCTGAAGTGGGCTGAAAACCGGACTAGATAATTTTACTCACAAAGTAACCTTCTTAGGTATCAAAATGTTTGACCGTAAAATTGTTCCAAAAATTTATTTTCCAGGTTAAGTTTTTGAAAATTTCAAAAAATTCTTTTCAGAAATCATAGTTCGATTCAGAGCTTCTCTCTTCTCCCCTTTTTCCTAGTGAGTGAACCTGAAATGTGATTTTTAGCCAGCCAGCCAGTCATAATATGTATATCTTATTATTTCGTCGAATACCTTATTAACCAAATATGTTTTTTTTTGTTTTATGAATAATAAGGAAATCATTTCGCAAAAAAACACACACACAAACAAAAATGAGCAAAAACAACTCACGTGAGCATAGTAGAGGAATATCATAAGAATGTTGAGAAATGGGATGAGAAGAAAGAAGAAGATGGCATTGAAAATGATCGAATTGGCCAATCTTGGTGCAATCGTCAAACAAATCTGCTCCAAATACACAAATACCATTCCAGCCGGGAAGACCGATCTTGTGATACATTCTACTTGTGCAGACGCTTTGACAAAATCAGTGTTTGTGATGTAGCTTGGCCAGGGTGCTTTTGTTGCGTAGGAACAGTAGGCAGCCAGATGTAGAATACCCCAAATGCTCACATTGATGACGTGCCATTTGGCAGCGGTCGCGCGGATTCTTTGACCAAAAACCGCCATGTAGAGGAGAACTATCAACACACCGACTGTGATACAACTGACCTGAATTGAGAATGCTTGGGGTTTAGAACTACGAGAAGGAAATCGGACTTACAACTCCATAAGTGATCTGATCCGCAATTGAGGAGGTTGACGAACCCATGTCTGTAATTATTAATTGAATGAAAATGATAAGTGAAGGGTAGATAAAGGTAGCTGGAGCTTTATATTTTGATTTTCGAAGGAATGCTCACGTGCTCATGACATCAATTTTTCTCTCAAAATTTGTGCACTTCTAGAGTTTTACCTCTTGATCATCATGATCTTCTCATTTTCAATCACTATTTCGCCTGAAGATAGATATAATCAGAATTTACTTTTTTTGTAGGGGATATAGTTTCTGGAGTCCTACTACATTGCTTCAAACAACCTGCATATCCAACTCATTTAATTGACAAATATGGGAAACTTGATTTTTTGGTTTTAGAATGACCCTACATACCCGAAGACGGCTTAAAAATGTTTTCTGGATGATTTCTACGAGGTACTTGTATCTAGAAAATTTCAGAGTCTCAATTCCAAAAATATTTCACTGAGAGAACTGAAAGTACAGTAACCCAATGCCAAGAAACTGATATCTATATGGTTGTTTTCTAATATCACTTAGGCTTAGATGAGGTTGTCAACAGACTTTAAAATGTCTTTCAATCGAGTTTTTTATGCTGATCAACATCCTTCACCTAACTTTTGGTGAGCTCAACGCAGAAAGCAGAAAATTGAGCTAAAAAGTTCGAAGATCTCTTCGAATTTATTTTTCAGTAGAGTGGGAGTACTAAAGGGTTCTTTGACATGAAAAGAACGCAATACGCTAGAAAGACAAAAGTGAACAATCACAATTTTCGCAGCAAACACAATTCCAACTGAATTTCTCAAAAATGGGATATAATCATCAATACGGCCTCAGATCACCAGGTTTCTTTTCTATGCATCAAAGTAACAAGCAAACAACGAAATTAAATTTAAGCTCAACCTTTCTCTCCGAATCAAAAAATATAACATGCGCTCTATTGATAATCAAGGGTGACATCAGTAGAAACCGAGCCCAAAACCTACTTTGTGGTGTACCCTTTTTCCATAATAAATACTGGTCCAATACAGTAAGAAGTCTGAGATAATCCTCAGGTTTCATATTTTTCACCAACGCTTCCATGCTAACTTATTTTTTAGTTAGATGCCAGATTAGCAAAAAAGAAAAGTCAAAAGAGAAAATATATGTTGTGATTGGTTTTTGTCGAAGTTGGTTGAGTAAGTAAATTAGATTGATTAGTGTTAGTTTTAGTTTCAAATTTGCACACGTGCGAACTTTTGACACAAAGAAAGAAACAGAAGAAGAAAGAAGTGGCCAACCCCAAAATCAGATGTCAGAACGAGCAACAAAAAAATGTCAGATAATAAGTTGGTTATTTGTCGAAGCGAGAAGAGCTCTAGAAAATGAGGGCTCTATCTACCGTATACCTTGACAACCAACAAAAAAAAGAATGAGTCGAAAAAACTTTTCCTTTTGCGCGCGCAAATAAGATTTTGCTCAAATTAAGGGGTTCGATATTTTTTTGTGTGAGTGAGTGAGTGTGTATAACAGGTGATAAGAAAATGAAAGATTTAAGCTGATCAAATTCGGCTACTGTAGAATTAGGGGGATTTTGATTTTTTGTCGAGAGGTTGCAGGTGATATTTATGAGAGATCATGGGTTTAACTCGAATCCAGGTGTTTTGAAATACCATAAACAACGGAAGTGTGTCTAGTTGGAACCCTGTTCGCTGCACAAAAATAACTGAGATTTTTGAGAAACTTCAGGAACACTGTGAGCACCAGATAAAATTGTACTCCAATACAAAATGATGGTCAAAATATAAGATGAACACGCAACGCACGGCCGCAACCCATTCGAAGACATGGGAACCGAACATGACTAGTTGCACTTTTTTATTGCTAAACTTCTCGAGTGTCTTTATTCCACCTTTAAGCTCAATTTTCAGCTTCGTTTTTGGATTTCAGAGAAATTTAGAAGCTGAATATTGATCAGAATGCAAACCTCTGTCGAATGACATGAATACCCATGTTTTAACCGTTAACGACTTGCAATTTGAAGGGGAAAAGTGAAAATGTGAACTGATTTTTCACTTCCAAGGGAGGTTCAACTCTTTCTGTTTTGACTTTTTGATCTCAGGAATAATCTATTTTAGGGAATTTTGAAAATTCATTGAGTTTTCAATACCAGGATTTTTAGTATAAGCTCTGAAACATCTGATACCATGAGTGCTGAGTTTGTTTTGATTAGGCGATATTTATCAGTTTATGTGATTAGGAAACTGTATATTCACCAATTTGCAGATAGATTTTCGACGTCATTTTCATCGGATACGCTTCAGAATTTCAGTCAATTGAGAATGTTGCAGTACGCTCACCAAAAAAAAAATTCAAAAACCATCTCGATATCCTTTTCCCAAGTTTTCACCTCTGATTAACTAAGTCATCTATCAATAATAATGATTTGTTTAAATTTCAAAAATGAAGAATAAGATAGTCCGACTTATTCACTTAAAAACTTTTCAGTAAATGATGGCACGCAAGTTCATATTTGTGCTTCAAGGGATTTCAGGTCAAGTTAATTTAGAAACTTAATTTTTGACTTTAAGCTTGAAAATTTGAAAAGTCTTGTTCCTGACCTGATTTTCTTATCTCGATCCACTTTGATATACTTTTCATATCACGAGCTTGTTTTATTTCTGGCTTCAGTTTTAACCCAATTCAGCACATTTTTTAAAAGATCCCTGAACTTTATCTTTTTCTATGACTAATCTTAACACTTACAGTAATCTTAGCATCACAGGTGAAAACTTTAATAGAATTCATTTTTGTTATTTTTCTCAAAACAGGTGAAACGTTTTTCAGTTTTTTTTTTCAATTCTTTGAATCTAAGCTGTGAGACCAAAAACGAACGTGGTTTCCTTGTCGAATTCTTCGGCGTCCAATTCTTTGGTGGTGGATATTTGGTGACATTCAATGGTGCTACAGTAGTACTACTCAACGTCGAGAGAATCGTAGTGGCGATAGTTGTTATAACTGCGTTCGCGATTGTTGTTGTTGTTTCAGAATCGGATCCATCCGAAACAACAATCGGATCACTCATCTTCGCAAGGTTTACTGACTGACAAAATTATTAGATTATGATCAGAAAAACAAAGAGAAAGAAAGAGACAAAAGAGCATGACACAGTGTGAGTGATAGAAATGAAAAATTCGATTAGAAAAAATCGAGCAGCTGGAAACATTGATGTTTGAATTGACTCTAACATTATACATATCATAATAAATGGGTTGTTGAATGAACAAAAAAACGCAAAACTCAATAAATAACAATTCCCCGGTTGTTAGAAGAAAAAAGAAAACAAAAAAGCTGTGATTAGGAAAATACATATGTATAAGAGACTGAAAATAATGATAATTTCAAATACTAACTAGTATATGATTAATTTAATATGCTCCAATAATTTCTGATCGTGAAAAAGTGGAAAGGTGATAAAAACAAGAAAAGAGATTATTGATCAGCAACATGGAATTAATCATAGGTTGAAGAAGTTCATGGAAAACTTTTCAGATTTTATAAAGATATGGTGAAAAGACTTGCTCTCAAACGAAATTTCATTGAACAAGGAGATGGTGTGAAGAATAAAGATTTGAGGCTGATCAACATCCGGTATTCAGCTCCTGTCAGACCCAATCCTCAATACACAATTTTCATCCTGGAAGTTTACACTGGAAAATATAAAAACTTCTTGGAAAAGGTTCACAAAATCATACAAACATATTGAAACGCTTTTTTTGCTGTTTTACAGTATGTTTGTTGTTCGCTTCAAAATATCTTTGGAAAATATTGTTTACCTTTAATTTTTCCTTTGTTTGTTTCAAAAAATATCTCGAAGCGAATATCAAGCATACTGTTAGCCAGCGAAAAAGACATTTGATTATTTTTCTCATTTTTTGCCCATATTAGCTGAGCTATACTATAACTTTTTTGCCCTCAAAATCGTGTTTATAGGGGCTCACTTTCCAGCTGACAAATTTGAAATCTTTTTCGTACATCTAAAATCGCGTTCAGAAAATCTGCATACGGGATGTTGATCAACATTCAAAAATCTATCTAATTAAATATTTCTCATCGAAAATCTTCATGTTTTTTGAAACCATTCCCTTGTAAGATAAACTTGACAATTGCCTACGCTTTAAAAAATTCAACAAAATGTTTTCTGCAGAGTAAATTTTCAACAAAAAAAAATGCTGGAAAAAAAAAACTATGTGCGTGTCGAAATGAGAATGTTTCTGAAATCAACCCGAGTTCTGTGGAAAATCAATAACTTTCTGGTGAAGAAAAACTGGGCAGAGCATGACTTACTTTTCCGAGGAAAAATCACGTTTTTATTGTTTTCTTCAGTTTTGACATTTTGTGCAACAGAGCTAATTACTCAAATTATTTTGCACTTACTACTAGGCCTGAAACAAAAACCAAAAAAGGCCCACAGATAAGACGTATAATAGTCTCAATCCGGTTTGATCTGCCAAATTTTATGGGAAAAAAAATTTGGCCGCTAAATGAAAAATAAAATTCATATTTTTCTAGCACGTAAGGGATATTAATTTAAGAACGAATGAGTCCAAAGAACAGTTTTTGTAGATGGGTTCTGAATTTACAGGATTCTTTATCTTCCACAGGGATGGTCATTCTGGCCGGTCCTCAACATGGCTTTGGAGTGGTCATGATGGTATCGTGTTAATTTTTAAATGCATTTTTTCGAAAAAAAAAATAGGAAAAACTTTAAATCAAAAAAACATAGCAAGAACAAAAGTCTTACTTTTGTTTTTGAAGCAATGCTGGTTTGCCAGGTTAATTATTTTGAAAAGCCCAATTTTTTTTTCGGAAAATTATGGCTTTCCAAACGTAAGCTATTCTGAGGCCGTATTAAGGCCAGAATGTCCATCTCTTATTGTCCATTAGAACTGCAAAGAGTACGGTACAAAACAATACGGTATACAGATGAACATTTCAACGAAGTGAGAATCTGTTTACGGATCCGAATATTGCCAAAACAGTTCTTAGAACTACAGAAGTTAAGTTTCAAACAGTCTAATAAAATATGACACTCATTGGAGCGCATGTTACAATTTTAATTTTGAGATATACTTCAATCGCTACCTCGTGATTATTGTAGTTTGAATTTTTTCTTCTGATTTTTGTATTAACTCAATCCGTAGAATCAGATTTTGAAATTAGTTCCAATTACAAATACAAATCGACTGTTTTAGGTAACCTGATTAAGAATTTTCCCGGTTTGTTTCAAACCACCCAGTTCCCCCATTCTGCCTCAAAACTAACCTCCGTCTCCGTAATCGTCGTAGATAATCGTCGCAACCTTATCAACAATCGCAAGTTGAGTATTTGGCACAAAAAGAGCAAGTAAAAGGAGGACTATCGAAGTGCCTCCTTTTGTCGTCAGAAGCCTCATCGATCTCTTCTCTCGTTGTCACCAAATCACTGAAAGAAAAATGAGAAAGACGTCTTGTGTGAGCTTCGAGATATTGAAACTGAGATTTTTCGAGAACCTATTTTTCAGCTGCTCAGACAGGTGATGTTGAGGTATACTGTAGAATATGTGTGACTATGACTATCATGGCGCTGATGTATGGCTCACTCACCTGCATCCTTTTCAAACCAATTTTCAGCTAACAACTGACTGCGTTCAAAAACCCATTTCATAGAAAAAAAAAACAATAAAAGTAATAATAATAATATATTATGCGATTATAATCAAGTCGTGACTGATTTAAAACCGACGACAAAACTTAATATGTTTCCTGTTTACCCAACTACTTTATCCATGTATAAAAGTGACCCCTACCTACCTATCTATCTATCTATTTATCAACAATTCAATGAAACTACTCTTATTATTTTTGTTGTTCGTTTCATTGGTTGGAGCAGTTTATGATTGGAGAGATGGACAACTTCCATTGGAGAGATTAGTTTCGTCGAATTATGTGCAAGTCAATAAGAATACGGTATGTACTTACATATAAAAGCTGATGGGTTTGAAATTTGATTTTTTGTTTTGCAGGCTTCGAAGAATGAACCAACTGTTAAGAAGGAGAATTGAATAGAGGATATATATATTATAGATTGTGGAAACAAGCAGGAATTACATAAATGGGTTTTATTTGTTTTGAAATAATAAATTTTTTATTATGCCTTAAAGATGTTGCTTTCTGAATCGGACCTGTTGAGGTCCGATAGAATGGGGCCTAAAATCTCATTGAATCAGTCAATATCCAAAAAGTTTTCGTTAGCAATGAGCCAAGATTAGGCTCTTTTCGACCTCCGGTCTGATTTTTATCCGTCAAGCTGAGCAAAAAACTGAGAATTTTGCTACTGGATCACCAAACAAGATAATCGAAATATTTTCCCTCATTTTGCACCGCGTATGTACGCTCTTTTGAAACTTTTTTTTTCACTCGTCGTGTTAATCAACGAACACCTACAGTTCTTCATAAGGTTCGATGTGCGCAGATTAAAAAAAAGTTTTCCTTTAAATAATAGAAAAATCGTTTAGAAATTCTGTATTTGATGTCCGATTTGAGAAAAAAAATTTTAAACTAGTGTAAGATGTTAAAAAGATGAATTTATCAATTTTTCAGATCTCAGATCAATACATAGAATTTCAAAATAGAACAATATACAGTTTTTATTACTTGCAAAGGTGATTTTGTTGAGCATCATATAGAAATTGAATCGAATCATTTGCTCTGACTTGCCAAACTGGAATGCCTAGCTGAAAAAAAAATATCATGTCTCACAGCAGTTGAAAATTATAATCACTCGTCTAGCAAAATGAAACGGATTCAACGAAGTGACATAAATCAGCTGACACTGTTCGCCAAATCTTTTTTGAATAGTTTTCCAGACACATTTTTTTCTCTTGTAACACGTTGAATAAATATTCTCGATTGGAATTGCCGAAGAATGGCCAGACACAAGAAGTTGGGCAGCCATATATACAACTCCTTCATCGCCGATCACAACATTCGCATAGTTTTTATATTTTGGATTGGATGTTCTTCTCTTGACCAGATCCAGTGATTTCTGAACACATCTCCATCTTTGATGATATATTTCTTGACATTTCCGAGCAGTTTGGCATAGTTCAACTTCTTGTTCGATCAGCCCACATTTTTCGAGAAGTTCTAAAAATGAAACTGGTTCTTTTCATTATGTCACTCGTCTATGTTTTACCTTGATTTAATATCGATTTTTTCTTCTTGACCCCATTCGAAACATCATCATAGAGCTTTTTCAGAGAATTGTATTTTTGAACGATCGATTCCCCGTAGTATCTTTCATATATGGAAAGGGGATTCATAACATTGATCACATTTTTTGCTCTCTCTCTCCCTCTCTCTCTCTCTCTGTCTATCGATTTGTCTTTTATTGTTTGAAGGTGGAGTGAAGAAATTTAAATAAAACAGCATATTTGTAAATTTCAGAAAAAGACATTGTATCTATAAATAATGAAAAACAAATCTTAATTTAGCCTCAAACCCCTACGTTTCTTGTTGAATTTTTACTATAACTGTTCCGAAACAATTCTATAGTGGATATTCTATTGACAAGTATACAATTTTCATAGCTAAATTCATCTAAACAGTTAAAAAATCAAAACAAACGAGAAAGTAAACTGTTTTGGAAATGAACAGTCTAATTTTTGAATTGCAAACAGCGCATGTTTTTTTCTCGAGAGAACACACACACAGAATTGGCTGATGCGCCTTTGAAATTACAGCACATTTTTCTCTTTTTTTCTGTTCTTGAGATATTTCACCCAATCACTTCTTGGATTTTCAATTCGAAAAATTATTTCAAAATGACAAAGAGTGAACATATGAAGAAATTGATTTTGAGTCTAAATTTAATGTATTTTTGAGATCATCAATAGTGCACATATTCCAGATTTTATTTTCGAAATTATATACCTTGACAATAAAACGAGTATTCGTCAAGTTGGTGTAATCGCCGCAGATTTTGAATCCGATTTGATATCCTCGTTGATAATTGTCAAACTGTTATATATCGAAGAAAATATTATCAAAGAAATAAGACAAATCAGAATTGTAATAAGAAGATATATCGAGTAGGTATCCAATGGAGAATCAAATTGTTTACATATTGAATGAGCACATTCCGAGTAGCCGGCAACTATTGATTCACGCGGAAAATCAACAGCGGTTATGTTTTTCTGAAAAAAAAATTGGCGGTTTGGGCAGAGCTGTACTTTAGGGTGAGCCTATTATTTTCAGAACCAAACATAAAAAAATAAACATTGTTGTTACTAACCGAGAAGGACCGTTTATCATCAAAAACATTTGCTAAATTTGCTCAAAAAAAGTTGAGCCAAAATTTGGGGTCAAACAAACTACTTTGTGCCGACGATTTTTTTTTGTGCCTTACTTTGTGCCGACGATTTTCACAACAGTATTTAAACTTTTGATAATTGAATGTTATACTAAATTTTTTGGCTCATCACTATTCAATATGAAGACTCACAAGGGAATGTTTTGAGGAAAATATGGAGTTTTTCGACGAGACGTATATCATTTTATAGATCTCAAGACGCTGATTAAGAATCCGTTATTAATTTTTGCCAAACGCAATTCTCAATGCCCAAATTTCAGCTTCAAAGTTTTCAGACAGAAAGTTAGAAAACCTGTTTAGAAGCGATTTTGAGGACTAGGACCTAACTATGGGGTTATGAAAAAGATCACTGGAATATTCATTTTTTTTCAAAAGCCTCAAAATTAGGCTGAAAATTTCAGAACATGGAAATCCTTTTTACAAAAACAGAAAAACCGAACGAAAACAAGCCCATGTAATATTTTAACGTGTTTTATTTTTTTTTTTGTTTCTCAGTTTTTCATTTCTTTTTGTTGCAGAAGAAAAAAATGCAAATTTGCTAAAAAATGTTGAAATTATTCATTTTTATGCAGAACAAACTGTCTAGATATTTTCAGGACAAAAAGTTGCCCTATAGAAAAGTTACACAATCCCATTTTTGTTAGTTTTTGATAGTTTTTCGAACATTTTTTGTATTTTCAGTGTAAATTTCAAGGCTGAAAATTGCATATTGAAGATTGCGTTTGGCAAAACTGATAACATATATCTTAAAATCTGCAAAATTATATATTTCTCGCCGAAAAACCCCACATTTTCCTGAAACCATTCCCTTGTCAGAAAAAAACTCACTGTAATTTTATCGATTGCTTTTTCGAAAAAACCTACAATACGATCATATTGACCCTTTAGTTTAGTTTTGAAAATACTCTCTTGGTTAACCATATTGATATTATCGATAATGCTTTTATATATTTCACATTGTTCCAAAAATTTTTCTAATCTTATGCAATCCAGGTAAAGTTGTTTTTGTATTTGATACAGAGAAGTTTATTTTTTATCTATACATTTCTTCCCAGCCAATCCATTTAATTTTTGATAAACTTGTCTGATTGTTTCCAAATCTTCTGAGAAACTCGAAGGTAAAGGATATGTGGTGACTGGTGGTATGTAAAAGGCCAACGCCTTTTTCTCGTTTTCTTCTATTTTGAGATTGTGACTTATTTCATCTCGATTTATCAATGGGAATATTCGATCAAATACTGTCGAATTAGACGTTGCACACAATGAAAACTCTCTATTTCCATTGGAATCAGGTAATGGAACAGTGAAGTTGGCAACTCCAAATGTATCATTTTTGAGTGGACAATCGAATTGTCCAACAGTTCCTATTGATACAATCAATACAATAAGACCAGATATAATTGTCAAAATGGCAGTGATACAAAACAATATGGATATTAGTTTAGAAGGAACACTCTCTTGACCAAAAAGTGATGGACGGTATAGGGTAATAATGGTTATAATTGACATAATTATGAGCAAGATACTTACAACATTGACAAGGAGTTTAACAATATTCTCGGTGACCCAAAAAGTCGCCAATTCTCTCATTTTCCGGCCCCATTCTTGTTCAGTTTCGTCTGATTTGCTGATATCAGTTTGAAACTTCTTGACCATTTCCTGAAATATATTCGGTTTTGTATCAGTGTTCCGAATCGGGCATATTAACGGATGAATTCACGAAACAAAAATCCACAGTCAAATATTCGAAAACAAGATGATTCACAGAGTAATCCATTTTTCTTTTATTTTTTTTGACAGGGTGAGACTCAATCCCAACTCAAGTCAGAACAAATCTTGGACCAACTGATCTATCCGGATTGAAAATTGGCTCGACAAGTTTCAATCCGGGTCACATTTCCGATCCGACCCGATCCATTTTCGATTCTGATCGGAACGAAAAAATAAGTGGGAAAATATTGTGACGTGAAAACGAATTTTTAAAATTAATTTCTATTTTTTTTAAAATTAGTTTTATTTTTTAAATCGTGAAACTAACTTATTCAGTTCATTTCGAAAAAAAAGTTACCATCCGAATTTCGATCCGGATAATGACCGGAACGGGAACGTGATCCGGGTTGATTGGATCGGATCAGAATAGGAAGGAACCTCATTGAAATGGAGTCGGGCCATGACCCGGCTCGCTCTGAAACGGATCGAGAGTTTTACTTTACATAACCGATTTTTCTTCATACTGCTAAACTTTTTCAAGAACACACATGTTTTTCTCCCGTATCTACTAAATTCTTTTTTTTTCTGTATCACGTTCTTATCCGGTTTTCGGTTTTTTTCACTAGACCAAAGTATGTACTCGTCCACGTTGCCCTAGAAAAAAAAACCAAAAACCTGATGAAAACGTGGTTCGAATAATACGGATTGAAATTCTTTCTTTATTTAAATCAACCCCAGAATGTTCTATTGTTTTTGATTTTTTAGTATAAAAAATTTATTTTCCAATCGGCTAGATTCCTTCAACTCCAAAAACTTACATGCATTTTTTCCAGCCTATCTTTGATCATACTTTTCACAAATTCCAGTTTCTCTTGTTCATCAGCTATGATTTTCAAATTATTCTCCATGGTTCTCATGTCTTTATCCACAATAGCAAGAGGTCCCATTACGATCCCTATAGCAGTGTTCATATTCACTGCTCGCGCATGAAATTGATCTTCAGTTATATAAATTTTTTCACCACATTTAAAGGGAAGAACCTTATTCAACTCAACAACATATTTTGATATATTTTGGGTGCGTTCGACAGTTTGAGGAAATATAGGCAACTTTTTTTCCCTCCACTCCTAAAAAAACACGTACTGTCGATAATAAATTTATATAATATACGATGTGTTCTAACCCAAAGGTTCGTGGCGAGACCATTCTCATTAGAGCGCCTTTCCCTCATACGTTTTCAAAAAACAAGACGTCTTCGAAGAGCGAAGTAGGGCATTTCTTCACAGCGTGATATTATGATAGTTGTCTTCTTTTTTTTTTTGAAAAGTTTCAAAACTGGATTCGATTTAGAGTATGCCGACATTTTTCTGATAATTTCTACTCACATAATCTGATTTTTCGAATCCAACTGCAGTTCTATAAAGTGAAATGGTATGACGGGGCATTTACCGTATAGCCAACATTGGTTTTTCCATCAACGACCAGTCCAAACTGTCAAATGATATCCTTTCCACATAATGTTGAGCTTTGAGTAGGATTGAATTCGTTTCTGAAACCAAAAAAGTTTTATAACAAAAGTATTACAAGGAAAGCACATAAGATTAGCTGACTACGGTATGAGATCTGAGTTTCATATGTTGGTCAACATCCTATATCTAACTTTTTCTGAGTTTCGGACGTAAAACTAAAAGTTTAGCGCAGAAATCGCTCTGAAAACGTCGAATTGAGGTGCGGACTAGGTAATCTGGCTTTTGACTGCCTGCTATATGTTGTGTGTTTCTTTATCGTATCTCATCTCTTCAAAATCAAATACGTAAATACGAAATACGGTCGATTCGATACCAATTAACACGATTTTCTCAACAAAAAAGCTGTAAACTTTGCTCTAATTTTTAATTTTAAAGCGCTTTTTGCTGTTTTCCGTTATTTGACTCAAACTCAACCGTTTTTCAATTTTTTGAAATAATTTTTTTCTCCGTAATGATAATCAGTATGTGTTACTGTTTATCATTTATATAACCATGCCTTTTAGCTAATTTTGTGTAGACGGAAACTGAAGTTTTCAGACAATCACAACTTTTCTCACAGATCCATTGGGAAACCCAAATGTTTGAAGAGACCTTACAGTCACCATACCCCCTCACTAAAAAAAGTTGATCAACTTTTTAAGTGATCGCAAAAAAAGGTTCCCTTATTAGTGTAACATACATGTGATTTTACTCTGATGACATGAAAAATCTAATTGTAAAAAAAATATTGTCCTCTTCGGAAAATTCGGTCCACTGGTTATGAACAGTATCTCAGCCATACAAACTTCAGTCATTACCAAGCTTGGTCTGAAACGGAACTTTTTAATTACCTTCCGGGTCCCAAAAACTCTAGTTTCTTTCATTCTCATTTGCCTCTCTGGAATAAAATAGCAAAAACTCTATCCCGTTCTGGTCTCTCTTTTGATATCCTCTCATTTCTTAAATCTCTCCCTTAAAATTCATTTTACTCCTAACTTCTAGTCATGCTCTCTTTTCTCTTGCCCCATTTGTATATATTTTTATTGCCCAAATTTGATCTACCGCGCTCTTGCAGGCGCACTTGATCATCTTATGTTTATCTTCTCTATTTTACTACATTTTCTCTCGTTTAACACGTGAATATTCTTATTTCCTTTTCATTTTTGATGTAGTATACTAGTTCGAATAAATAAAATAATAAACAGTATAATTCTCACCCTTGACAGCTTTATCCAGTTTCAAATCATCTTCCCCATGTTTAGTTAAATTTATTGCAATAATAATACCCAAAAGTGAAATTATAAAACCAGTCAAAATACATATCCAAATCAATCCATTTTTTGAACCAAATTTGCTTTTTGGTAGCAATCTTCCAGGATTATAGAAAGCTAAAGTAATCAGGGCCAAAATAATGGCGAAAACGATCAAAACCGCAAAATCCATACCACCGAATGAACGTTTTGTAAATAATCAGGGGTGGGCATTTTGGCCTCAAGTTGGCCTCAAGGTGGTTCACGTTCAAAAAAACCATGGTTGGCCCGCTCAGGTTGATTATTCAAGGTGACTCAGTTGGCAAGCCAACATGAATTTAAAAAATACACGCGACCCTTATTCATAACAATATTTTTGTTCATTTCGATTATTTTTTTCGAATTTCAAAAAGTGTATCATAACAACTGACACGTTTAGTTTGCAAAGAATATAATCGTGAACTTTTTCATTTTCAAAAATGAGAATAGAGTCCTGAAAAAAGCCAACATTTCTCACTTGAGGCCAGCTTGGAAAGCCAGGGTGGCTCAAAAGCCAAGTTGAGCAGAAAAAAAGCTGAGGGCCAGGTTGAGGCCAGCCCAGATTGCCCACCCCTGTAAATAATTGATTACTGTCTAAGAGTTACCTTTACTGTAGATAAGGTCACGAGCAAATGAAGAAAAATAATCCTGAACAGTCCCAGAATGGATCTTTTTCCTGAAAATGTCAGGCTGAAATCGATCTAGATTTGAGAAATTATGTCTGATTAAGAGATAAGGAAACATTTAAACAAGAAACACATTTATAATTGATAAAAACAAAAACAAAAGAAATTTAAATATTATTTTTGAAACTGCCATCTTTTCCTTTTCAATTCACTCCTCCCATTCCGAGTCCGAATCGTCTTCTTCGTCACCAAAATCTACGAAAAAGTAGGAATAAGTTCTCAAGACGGCAATCATCAAAATGACGGCAGCAACAGATCCAGCCAGGAAGATGAAGATGATTGTTTTGTAGTTGGCCATCTCGTTTTCGATCGCGCCGCAAATCACACCTCGAATTTTTGCGAAACTGTGGACAATTGATTTGCAAGACACATCAACTGATAATACCTTTCTCTGTAAAAATAAAATTGTAAACACCGAAAAATCTAGGTGATATTCATTTTCCTCAATTCTCATTCTACATGCCACTCATTTTTACTAAGTTTTGAAATTTTATTAGGATTTTCTAAATAATTATTCAGAATTTTAAATTCCCTCTAATCTTGTGTGCAAACACCACACTCCGCAAACATCGAAATGATGACATAAAATTCGACGCAATATTTTTTTAAATTTCTCTTTTTTGTTGGTTAAAAAAAAAGAATGAAATATGGGTTTTGACAGGTTTATCTTTTTTTCAGAAAATAACTCACAGTCAATTGATCAACAGATTGGACCAATGATGCCGAAATATTCGCATATGATTCGTGAATGATTGGTGACATATCGTTAGCTTTCAGGCTTGTGTTCTTGATCAAACTCTCAACTTGTTTTTCAAACTTTGAATTAGCGTCGATGAACCGCTTGATATTTTTGAGATATGTGTTGATATCTTGTCGTTTAGTTTCATCCAAATCGCTACAATTGTTTGATTGCAATGCATCCAATTTCACATAAAACTTCTCCAAGTTTTTTAGTCTATCTCCAAATTGAGTCGATCCTCTCAAATTGGCATCCCATTCTTCCAGCAACCCGATCATATTCTTCTTTCTTTCATCAATGCGAAGATTTTGGCTTATCAATGGAGCTGGCAATATCTCTTTTTCCATGAATCCGAATATCGTTTGGTCTTTTCGAGGACAAATTTCGATTTTGGCATTTTGGTGAACAAATGGAGACAAGAAATCACGCGATCCGAAATTGATCTTCAAGGCGCATTCGTTTGTTCCATAGTATCCGATTGATGTGAAAAATAACACAATTCCGGCGATTATTGTGATAAAAGTTGTCATATCGGTGGAGTCGTCCAATCTATTCGCCGAAGTGATAGTCCCTCCAAAGAAGATGATTGAAATTATACCAATCGATGACAATACGATGAACGAAGAGCATGTCAAAATCACTGTTGTCTTGATTATCACAGCATATGTCATCGTTGGCATGTTTTCAACCAATCTCCTATGGACTTCGGTTTTGCGCGATTCCGATTGTTCAACACCCTCTCGAATTCTGGCCAGCAAGTTCTGAAATTACGGTCTTTTGTTTTTGTTAATTATAGGATTGTAGGCTCATTCGACTGAAAAACAACACACTATTCCGATGTTCTTTCAAAAAAATTTTACCTTCATTGCATTCAATCGATCTTGCATAATCCGCTTGATAAAATCCAATTCTCCACGATTCTTCAGAATGTGTCTCATAGAAATTCTCAGAGTTTTAGTCGAATCTTCCAAACTTTTTGTGAACTTTGACACGTTGATCCTTTCCTCCAATGTGTTGTTGACCCATAAATTGATGTTGGCCGAATCCAATCCTTCATTTTTATCACATTCAACCAGAATCAAATCGATATCATTCAAGAATGTTTTGTAGTCGGTCACTTTCTCTGCCATTTCCTTTGCCTCCTTACGAAACTCCTCGTCCTCCTGAAAAAAAAAACCAAACTAAAATAACGAAAAAAAGTTTTTCTAGGAAAATTCGGGCTTTTTTTTGAAGAAAAAAATTCGAAACTCATTTCCGAACACTGAACAGACAAATCTTAGCAGAAATTAACTCGATTCGGATCTCCAGAAACAAACTAACCTCATACATTTTCATCCAATCATTATCATCAAGAAGATCCGAGATACTGGCCTCAATTTCATCGGCGAATACCGACCAAAGCCGTTCCCCATCCTTCCATTCCCACTTGGCCAAATCGATTGAATCCACTCTCGCCTGAACCTTTCCAATAATCGAAGTGATCTCTGAAAAATAACAATAATTTACAGTATATAAAATATATTCTTACTCGACATCCTGTTCTCGATTGATTCAGGTTTTCCAGGTTCGACGGCAGTAAGTTTGAAGATAGTACCAGCAGATCCAATGATAATCAGCATAAGTGGCAAGATCAAGAGCAAGGCGAACTTCTTGTGACGAATGTTGGAAGTGATGTCAGTCGATCTTCGCAAATGAACAAAGTTGATCGCAAACACAGTCAAGATGGTGATAACACTTGCAATCGCAACTTGTTGATTTGAAGATGGCAAATCGACCAAGTATTCGATGAGCAATCCGCCAAAAATGTGGCAGATTTCGACTAATCCGAATAACATATCCATGACGTCTGCAAAGGTTTTCATAATTAAATCATTCCAGGTCTGATATAATAGAACCGCCCATCCTCAAACTCACTTTTGGCGTTGCAATTGATTAATCGGCAAATATCCAATCACTTCCTGTTGAAACTGTTTTCGAAAAATGATGCAAATTCGATGACGTTCAATGCCACGTATTGCCACGAAAAGGTCACGTTTTTATTTATTTTTATTGTTCACGTTTTTGTTCTTTTTTTAATTTATTTAATTGTTCACGTTTTTGTTCTTTTTAATATTTACTTTAATTCTCACGTTTTTGTTCTTTTTTATTTATTTTATTTTTCACGTTTTTGTTCTTTTTAATTTTTACTTCAATTTTCACGTTTTTGTTGATTTATTTATTTAATCTGGTGATATTGTGGATATAATATCCATTTGTTTCAAATACGTTGGATTACAACGTACAAGAAAATGAGAATAAGTCAGATGAATACAGGGATTAGTGAATCTAACCCGAAAGAAGTTAGCGCGAGTTTACATTCCAATACTAACCTATCATCTGTTTTAAATCGTATTTTTTAAAGAACAAGTTCTATGTACAAAAAAATTACGTCTAATTTTCCACTTGGGAAGTGGATAGTGATAAGGAGATTTAAGTATACTTCTTGTTATCGGTAATCATACAAATTATCCGTGCAGAGATTTTTTTGTGATTTACATTGATTAAAAAATTTTTATCCAGAATAATTCTATTCTTTGAACTTATGAGACCGAATTTCTCGTTTCTCGAAAGATACCCAGTCTACTTTATTTCGTAAATTTAAAAAACTATTTATTCAAAAGTTTGTGAAAGCTAGACTGAAGGTTGATTTTGAAAAAAAAATCTAAAACTGTGCACAAACACACACGCACATCAAACATGACGAATAAAATAATACACATTTAAAAACCATGTATTTTATTAAAACAATTATTAGAAAGTAAGCAATCAACTGAGCCAACTTGGTGATGCAACTACAGTAACCATTGCACCATCCGATTTGATAGCTGGTGATAATGCATATGGTGAAAGAATAATAGCTGTAACGTATTGAGGAGAAAGAATCTGTGGGGAAAGAACAAATGGAGATAAGACCAGAGGTGATAACAACAGAGGGTTAAGGATAAGAGGAGTAAGAGCAAAAGGCGAAAGAATCAACGGAGTCATAACTTGAGGGGAAAGAATAAAAGGACACATAACCATAGGGGAAAGAACGAAGGGATTAATGACACCTGGACAAAGAATAATTGGAGAAAGAGCGAGAGGGGAGACGATAACAGGGACAAACATGAAGGGATCGAGGATAAGGGGGCTCATTAAACGGGGAGAAACTATGACTGGAACGAATAACCAGGGGGAGAGAATGACGACACCATAAATAGCGGGAGATTGGATGAGAGGGACAAAGAGGATTGGGGATAAGATGATAGATTGGGAAACACCTACGGGGTCATTGATAAAGGCTGTATTAATAATTGAGGAGAGAACCACGTCTTTTTGGCGAACCTGAAACGAAAAAATGAAGACCAGAAATGTGTAATAGGTCAAGCATGTGGCAGAGAGAAAAATATATTTTATTCTGAACACAATCGGAATTTTCTCTAATCTGTGTTCAATTTTTAAATTAGGGTAAAAATTGAAAGGAAATAAAACCATTTAAATGACCCCTATTATTTTGTTAAACTGGAGTTCATCACCTAAATACCCAATTTTTCCAATTTTCAAAACATGAAAATTTCATTTACGAAAAAAAAATTCGGAATGAATTCAAAATTTGATTACTTTTGTGCGTCAGAGTGTATGCAGTGTCAACACGTGGCATATTATTTCACGTGAAAATAACTTTTTTCGTTAATTCATGAAAATTTTGAAGAAATATTTTGGGAAAATGAACAAAAATTTTGTAAAAACTGAAAAATGATTCGCAACTGTCTAGGTGTCTTCAAGATAGTTGAAAAATAATAAAGTACAGGACAGTTTGGAGGATCAAACGGGCCCAATTTTCATCCTGTTTGAATGATAGTTTCGGAACCAAACAAACCTCGAATTTCAATTTCTTATCAGCGACTCCTTTGATGTTTGAATGCATTGTTCTTGTTAATTCAGCCTTTGTCATATTTTTATAAGTTTTGATAAGTTTTGGATTTTTGAACACCGACTTTCTCCCGTATACCAATTCTATTTGTTTAGGTGACATGATGGTATATCCAGTTCTATTGAAATCTCTCAACTGATCAATTGTGTATGTTTTATCCAACTTTTCGAAAAGTTCAATTTTCTTGGCTTCGTTCGGATATCTTTCCGTGATATTCTCTTTCGTGAAATACAATGGTTGTCCATCTGGACCTCTTCCCATCGCATCGTCTTTCAATCGTTGTTCTTTCACTATTTTCTCTTCTGCTTCTTCGACGGCTTCGGCTACTCCAGTTGCTTCGACGAGAAAATCGACAAAGTTTTGAGAATCAACATCACCCATTGTTGAACCGAGAATATTGACTAATGACGTGTTTCTCTCGAGAGGACTTCCTTCGCCGTGAAGAGAAAATAATGACGGAGAAAAAATGTCGATCTGCAAAAAATTATTTGGACTTGGGGTCCTGTAATTGTGAATGCATATTTTTGAACTTGAGCGGTCCTCGGATTTTGAGTTCACAAATTTTACTTCGGAAATCAACAGAAACTTCTGAATCCGACCAACTGAATTGGATTGACCTCGAACTTTTTTCTGTTCTGAAAACATATGTAGCTCTTGTCTCAAAAAAATCTGGAATTTAAAGAGCTATGTCCTAATAATCAGAGAATTTCAGTATATTTATTTCCATCAAAAACCTCAAAATAAAACTTCAACATTTTGCAATCCTTTTAGAAATTTTATTTTTATTTTTTAAACCCTAGGTTTTGTTTTCGAGTCTCGTCCAATTCAGCTTGAAAAATGAGATTTTTTAATGTTTCGAAAATTATTTTCAGAAGCAAGATACCATCAGATGAATCATAGGAACAGTTACGAAAATTTAGAGATACCCTCCGACTCACCACATTGTCGATAGCCTTCTCCTCCTCTGGAACAATTCCGAAAAACGTTGGACTAATAATTTTCACAATTTTCTTGTCGAAATCAGTCGTATTTCCACCACCTAATTGTAACCCAATTTTCGCCGCTGAAAACCACAATTTTCAAATTTTCTTCTTGCTCGAGAATAAATTACTTACCTTGTCGAATCAACTCAACTGGAATCATCATAACCCTTTCCTCTTCTGTCATATTCTGTGTTTTCTGATGAAACATCTCCCTCAATTCTTCGTCTTCGATAACCTTTTCAATACTTGCGAATTGTTTCATATTTGGATCTCGCAATCCTTTGACTCTTTCATGACTTTCTCTTCGATATTTCAATCTTTTTGCACCTTCTTCGAATACTTTCATTCGTTTTCTTGTCAAATTTTCAGCTTTTTTTTTCTGTTTCAATATATCTGCCTCTTTTTTGATTCGATCAATAACAACTTGCCATTTTGTGATTTTATCCTTCTTTTTGATTATTTTCACAGCGTTTGTTAGATGTTTTGTAATGACTGCAAATGGTGATCGATCATGTTCTGTTTTCAGTTTGTAACTATCCATTGTCTTCACTTTGATACTTCTTTTCGTCCTAGTTCTAAAAGATCCAATCCATTTGTTACTCTTCTTTGTTTTACGTGTTTCTAGAAGTTTTTAGTTGAGTATCTTCAAGGATAATAAAAGTAGACTCACTTTTCTGGAAGTACTTTCTCCTTCTGTACCATTTGTTTTTAACACTATCATCTTCCAATTCAACAAGACACCTTGCATGAGTCACAACATCGTCTGCTTCCGATGAACATAATTCGTGTTTTTTGCGATCTTTCGAACCAACAAGGGGTAATCTAGAAAATGTGAATGGTGAATTTTTGAAGAAACAGGGTTGTAGAAATGCAGCAGATGTTGAACTTTCTGAATCGTATGCTTGAATCAGGCAATTCGTTGGATGCTCATGTCTACTTCAGAGGCTAAGAGAGATAAGACTGTCCAATTCAGATGAATCGTTGAAGTAACAAAGGGGTTATTTGATTTGTGAAAATTTAAAAATCATGATAGAGAATTTTGCTAGTTTTTAATTCAAAAGATTCTATTCGTTTTGAAAAAAATGTCTTGAACTGGTTGTCTTAAGTCATTGAAAATGTTGTTCTCGTCTGATTCGTGCGAAACATGACCTTAGTATTACACAGAGCGAAATTCTGGCGAAGTAAGTGTGTCTATTGCAAACACGCGTGTATAATTTTCAATGAGTCTAACAAGTGAAGTTGGCGAGCTCAGAGGTTCAACTTGTTCTCACAATACTTGTAGAATTCTATCATGCTACATTTTTTTATTCACCAATATTTTTTAATAGGAAAATTCATCCTGATTTTCAATTTTCATTGCTCATTTAAAAAACCGACCTTCTTGTTGCAATAGCTGATAGTAACCCGGAGAATGCTTGATCTGTCCAATGTTGTACTAACTCCTTTCCAGCCTCATTTGATATTGGAACTTTTAGAATCTTATCCTTATAATACGGTGACTTTTTAATATCCTCAACCTCAACAACTTTATTCAATTCCTCTTCAAACTTCAAGTTCAACACAACTGTAATTGGCTGAAATCAAACCAAAAACCTTGAAAAGTTCGAACATACCTGAAGTAGTAGTAGTTAATAAAAGAATCAAAGCGGGTCGATTTAACATGTTCGTCTCGAAAATGGCCGTGCCCGTTATCCGCCTTTTATGCGAACTTTTTTGTCTCGCGACCAAAAGTACTTTCCTCAAATTAGGATTAACAAGAAATTTCGATTTTGAGACTTCTTAATGGGTTTTGAATTTGCGGAGAAAACAACAAAAGGATAACATTTTGACCGCACTAATGGATAATTGATAAAAATCTTTGGATTTAGACAGTAAAATTTTGGGATTTTCGAAATATTTTGGAATTTATCAGGATTAATAATTGGGAATATCGAGTGAGAAAAGCTGCACGAATAAAATTATTTTCGATCTATGTTTTTAATGCATTTTTGAAACAGTTAATTTTTGCTTCTCATTTTTTATTAATTAAAATTTTACAATAATTTTCTCGATATTTTATTGCCCATTCCGTTTTTCTATTCCTTTCGCTTCAAGATATTTTGATTTACAAGTGTTTGATTCTCTTTTTTTTTTATGCACTATTTCGTCTGATAGATCAAAAAACGTCTTCTTGTGAAGGGAATAGAAAATCAGAATAAACAATAGAATTTATGCTGCTTTTTCTGTAAATTTTGCAAACACATACACAGTTCTGAGTCGAACTTCTGATCTTTAACTTCTTTTTAATTTATTAATTGATCGTCACCATTTGTCTCTTTTTGACCGTTTCATTTTTGATCGCCAGACAGGATTAATTTTGTTTTCTTTGTGATTTGTTCAAGTTATTTTCCGCTTAACCTGGCCACTCTATCTGTATGTGTACAAACATTGAGAAAATCAACTTGGAGATTAAGCTGAACCTGAAAGATTTTGAATTAGGGGAAATGTTATAATATACGTCATAAAACGCGCTCTATTTATATTCACCGCTTCACGTGTTTTTATAGATAATTCGAAGAGGTATAAAAAGGTGTTGGTGTCAAAAAAATGTGGAGATTTTCAGCCATTTCGACAAGAAGTATGTGATGAGATACAATTTCGAATGCTGATCAATATCCCGTGTTCAGTTTTTGGTTAAATGCTATTCTCGATTCGTGAAAATCAGTTTTTAGATAGAAAAAAAGAAAACCTGTAAGAAAGCGAAATATAGTGTTAGGAACTAACTATTCGCAAAATATTTATGAAAAAGAACATTCATCAAAATAAGTTTGTAAACTTCAAGAAAATGAAAAAATAAAATTTTAGTAACATTTTATTATATGTCACGTTAATTTTCAATATTTTTATGCATTATCAAAAAATTGTGGAAATGTCTGAAAATACTCGAATTTTTCTTATTCATGTAAAACGAATGTTCTAGAAGTTATCTGGACAAACGATCGCCCAACTTACAAACTTGTTAGCTGATATTTTTAATTGTTGTTTATTTTTCAAGTGTTTTCCTTTTTCAAATTTAAACTTCAAAGTTATAAAATTGCGTCACGAATGATATAGGTTTTATCAAAAATCTCCATATTTTTTTCCATAATAGTGAAACACTTTCCAGAGAGTCGCATGAGAAGTCCGAAATGAGCTCGGCAGAAAACAAGCAATGAAACCATTTGGGTATCCGTTCGACTTTGTTTTTATCTCCTGTAAATGTAATCCATAAAATAGCGAGTGTAATCCATAAAATAGCGAGTGATGTGTCGTGTTGAGTTCAAAAAATTCATGGGAAGTTCGATTTTTTCAATTTTGACAGCAACTGCGTGTTCAAACTCGTAACGACGTCATAAATTTAACTTTGTCGAGCTTGTTGCGACATTGTTAGTATTCATTTTTAGAAGAGATTGAGAGGATGATCCTCCTCACAACTACGGCAGTGAATTTCTGAGTGCTGCAATTTGTCTTTTTTTAACTATATATGTTTCCACTTGAATTTTATTTGTTTTTATTAATTTAGTTGGCATCTCACTACAAGAAGAAATCATATTTGTATTATATCATTGCCATAAAACAGTTAAATTTTTGCGAAAAATGTTCATTTCCAAAAATCACTAAATCTATACATTCAAATATAGTCCAAATTGTGACAAAAAAGTGCTTCAAAAATAAACTTAAGTGTGATCAAATATTTCATACAGAAATCAATATTTCTGTTTTGAAATATACAATGAGATTGCATGGAAAAAGAAACAATTGGTTGAAACGATAAAACTCGTAGAATAATGTGGTTATACATATCGATTTTCGAGAGGGTTTGGAATCTCAAAACTGTGAAATCACTGGAATATATCATTGAAATGCAATCAAAACATGGTGAAGGAATGAATAGAGTGTGACATCATATTTATAAATTAAATGGGGGGACAAATAATGAAATGAGGATTAGATTATATGGCAGTGCTGAGATTCTATGGAAGAAAGGGTGTGGAGAGAAGCAGATCCTATGAAGTCAGTCGGAATACAGAACAACTTGGCTCGGATTCACTGGACACTTCGAACACGAAACATAACACCATCAGTGTTTCATTTGTCTCGCTATTTGTTACAATCTGAAGTTTAAAAAATATTTCTACACATACGGGGGTTCGAACCAGCGACCTCTAGATTACAAGGCGAACGCGTTAACCGCTAAACTAGCTAGGTAGCACACAAGCTAGTTTGCACTAAGACTTACCTGTAGAACTGTGAAATTTTCGAGAACCGAGTTCATATTTTCAATAGTATCCACTTTTTTCAACTCCGAAATGAATTTCACCATATAATCACACATTGGTGAATTATTGAGAATGAATGAATATGTTCCATCTGCCTCAGTTGGTGGATATGCCTCAATCTTCTCAACGACTTGATTCCCAAAACTGCACGCCATCGTCGACACTTTCAGACAAAACTTCTCTTGACTTGAGTAAAATGAATCGACAGCGTATTGGAATTTGCTGAAATTGACAATTGAACATTGAATGGAATGACTCAAAATGAGTCATTTGAAAAAACATACGTGACGTCATCAGGAACATTGATATTGGCCCAACATTTGGCAACAAAGAAAACGTCCTTGTTCGGTGTGTTTTCATAGAGATCGCGGAGAATTTGAGGGTATTTATCATAGAATACCTTGATTGTGATAGCCTGGAAAAAATATAGGATAATATGTTGAAAAGGCTTGATTTACGTAAAATTCACATTTCACTGACATTATTGAACTAAAACACTGAAAATTACGAATTTCCTAAGAAAAATTTAATTATTTCAAACAGATTCAATTTCGCGGGCGAGAAGCAACACCCGCAGCTAAAAATCGAGAGAAAATCTTATTGGAAATTGAAGTTCACACTGTCAATTTAAAAACACCGAAAAAGGAAATCATGATATTTTCAGCAAAGTGACTTTCAGTCATTTGAATTTTACATGAACAATCAGCCAGCGAACTCAGAACATGTTTTAAAAATGTGAATATTTTTATTTTTTACGTGAACTTCTTCCTCTCGGTCTCTACCCAAATCTCAATCCAAAAAAAGTTCACCTAAAAAAATATGCATATATTTTAACGTGTGCTGAATCTGCTAATATAAAATTCAAATGACTGAAACTCAATTCTCTGAAAATATTGTGATTTCATATTTTGGGATGCTTATATTGGTTGTGTTGGCTTCAATTTCCAATAGATTTAGTCAATTTTTATTGGTATCGAAATAAGATCAGAGTGTTGCTTATGAAATTTTCTTGTGGCATTAAATTTGAAAAATCCACACTCTCCCCCTATACCACACCTGGTTCCTGTTAAAAATTTATCCTTACCTCTTTCTCTAGGACATTCTCAATCTTCACCAACTCTGTCCTCTCCTGTGTTTCATTATTCTGTACATATGCCGAGAAACCATGAAGTGACAATGACGAAGACGCAATCGGATTCGTCGTTTCAACATCAACTATTGGCTCTTGTTTAGGCACAACTAATTGTGACAAATCCATTCCAAATGGTAATTGAGGAGATGGGAATGACCAGAGAGGGGATAGACCTGGAAGAAATTGACTTCAATAATCAACTTCTGAAAAAAATTCAAGACTCACTAGATAAGAGAAGTTGTTGTGATAATGTCGCCGAATCGCAATTTTCGATTTTCGGAATAGAAACTGAGGGAAATTGCGAAACAATCTCATTACTGCTACTACTACTACTTCGAGTGCTGTTTGATGTCGAATTACTGTTATTGTTATTATTGTTGTTGTTATTGATTGGAAGGGCCATTGATGGAGGTGAAATATTGGGAAGACTGAATCCAACATCTCCCTGAAAATTATAATTTGGACTCTTGTTTGAACCTTATGTTATGATATCCTATTGTTCATAAAATGTATATACATAGAGGCGCTTTTTGTTTCAACTAAAACCATCAATAAAGAAAATATGGCCGTGGCTGAGCTAGTCGGCTACTAGGCCATGTTTTTTTTTTGTTTTTCGTCGATTTTCTATTTTTTCTGGAACTGGCTGAAATTGATGTTTTGTATCAGTTTTTGTATCATATTTCCTATTACAATCAGTGTAAATGGAAAAATAAACTTTTATTTCATGGTATAGAAGTTCTAGAGCTGTTCATATATTACTTGAAAGTATATTTGAACCTGTGAGGTAATTTTAGTGCGAAAAAACAATGAAAAAGAAAATTGAAGCTCGTTGCCGAACTATTTAGTCGGCACCTAGGCCATCAGTGAACTTTAATATTTTTCCTGTCGATTTTCTCCATTTTCTTTGCTGAAATTAATTTTTCACACATTCAGATAATCATTTACTATAACTTCTCATTCAAAAAAAAACAGATCCGTGACCGTGGCCGAACAAGTATGAGAACCTAGGCCGCGGACAAATTATAATATGTTTTGTTTTTTGTTAATTTCTCTATTTTTGGTTTTGGATGGAATTAATATGAGTACACATTCTGATTCCCAATTATCCGAATCGATATTCTAACGAAAAAAATCATGTTTTGATGCAAGGAAAATCTCCTGGCCGAACAATTTACAGAGTCGGCGTCTAGGCCACACGTTCTACCATTACCAACCTTTTTCTTGGTTTGTTCATCTCTCATTTTCTTCCTAGCCAATACTTGAATATGTGAAGATACTTGTTTTCGAGTCCTCGTTTTTCCACATCGCAATTTAATATACCTGGCGATCAATTCATTTCGACCTGAAAACAAACAAATTACCCTTTTTGCCTTCCATCAATTAGTTGCCCTTTTAGTAGTTTATGCAAAATCTAGCTAATCTCATTTTCCCTTTTTATGTATTAAAATATTGTTGTTTTTCTGTTATGTTTCTTCAACATAATCCTCTCTTTTCGTTCAAATAAAGGAGAGCGACAGAAGAAGAAGAAGAAAATAAACATTATTATGAATAACATCATAATTACGTAAATAAATGTATACACAACATAGTATACAAAGTTCATGGCTCTTTTCGGCGAATCTCAAGTGCTTTATCTCATGCTGAGAATATTCCCGTCACCTAGACCTATACATACATATATAATTTGTGTGTGTGTGTGTGTGTGTTTTTTTCACTATGCCATAAAACGACATATAAAAAAAGGAGACACAAAGGAACATTTTAAGGAGTGCAGATGTTTGAAAAAAGACAGATGCAAACAGTACTTGTTGATGGAAGAAGAAGGAGAAAAATGTAATTATAGATTTATAAAATATTGAAGGTCATATCTAATGGATTCGAGTCGAGATCAACTACTCACCATACATTTTGCCCTCTTCACTTATTATGATTTTCCTTCTTCCACATGGTGGATAGATTGTTAGAGCTTCTTGGAATGCTTGATCGATATCGACACTCCAGACACCTTCGGCATCACCAGAGAGATCGTTGGAGGAGGTGGCTTCGGGAGCGGTTGAGGAGTTGGAACCAGCTCCATCGCCGGCTGGGGGTGATAGCTGGAATAGAGATTTTGGAAGATGATTGAGCAGGGACCACCTGGGCCTCGAATTAAGATGGTACTCATGTTCAATGAACCCAGAAAACTAGATATCTCAAAAAATACAAAAATTATCATGTACCTTTAAAATCATCTCCATTCTTTTGATGAACTCTAACATGTAAGACTGTAACTCAAATGGATATGTCGACTTTCAAAAGGGTTTTATCACCAAGATATAATAATTCTAACACGTTGGTATGTCCCTTTGAATTACCGTACTCATGTTTGGTATGCTTCCCAACGAACTAAAAATTATAAATAAAAACTACCATACTTGTTTATGAACTGCAGCATTTCAGAGTATCATAGAAAAAAACTACCAAAAAAGCACCGTATTTTGAAGAAAAATAACACATTTCGGGGTATGAAATGGGTCTTATCACGATATTATGACAGTTGATATGCTCCTTTGAGCTACCGTACTCATTTTTACTCGCCAGTATATAATTTTAAAAATCAGTAATTTACAGGAGAATATAAATTCTCTGAATTAAAAAAAAATCGACATGTCCCTTTGAATTGCAGTAATTCCTTCTTAAATAACATCGTAGCTTGGGGACCATATCAATATCAAGGTTAATTTAATCGGTTTGTCCCTTTGAACTAGTCTCATAATGGGTCCTACCACGATCAAACTAACCGTCATCATTTGACCTCCACTGTTAATTAACTGATTGGCCAGGTTCCCATTTCCGCTCATCGCCGCCCATTCTTTTTTGAAATCTCGAAATGGTGTTCTAAAAATATTTCTTGTATATATATTTTTTTAAATATTTTTTTCAACTCACCCTAGCAATGCTGGAATTGTAGTAACTGCCACGTCTTCTGACATCTGAAAAAATGGAAAAATAAGAAATGAGGTACAGTACCCAAGAAGCAAATGAAAGCGTTCGGATGCTCAGTTATCTAGAATTACAATCGCCTGAATTTTTACTTTTTTTGTTGGAGCAGGAGAAAAAAGCTTTCCTGAGATATCAAAACGAGATAAATGTGTCAGGTTTTTTTGCGAATTTTTTGCATTTTTTTAGTCGAAATAAAAAAGACAGATGAAAAAGGGGCTCATTTCGAAATGATGCACTTTGAAACTTCAAAAACAAAACAAAAAAAATTTTACACACAAAAAATGGGGAAAAAAATCACATGGAAAAAAAGAAGAAGAAAAGAAGTAATCAGTTGGAAAATAGTGATATGATAGAAAATCGATAATTTCATCTTATTCTTCGTTTTTTTTTCTCGATGACTCAGTTTTTCGAAAAATCAGTTGGAACAAAATAGAGAAAAGCGAAGAAAGACCACAGAAAATGGGCACGCTTTGTTGTCGCGAAATGGGGGGAGAAAGAAATCACAACAAATTTGGAAAAAAAATTGATTTGGAACGATGATCAAAAAATATTAGGCTGCTTGAAAAATATTGTGTAATGTTTTCAGGTTTTCGAGAATTCGGGAAAAATGACGACACACAAGGAAGTAAAGAAGAAAGCGGCGTCTAAGAGTGGTCTCGCGGACAATGTGGTCCAGATTTTAGACCAAAGCCTGAAGTTTTTAAGTTAAATTTTCAGCTTGATGGAGGACTGCAGAATAGTTATATGCTTCAGTTGAAAACAGTTTGTTTAATAATTTTGATAATTCTGTTTTCCAAAAAAAAATTCATAAAAATTGTTCTATGGGTATCAAAAAACTTATTCTCGCGTTGGATAGATGGGTTATGTATTGCTTATCCGCGGAGATCAGTCAACGGCAAAAAACTATATGTAGTTTGAACCGACGAAATAGCAGGTCAAAATACAAGATTTTGAAACTTTTCAAAATTTGATCTACTTTTCGTTAGCTGACCTCCACGGATAAGCAATATGCTTTATTGAAATTTTTTTTCTCTCTCATTTTTATACTCACAATTTTTCGTAGTTTTTGTGCTTGCAGATTTCAAATTATAAAGACGCACTTTTGCAGATAATATAGTTGAATAATTGTACAGCTCACTTTTTAGATATTACCGATCAAAACTGAAATTTTGAAAATGTGTTTCAGTTTCAAAAAGATTTAAAAACATATATTCCAACTACATGTATTGTAAAAATAATGGAACATTCAACAAATACAGTACTTAGATTCAAAGGATCATGATTCAAATTGAGGGTTTTTTACGTCGAGTTTGTGTGTTTAGGAGAGTAGGACTTCTTTTGTCATTTTCCGATTTTTTTCTTGAAAGTGGTTTAGAAAATTGGGTCGTAAAATTTTTTGAATTCGCACACACCGAAATTTATGAAAACAGAAAGAACGAAAGTTACGATAGAACGCACATGATCCACTGATTGTGAGTAGCTTGTTTGGTGTTCCCGTACGAAATTTTTTTTCTAGATTTTTTTGAAAAGATTTTTTTAGGGCATACAAAATTTGGGTTTAAACATTACCTGAGAAGTTATTTTCCAAATTAGTTTTAAAAAAAAAGTCTAACTCAAACTGAAACAGAATGTGTTGTTCTGTTCAACTGATGAACAAGATAATAAAAGGTACTAATTGACTAATGGACAAAAATCGAAGAAGAAGAAAATCAATAATCGAAAAAGAGAAAAGCCGATGTATTCCATAAAGAGATGAATGGAAAATAGAAGAAGAAGATAATCGAAGATATGTCTGCGTATATTCAATTATTCACACTATTCATTCGATGACAAATCGATGGCGAAAAATGATTAGGAGAAACTTGAAATATTTCATTATTCATTCATGACTGACCCAGCCGGGTATATTCGAAAAATCAGATGTTCCTCTTTCTCCTTTTTGCTGACACCTTGATTGACAATGTCAGCCCACTCCCACACAGACATCCTTTTTAGATTTAACATTAATTAATGGCACACGTGTCAATCAAAACTATATACTATATTTTTTTTTGTTTTTCAATGGGGATTTTTGAATTATGCGAAACTCCGCCCTGTCTAGCTACCAACCAATAGAAATAGAAGAAGGAAGTCCTTTTTTTGGGAGCCACAAAAAAGAGAAGCACAGTGAGGGATAAACGAAGGTGTTAGGATTGAAGCAGTAAATTAACTCATAGATTTGCTAGCGAGCTCGCGAGGAGGTCGATGTCAAAAATGAAATCCAGAGGACCTCCGCTCGAGCTCGACAAGAAAATGACCTCCTGACGAGCTCGTCGATTTCTTTGTTTTTTAAATGATGTCGCTACGAGCTCGTTACGATCTCGACAGAAAAAAAAGAAAAAATGACGTTGCCACGAGTTCGCTTCGAGCTCAACAATAATTTTCAAAATTTTTGTTTTTTTTTTAAACTTTTTTATTATTGTTCCTATTATTGTTCAAAATTGGTTCAAAACGACGATGCGAAAGTAAAAAATGAAGTGTTGTAAGTTCAGAAAAACCTAGACACGAAACGTGACCGTAAATCAAAAAAGACAAAGTCACCAAGAAATCTTATCGAGTTCGAAGCGACCTCTAGTTGAGGTCGTTTATTTTCAATAGGGCGAGTTCGCTAGGAGGTGGAAAAGAGATCAAATCGAAGTCCTTATTATCTCATTGTGACTTTTCTGGTGAGCTCGTTTTGATCTCTTTACGATACTCGCCTGCAACTCTCCGAGTAATGTACAAAGAACTATCAAATTGATGTTTTTTTTTTGAAATTTTAGTCTAGACTTTGTAATGAAACACTTTTACCTACAGACATAGAGAACCGGAAATAAGTAGAAAACCACGTTTTTCGACGATGCAGATTAGATTTTTTCGAATTTTGGTAGAACACTGGATTGAGGTTTATGAGGTTTTAAAATGAGCCCAGTCAAGAATCACATCAGGGCTCTATGGCTATAAGTACATGAAACTTAGATACACATTTTATCCAACATGTTAAGTCATTTAGGTTAACTTTTGAAGCTATAAATCTACCGGATATCTATCGGATTGTGAGCCAGTTAGGCCGATAGTAACACCTCGAAATAAAAACTCACAACATTTTCATTGAGCCGAGTATCAGCTATTTTCATGAACTTCTGAAATAGACCAGGTCTGACAAAACTGAACCTTAAATTGAAACTCCTAAAATGAACACAGATATTTATGAAGTGATATGAATTCGATTTTTCAAAAGTTTTCCTGAATCAAACCATCAAAAACGGATATTTCAAGATTTCAAAAGTCAATAACAAAAGTCCGTCAATTCAAGAGAACTTCCGAGAAAAAATGGAAAGGATCCGGTTCAAAAAAAGATCCGGCCGGATGTCCAAGCCGGTTTTATAATATCAACATTCTAAACCATCTTTGTCAGACATGGTCGACTTACAAGTTTGGCTACCGATTGTTTTCAAGTAAATGGTAAGAGATGGTTAGAAATATCGTAGTTCGACTTTTATGGATCTTCAATGACAATTAAGAGATCCCTAACAAGATGAAATTGCGATCTTATGAATTTGAATTTTTCTCAAAATTTTCACAGTTATAAAGTTCCACCTCCTGATCATCATCATTTTTTTCCACCGGAAATTTTTTGAAAAAAAGTTATGACGTTAAAGACGTCCTTATCACCATTATAAACTAAGGAAAATAATTATTTTTTATTTCCAAATGGTCACAAAAATTTCAGGCGAAAAAAAATAAAGCATGATGATTAAGAACGGACTGTTTTTTTTTCAATGTTCGTTCAAATTTTACTAGGTTCCATTCTAGTAGATCTCAGGTCTAAAATTGTTATCTGAACCCATATCTCTCTCTCTCTTTCCCTATCCTCTCTTTCTTCCACCGTTCCTTTCGTTCGTTTCAATAACAAATAAAACAACAAGACAACAAAAAATAGATGAGAAAAAAATAAGTGACACAATTTCTTACAAAATAAAAATAAAAAAACGCATTAAGAACAGCGGCGGATAAGTGTCTGTCTGTTGTTTGACTGCAAAACGATTGTTATATTATCGAAGAAAAAAAACAATCGATATTTTGAAGTGATAAGAAGAACGAAGCCGATAAGATAGAATTGAAATGAACACAGCCAGAGAAAAAATAACAGAAAAATAAAAATAAAACTCGCAAAATACTGTGTTAATTGGTTCCTTATTAGGATGACCTTTGGGAGATTGAGAGAGAAATAGTGGGCAAGGTGAGGAGGTTTAGAGAAAGAGAGAGAGAATATTATTTTGTTTTTGCGGTCAGTTTACAATTTTTATTGTTTGAGGTAATTGGATTAGACATTTGAAAATGTATTGACAAGTTTCGATTTTGAGAATAACAATATTTGTGTGAAACAAAAATAGAATATTAAAAGGATCCAGGTTTGATCAAAAACAAACCGGAAATATGGAAAATCAACTCTTGGAAGGGGTTTCAAGACGAACTGTCATGTAGATCAAATTTTTAAGCAAGCATTTTAAAAGTTAGAATCAAATACCATCAGTATTTGACCTCAAATAGAACCGATATTAAAGAGTCAAAAGTTCTGAGAAGAGTAGGATGTTAGTTTTGGTACTGTACAGTACAGTAATCTGAGCTGTTAGTGAAAAAATCCCCTATAAGTTGCGATCTCTGTAGTCTCAATTTTCAAGTCTATACAGTGCCGAATTTCTGAAATTAAAAAGGTCTAGAATATGTTCAATATGATGGTTTTCATACCGAAATTGAAAAACTACAAAACTACTTTTTGTCAAATTCAATGTTTCTCCAACTCCTAATTCGGTAAACAACTGGATTATCATTAGAATATAAGAAATCCAAAATTTGAAATCACCATATTTTCAGCGAGATAAGTTTCAGAAATTTGAATTTTACATAAGCAGTTTCAGAACACGTTACAACAACGCTACTCTAATCCAAAATTTCACGTAAAAAATGGAATACTATTTTTTTTTTTGAAACGTGTGCTGAACATGCTGAGTTGGTGATCCAAATGGCTGAAACTCACTTGGCTGAAAATTTTGTGACTTCATATTTTGGAATTTTTATATTGGCAGCGGTAACTTCCGTTTCCAATAGCTTGTTTTAAGGAAGATTGATTGGTGTTTTTTCAAATTAAAAAAAACCAAAAATCCCTGACTGTTATTATAAACCTCTTGGGCTCAAGACTTCAATGAGCAACATAGAAGTTCACAGAGAATTCACCAAATTTTCAAATAACTTCAAAGTTGCATTGTTAGCTAAGAATTTTAACCATGAAACAAGAATTGCCTGGAATAGAAATTTCGAGTCAAAAAATCAAAAAATACGTCACGAGAACATAATGCACATGAATACAAATATTAGATATAACATTGAGATATAAACAAAATTATAATTGGTCACGAATACGGGACCTTTTGAACTTCTGTGCCAAATCAAGATTAAAGCAAAGAACTTCCCAAAAATAAAAAAAACCGGAGTGTATATCTATGTACACACACTCACATACATTCATATACAAACCTAGCCATCCATCCATTCATCCAACACACACACCCAAATAGACATGCATAATGGTGGGTGGGTTAAGTGAAAAAATGCAGATGGTGCGGTTGGCAAAAAAGGACAGATGGTAAGAAAGAAGAGAGTGTACTGTAGAATGAGTGTATTAAAAAAGCATGAAATATATAATAGAGAGAGGGAAAGAGAGAAAAAGAGGAAAAGGATTAGGAATAAGTGCTCGGGAAGGAAAGAAAAGAAGAAGCAAGGTTAAATATATTCAAATACCACTAATAATAATAATATTATTGTTGGTGGAGGAGGAGCAGAAGATACATGATGATATATTGGAGTTTTAAAATGAGAATGAGAACTGTGTTGAATATTTATGATGGTTTCGAATGTCTATTGGATTGAGACACGGGTTCTGGGCTAAGGAGTTGGGCAACACGAGCTCAGCTCAGTCTCTTACATTCTATTCGAAACAAAATAGTCAAAATCTGAATCGAAAAAGAAAAAAATATCTGGTTAAAAAGGAATACTGCGATCAATGCGCCTACCGGAAAAAAAATCAAGAAAACTGAAGTTTGCTTAAAAAAGAACTGGTCCAAAGATGTGTACTAGAGTATCTTAGCTTTTTAGTGGTATCCTGATGGTCTGCTTCTAGAACCTTCACACTGGGATAGTCAAAGTTTGTGAGACGAAATCTCCAAAAATCTGCCAAACAGATCTAGATCCTATGTACTTAAATTCAGAAACCTACACGAGCAAAGAATATAACCGATTATGGGTTTTCTAGGGTACCAGGTTCAAATGTGGAATGGTTTTAGGGAACAAAAAGGGTTCAATAATAAAGGCCAAGAACATCATTGGAAGGTCTGCAAACCTCATTAGAACAGACCAAAATGGTTTGTAGTTATTGGAACAGGCTGGAACGTCTAGAATGATCATTGAAATCGACAGAACCTGGTTCAATGTCTGACAATGAAAGTTCGCAAAATATCTCGAAGCGATACGAATAGAAATGGGCAACAAAACAATTTTGACTTTTCATAATTTTATTCACAAAAAACTCTGAACGATAAAAAAAATTATCATGATGATCAGAAAGTCGAACTCTATAGGTGTACAAATTTAAAGGCAACTCTCCAACACCCTATAGGAGCTCTCCAACACCCTATAGGATTAACTATGTTCAGCTCCAAGTTGGTCAAAGTTTGAAAATGTATGGTTAAACTGAGCAAGGTGATTCAGTAGCTTGAAATTGAAATGTGTTTTTTTTGTAACATATTCATTATGTTAGGTAAACGTGACCTTTCTAACTTGACAAGGAATTTTTATCATTTAAAATAGGAGTTTTCAACAAGACCTGTGTCATTCAAAATACAGAACGTTCAACTTCAAGACTGAACCTGGCACCCCAAAGATCATTTCACATAAAAATGAACATCACGATGTTGATCAGCGTCCAAAAGTCTATAGAATGACCCACTCATTGTCCAAAAAAATACCTCCAAACTGCCTCTAGCATGACGTATATTCTACCCGGTTGGCATATTTCCAAGCCAACTCAACTCACCGCCGACATATTTTCGTCGTTTTTTATCTTTGCTCGACCCCGGATGATGTTGTTTCTTATCAACAAAATAGAAGAATGATTCGAAAAAGCATCGACCGATAAAATGTATAATCACGGGGTTTTTTTTATTCTCCCACACTCATACAAAAAACGGTATAATTTGCTGAATTCAAAGAAAATCAATTCTATTCAAAAACTGTCTGAATGTTTGAAATCGTATTTTTTTCTTATCTTTGATTATGTTATTTTCACGTGGTATAGCAAAAAATAAAAAGTACAGTACTGTACAAAATATTTATGTGGTTGGTTTTGCTCATCTAAAAACAAACAACATAATAAAATAATAATAAAATGGGTCTAAAAACGTGCAAAATGTGCAGCAAAATAAGAAAAGTCAACTTGAGAGTAGTGTTGAGTACATAATGACCACAAAGACAACACATTATGTTGACTGGTTGGAACTGAAGTTTTTTCTGTACCAAATGATGAAGTCAGAGAGCATTTACAAAAAATGTGTAGGTGTGAAAGTTGATCACTTTTACAAACTATCATATCAAAGTCAATAAAACAAAAAGGTTACGTATGTAGTTTTTTTGTTGGTTTATTGTGGTTCATTGGTGTCGGAATCGGACGGAGGCGGAATTAAATAGAATTTTGACTTTTGAACGAGCCTGGATCTGTAGACTCAATGTTCGGAAGTGTCTTCAAGAAAACTTCAAAAATATTGGGACAGTGGGATTCAGAACTTGATTCAGACGAGCAAGTTTGAGACTCGTATTTATCGAACCTGGTGGATTCAGAAGGTCTGATTCAGAAACCATATGACAAAACGTTGACAAGGGAGTTTTTCGAGCTCATGGATTCAACCTTTTCTTAAATTTTGTATACTTATAGAGCTTGAATATCATGGAATATTTTTCATCTGCCGACAAATTTTTGCGGTGAAAGTTATGAAGTTACAGAAATCCTTATCCCTGTTACAAAACAAGGGTGTTCATAATTCGATTTGTCTTAAAACGATTTAAAAATTGTTGTGATTTTTTTAGAACTATCTTCCAAGCGATGTATCTTTTCAAACTATATCGTTCAGTTTGAACTGATCCCAAAACAGTGGTTTTTGTAACCCCCGAAAAAATCTACAAATTCACTTTTTTCCACGATGCAACACTTGGGAGTAGGTTTTTCAAATTAAGTTTTCAAAACCCAGAAACTAGTTGTTCTGAAAATTGAGAGCCTGAAAATTGCAGCCTAATTCTTGATATTGACATCTAACAATTTAATCATATTTACGAGGGTGTCAACGGACTTTCGAACATATTTTTGTCAGTTTTTCAGACCTTCTTTTTAGTGTTTCAGCTTGATTTTGAAAAAATGAATGTCTTCACCGAAAACATGTAAACTCGAAAAAATATTTTCAATCTTTAGAGCAAACTTTGAGCTCAATTTTCAACTTTCCGCGCTCAGGAAAAGTTAGATGTCCGATGTTGCTCACCATGATCAGAAACTGTATCAAATTACATTGATCTCATTAAAAAGTCTATTAAAACCCTCATGATGTGAGCCCAAATTGTAGCTCGATAACGGGTAGAACCTTTTCTAAACAAAAACTCCAAGTTTGACCACCCTTTCTCTCAATATATTTACTACAACCGACAATTGTCACTCAAACAAACTTGCTCGTTCTCGTATTTTTCAAAGAAACTCCCAAAAAAATCATCAATCAATTATTGACATTTGAAAACCATTATGCCAAAGAAAAAAAAACCGAAACTGAAGTTTGTGACAGAAATCGAAAAAAAAGAGGTAAAGTGTGTGTGTATATGAGGGTGGCCTACAGTCCGAAACAACACAACACACTTGAAATAGTATGAACAATCAAGAGAATCGGAGAAAAAAGTCAAGAAGATGGAAAAAGAAGAAAAAGACGATTTGTATTTGTACGAAACACTTTTGACATTGGGAAATAGTGCGCGAAAAAATGAGGAAAAAACATATGAGAACACACTTTTTCGTGTTCGCAAACCCGTTTTTTTTTCTAATTCGAAATTGATTGAACTTTTGCCCATGGTCTTTCCAAAGTTAGGCCCATTTTTTAAAGGTACCCTAATTGTTCTATTTTTCCCATGGATTACAATACATTGAAATAAGCACAACAAAAGGTGAGAAAAATGAACGAATTATAATTCTAATTCTGATTCTAATTCTCTAACGTTTCACTTCTCAGAAATTCATTGAAAAAAAAAACTTTTTTTTTCTTTTTTTTTTTGTTCAAATGTTTTTGGTGACCATAGATTCATGAGAAAACACACAGGAAGAAACAAAGAACACTTATACATACACTCTGATAAGTTGAAAACCCGGAACAATGTTGATATGAGACAGGTGCAAGAAAAAGAATGTGGAAACATTCTGAACTTACGAAAAATTTGAAGTTGGCGAGGTTTGGGAATATTGAAGACATTGTTGAGTTCAGCGAATAATCTGGAAGAAAAATTTCAGGAATGGATGGGGAAGGAAGTATAGTTGGACATCGGCTGGACCGGCCTATGAAGATTTTGGGGGTTTTCAAGTAACTTTGTGAAAATTTTGAGTTCTATCTGGGTGGAGCAGATGAAGATATGGGAGATGTTTACGTGTATACAATTTTCATTGATTTTAATTTGGTTACACCAAGCAGTTAGGTGATCGGCTGGGCGTCGCGGCTGGAAATCAGCTGACTGCTTGGCGTTCGGGTATGACCCAATTATGGTGAACGGAAAATATATACACGTGAACATCTTCCGTGTGTTCATCTGCTTCACCCAGATAGAACTCAAAATTTTCACAAAATCACCTGAAAATCCCCAAAATGTTCATAAACTGGTCCAGCTGATGTCCAACTATAGAAAGAAGGCTTCTCCAGAGTTGGACTGGAATCGGAATTGATCCGATTTATTAGAAGTCAGATATATTTTAAATTAGATCTGAACACAGCCTGAAAGTATTGTTCCAGATATTTTCTAGTATTTTCAAGAAAAAACTGGAAATCGAAAAATGTGATGGTAATCTGTTTTTTAAAAAACGCCCGTTCACCCATTTACCCCATTCCCCGTTTACCCGGTAATCGGTATGAAACGAATTTAAAAAAAACAGGCTGGTCATTTTGGGCCGGGCTCAATCGGGCTTTGTATCAAAGCGGGCTGAAAAAGCCCGGCCCAGCCCGGTCGGCCCACAGGCCCGTTTTTTGTGAGAATTTAAGCAAAATTCATTTTTTTTTAAGTTTAAAAAGTGTGTTTTTTTGTTTGTGAATAATTTGATAGCATTTTTTTTGATGAATGCTTATCAGATTTCGTTCTGACAAAGATTCTGATGAATTTTACTAGAAAACAAAAATCAATTTTTCATAAAAACCGAAAAATACGATAAACCTATGAGAAAAATGGTCTCTGTCATTTATTTCTATTCCAACTTCAAGCTAATTTATGCAAAAACGCTGGAAAAAACGGAGAAAAAACATGAAAGTTTGAACTTCATGTTGAAAATAAGAGCCCGCGGGCTGGGCCGGGCCAGCCCGGCCCGGCGCTTGTTTTTTTTTCAACGGGCCGGGCCGGCCCAGCCCACTATTGACGGGCCGACGGGGGCCCGCGGGCGGCCCAAATGACCAGTCTGCAAAAAAAAAAACAATATAGAGGGCGAACGGAAGTTCAAGCGTTCTGGCGAAAACGGGGCAAATCTTGAATAAAGTCTCCTTAATCGGACTGAACCTCCTATTTCATAAAATGTTCCTGAATCGGATCCAAAAATCGGAATTTCTTGGGTCGAACTCGTTTGAGTTTTGAGATCGGATTTTTGGAACTATCATTTTTTGATCCAAGAAAAACAGGTTTCAGTCTTATTCAGGAGAACCAATTCAGAGATCAAACGTAAACGGAGACAGACTACGCCCAAGCTCCCGATGGATTCATTGCTTTTTTTGCCTCTACCCATTTTTCCGGTGAAATTCAGTCAGACAAATGGACGCCTGTGAATGGACTTTTGAGCGGAAGAACGTTTTGAGGGGTGTTTTAGAGTCCTACTAACTGAAGACTGCGACTTTTCGTCTTCTAAATTTTATGGCAATAAAAGTTGGGCAGTATAAGCTGAATGTTAAAAGGTTAAATACGCTTCTTTGAAAATCACGTTTCATACCGTTAAATTGAAATATATCATTCTTGAAATCCGAATCGGTTTCCACAGTTTCTTATTTTTGAGAAATTGCTCGAAAAAAATTGATCACAGTTTCCGCCAAAATTAAATGCCTGTTATTTGTAAAAAATCAACCAACAGTTAAATTAGAACCAAAATAATGTACATAAAAAATAATCAATAGAGCGCGTGTTGCCGACTCAGTTTTGGCTGATATTCCGTGGGTGAAAACTGAGACTACAGTGAGACACAATTTAAATTTGAATTGCACTGACTATATCGGAAGAATGTTAGACAAATGCAAATCTCTGCCATAGGCTTTCTGCAAATTCATTTTTCGAACTGGAATTCCACTGAAAGTGACTTCAGGAACTTTCCATTTATGTCCTTACTAGAGTACGTTAAAGAGAAAACTAAATCTGATATTCAAAATTCGTTTTGTTTATCAACAAGGGCAGAAGTATCATTGATTAGATTCTGGTTGATATCTTGAACTAGTTGTCCATATCACTGATTCTAAAAACTATCAGTGAGAACAGCAAAAAAAAAAAGAATTATTTGCAACTTCTTCGGAACAGAACATTGCTGGAAAAAAGTTCAAAATTTCTAGAAGCATTTCTAGATGTGACTGAAACTACAGTAACCCAATGGCACCCAAGTCAGGACACACAGGAAATGTGGTGGGGGCCACAGCGAACTGTGAATCCTGGACCACTTGAATTGGCCAAAATCCAGTCTTGTCGGATTCAGAACTGACTACAACCTACGGAACAAATTCAACTCACCCACTCAAGGTTTTCAGCTGTTGTGTTGTGTTGTTTTGCTTTGAGTTTCTTTATCGCTTCTGAAAATATTTGCACTTGTAAATCAGCTGCCAAGAAAAAATTGAGAAAACGCCAATCCAAAAACAGCAATCTAAAAGTGAAATAAAAATCCGTTTGTTTTTTCTCTACTAAAATCTAACAAAGGTATACATTATAATTTCAAAAATGCATTAACTTGAATGGCTTTCGCCTTTTTAGGTGGTCCTTTTTCACCTCTTCGAATATATGTACACATACATGTGCTATTTGCTATGCATATAAAATTGGGGAAAACGGGGAGGAAGGGGTACGGTAGGTGGAACAAAATATTTTGACAGGTTTCAAATAAAATAAAATGTTTTTTTTTCTTTTTTATGTTTTTTTGAAAATTGGTTTCAAGAAAAGTATCACTGAAAATGTGGTCCAAAAAGAACAAAAAAACAATAAATTGAGCCTTTCCAATTTCAAGTAGTATTATTATAACCTATAATTTAGTAGATATTTAGTTTTTATTGAATGAATACGGTGGTTATATGGAAATGTGTTCGTCTGTAATGTTTGTGTCTTTTGTAATTATATATCGAGAACAAAAAACTGACATTTTGATGACTTATATATCCATACTTCTACTCTAATTATGGTGAGCTCATGAAAACAACTCTAGGTGAACATTTAAAAAACATGTATTTTTGAAAGGAGAATTTCATGAAGTCGACTTCGGATTTCACAATGAGACATATGTCATTCGATACAGTTTTTCATGCTGATCAACATCCCGTTTCTAACTTTTGCTGAATTCAACTCGGAAAAGATGAAAATTGAGCTCAAAGTTTTTCTATGTTTTTTATATGTTTTCAGTAGAGTGCAACCACTTCAACATGATATCAAGGCATAAAAAACAATTCATTTATTTGCAAAAAGTAGGAAAAATTTTTTAATTAACTTTAAAGTTATATGTTTCAAGAATGTTTCTTATTTTCAATTTTTTTTTTTTTAATGTTTTCGTTCTGTTGGAAACATTTCTGCCGATTATTGGGGAAAGATCTTGTAGGCTAGCACCGACGGTTTAAAACTTCAAAGGTTCTGGCTGATTCTGAACCCGTCTTAGCTTGAATGAAACCTGAATCAAACTTTTTTCTTTCGAGTAGTAAGTTCACCGGAAAAAATGCAGTTCTTTTCAAAAAAATAGTTCAGATTTGGACGACCTGTTTCAGATTTCAGTTTGTCCGTTCTGTAAAACATTAGAACGTTTCCGGGCAGTGATTCAGAAGATAAACAGTCAGGCTTATAATAAAAATTCTGGAATGTTCTAGATTTTCTTCTGAGATCCGGTCTGATTCAGGAACAACCCTCCAAAGCGACCATTTTCAAAAAAATAAATTTGAAATTAAATTCGAATTTAATATATTGACAAACTATAAACTCTAAAATTCTACATGTATAATTTTGCAAAAAAAAATTAAACTTCAAATCATTGAAAAATCTTGATCGTGATCGGGACCTATTATTCAAAGAAAAAGAATTTTAATCAGAAATCGCCGACTAATAATGGTCGCAGCTTTGCACCAGTTTCATAAAAAACGCGATCAAAAATATTAGAGTGTAAAAAAGAAAAAACAGTTCGAAGGATCGTAGGCAAAATATTTATTTTAAACTACATTCCGTCCAAAGACTCTGCTTTTTCAAACAGTTTTTCTTTTCCCATTCTCAATGGAAAAATTGGGAAAAATACAAGAATATCAATCGACCACAATGTTTTTTTTTTGTTCATATTACCGTATTGTTGTTATACCGCCCGTGTTTCATTCATCAAATTTCGATGATAAGATTCGATTTTCTCCACACTTTACACTGTACTTTTAGGAAAACAACAAAACCCAATATCGATTTTGTTATTATTTTATTTTTGCATCCGGAACTAATTAAACATCAATTTAATTTATTTCACAATGGACAAAAAAAACATTAAAAAGTTGGGAAAATGTAACAGACAGTGAGATCGATAAAACAAAATAAGGTCGAATATGATATTATAAGTGAACATTTTTGTGGTACAAGTATTTTCAGTCCGTATCTTCGAGCTCTTTGGCGTATCTGGCAGCAGTCTGGAAAAAATGTTTGTTTTGTTGAACTGAAAACTCATTCGAGGAGCCTGACCTCTTTTATGAAAATAGTTCTTCGTCCTTTGGGGAAATTTAACATTCCTGGAACACCTCGAAGTTTTGTTGGCGACGCTTTCACTGCCAATGTCATTCCGCTACGACTTCGAGTTGTTCCTGCTGTAAACAACATTTTGTGTCATTGATTTGAACATTTTTGAAATGTTACTTCACTATAGAACTTCAAATTATAAGGTGTTATGAGGAAGGAAAGAAAAAAGAAGTAGAGAATATTAAAAAACGAGAATAATTATAAAGGTTTAGGAATTTAGATTTTTTCAGTGAAAAATTAACTAAAATAAGGCATGACCTCGAGAATGGAAACAGTTATAGATTTCAATTTTGAAGCTTACGTTTACGCGGAGCAGCGGCAGTCTTCAAAACGATAGTTCCACTCGTTCTGTCTTTTCCTCCAATTTTTCTTCTTTCCTCAATATTTTCCACTGCATCTTCTCCATCACTTGAAATTGCATTCTTTTTAATCGGCGAACTTGTGACCGCAACCGGTCGAAGAGCACTTTTGACCAACGATTTTCGACGATATTTCTGCTCAATTTTACGCGCGGCAGACAATGCTCCACCACGACGAGGAGAAGAACATGATGGTGACATTGTGAGGTTTCCAGAGATGATTGACTCATTTCCAGAGAATGAGGTGCTTGATAAACGTTTCGATGCTACAGAATAAAAATTTATGATGAATATAAAATATTTGTTAATGCGAACCTTTTCTAGCATTAGCTGACTCCTTCAATTTCGATCTCGTTGCCACTATATTCGTCTTCGCCACTTTAGGTTTTGTTCGTTTTGGTGGTGATGGAGATGCTTCTTGTGGTTGCTCATCATCATCGTCGTCGTCACTTCCAGTCTCATCTTCTTCCGTTTCAGCCTCTTCAACAGGAGCAGCAGCAGCTCGTCGTGCACCACGTTTCGGTGTTGAAGATGGTTTAGCTTCTGACAAAAAATCGAAGTTTAATGAAATACATGTTTCAACCTACTTTTCGATTTTGCAGAATCAGTTGGAGCTTTAGACAGTGTTGATTCAGCTAATTTCTTCAGTTTTGAGAAATCGACTTTCGCTGTATATCCAGTTTTCACAGAAGCATTGAACAACAACGACACGAAATCTACGGCATGACTATGATCCTGAATAAAATTTTACTTTTACACGTTAATATATATTTTTACCTGTAGGCTGGTCTTTAGAGTAGCAGGAAGTCCATCAACAAACTTCTTTTTCGCCTCGTATGTTTTCTCGGGTTCGGTTTCAAGATGCTATAAATATTTGTTCCAATAAATTTCTAGGAAATTTTTTAAACTAACCGCCCATGGCAGAGTACCCGTGAGCCAATAAATAATATTATACGCCAAAATTTCGATATCACCTCGAAATGATGGGTTGCATCCACGATGTGCATCGATTGATGTGAAAATACATGTTCCATTATGCGCCCGTTTTTTATCTGGTTTGTCTTCGATTTTTGCCGAATATCTTGCCAATCCGAAATCAACAAGAACCGATGTTTTGAAATCACCAAGTTTTTCGAGAAGAATATTGGCGGCTTTGATATCAGCGTGTGTGTAATCCTAAAATACAGCTAGATTATGATGGAAAATACATAAGCCTATTTTTTAAAGTTTAGTTTGGGAAATACTTCAGCGGGAAACTAGAAAAATGTACAATTTTTGCGGCTTGTTATTCTAGAAGCTTATCATTTATAATCTCCTTACTCTCCATATTCGTTATTCTAAATATTATCAATTATTTGATTCTCTTCAAGTTCTATATTTTTAAGGATGTTAATTTTGTAGATATTCCGTTTCTATTCTCCTGTGAAGTCTGTTGCTTTTTTAGGATTTTTACTCTCTAGGTTTTTTATCATATAAACCTGTGATTCATTACTTTTACTTTTCTATTAACCCGTTATTCTCCAGGCTTTTCAATGTTCAGGCTTGTTCAATGTTCAATGTTCAGGTCCTACTATTCGGGCCTCTAATCACATCGGCATGTTATTCTCCACTATTAATACATAGCACCGACGACTTCGTTATTTTTCGAACCTGGTTTTCGTCAGGTTTGCAATTAAAAGGATAATCGAACTTTCATTCTGGAGTCGAAACCTTCGCCTTCCGCTTCGAAAACTATTTTCTTATTTCCATCACCAAACGTGAAGCGAATACCATTTAAATTTCTGGCATACTTTTTAATATTTCAAACACAAGACCTTCAATATTTTTTCCAGTAAATAATGCGCATGACCAGTGTTGTTTTAATTTTAATTAAAACATTTTTGAAAAAAATTTGTGAAAAAAATTTCAAGTAGAGAAAACTATCCGACGAGATTAAAGGCGGGGTAAAGGGACTCGGCAAGTTGCTCTTAAAAGAAAGAGCACATTTTTTTAGGTAAGACCCTCGAGGGATTTTTTTCGGCAAAGTCTGGTATTCGAGAAAAAAATGTTCAAAGTTGAAAATTAGGAAACTTTCAACGTATGAAAATTTGGAAACTTTCAAGCTATACGTGGAAAGTTTCCAAATTTCTTTTTTCAAATGAAATTTTCTCGAATACCAGACTTTTCCGAAAAAAATCCCTCGAGGGTCTTACCTAAAAAAATGTGCTCTTTCTTTTAAAAGTAACTTGCCGAGTCCCTTTACCCCACCGAACTCAGTAATTTTTGAAGTGCCTTTTTGAATTTATCCCGTCTTACCATTTCATGTACATATTCTAATGAGTTCAACATTGACAAACTGATTTCCAACACATTTTTCATCGCCAATTTTCCATTGGAACTTTCTCTAATACTCTCCAACGATGTTGCATACTTCGGAATGATCATAAAGCGCATTTTATCATTTACATATGTGAAAATTCCAGCAGAAATAATATTAGGTAAACCAATCCATGAGATTTCTAAGAAAAACAATGATACTTTTAATTTTCACAATAAAAAGCCACTTACTATTCTTCTTTTTATAGGCTTCAATTTGTTCGGCTTTTAGAATCTTTTGAAATACAATAACTTCACTGAACAATGGTCCATTATCAGCTGGTTCGATTTTCATCACAAGCTGTGTCGATTTCCCTTCTTCTGTACATATATGAATACGACCAAATCCACCGGTCGCAAACTGTTTCCCCACTACATATGTCTTTTTCTTCGTATCTGTGATTTTGTGTCCAACTTTGACTTCAGCAGCGAGTTCGTGTAGCTTTTTAGCCGCCTTTTTTGGTGGCATTATTCTGAAAATACCGCAGAATGATAAATCAATGATCAGAAACTTGATGGATCGCCAAAGTAATTTTACTATTGATTTATCAATTGTTGTTTGATATGATAAATATTCTCGATCTGTTTGTATTAACAAGTATGAATAAAAAGTCAACAAAAACATGCACCTTTACAAAAGATTTCATAATATTTTGACAAAAAGAGTTAGTTTTTTTTGTTGATAAATATATAAATAATAATGATAATAATTGCATAATAGAAACAAGGTTCGGTGTGAATTGGTGATAGATAAATATCTGTGCAAAACCGGGAAATTTTTTAGAAAACATCGGGAAAGTGAAGAAAAAACAACATATTGTACAAAAAAATTGAACTCGGGTGAGAAAAATAGAAACAGTTAGTAAAAAATTCAAAAAATAAAAACTAGACCAACCCTGTGAGACAAAAAAAAACTATACGAAAATGAGTAAACGTTTGGGAAATACATACTAGTAGAATCTTCACCGAGACGAGCAAAACGTGTGAAACAATGACAAAAATAACAACAACTACTATTGATATGAAATTTGAAGAGGACCAAGTAAAAATAGTAATAAATATACATAATTTAGGGGGTGAGCCAATTTTTGAAAAAATAAATAAATAACATTACACTAATATCTTCCTATTTTTTAGTTTTAGTTGGTAACGATGGAGAATTTCTTGAATTTGAACGAGGAAGTGGTGAGAGACTGTTGCTGGGACTTGAGGTATTGGAAGGGCCAACATAGGCATGAGCCACATCGGGGACACGCATTGTAATCGGGCTGTGGGAGAGTGGTAGAATCGATGATGATGCGCCTCTCTCGCGAATGACAAGACGTTGTTCAGGGAACTGAAAATATGAATTACATTTGAAATAATTACACGATATTTCAAATTCAAATAGAAAATCGTTGAACATAGTATGCCTATTCTACGTTTTCGGAAACCAAGAAAAACGTGGTTTCAATTCTCGATCGTATTTGTCATGTTTCATTTGTATAAATAGATTTAGAAACAAAACCAACAAGACGGAGAAAAATCTGCCTATTTTCTTGAAATAATCTTGAAACCAATTAAACAGTTAAGTATAATAAAAACCAACCTTATTGGTTTTCTTTACGTAATACGCCAGAGCTACATACAAAAACTGATATTGTTGCTCAGTTTGAACCAGTCCACCGCGATATTTTCTGGCATGTTTGAGCGTTTTGTATATATCAATCGAACATCCACGTCCTCTCACTTTTATTTGAGTCAACAAAACATCGAGCAACATAAAAGTACCAGTTCGGCCAATTCCAGCACTACAATGAACGACAACTGGACCTTGTTGAACCTCGGCTTTTGAAAATTGTTTATGTGTTGAATCAACAGCATCGAGAAACGAAATAACTTCGTGTGGATGGTAAGGGCAACCATGATCTGGCCAAGATACGTATTGCAAATGGCGGATAATTCGAGAAGCTGGCGTACCTGATAATATATGTTTCAATAAATGATTCAAAATAGTGTTTTATTTGTTTCGATAATCACACATTTCTAGTCTCGCTTTAAACTCACCGACTTTTTTGATATTGAAAGTCCTGATAATAAACGAAGTTTCGTTGTCATCTTGATCGTCGTGTCTCAGTTCTTCTGGTAAATTTTGATTGACTCGTCTCTCTTCGGTCGTGGTTATAGTAATATCAGCATGCGTCACAGTTTCATTCAATTCTGGCCAATATCTCGAACACTTTTCACGCCTTTCATTTTCTTTTGTTGGCATTACAATAACTCTCGAATCTTCTTGCCATACCATTCTCCAAAAATCACCAATTGTGCTTTCTAAACATCCTTGAGTTGCTATATAGTTCCTAACAGGTGCGAGTGATAATGAGTGGTTTGGTTGATCGAACTGTAAATATTCATTTGTGATGTGCTGAACTGTGATTTTCACATACCCTAACGTAACTAGCATTTATATAATCCGTCCCGGCCACTCCTGGTCTATCTTTCAAAATGACTCTAGTGTGATCAAAAGGTACAATATTTTTGTATCTATTCTTATCTGTGTTTATCTCTCGTCGCCCTGAGCGTTTTGAGAGAAATTGCTCGGCCGGACCTTGCTCAGCTTGAAGGCGTTCGAATTCTTCGGCTATTCCGGTTTTTTGAGTTTTTCCAGGTTCAATGCTTTGTCTCAGAAGTTCGAGACGATCACAAAGCACATCAGCAGGAACGAATGTTGCATACGACGTGACAGGCTGAAAATCGTTAGTTTATACACAACATTGAAAGAAGTTTGGCTCACATATTGTAAATACACAACTCGGCTACTAGTTGCTTTTTCGACTATGGGATTCTTATGGTATGTAGCTATCAACTGTCGAATATCACAATACTCTGTTTTATCTCCATCGATTGTATACTTTCCAGATTCATGTTCTTGATGAATCGTCAAATGAACAACACTACTCTCTGTTTTTGCCGAAATAACTAAAGCTCCAGGCAAATGTTGACTAAATCGTACTAGATAAGAACCAGTCCTCTCTTTGTCCAAAAATGAAATGGCTTCTGTCGCAGTGATATTAGCATGAAACCAGCGATTCATTTGAACAGTTCTCTGTTCTTTCGCACAATCTTCTACTTCGAACGGAACATAGAGCGGCTTTCTGAAAAAAATCAGCATTGAAAAGAGATTCGAAGTATGTTGTCTATTTTTAGCGAAATCATTTTAATTTCGATGACTCACTTCAACTGAACAAATCCACCAGATTTCTCTTTCAATTTTGTCGGATTGTCAATATAAAACTCCAATAATTCAACAATCGAAGAAAAGCTTATCGTTCCACCACTGGTGCCATCAACAATACTAATCAAGTCGTCAACTTGTTGAATTTTTATATGGATCAATCTATTATGTATTCTAATTGTGAGCGAGAAATTGGATGGTGATGATTCGCTGTATCTCGCCATAAAATCTCCATCATCTCCATATTCGTTCAGTAGTTGTTCGGCTTTCTCCCCCGATACACGATAATAGAAATTGAAAGCCCTGAAAAAGTATGACTATAATTTTCTGTCGAAAGTGTCGTTTAGAATCTAAACAACGGTTTCCCATCAAAAAACTTCAAAAATCTGAGGAACAACTCGAGTTGTATCCAATTACTTTTTTGAGAATAAATGTTCAAATTTAACATACCGCAAATTAGTTCCCATTCTCGTTTTACCGTCGTTTGAGGTATTCCACTAACGTCTCGATGATTCTTCCCGAAAACCTGGAAAAGTGATAGATGTTAGACGAACACCATTGACGCGAAATGAGAAAAATGCAAATATAGGCGCCAAAATTTTAAAAATTCAAAACAAGACAAAACTACGTTTTGACGCTTGCCCTCTTTTTAACAAGACATTTGTGTAGTTCTTGTGGACAAATTAGAATTTGGGTCTGGTTTTAATATTTTTTCTCACAAATTAGTTGACAAAAGATAAAAGGGCATATTTATTTGAGTGAGCGAGACAAGAAGACAAGACAAGTAAAATAGTCAACTACCAGAAATACTAATCCGTCAAGAAAAAGAGATTAAATATGTTTTGAAAAATCAATATTCTCATTCGGGAAAATTTTGCGAAATTCATCATTGAGCAGATCATCCAAGTATACTTTGTCGGTATTGTATATCCATCTGAAAAAATTTGGAATTAAAAAATTGTTGAAAAATGTAGTCAAATGACGCACAGGTTTTGTGCAAGGCTCATGAAACCAAAGAGATCAACGACAAAACGTGCAATTTTCTAATAATTTTCGAACACGAATGAGACAAAAGTTAATGTGATAAATGTGAGAATGCCGAAAAAAGATTATGATCTAATCTTCTTATATATGGAGAACAACTTGCACTTTTCTGAATACATATCTAACTTGGGAAAGGTGTCAGATTTCGATACTTTTTTTCTTGGCAAGATCAGAAGACCATTTCAAAAGCTTTTTCTCATATTACCAACTAACCTAAATTCTTGCGTTAAATCATATCTTTTTGGTCCAGAAAACGGACTTGATAACCAAATCTGTTTATTCGGTGACTGCTTGTTTATGACATATGTTCCTACTTCTTTCGATACAGCAACAGTCAAAACACCATATGAATAATTGACGTCGAAGTTGTCCGAAACTTGAAAATTGTCCGAAATGTGATCGAAATATTCTGATAACCTGGAAGAATTTTTTTGAAGCTGATTTTAATTAAAATATCGCTTACTTATCTAGCGAATGGTCAGCACGAGCATCATATTCTTTTTCCGATACTGTGAATACTGAAAAACGTAAATATAGATATTCTGAAAGCTATACGTTCTAGACTGCTGCTAACTGTATGTTATACTGTAGATTTAATGATGATGATCGACGTGTTTCCTCTTAGTTTTTGGATTAGCTATCTTTTTTCAAAAAACTGAATTTTTGTCAGACTATGATTAGCTTATAGAGATTAAGAAAACGAATGATTTTTGATCTCCAACGTAATTCTGCAGACATCTAGCTTACAGATTAAAAGATTAGTGCAAAAAATTATTCTTGTGACATTCATATGTTTGATCAAATTTGATGATTCGATTACTTGTAACATCAGGTACATTTCATGCAAAAAAGTTTTCAAAATTTTCTTGTCTCAAAAAAGGGATGAGATTGAAAATCTTTTCTTTTAATTAGCTGTAGTTTATGCTTTGAGCAGAAAAAAATTATGGAATTGGCTTCATTATAAGTTTCAAATTGTATTAGAAGTTGGACAATTGACGAAAGTTGGAATAGTTTTCAGAAAGGTAACTACAAGCTAAAAAGAGCATTCTGGAGGACTGAAGGATCTTAAATAAACGATTTTTTCTCTCTTCGCCTTTATGGATTTTGTGTTTTCAGCCTGTCTGCTTAGTGTTCGTTTAACCGTTTAATAGAGCGTTTTTGAAGAAGTTTTGGGTTTTATAATTGAGAATGTTTTTTTATAAAACAGGTGAAATTTTCTCGTGACAAGAACAGCTATGTTTAGTGATAGGTGTTTGACCGATAAGTTGTTGGCTTACACTGAAAGCAACATTTCGAGAAAATTTTCGGAATTCCCAGAAAATTCAGCTCATTTTGCATTTTTTGAACAAATGTCAGAAATTCATCAACATCAAGAATCTTTTAGATCGAAAAACATCTTGTCCAATAAAATGTAGACGGAACTCTCCCTTTTAACCATATATCGAAATAAGTTCTCACCTCCTCTGATCAAAGTCTTTCCAAATGAAATTGGTCGGACCAACCTAGTCAACATCTGAAACACCCAAACTTCAATTCTCGTAACTACACTATCACCAATGTATCACTTTTCGGTTGCAACCCCTTCTACAAAACAACCATCCACCGAATTATTAAATGTTTATACTTTGTAAAACTCTAGCTAAAGTATTTTCACAATAAAGAAGCCTGTAAAAGAGACCCGTCAAAATTAAATGATATATGAGATGATTTTAAAAAGGGGAATAATTAGGTGGTGGGGAAAAGTGAAAACAGTAAAGTCAGCGGAAAGAGAAACATCTGAGTTGGTGGGAAAATGTATCACAGAGAAAAGTGCAGAAAAAACAGAATATATTTGATTATTTTTGAAGAATTCGGCCACCCCAAGCTAATTTGAACACGTTATTACGCCATTGAATTGTTGGCTGACATAAAGCCATAAGGAAGACGAACGGAGAAGATAATTCTCGAAGTAACCAAATAGGGAAGAACTGCCAAGTTGGGAAAAACAATTCACCATTCTGAAAATGATAGATTTAAAATAAAAAACATTTTCAGAAGGAAAAAATGGCGAAACTGGGTTCAACAACTAACCTGCATTGTATGCATCAACAAAAAGTCCACAGAAACCCAAAATAAAACATGAACTGGGAAGACAATAACCGGATCGAGACCAAATAAAAATTTTGCACAAATTGACATGATGATTCCGGCTGGGAAACAATCCTGAAAATAGTTATGTTTTTCAACTCTGCTAAGGACATCATACATAAAAAGGAGCGTCACCTGGTTTTCTGCATTTTTCGGGTGAAAGGGGTTTTGATTTTTGAAAATCAGCTGAATAGTTAATTTGCTAGACACGAAAAAAGAGGCATCAACAAGAGAATCAGATTTAATACATTATGTTACTGGAATATGAGTTTTTAACACTATATTACCTCAAATGTGCAAACTTCAGAAAAAAATTTCGTTTTTGAAAGGAGTTCTAATTTCAGTTTTCCGATAGGGGCCTTTTTATGTATGAGGACAATTGAAAGGGTCGTATTAAAAATTGGAAATTAAACTTGACATATAAATTAATTGATATGGTTCTTTGACCCAGTGAACCTGATACTGATATCAAAATGAATAGAATATGCGTTTAAACCAGAGAACACTTGGTTATCATTGTAACCCATGGTGCCAAACAAATTCAGAAATATACATACCTGCAAAGGCTCAACAAGAATAATATGTGGAAGCATAGCAATTCGTAATTTGACCCATCTACAAATTCGATCCAAAAACGATGAAATCGATGGTGAAGCACCATTTTGGAGTGCTGGATGTGACGAAATTGCAGATTTATAACCTCGATTCGCCAATTCTCTTCCAAAGAAATAATCTTCAGCAAGATATTCTCCGAACGCAGCAATCCCACCACATTGATCAAGCGCTTCTTTTTTCATCATTGAAGACATTCCTGTTGAACAAACGAACTCCATACAATTTCCAGCGAGATAGATACGCCCATGAGATGTACCGAAGTAGATCTGAAATTTGCAATTATAATATGAATTGAATATTTTAGGCATCAACTTACTTGTTCAAAAGCAGCATCAAATCCTGGTCGATCTTTACAATATGGTGTTTGGGTGACTATTGCCATTTTTTCATGACTCATCATTGTTGTCACCATGTCAAGAATCGCATCCGATCTCATATTAATAGCACTATCACTAACTAAAATCAGTGGATATTTCGCTGATCGATAGGCTGGCATCATATTGTTGATTTTCGGGTTAAGGCCAACATGTTCACCGCCGAAGAACAATTTCGTGTCGACTTTCGGATACTTTTCGATGAGTTCTTCAACAATTTCTACCGCTGCATCTGTTTTGCTGTGAAAACAAAACAGAATTTCGAACTGGAAAAAAACTCATTTTTCAAATTAAGTGAAGTGCAAAAAAATCTCACCTGATGATATTGTGATGTGAAAAATGTTTCAAGATTCGTCCTCAAATGACTATCAGCACCGACCAGCGGTTTAATAACTGATACACCCGGTAATTTCGAATTCGGACTAACACTTCGATGTAGGCGATGTTTTCCATAAAATAGTGCAATAAGATGAATCAAATATAAGCAGAAAACGAAAACAAATCCAATAAGTGCAATTGCTGTTGGCACATCAATATGAGCGGCCATCCGCCTCGTACCAGCAATAAATGTTTTTGGTGAATGTATTAAGAGGATTTGTGGAAGATGTTGAAATGAGATGTCGAACCAAGTTGCAGCTGATGTTGCTCCGCTGCTGCTAGAACTTGTTGAGGTGGCAGATGCAGCCGATGATGCAGAAGCTGCGGCTGCACCAATAATTGTGGATGTTGCTGACGCCAGAGCTATAAAATAGAAAATTAGTAATGGTAAAATTCATAGGTATTAAAAACACAAAAAGGTCACGTTTCATCACTATCTTTTTCAGACTCCTGAAAAACATTTCATTTTGAACTAATCAATCAGAGACGTCAAAAAAAGTTCTCAGAATTGCCCCATTCTTTTCATATAATACAGTTGTTTCTTATCTCAAAAACTGCCAAGAAAGGACATAAATCAAATTTTGAACTCACTCGTTCTTATTTTTGCCAATTAGAAATTTATTAAAAATTAGTAAATATTTCGTAGACGAATATTCTATGAATGAACAGCGGAAAAATATCTCAAAACGAATAGCACAAAGGCACACCAAAAATGATAAGAAAAGAGTACACACACTTTCAACTTTTTATATTGCATCTTTGTTAACTATACAAAATCGATCATGATTGAAGGTGCAGTGAAGTTCAAAAATAAATAAGAACCTAAAGTATAGACTTTCAGGGAAAAAATTAAATAGTAGATACAGATTTTTTCTGACATTTGTCAATTTTGCGCACGTTGAAGTTTAAAATATAAAAAAATGAATAATCGTTTTTTCAAAAAATCGTAGCAATTACACAACTGAATTTTACGTTCCACATTTTCAAACTCTGAACATGGTTTTTCAAAACAAAAACAATCGAACTCTGATTTCAAATCAGAATTGAATTTAATTCATACTCATTAGATTAAACGAATTGTCAAAAAATGTTATGCTTAGTTATTATGAATGAAAAAATCGAGATTCGTAGGAATCAATTGAAAAAATACAAACTACAGCGATCAAAAGGATTATTCTTCATACAAATTCACTTTGAATAATCACTGAACATATGGAAATACATTTAAAAAAACATGTGTATCGATTATGATCGAAAGTATGAAAGAAAAAAAACAAAAGCAACATATCTTCTATTTTCTAGACCAGAATTGATGAGTGTATGTGAAACCCAGAATTCGAATGAACGCTGTGTAAATTTTTCAGATGATAGTTTTCATAGTTTAAAGAAATTCCGAAAACTCGTAACTCTGTTATAAAAAAATCAATTTTTCGCGAGCTATTCCGAGAGCAACCATTAATCAAAAACAATTCTACCTAAAAATGTTAAAGACTTTTTTTTAATGTTTTTTGAATTGATTCTACAAAAACGAATTACTTATGACAAAAAAAACAATCATGAATTCAATGAACAAAATTGGAACATTCTGCACTTTCAAATTGAATTTTCTGAACACTTTTAGTACATTAGAAAAGATGCACTCTTTTTAATTATATTCCAGTAGCAGCTAAAAAAGAACTGGCACATTTTTTAACGAAACATTTTTAATCATAATTATGTATTTTCAAGTGAAAAATTCAGGCTTCTCATCAATTTTAGCTTAAAAATTGTTTATAAAAATGTCTTATTTTTGTTTTGAATTCCCCTGGCTCAGCAATTAAAACCAGAAAAAACAACGAAATTGAAAATATAGAACAACGAGAGAACAGAAAAAAACTACTCAACCCAAATTGAATCAGTACAAGATCAACATTTCGGATAAGTAATCTTGATTTTATATTTGTACGTTTTCCACTTGAAACATCAAAAAACCAGAAGCGCATAATTTTTTAAAGTGCGATGAAAATAAATATGCTGATTCTTTGTTGAGCTCATCAGATTATATGGAACTATGATATCATATTCATAGTTTTAGTTAGATTCGAAAAAAAATATTAGTCAAAAAACAGCTCGACTTTTTGAGAATTGGGATTATTACTACAACACATGATTATCAAGCATATAATTAATTGAAAAATTAGCTAAACTTCAACAAAACGCTCAACAGCTGCCATTTTTTGACAACACACAAACAAGTCACAACAATTTATCAAACTAAAACTTTGTCAAAAAATCGAAAAGTTTACGTTCAATTCTTCGTGAAACCATCATTTATAAATATTTACACACCATATGCTTTATATATATATTTCTCCTGTGGGTTCTGAAAAGTTATATATTTCTTATATACATAAACTTTGTGTTTTCCCCTTCTTGTTCTTCTTCTTGCTACACAGTGTATGTAAATATACTTTTTGAAAAGATGAATGAAACGAAAAAATAAAAACATGAATGTGAGGCCAGATTAAGTTAAATATATATAGAAATGCAGTGGTGGTGGTCGGTTACTATCGCGACGGCTATTTTTGATTAAATTAAAGCGAAGACCACAAAAACAACATACCTTCACTGAAATATTCCGTCAAATTCGAAAGATTCTGTGCCGCTGGTTCCATTTGAAAGCAATTTTGATACAACTTGATAGTTCGAGTTTTCAATCGCGACTGAAATATTTGAAATTGATGAAAAAGTTATGACGAATAGAGGAAAAGAACAAGTCATAGTGTTTTTATTATTATAATAATATGACAATATAGATGGGCGGAGTTTTTATTCTGATACTATTATGTGCAATAGGACACAATCATTTTTTTTCAATTTTGTATATCGTGAAGCGGACCACAATTCGATATACAATACAAAATAAAACACCAAAGATGATGTTTGACCATCGAAAAACTGTCCGAATCCATGAAATTACAGTTACTAAAAAATTTTGCAAAAATGTTCCCTACTAAATACTACGACTGTCTGTTTTCAAGGTTGAACCGGTTTGTAAATTTTTTGTCGTATAAAAACATAAAATATGGCTAGCCTACTAAACCTAGGTTCACGCTTCTGAATTGAATAGTTTTTTCTAAAAAATTTCTGCATTATTCACAGAATGGATTTTTCAGTGAATTTTTCTTTAGCTCTTAACTTTAGCTAACTGTTAAAGAATTTTTAAAAACACACGGCGTTTAGCAAAATTAAACTTAGACTTCGGTGTGCATGTCAATTAAGAGCAAGTACATTAATCATCACCAGTTTGGAAAATCGTTATCTATAGTCAGAAACTATATCGTATAGTTAACCACGCCATTTTTTCATCATATTTTTCTGATTGATAACAAAAAATTGTGCAGATAATATTCAGAAGAGAAAATTTATTCAAAAATTCGTTGACCACATGAGTGCGCGACTCTTTGAAAATGAAGAAATGTGCGCAAACAATAACAATAATCACAAGACACGGAACAACAAATCGGTAGGGCAAGTAGTCAGAAAAATAATAAAAGAGAGAAGTGTGCTCATGTTTGTTTACATCGTTGCATTTTGAAAAAGTAAAATAACACTAGATAAGGACTATATTTAATTGATTGGGAGTTTAGAAGTTTAAAAAATCTCTTAAATTAAAATTTCATTCATCTATCTAAATACCGATTTTGCATACTCAACATTAGAGTTTTGTTTGCGATAGTTTATTTGGAAATCTTAGATCTGAGTCGCTAAAACTATAAAACAGTTGACGAGCCTGGAATTTGAAAAATGCAGTTTGTGCTATTTAGTTCAAAAACCTAAACGACCATTTCAAAAAAGATAACAACTTCGACATCTTTCGATGAAAAAAATGAGTCACTGTACGAGTCATACAGGTTTTGTTTACATTTCTCATGTGCGCCTATGTTTAACGGTATTTCAACATATTCCAGGGAAGAACTCAAAGAACAAAACACATGAATGCGCATTGGTCAGATTTTCACTTCACTGTTTGGGGGAGAGCTTTTGTTTTATACAGAAAGCTTGCAATTTTACAGAAACAATAATTATATTTTATCACCAATTCCTTTTCTCTTGCTTTGTGAGACCAACTTTTTGCTCTATACCATCGGATGGTATAAAAGAAATCAAAGATTTTTCTTATAAAACTAACCTATTTATGTCTTCATGGTCGGCACTACTATAACATACCACGAAATTTTTGAAATCTGAAATAGTTTTGTTAAAAACTGAAGCGGTGTGATACCTGCAAAATATAAAAATACTGATCGGACAGCTTTTGAGAATCATGTAAAACTCAAAAATACTAATTTTTCATTTTAAATACGGGAAAATATTATTTACACCCATCTTGTTCTGTCAAAGAAAACGGATATGGCAAGATGGGGAAACTGGAACCGACTGGTAAATACATTATATATAAGTTAGGACCGTAAAAATGTTCTCAGTAAAAAGTGCATATTTTGAACTTTTCAATAAAAAATGGGGAAGGGGGAATTTGTCGAATTAATCTTGAAAATCAACCGGGGAAGGGGAATTCTGACAAAAAACATCACTATCACAAAATTAACAAATAAAACTATCACATGAACTCATTAAATCTTAATACAATTCTATTTGGCATCTTTGAATTAGGAGAAAATAAATTATGCTGTAATCCAAGAACTTGAATCACTCTTCGGTTTGGTCTGGAGGAGGGAGTTCACTAACATTCGAGGGAACTTCTTGCTTCTCGAGTTTCGCAAGTTTTAGACGTTTCATTGCGTCGGCTAATTGTCTCTCGAGGGAATCAGCTTCGGCGGAAACATCTAATTGCACTGCATTATCTTGTGTTCGTGTCATCAACTCCTCGATTTGTTCAACATTTATCTAAAAGTTGCTTTTTTAATGAAAGAAGTAATGGCCAAAAGGAAACTCCCGCAATTTTAAAAATGTTCAAAATTCAGCATGTTCAACAACATCGAATACTGAAAAGATGCGAAAACGCCAGGAATTACAAAAAACACATACACAACCATTTTGGTTGCTATGCGTTATTTTTTTCGTTTTTTTTCAGAAGACAAACTATTTCAATGTAATATGGGCCATTCTAGGAATGAAGCAACGGTTTTCATTTTGCAGATATGTTTCAAGACTTGGTAAAAATGTTACAATTAGAGAATTTACTTTCTTTTTAAAAATAAAGTGTGAAACAAACCTCTGGACATCCATCTTCGTAGTAATAAGTAAATGCAGAGAGAATAATGATGAATAACTGTTGCTGCACAATCGGTTCGAGGCACTCGCTTGCAATTCTTACTGATTTTTTCAAAATCTCGACAACTCTTTTTCCTGAAAACAATTTTTACCAAAATTATTCCTAAATAGAAATCAACATACCATTTTTCAGAGCCTCTCCATTGGTTTCTTTTGTCTTACCATGCCAATACAAGTTCGCAACTGTGCATAACGATCGAACTTGGTCTGGCTGCAAAAAAACAAAGCTTTGATTTGGATCTACAAATCATTGAATAAACCTTTTTGAACATTTTGGCGGCCGCCAAAGCACACTGACTGGCCAAAGGTTGCCAACTTTCTTCGGGTAAATTGCAAGTTTGAAGTAGTGTTCCAACTGTTAGTTGAAGACAACGAACACGATCACGCGAATCAGCCACATCGTCTTCGAGGATCGACATCGACTTCGAAACAAACTCGTAAACAACAACATGATTATCTTCGAACGGAACTTTATCAGCAGTCATTGCACCCTGAAGAATGAATATTGTTTCAGTAATGTAACTTCAAATGTTTTATCAAATATTTCTATACTGGAAACCTGCAGCAACATGTTTTAGAATCTTGATCTTAAGCACTATGATCAGCATTGTCGAAGAAAAAGTTTCTCTAACTCTGCATGAACTTTCTTTTCTGTTCTTGTTAATAACTTACATCCAGATACAGTTTCAAAGGTAATTCAGCCAATTCCGCTGTTGAAACTAGAGCTCCAATGGTTCCCATTGCACACACAAAAATTTTGCGGACTTTGGCATTCCATTTTTCCTATAATATATTTAATTGAACGGTATTCCATAAACTTCAGCTTACATCGATATCTTTCTGATCTTTAAATGAAAGAACAAGGCGATAAAGTTCGAAAACTATCGGCGGAAGTGTGAACTGTAATCGATGTCTTCCTCCTTCTCCCAACATTTTTCGAGCTCCATTCAGAAGTAAGAATTGACTATCAACGTCATCAGCTCTAATCATATGTACAAGTCGAGCGACAAGATTCTGTTCATCAGCAAAATCATCAGACTCATAGGCATCGGCCGGTTGTCCTTGGTGGTCTTTTAACAATGAATCTATATGTCTGAAGATCGCCTGAATATCTTCTTCGGACCGTAAGTATGTTTCTTCATCAAGTAGATTTTGGATAATGTATGATGCTGTATTGCACTGTCCTCGGTAATCAAAATAGTTCATAACTTTCAAAAAGTCTTTGAGTTCTGATAGTTTCAAGACATTTTTGTATTCATCAATCGGAATGTAAAGAAGTTTTGTCAATTCTCGACCAACTTTACCAAAAGCTTCCACCCTGAAAAAATTAAAAAATATATGGATTCTTATTGTAGAAACTCACGATTCAACACCTTTTTCTTCAAAAATATTTCGAAGACTCAAGAATGACACATTTGCGAATTCGATATTGTCACTATAACACTTAACAGCCAAGCTTACTAATGAAACCTAAAAACAGTCCTTTCGATGTGGAAATCTTATCAGAACTTACATGAAGCGAAACGACATCTTCCATCGGCATATCGGGTCGATTTTTAATCAAATCCTTCGCCTGGACTGAAAATATCTCGAAGAGTTCCATTTTGTTCGGGGCCGGCTGTCCTTCAATTGATGAAGTCGTATAGAGAGCAAGTCGATCAATAAGTGCAATCAAAACATTTTTCACGTTCACTTCCTGAAAATTATAAAACTTAATTTTCAGCACGGAATTGGATAATTGACTTGATATGTCTCATTAAGAAAAACATGGTTGAATTCATAAGAGAGATAACATACTACGTGAATTTTCGTTGAATGTGAATACACCAAGCTTTAGTCGCTGTGTAACACATTCACGGTTTATTTTGGGGTTTCTATGTTTCAGAATCAAGAAGGTTCCAGTCACGAATCTGACAGTGATATGGAATAAATGTGAGGAATGTTACCCGCGTTTACTCATTATAAAAATTAATTTTTTTTTTTTGATTAAATTAAACATATTAGTTTTGATCAAATTAAACATATAACATATCAGATGAAGATAGCTTATTCTCGATTTTCTACATTTCAAAACTTGAAGCTAAACAAGAGACGAGCAGGAGCAAAAAAAAAGAGTGAAACTGTCAACTTGAGTCAATTCTCAAAATCCAGAGTTTCTACTTTTTCATATCGATAAATCTTTTCCAATGGAGACTGAATGATGGAATAAGAAAAAAACGAACCGGAACTAATTGTCCACAGGCGGCCAAGAATTCATTCAACGTAGATAGATGAAACTCATCGGAAAATACTTGGATCACACATTCCATCAAATATTCTTGTGATATCGGATCTTTACATGAAACAACTTGTTCCAAAATGCTCGGAAGAACTTCTCGTGTATACATTTCATCAGTTAGTGATTCTAACTGAGACAATCGCACAAGATTCGTTCCAACGAGAATTCGCAACTCCATACGATCTTTTTCTCGCTTGTCTTTTTCTCGAGACGGTCCTTGATGTTGCATTCGAACCCAGAGTTTATTCATTTCAGCGAAATTGATCAAGACGAAATCAACTGCATCACTCACAGTACCTTGAAAAAATAACCCGTGATGTAAGTTCAGTAAAATTAACCTTACCATCTTTTGAACTCTTAGCACTGTTACCCTCCAATCCATTAATATTGTTATCAGGAAAATCTGGTAAAAGTGATCTGGTCGATTGCAATAAATAATTTCGCAAGAAAAGCCCTCTCAATGGATGCTGTACGCCTCGACACATTTCTACCATATCCTTTAACAATTCTTTCTTTGAACCTAGGCCACATTTGATGAAAACAACACCAATTGTAACAAGCAAATATAATCTTGGAATTATTGTGCCTGCATACTGGACACATTCGTACAAATTTGTGAGTTTTGAGGAATCTTGCGTGAACTCGTCAATTAGAACAGTTTCGAGTTGTTGCAATTCGTTTATTGAGTCCATATCTGCAGAAAAAATTACTCATCATTTCGTTTTTTTTTCGTGGTAAAAACTTACATAGTCTATAATAAAATTTAGGTGAAAGATCACCGGTACGTAGTTCTCCTAGAAATAGTAAAGCATGTTTCAAAGCATCCATTGTTCTTCCCTGAAAAAATAGATGCAAAACTTGTGAAAAAAAAAACATGCAGTTGAAAATGTACTGTTTTGAATTCTTATGAACGTTTTTTTTAATTTTTGTTCACATTTATCAACATTTTTTTTTCTTTATGAAAATCGAGAATAAAATGAAAATTTACCTTGTCTAAACATCGCTTCATTTCGAAAGCCTCAGACTTCACAACTCTAGACGCCTGGTCCAATGTTTTTTCTTGTTCAGCAACATTTGTAGAATTTTCAAACATTGTGCTATTCTGAAAAAATATGGAAAATGTATGACTCAACAAAACAGAAACCGAATTGCGAGAATCGGACGAAAAAAATGAAAGAAGTGCGTCAAACAGATTTTCGATGGAGCGCATATACATCCTCGACTTTTCAATAAACGAACAAAAAATAGAAAAAAGGATTGCTTCGTATAATTTATTTATTTGGAAAGGGAATGCAACTGTTTATATTCAAAAATATGTTCCCGGTGTTTATATTAGGTGATCATTTCAAAAAATCGATAAATGCGCCAATCTCAGTTTCTACATATATATGTTCCCATAAAACAAGTTATCCAGTTCGTTTTTCATTATCAAGCAGATTCATTTGTCGGATCTAAAATGATTCCAAGTTGTGTAATATTCGAAATAGAATCATACCTCTAATAGTTCCGAAATAGAATTCAACATCTGACTTAATTTCTGCGGGAATGTGGAACTTGTATTCTGAGTTTATCTCATATGAATATGTTTTGTACTTTCCCGGTGGTAACGGAATCACGCAACGAGTTGTTGTCTTGTAGAATACCCATTTGTCATCTGGAATAATCACATTGCATGCGGGTAATGTGCACTCGAATAAAATCTCCCCTAAAGCTCACGAAATTGTTTTCATTAAACTAAATTGTTCATAAATTTACAATTGGAAATAGAGCTTTCAATAGAAATATTCATAAATGATCTTACAAATCTATTTTTCAGAATCAATATTCGAAAACTCGTAACTCACTTTCAGAAGAGTTTTTTTTCTGTGGAAAAACAGTATCGTTCGATGAATTTTTATCAAACATATTTCCTGATGCAGACTCATATTGCTCTGAAAAAATGCATGATAGTAGTCGATAATACAACTTATACATACGCGGTGTACAATCTATGAAAAACTTGGCTTTCATCGATTTCGGCAACACATACGTCTTATTCTTCACTATTTTCCCTAAGTGCATATGCCGAAATTTGTCCGTCGGATCGTCTCTATGAATTGAGCGTTTTGAGAATGAAATTGATATGTACTCAGTGTCCTCTTTTCTCATTTCTTTATCACGATGATAATTGATGTCATTATTGTTTTCGTCTTCAAAATTCGATATATAATCGTAATCCTCTGCATATTCGTCCTCATATTCGAGGTTCTTCACGTTTCCCGATTCCTTTTTCCTAATTTCCACAACTTCCGGAATGTTCCATTCAGAATTATCATTCTGTGGCCACCATCTCTCTTCTTCTGGAAATTCTTCTTCTTCTTCGGCAATGGATTCTGATATTTTCTCATTGGTTCCTGAAGAGCCTTGACCGCCAGTTTGCCACCAATCCAGCTGGGTCTAAAAAAGGAGGATTTCAGAATCAGAGAATTCCAGACTCACAAATCCTTCACTCATTTCGTCTTCTGGTGAAATATCTTCTTCACTCGAACTTATATGGATCAAACAGTTCTGAAAAAACAAAAATGTTCATAACTGCAAAAGTATTGCAAAAAATGTCACCTTCGATCCCTTATTATTGAAAAAACTATGTTGATTTTCTGTCGCATCATTCTCCTTTTCTGAATCCATCTGTGTCTGAAAAAATTGATGAATTTGGTATTCAAACAAAAAAGAGGTAATGTGCCGAAATGGTACGGGAAAAAAAAAGAAGAAAAAATCAATTAGTTGAAACGAAAATTAATAAACCTTTGAACAAGCAGAAAAATGAGCAGAATAACATTTAAAAATTTACAATGCAGGGATAGTACAGTTAGAACTGGAGGGTTTAACAGTAAATATTATGATTTTCAAATTTTGTTTCTGGCTGATCTTGATCTCGTGAAATGCTCGCGCTTTTCTGGAGTACTTGTAGCATTATCTGGAAATTGAAATTTGTGGAACTATAAAACTCAGATCAACTTGACGGTATTATGACAAATAATACCTTCCCTTCTCTTTATAAACGCAACAAAAATCTTTTTATACACGCAACAACAAAAAATTGAACCTCAAATGTATGTGGTGTTTGTGCACTTGCGCGTTCCCCCAGTGTTTGTTGTGCCAACACTTCGTTTGGTGTTTGCACACAGGAAGAAAGGAGGAAAGTTAAAATTCCTCGAACTTGTTTTTTTTTGTTGAGAGAAACGTACTGAAGACTATTAGCTATTTTTGGGAACTTTCGGGAACTCAGAAAATAAAACAAAACCTATTGCTCGCCTTGAAAAGATGGCCCACTAGTGAAATAAGAGAAACAAGAACATAATAATAATCGGCTCCGCGACATTTCGCCACCGGACATTTCGACACCGCGACGTTTCGCCACTGGACGTTTCGACACCGCGACATTTCGACACCGCGACGTTTCGACACCGAATGATTTTTTGGAAAAAATTTTTCAACATTTTATGCCAAGGGTTTTCGGGTATGACAATCATCATGGTGATACTTATTTTTCACCAAAAAAAAGGCTACACCTGAGTTTCCACGCAATTTTTTCCAAAAAATCATTCGGTGTCGAAACGTCGCGGTGTCGAAATGTCGCGGTGACGAAACGTCGCGGTGTCGAAATGTCCGGTGGCGAAATGTCGCGGTGTCGAAACGTCCGGTGTCGAAACGTCGCGGAGCCGTTCACCTTCTTCAGAAAGTCGCGGTCTGCCTTTTCCTCTCTTCGCTGGACGTTTCCCAGAGTCGGAAGTTTTTCTTTTTGTGGCATTTTTTGATGATTGAGTTTGAGCTGTATTCGAAGATACACTAGGTGTTGGTTCATTCAGTCCTGAAAATATTAATTTGAGATAGTTTTTTTGAAAAATAGTCTAAATAACTTGTCTAATACAGTTAGAGTAAATAGCGAAATTTTCACGGGTAACTCAAGAGATAACTAACCGTTTTCAGTATCGAAACTATGAATTTGGGTAGGCAGATTGTTTTCATATAATGAACTCATAGTTTGCAAAAAATTCGGAATCGGAGTCGATTGTAATGGATAATATGATTGATTCACTGAACTACTGTCATAGAAACTGTTAAATGGAAGTACTGCTCGTAGACTACCAGATTGAACTGTATCTAGAAAAGGTTGAACGGTTATTTGTGAGGCTGATGATCCTTGTTGTTGTTGTTGTTGTTGGAAGAGCGACGAGTTGTCACGTGAAGCGTTCGATAAAAGGCTTGTATTGGGAAGATCATATCCCTCAAAAAGTTTGGTAGTATTTTCATTTGATTTTCGCAGCGCATCCATACGCTCCTCATGTTGTTTGAACGTTGAGAACTCTGTAATTTTACATTATTACATAAAGACAACATACCTTATAAAAATAGAAATTTGAAGCCAACTTTCTGTGGGTTTGAAATGAAGTCTGTTCTTCTAATCAAACTCACCGTTTGGGGGACATTGCAACGACGATCCACAATATTTTGATGTTTTCAAGCTATGAATTTCCTCCTTCAACTTTCTTATTTCTCTATCCTGATTCTTGATATCGAGAAATCCCTCCAGAAGCTTTTCTAGTACATTTGAAGGTTGGATCTGAGAAAAAAACCTTGTTCATATGTGTTCTTAGAAGCATAGCATGAGCAGAAATATTTCAAAAAGTAGAAACTTCATAGCGGATTTTATCAGAGAAAGTTTTTTTAAAAAAACCGCCCTGTGCAAAAATTCTATATCTGAACAACATTTTATGCATTTTAATGACCCTCACATACCTCGTTCGGAGGCTTCGGAGAGGTACTGCGATCGTTTTTTGTTTTCACATCGATTATTACAACGTCATCGTCAACTATTTCATAGTTATCTGAAATAAAAGAGAAAACAAAAATAAAATAAAAAATTTACTCACTATTTTCTGTTTGCGATAAGCTTTTTTCATCGTCCAGAAGAACATCATCTCGTTTTACAGTGACTTTTTGAATACATGAAGAAGTTATACTTTGAGTAGATGTTGATGCTTCTTTTGTGATGACTTGATTCGGATCAGAAAACTGAATATCAACTTGAATTCCTTTGCTGATTTTTTCTAATTCATCAGTTTGGCATTCATCTTCAGCTGTTGATATCGTCTCTGTTTGAGTGCTGGAATCTTTCTTGTAGCTCGTTGTTTGCACTTCAATTTCTTGTGTTTCGACCAGCATTGATTGCGTCTCTGAATCCTTCATTTTTGGTGCTTGATCATCCGTTTGACTCATTCTTGAAACAATTAGTAGAGAATCAGTTTGATTTGATTTCGATTCTTTGAAGTTATTATTGAAATTATTAGAGAACTTCTGTTGAGACTCAGGCAATGCAATCTGTAAACTTAATTTTATTAATACATCAGTACCTCTTATTCCACAATTCGAAATATTTAAGATAATGTACTCACCGTCTGGGCAGTTTCAATGACATCGAGCTGTTGAGAGAATACATATTTGTCCGCTTTTTGGTGCAAATCCGAGACAATTGACTGGAATTCTGTGACTGATGGGCCAGCAGATTCATTTTCGTCACTAGAACCATCGACGTGAGTGTTTTTGACACCATCAAAGTTCGCTTGGCTTATACAAGTCTGAAAATTTGGTATTTAAATCATACACACCTATATCACTTACCTCTTCTTTCTCGTTGCTTGCATTTTCGACGCTTTTCTGTAATTTACTCATGATAAAAATCTACTATTTATTATATCTAACTCGGTGAAAACTCACTAGAAGACCATCAACGATATCTTCACATGTCACATAATCTTCTTCTTTATTTTGACATTCTTGTGTCAGTTCAAAAGGCTGTAAATATGAAAATTATTTTTCGATCAAAATCATGAATTTTGCTTACAGGATGTGCTATATCCTCGTCCGATTCTTTTTCAATTAAATCGCAAATCGCAGGCAGACTCCTGCCGAACAATGCCGGGTGAGTTTTATTGACACTCATCAATACTGGAATAAAAAACTTTATGTTGGTTTGAAAAAAATTTTAATATTATGAACGAATAACGAGAAATAAAGACCAAAGCCCTTCCAAATACCGAAGTATTGACCGATTATATACTTACTCATATGAAGTTTAACTCGAAAAGGGAAATACAATGAACATCTCAGTTTTTAATTTTTCACAAAAAATGTCGTTTTTATATTTTTTTGTTGTTTTTTGATGTATGCCAACACATGGAGACTAGAGATATGCTAAACTTTATAATTATACCATGTCAAAAGGAAAGAGACATTAAAAAAAACATTTTTTCAATGTCGTTGAAAAAGCCGCGCGAGATGGTACTCAAGGAGCAGAGCACAAACGGTGGTGTCTCCAAGCGAAGTAACGAACACTGAAATGTGCCTTTAATAAATAGTACAGTAAGAAAGCTTTTTTTGTTTCTTTTTTTTTTTTCATTTTTGTGTTTTCCTTTAGAGAAAAATCTTTGTTTCTGATATGATTCCTAGCTGTTGAAAGAAATCTAAATTTTAAAAAGTTTCAGAAAATGCCACAGAAAAAGCTTCCAAAGAGATCTCGAAGATCCTCGTCGAATGGATCACATCCAACACTCGTTGAAATGATCATGTCTGCAATCGATCTCTATGGAAATGCGAAGGAAGATGAGATTACGAAATTCATTAAAAACACTTACCCTGTCAACGAAATAATTTCAGTGAGTTTTTCATTTGAAAATAATTATGCTTCCATAAAGCAAAGTTGATTTTCTAGATTGACCAAAAAGTTCATGCGACAGTTTCAAAATGTATTAAAGATAGTCTTTTAACTAAAACAACTATAAATGGATCAACCCGATACAAGTTCAATAGAGTTGGCAAGAAGAAGACAAAAACGGCTATTCCGAGAGTAACGACACCTGTTAAAATTAAAACGGTAAGTGTTCCGAATCCTCACCGTTATGTATGGTAGTATGTAGAATATATATTTTTTCAGTTCAAATGTAGCGAAAACTAGTTAATTCCTTCAAATAAAAAAAAAGGTTTCCACAAGTTCTGAATTCTTATAGCTACTTTCTCATTATTAAAATACAATCTTATGTCAAGCAATTTTGAAACTAACATCTTCACATAAACGCTGGAAATATATAACATTAACTAGTTCCCAATTATATCATAGTTAATTCGTACTTACAGCCAACCAGTATGAAAATCTTGCAAAAAACCCTCGCTCATTTAAATGCTAAGAAGCCGATCTGCCCAGTCACATTCAATAATCTGGAGGTCAAATGTGAAGTTGCAAGCCCACAAAAACAAGCATTGGTGAGATTTTTTTGGTTTGTTCCAGTAGAATAAAACATTTTTAATTGCAGATTTATGAACAATGTGGTCATGTTCAAGGAAATCATAATTGGGAAAATGGAAAATGCCCAATTTGTAGAAAAAAATCGACCACAATCATACCCATCATATTCGATTATAAAACATCGATTCATGTTGACAACGGTGATCTGGATCATGTTTTTAACCCATGTGGCCATATTACAAGCGAAGCAACAATGAGGTGAGATCTAGTAATTTGTTTCGTGTTGAAAATATTTCAATGCAGTCCTCTCTTTATTTCACTAAAATGATTCCATAAATCCCTAAATAATTTTTTTTCAGCGACTGCTTGTCGAAAAACCGCCGCTATTGCACGTTTTGTAGAAAGAGATTGATTCAAAAGAAACCATTTATCAAAGCCTACTTTCAATTCGAAGATCAATGATTACAAGCATATGCTCATATGTGCTAATATTAATTAACATTTGTGAATAGTTTCATCATTTTTATATTTTGTAGCATGAAATATTTTACTCGATCGATATTTTTTACTAGACAGTATTTTCTAAATACCCTAGAGGATAGAGGACTGGTTTGATCAGGAAGTTTTGATAAACACAATGATGAATTTTGATGTCAAAAAAAGTAAAGATTTATCAAAGTATGAAAATCAAAATTTTTACAATAAAACATGCTCAAAAAAATTTGTATAAGAGGTGAAAAAAACAAGATTTTTGTAGACCAGCGAACATTATCCATCATAATACATGTTCCAGAAGTTTTCTTGTTAAATACCATCATCTTTCGAGCTTGTGATCATTATTTGATGATTCTCTTTGTGTTTGAGGAACTTCTCCTGAAATTGGTATGAGTTTACATTGCTGGAAAAAATCAAACCTTTTGAAGATTCCGATATGACCTTCATCTTTTTCAGCTCGTCTGAAAGTTTTTATTGAGAAAGGCGAGTTTGTTTTAATAAAATTTCTAAAATTCAGAATAATGAAACAGCTCACTCTTTTAATACGAGGATATTTTTGATCCTCTTGTTCAATCCCAGGAGAGACTTTTGAAGATTCTTGGCTTGTTGATGCCTTCGAGGATTCTAATAAACCTTTCTTTCGGAATGGAACCTTCACAGATGTTTTGACATCACACGATTGAGATTTCGTATCAATCGGAGATATATAATCCTGGAATTCATGATAGTCAATAATTAATCGAGCACAAAAATGTCAGTTACCTGTTGGATGTTCCTTTCTTGGCTCTCGACTTTTGTGTTAGATTGATGATTGTCATTTCAACGTGAACTCTCTCTGATCAGTTAAATAATTTGACAAACATTTATTGCACACTTTGAATCGAAATAGTTTATACTTGTCAAAATGGCTCTTACTGTGAGTTTTTCAGATGTTCAAAAAGAAACCCGAATCGGTGAAAAATGTCCGACTGCAATATTGAAACTTAGAGTCAAAGTTTTAGAAAAAGGATTGGAATGATTTTTTTCTATTTTCATAAGTGTATAATTTTATTTTGAAGAGAGAGAATTCAAATTTTTTAATTGGAGTTTTCGGGAAGCTTCGAAGAGAAAAGTTCAAAATTCCAGATGACCTCGCAACCACAACTTGGAAAACCAATTCCGAAAAGATCTGAACGATTGAACGGATCACATCCAACATTCACCGAAATGATCATTTCTTCGATCAAGTACAATACAATTGTAAGCGAGAAAGAACTCACAACCTTCATTATAAATACTTTCCCAATCAACAATGTCGCATCAGTGAGTTCAGAATTTCGGTTCGGCTTAACAAAAATTTAATGTTACAGATTCATAAACCAATTCATAAAACAATTTTAAAATGTGTAAAAGATGGGATTTTGATGAAAGAGAAAGCGCAAGGAACAACAAAATACAAGTTAAACAGAAATCTCAAGCCAGAAGCTATTTTGAAAGTGGCGACTCCGGTTAAAACCCCGGTTAAAAGAAGAATAGTAAGTTTCTACATTTTTTAAAACATAATTTATTTATACGTTCAGTCGATGAGAGCTTTACAAGGAGTTCTCAACAAATTGAATTCATTAAAACCAATATGTCCCGTATCGTTTAGTAATTTGGTCGTCCGATGTGAAGTAGTAAACCCGAATAAGCAAGCATTTGTAAGATTTTTCCAAAAAAAAAAAAAAAACGACAAATATCACGCAGATTTATCAATGTGGACATGTTCAAGGGAATCATTATTGGGAGAATGGAGTTTGTCCGATCTGTCGAATTAAAACTGCAAGAATCATACCCGTCACATTTGTTAATAAGCCATTAATCCACGTCGACGACAGTGATTTGGATCATGTGTTCAACCCGTGTGGACACCTGGCAAGTAAAGCTACAATTAGGTGAGATTTCAGTTTTTCTTACTAAAAAATTGTACTCAGTTGATTAAATTCAAATTCTTCCATATTTTGCACAGTATGACCTGAAGGTATCAAGAACGTGTTACAGTTTTTGTGAACCGGTATCTGAAAAATAAAAATATAGAAAAAAAATTTCTGAAAACTTTCTATTTTTGAAAAAAAACAAGCTGACTTACTTCTATGATGGTTAAAGTATGTCTCAAATAGATTTTTCGAAAAATAATTCTGGTTTTTAAAACTATTTTCGCTTATCTGCGTTATCGGAAATGTTGAAATAAGTTTTCTCACATATCTTTATTCAAATTGTTCGAACTCCAAGTCACAAAAAATTATTTTCTCAAATAACAAAATTCAAAAAAAATTTGTCCCTGTTTTTTTTTGGATACCACGTACAAAATTTAAACGGGCTATTTTAAGTCGACCTTTGATCATTCAACCAACACTATACAAACTTTGTATCACTACTGTATATGTATCAGCTCATTCAAACACCATTGTAATGTTTTTCAGTGCTTGCTTATCGAATAATCGTCGATCTTGCTCGTTTTGTGGAACTGGACTAATTGCAAATCGACCATTCATCAAAGCCTTCTTCCAATTTTGAAGACAATTAATTTCGAGTGCAATTTTGTATATTAGAACTATAGTATTACTTGCCATCTGTAAATAATCTAAGCAATTTTTTTTAGCATGCATTTTTCAGTGATTTTCTCAAAAAATGAACATTTTATTTTAAAATTAAAACGGAACGAGTGACAGGATAACTATTTCTTCAAAAATCGGAAATTATCTGCATTTTTATAGTCAAATTTTCGCTACTACTCCTGCAGATTTTGACAATTTCTATTTTAATTTTTCGATTTGTATGTTCTGATTTACTGAATCAAAAATTATTTATTTAAATTTTCGTTATCGAGTCAAATATGTTTTTCAAGATCGATGATTTAAATATTTTTAACCCAGTATCTTTGATTTTCTAAACATTCTTAATTTTTGAAGACCTGTAAAATTTTCCAGTTATTTTTTCGAAACAGTGCACATTTTATTAAAATTAAAAATAAACGAGTAACAGGATAACTACTTTTTCTTTCCTTTGGCTTTGGATTTTTTCGGTTCCTTCTTTTCTTTTTTCTTCGTTCCACCTTTATTTGGTTTTTTTGACTGGGTTTTCTTTTTTGTAGCAGCTTTCTTTTTTGGTTTCGGGGTCTTTTTCTTAGTCTTCTTGTTCTTCTTATTTTTCGGCTCTCTTTCTGTACTTTTGCTTGTTTTCGTATCGTTTTTCTTCGATGGTCCACAACTTGTCAAATCATTTGCCTCTTCTTTATTTGATTCCAGTTTCTCTTCAACTTTATCCAATATTTTTCCAATCATTTTCTTGGCATTAACTGCTGTATCTGATGGATTCTTTCGACTTTCTTTGTTGTTTTCTGCCTCATCATTGTCATCCTTCTTCTCAGAATGTTTCTTGATTGGCTCGTTTTCAAGATCAGATCGCTTTCGATTTTCCACTTCACTCAAACGATTATCAGAACCTTTTTCAGTATCCAAATCATTTTTCTCGCTTTCCCTTTTTGTTGTTTCATTTTCTGATCCACTTGACTTCTCGTTTTTTATCATATCGATACATTCTTCAGCTCGTGGTGCTCCGAAATCAAGAATCCATGAATATGAATCTTCATCTTCTGGTAAACCAGATTCTTTCAACGAAGCATATCCTGTTAGAGTCAGCTGGAAAAAAATAATTGGTAAAGGTATTAAACTGACATTCAGAACTCAATGGAACCAATATTTTTGTTCATTCAGCCTAGCTCTCGATTTTTTTTCATTTTTGAAGCCAAAAATTTTAGAGCTGAAATTAGCGCATTGAACATTGCGTCTGGCTAAAACTGAACAAGGAAATCAGCGTTCGAAAATCTATCGAATGACATATTTTTCATCTATTAGGTTGTCCAGAAAGAAATGACCGTTTGAAATTTAGATTTCGAGTCGCAGTCGGCCGATTTCTTTGCGAAAGGTATCCGTTCTCTCGGTGGAGTTGGCGACAAGTGGTCGATAATAATAGCAAACATATTTCTGATTAAAGTGTTGTAATATTTTTTACAATAAATTTCGTTTTGGGTCAAACGGACATTTCTTTCTGAACAACCTAATAAATACTCCCTATTTTTTATTTGGTCCGATAAATTAAACCTGTGTCAAAAACCCGGCAACAACATGCAAAACAATCACGAAACAAAGAAGAATAATGTGCCAAGTGGAAATTTTCAAAAACAGAAAATTGTTTGAAATTACAGAGAGGCAACCTGCAATAGATTTATATACATACATGATCTTATTTTTTTATCACTTACCCGTCTGATGATAGAATTCGATTGAAATTTTGGTAGAATTCCTCGGGTTTTTGAACAACTCTCCAATGTTTGTACAGAGAGCTGATTTACAACAACTTAGAGGTAAACTACAGTACTCCCAGTTCGAACAAGAGTTGATTTGGGTTTGAGGTGCCAGTTCTTTGTCATAGCCTTCGATGTTTGATAAATCAATGAAATCGTCAAAGGATTCAACTCCACAGCACGAGTAGTGAATCTGGAATAAATGGGGTAATTGTATTTTCAAAATGTTCGATTTTAAGTATTTGTTTTTGAACTACTTTTGGAGCGTGCATTGGTAATCGAAAATTTGTACATGATTGGGAAAATTGTTTTTCACTCACATGTATTCCGTCTACAAATCTTCTCGAATCTCTACATTGATTATATTCCAAATATTTATCCACCAAAATATTGGTCAACCTATGCTTGAACTCAATAGAAAATCGAGCTGTCATTGTCGTACTAGTCAATATAAAAAGAGCAGATATGACAACCGTATAAATAGGATAAATCTGAAACTTTAGGGGTATATCTGAAAATAGAGATTCTGGAAGGTCAACTAACGAAAAACTCATTTCTCCCTTTCCTTAGGGTACTCGATTTTTGTGAATTAACAGCATCCAACAAACAAATATGAAATACTATTGATAAGAATAACCCTATCATATCGGCAAAGATTGTGATAAACGTTGAAATCGGGAATTTATCAAGGAGTTCGATGGTATGGAATTCGTATGCATTTCCTATTTTTGATTTGAGAACGAGAAATTGAATAATTAAAGAGATTGATAATGTCGAAATGGATGATATTAGGAATATATATCTAGATTTTCTAGAAACAGAAACCAGACAAATAACCATTTATAAATGGAGCAGAAATAAAAAATGAGAGGAACAGAAAAAAAAACATTATTTATTAGTCCACGTTCTCACGTCAAAAGCTTGGTTTGAAATAGTAATAAAATGACAAGACATATCACAAAAATCAGAATTATCACATAAAAACTTGGAAATATCTTGGAAATTTGATGATTCGGTTAACCAAATATAACAGAACCCTCCACCACCAGCACCTGCTAACCAACCAGTTTCGATAAGTTTTTGACTTTTGAGTTGGGAAAGAAGATTTTTAACACTTTGAGGTTCACATCCGCTGGTTAGAACTTTCTTAGCAGCATAATATCGATCGATGAGTTCAACAGGAAATTTATCTGAAAATAAATTGAAGTCAGTTCGGGAATTTTTTAACCAGAATTTTTGTGAATGTTATGTTTCAAATTGGACCAGATCATTTTTGCATCTTTAAAGAGACCTAATTTAAAACTCTCCACTAAAAAAACTCGAAATCAAACAAACAGACTTGTTTGCTCCGTTGAGAATGAAGAATTCGTCGTTGTCATTGATTTCTGGTTGGACCGTGATTCTGGTTGGAACTGATTTAAAAAGAAACTGGGACCAAACCCATGGTTCTTCAAACAACCTAGGAAATCCGAAAAGTTTGGATAGTACTTTTAACAAAAAAACCGTATTCGATTTTCCTAGAGTGCCCATAAAAACCAATTTCAAGGCTCAACCTGTATTAAACAGGTGATGACTTCTTTGACATAGAACTGTGAATATCAAAAACAAATCAAGAAAATCTGGAAAGTCTAACTAGGAGGCAAAATCGGGTTTCAATCAAATCAATCCAGTTTATAAACTCTTTTTTTTTTGCCTCATTCTCATCTTCCTACCTTGTAACAGAAATTCATAAAACTCTGGAATGCCTTGCCATAAATCATACAAAACTTGTTTGATTTCGCCATCTTTATACCAATTCCGAATCACTTCTTGTAATATATTTTTTGCCAATCTCGTTTTTCCCGTATACACCAAAACTAGCCGATTATTGATTTGTTCTTCGAATTTTTTCGAAATCCCAATTTTCTTGCACCGTATAGCAAAGTTTGATTGTTTTTCAGCTATACCGAATTTGATGCCAGGATAAACAGCTCCGACTTGATCTTGCCATCCACCTCCAGTTGTCATTAGTTGCTCGACTTTGAGCACAGTCAGGATGAGTTTCTCTTCAAGATTGGGGATGTAGAATTCACCCAACTCTACGATGGCTTTCAAAATTGTTGCGGCTAAAATCGACGATGTTCCCAGTCCGGAACCATGTGGTAGATCAGAAGTCAATGTGACTCGTAATCCAGGTGTCTTCAATACTCCACAAAACTCATTAGTTGTTTTATACCCGAGGGCAACAATACAAGCTGATAACAAACATCCAGGTCTTGTAGGTCTGTTGTAACTATCCAAACGTTCAGATAGTTCCATTGTCATTCCACCAATCACCAATTCAACAACAGGTTTGGATATTTTCTCAATTTCACAGGAAATCGGACGCTTTCCATCAACAAGTATTGCCATATTACAAACTGCGGCATCATCGAAGGCAAAAAATATTGGAGGAGTGTCTAACCAGCCACCATAAAGATCAACCTATTTCAATGGAAAATTGAAGTTCGATAAATAAATTGATAGATTTTAACTAACTCTAGCTGGCGCTGACACTTTTATACTCGATTTCCCGGAATTTTCATTATTTGCTGGAAGGATTATAGTTTTCTGAAAACAAACACTAACAAATCGAGAAGTTTTCTAAAACGTTGTCTCACATTTTTACACATATCTTCAACACTTTTCGATATATAAATCTGTCCGGCTGCCTCTAAATGCCTTGCTGCTCGAATCATCAGACTTTCCTCTTTCCTCCAATTTTTTTGAATCTCATCAAACAACTTCTGAATATCATTATTACCAATGCTTTGAGATTTGAGATTCTCAAGTATTTTTGAGAATTCGGGGTTTGCAACAGGACCTGATCGAAGGCCTCCTCGACAGTCTGCTTCGATGGATAAACCAAGTGATAGACTGAATAGGACTTGGGGTCTCTGGTGTAACTCTACGCCATGGATCTGTTTGGAGAGGACGTTGAAATAATCATGTTCATTATCTGAAAAAATATATAATTTTCTTGTCTCACACGGGCGATGGCATTCGAAATATGTGACATTTCGAAAAAAAAATTCAAGTTGACCAAGATATACTGAAAACTGTGAAAATTTTGATATTCAACTTTTTTTTTTCAATTTTTCAAGTCGTGACATAAAGGTAGGGGGAATCGATCAATTTTACACACTTCTGGCAAAAATTTTTATAGCAGTTTTGAATTTCTGTCAACAGGTTACTGTAGTTTCATTTGTACCGTTCAAAATATTTTGAAGCAAACTTGTGAACGGTTTTGTGCCCGATATTAGTGTAATGAACTAACCTATATTTAATATAGTTTTTATATAAACTGCAGATTTTATGAGCTTCTCCAAGTTTTGTGGGAGTTTGAAATGAATCTGTATATTATAAATTATCCTTTCATGAAGCTCCGGCAGACTTCTACGGAAGTTTCCAAAGTTTTGAAATTGGTAGTCCAAAACATCTAGTTTACCTAAAAACCAACTATGGATAACTGAATAACAATTCCGTTAATAAACATACAAACAAATGTGTCCAATTTCGAAAACTTATCATAAATAAGTTTTCGAGCTCTTTTTAAAAGATCCACATTATTTTTCTCGATTTTTAAACCACCACTACAACTGTTCAAGTACTCATTCTCAGTCGAACATGTCGATTGGATGAAATCAAAAAATAACGATAGCTGAAATTACACACTTGTGATAGTTTAATAATCTAGCAAATACCTTCAATCCAACCAATCCACTGTCAATTCCATAATATGTAGAAGCCGAAACAGGATACAAATCAATAAATGATAGTAGTTTAGAAGAAATTGAAGGTGGCAGATATAAAAAGGCGAGGATTGCTGTGCTTGTAAAAACATTGGTACAGTACTCAATTTTTGTCACTTTCTGAAAAATTAGGTTGCTCAATTATCTCCGAAGAGTTTGTCTCACATTTTCCTCATCGGTCGAATAGTATCCATGCAACTCTTTCAAATGATCGGGACATTCAAAACAGAATGTAGTAATAGAATTTCGTCTCAAATCCAAAGTTTCAAAATGAGTGTCGATTTGATGAGCTGACTCTGTTCCTACAATTTTGTTGAAAAATTGACATTGTTCTACTGACATACAGATCTTGATTAAAAAACTAGTGAGTTCAGTATGTTCAACTCAGTAAAAAAGGTCCTATTCTATTCTAGATCTCGAATCTAACTACTGTTTTTTACCTTACCTATAATCCAAAGACCTTTCCTATCGTTTTTCTCTGCCATTTTTGTTGCATTCTGAATTGATTTAATGAATGCTGATGATTGAATATATCCATTTTCTGTTTCTTCCGGATCAATGCACCTTGTCTTGATTATTGCATCAATAGATCCCTGAGATCAATAAAAAACATCAAGATAATTCGTTGACTTGGTGTCGAATTTATTAAAAAGGTTTCTATTTTCAAATTGACAAAGAGCCATTATCACGTTCTCAGAGCCCGATATTTCATTTGTGTGATCAGAAATTTGAAATTTTTTTTTACAAAAAACCAACTGGGAAATCTTTTATCAATCCATATGGACAATTAAAAACATATTAATTTAAATTTCCGAATGTTTACTTTCGCGGTTTTTTTTTTACAAAAATTGGAGCACATTGCTGTTATTTTTGGGAACAAATGTCCGAAATATGGGGTCAATCAAACTATTTTTTGCCAAGTTATAGCAATTTAATTAACACTATAAAAACTTTTGCTCGCTATTGTAGATTAAAAACTACAGTAATCAGTATATTTTAATATCAAAAATCTGATTTTGAAAATTTTTCAAGTTGAAAATTGAAACTATTGGAACCTGACAATTTCAAAAAACTGTTATCCATTATCAAAAATAGTTTTTCTAGTCACCCCTCATCGAAAAAAACCGTACCACTAAAACAATGAGAATATTTGAATCCTCAAGAACATTATCAGAAAGTACAGTATATCCTCGAAGAGCACATAATCTTTCGGTCTGAAAATATTTTATAGTATATGACTTCCTCAATATTTTTCTTAGCTTACAGTAACTAGAAGAGCATTGAGAGTACTTCCACCTGATCCAACATTTTCGCATGCATCATTTACTACTAAAACTTCTTCTAAAATTTTCAACTTTTTCAAGTATTCGAGATCTGGAATTTAAAACTTGTTTTTTTGTTTTGAAATTTGATAAATACCATGTTTAATTTCATTTTTGTCAATTTCCACAGAACACGAAATTGTGACAACATCCCATTTCATTCTTTCTGAAATAAAAAAATTGCAACGTGTCTCATGAAAAAAAAAAATACGAGAAGAGAACAATGTTTTGTTATTATCATATTGATTTTTGGTATTTATTACAGGTGCAAATAGAACTAATAAAATGATGATGGAAACCAAGGCAACCTTTTTCAGTATTTTTTCTACCCCCGGCGATTATTTGATTTTGAAAGTGCAGGGCTATACGTGATAATTCTAGAATTCCATAATTGCGAAACAAGAAAACAAAAAATTTATTTATAAAATATTTCAACATAACGAAAATAGACAACAAACCATGCTAGGACTCGTTGAACAAAAAAAAACTCAGTGCTTCAATCAAAAAAGTCATCAATTTCAACAGACGGTTCTAAAAAAGTATTCTCAATTCCCGTTAAATCAGTTTCATTCATTATCATATTCTCCATTGTTTCTTCTAAATTCGTGTCACCAATCAATAATGCTCCATACATTTTTCCATCCACTAGAATGCATCGAACATATTCAGTTTCCCCTATTATTCTGTTCAAATCAATGCATTTTTCAATCTATTGATTATTAGATACCTCTCAACAACCTTCCATTTTCCCTTCTCGATGTTTTCTGGTTTATAATCGCCAAGGAAGACAACCTGAAATAATAAAAAATAACTAAACACTCTGCATCTCTAGCACACAATTTTGAATTACCGCGTAAATGTGTGCGATCGTGGTGAGACCCAACAACCCGCCACACGCCGCTATGACGCAGCTTTTTTTTTCTATACTGGAGTTTATTCATTTTCTCATTTTCTTCGTTTTGTTCTTGGGTTTTGTGACGATGTTTTCGTATTTGAGCGATACGAATAGTCAAATAAACATTCTATTTTTATTTCTGACGGGAATTATAATAAAAATAACATGTTTAATCGTGGGAGAATGTTTTCCAAAGTTCACATATTTCGTCATTTACATATTTTCGAAACTATTCATGACAATGTAAAATGTGTTAGTTATGTTTCAATCTATTTTTAAATGTGATTAGATTGTCCTTTTTCCTCTTTTTACCGTAATAGGTCGCAAAAGTAGGCCATGTATGATTTATTCTTCAAATTTTTATTGATTTCAGAAAATGGAAGACGAACAACTTCTTGATTACGAGGAGGAGCAAGAGGAGATCCAAGAGAAACAAGAAGTTGGAGGTGGAGACGCCAAGAAAACGAAAGGAACCTATGCATCCATTCACAGCAGTGGTTTCCGTGATTTCCTTCTCAAACCTGAAATTCTCCGAGCCATCGGAGATTGTGGTTTTGAACATCCATCAGAAGGTTTGTTGTGCTTTGTTTCGTTCATTCATAAAATTTATGTTGTTTTCAGTTCAACACGAATGTATTCCTCAAGCCATTCTCGGTATGGACGTTGTATGCCAAGCCAAATCTGGTATGGGTAAAACCGCTGTGTTCGTAATTGCCACTCTTCAGCAATTGGAACCTGTCGATGGAGAGGTATGTTCAGATAGTCTGATTTGACATCGTAATTATGTTTTTAGGTCTCTGTCGTTTGTATGTGCCATACTCGTGAATTGGCCTTCCAAATCTCCAAAGAATATGAGCGTTTCAGTAAATACTTGCCAGGAATCAAAGTCGCTGTCTTTTTCGGAGGTATGCCGATCAAGAAAGACGAAGAGAGACTTGCCAATGACTGCCCACATATTGTGGTCGGTACACCGGGACGTATGTTAGCTCTTGCTAAATCTGGAAAGATGAAGCTTGACAAAGTCAAGTACTTCGTTCTTGATGAATGTGATAAGATGATCGGAGATGCTGGTGAGTTTATTTCCAACAAAAATTACTTCTGAGTCAACAAATGTTTTTTTTTTTTCAGATATGCGACGCGATGTCCAAGAAATCGTCAAGATGACTCCACAAGAAAAACAAGTTATGATGTTCTCCGCCACACTTCCAAAGGAGCTCCGAGTTGTTTGCAAAAAGTTCATGCAAGATGTACGATTTTCTTCTTCTCCGTATAATAGTTGTTGTCCACGGGAAAGATCCAATATTTCTGTCAAATTGTCAAATAGTTTCTCTATCCGCACCCGATAACCTCTCACTTTCGATGTGTGTTCAAAGATGTATAAGGGAGCCTCTGAGTTTGGTAGGCAATCCAATTGGAAGTCTCATTAGAGTTACGACGTGATTTCAGAATATACTCAGAATTTCCCGACATCCTCAATGCCGCCCATTCACCACACTGCGGTTTGGAATGAGTGAAAGGCTAGATCATTCTATCGGTTGATAGTAGTGTCAGTAGCAGAACACCACGTTTGTGAGGAGGAATTCAGCACTCTCGAAAAATTAACTAAACTTATAGTTTATCAAAACCTAATTTTCAGCCAATGGAAGTATACGTCGACGATGAAGCCAAGTTGACTCTTCACGGTCTTCAACAACACTACGTCAAGCTGAAGGAAGCAGAGAAGAACAGAAAGTTGTTGGAACTTCTTGATGCTCTCGAGTTCAACCAAGTTGTCATTTTCGTCAAGTCTGTACGCCGTTGTGAGGCTCTTCACCAACTCTTGTCTGAGCAAAACTTCCCATCAATTGCCATCCACAGACAAATGGCCCAAGAAGAGCGTCTCTCCAGATACCAAGCATTCAAGGACTTCCAGGTAATCGAATTGTGTAAAAAAGTGTATACTAATTTATGTTTTTTCAGAAGCGTATCTTGGTTGCCACTGACTTGTTCGGACGTGGAATGGATATCGAGCGTGTCAACATCGTTTTCAACTACGATATGCCGGAAGATTCGGATTCATATTTGCACAGAGTTGCTCGTGCTGGACGTTTCGGAACCAAGGGATTGGCAGTCACATTCGTTTCAGATGAAACTGACGCGAAGACTTTGAACAGTGTTCAAGATCGATTCGACATCAGTATCACTGAATTGCCAGAAAAGATCGACGTTTCTACTTACAGTGAGTTACATCTGAATTGAACGGATTTCTAATATTAATTCTCTTTTTTTTTCAGTCGAGGGAAGAACCAACTGAACAAATGCCGATCCACTTCCAAGTTGTTTTTATCTGTCTATTATATAATTCTTATAACTTTCCGAGTTTTATTTTGGTCTCAACCTATTCCCTATTTATCTACCAATATCTTCAATCTGTTATGAGGAATCGTTGTATAATGTAACTTCTTGTTTTTTGTCGTTTGAGAAGATGAAGATTTGTGAAAACAATTACCTTTAGTCCAAAAAATGATGTACAATGCGCGAAAAGTTCAAGATGGATATTGAACATTTCGGCAGTTTGCCGACCAAATAACATTGATTTTGCACAAGTTTCAGACGATTGGCGAGCTTGTGTCCATAAATGCATCTAGAACAAACAGTTTCACAAAAAAAAAAAAATACAAAGCGCCTATGCAACCTGCTTCCATTTTGAAGATTGACCATCTAACTTCACTGTACACACATCTCCACAAGCATAAACATCAAGGATCGATGTTTCGAATATATCATTCACTTGTATTCCGGAGTTGGAAGCAAGTGTTAAGTCTTTTTCGGAATCTTTCCAGATTTTCGAATTCGCTATAGAACCTGTTGCCCATACAACAAAATCACAAGAAGTCTTCGATGTGGTTCCATCACTGGTTTTGTATTCAACGATCGTATTTTCGCAAATATTCACAACTTCAGAACTGGTGACGATTTTCAAGTTTTTGTTTTCAGAATTTGCAGATAGATTTATAGCCGTACACCAATCAGGCCCGAGAGCCGGTCCACAAGTGGAATGGGGAACATTGTCTGGTGATGTTGTATATTTTTCTCGTTTCAATATTCTGCTATTTTTTGATCCTAAAAGTTTGGATAGTTTTTTGCGATGATTAATGTCCTAATTCTTACCATCACTTCTTCCTTCAATCAGCTTTGGCAGGATGAATTGCTCAACATCTTTCGGGAAAAACGAAGAAGATACCGTAGAATCTCGAATTATCCAGGTTACTTCGATGTTTTTGAGCTCGTACACCAACTCTGTGGCGATTCCACCATTCCCCACAATCACAACGTGCTTTGAATTTTGAAGACTAGTCTAAAAATTTGAATTCATTGATGAATTCAGAAATACATTCGAACCTGTAGATTTAATGCAGTATCTGTATCTCTGATTGTTACAACATTTTTCAGTTTAAATGGGCAGATTGGGCTTGCGCCAGTTGCTATGCAGAGCTTGTCATAATCAATATATCCATTTTTGTGTAATTTGATATGTTTTTCAGTCGAGCTCCATGAAGTTACTTTGTCATAAATGAGATGAAATCGTGTGTCCGAAGTCAAGGGTTCAACAGTTTGTGAAATATCAAAATTTTCAGTGAATTGTCCAATCTGAATGAGTTGAAAGATTTGTTTAGCTTTATATTCAGAACTTGATTTATAAAATATAACCTTGTGCCAATTTGTAACAGTTTTCACGTGTTGATTTGCAGAAATTAGAGTGACTTTAACATTTGGGTCTGTAGTACTTCTCAAAATTTCCATTGAACAATTAACTCCAGCAATTCCACCCCCGACAACAACAAACTGCATTTTTTAGCTGTAAAAAGTACTGTCAGAATCAAGCGAAATTTTTTTTGAATAGGTACGGTTGACAAAACCTTCAAAAGTGTTTGCGGCCATGCGCTTCATTTGCTGTAAAAGTGTGCGGCAGTTTCGAAATTTGAATTCCGTTCCGCCTCTTTATTATTTTTCCAAGTTTTCGACGAAACGTTCTTATCGTTTTTTGGTGTCCTTTGTGGGTTTTGAGTTCTTATCATGTCCCAAACTTCTAGTAACTATCTTTTTTTCATCGTTATCGTTAAGTTTTCAAAGATTGATAAAGGTTACATATCCTATTTTCGACACCCGAAAAATTATCATCATTTTTTCATTCATGCAGTAGTCATAGGAAACAGCAAGCACACCAAATTCTTTTATTTCTTGTTATTAACCTGACCATTTTCAATGAACATGTTGAGGTTTGAATACGTATGTTATCATTTGATGAATAGGTCTAAATGTCTTGAGTCTAAATGATATTTTCGATTATGTTCTAAGTGATGAGAACGCCTAGTTTTTTATGTGTTAAGTAATGTGCTATTGTTGATGTCAACCATCGAATAGTTAGGATTGCATCACTTTTTGTGAAAATATTTTTTATCGCCGGCTTGCATACCGTTTCCTTTTGTTGTTTCTCAAACTCTTATGTTCTGTCTAAACAATGATATTTCAGAGTATGTCGTCTTCAGAAAGAATGGACACCTCTGAGGTTGAAGTTCAAAACGATCATGAGATTGAAAGAATAAACGAGCGACCAGGAAGCTCTGCGGCGGTGGCGGCCCAAAACAAGCCCGAAGAAGTTGTTCCAGAAACGAAAGAAGTGTCTGAAGTGGATAATAATGAAGTAGTCTGCTAGTTTTTGAGACTCCTAAGTTAGTTCTTTTTTTACAGGAGAGCGAACGAGTAGAAACTGAGGTCGAAGAAAAGCTCGAAAAAATTGAAGTCGGTGGCGACGAGTCAGAAGATACTGTTGCTGACATGGCTCCAAAAACTCCATCCAGAAGAGCAAGAACTCAAAAGAAAATAACGGCAGCCAGTCCACGAGAAACAGCTGTAACACCGGGAAAGGCGGGACGTGGAAGAAAAAGAAAGACTAGCGCCACTGAATCTGCTAATACAACTGTCAATTCCACATTTAACACCACTAGTGAACATAAAACACCGGGAAGGAAAGTCCGTAAGTAAAACTTTATACAAGTTTTCACGCTGGATTCTGAAATTTGAGCACTATATATTATTTAAGTCCTATTTTTTTATAGAAAAGATTCAAGTTCTCACATATCAACAATTTGCTCCAAGCATCGTTGGTGATCGCGTTTTATCTTGTGGTGAAGGAGAGTCTTTGGGACATCCAGGGAGAACAACGACGAAAAAACCCAGAAAGGTTGATATTTTCGAAGAGTTGAATGTTAAACCAATTCAAGTCGTCGCTGGAGGTGTCCATTCTGCCGTTTTGACAGAAGATGGGCAAGTATTCATGTGTGGAATTAACGAAAAAGGAACCGTTCCAGCGGAAGGTAGGAATAACCCATCTTGTTTCTATCAATTCAATTTTTTGTTCAGGCGTCGAACGCGAAGGTAGTACTGACGAGTTTGCGAAAGTTCCATTCTCTGAAGAATTACAAAAGGAAGGAAAGGTAGACTAAAAGGCACCATTTCATCTTAATCTTTCGTTTCTAATTTCAGATCGTTATGATTGCCGCTGGTGCGAGTTTCACAGCCGCTCTCACCGAACAAGGAACAGTTATTGCATGGGGAAACTTGAGAAATTCAAATGGAAACGTTGATGTTCATCCATTGCTGCACAAAATGCAAGAACAACCTGCTGTTATTGTCCATCACGATAAGAGAAAAATAGTCAAAATTGCCGCTGGGGAAAATCACTTGGTAATGCTCGATGAACTCGGTCAAATTTTGACATTCGGAGATGGTGAAATGGGACAACTCGGAAGAAGTGTTCGTACAAAAACTATAAGATCAAGTAATTAGAAAACTCAATAAACAAAAACAAATATTATATTTTTCAAGAATTCATGTGCGACGAATCAGGTGATCATCTGGTTGTACCTCTTCGGTTCCGCCAAAAGAAGTTCTACGATGTCAATGCGAAAAATGTATTTGCTAGCGGATTCTGGACAATTGTTCATGGAGAAGATGGGAAATATTATGCGTTCGGATTGAACAATTTCGGACAATTGGGTTAGTATCGAATTGCGTCTCGTATATGTAAGATTAAGTTTTAAGGAATCAAAGTAGACGAAGCTAATAACGATAACGTAGGACCGGACGGCCAAGATAACCGTGAATTGCGTGTTTTCCTCCCAGCCGAGGCTCCAGCGTTTGGTGCTGAAGATACGTTCACTAGCATTGAAGGTGTTCAGCACGTTGTTGTTAGAACTGAAAATGGAGAAGTCTACACAATGGGCAAAAATACCGATAACGCACTCGGTCTTGGAAATTGGACTGGGAAGGATGATCAGCAACATTGGATGTAAGTTACTACAGTTTGAATATTGTGCAATTAATTTGAAAGCTTTTATATGAAAGTACAGGAGCATGTTTGAAAAAAAAAACAAGTTCCATAATAAAATAAATATTGTTTTTTGTAAATGAATGAATTAGCTTTCAACATCAAGTTTTAACCTCACTTTTCAATAGAGAAACTGAAGTCAAAATTGTAATCGTTTTCGCTGACCCTTCTCTCCGGGGAAATAGCATCTTATTACGCAATCGTTAATCTTGTTCTAATTTTCAGGTATAGCAGCTTACAGAAGTTGGATATTGACGGGAAGAAAGTCGCTGGAGTTACTGCCAAATTGGCCACATCAGTTGCATGGACAGAAGACGGAGACGCGTATGCGTGGGGTTTTGATACCACTGGACAATTGGGATTAGGATTGAAAGACGACGATGATAAGGTAAAACATTTGAAGAAAACAATTTAATGAAAAATCGTCACTCGAAATTGTCTATATTTTCAATTTGCGGGACGTAATTTTTCATAAATCATTTCTGAAGAAAGAACAAAGAGCATTTTAAGTGAATCCAATTTCCTTTATTTTTCTTGCCCATTTTTCAATTTCCTTTGTTTTTTTTCTAATTTTGAAATGAAACTAAAGTGCAAATATGTGTGGTCGTATAATTTACGACCTTTGAATTCACGTCTTTCCAGACGAGAACAATAGAATTGAATTCAGGACGTCACCAAATTTCCAGTGACGTAAACTTCAGCTTCGAAGTTAAAAATTTTAAATTTTTAGATGGTTGCAACACCGGAACAAATCACATCAGCTCACTTGGATGGTTTTTCAATCATTGGTGCTTCGGTGTCTGATCAACATACTCTGATCTTAGCCAAGTCAAAGTAACTTCTGTTCCATTTTTATCATTTTGCCCATTTTGTTATTTTTGGTTTGCCTGTTAAATATTTTTTGTAGGAGACGATCTCGCTATTGTTTGTAGGTACCCCTAAAAAATATTTTGAATATTTGAAATTATATTGCGATTTGTTCTGTATTATTTTATCTCATAGATATGATAGCAAAGCAAACGTATTCACTTTTCTTGTAAGACTTTTCTATTTTTTGTCTCTTCCTCTGTTTTATATATATGCTTTTTTTTCGAATCCACATAAATTGTTGTGTGTGTTTATATCTTTTCTTAATTATTGCCACCATTTGTGCCCTTCATTCCTATGTTAATTTTTCTTCTTCTTCGAACCCGTTTTTTTTTGCTCTTCGTCAAGATGCACATAACCTACAATTAATGCTCAGTTTAACATACAAAGAAAAGATGATGTGAAATATCATGTTTTCTTTTCTTCTTTCCAAAGACATGTAGGACTGAATGTCAAAAAAATCTGCGGATTTTTAGTTGAAAGCCCTCCTAATTGTGTGCCCGCTTGCTTCGATTTCATTTTTTTTTCGCCGATTCCAAAGAGGTTGGGCCTATTTTCTCTTTGTTTTGAAAGGATTACTGTAGGAAATTTGATGAGTCACACCCCTTTTTGTTTTCTTGTTCTTCTCTTCATTAACTCGCTTCTCTATCCTATTCTATTCGCTCCTGTTTCTTTTAAATGTCGTCAAAATCTTTGCCAAATTATGAAGGAGGAGAAAAAGATGGAGAAGAAGATGAAACATCGAATAAGATTCAGAAAATTCCTACAATTTCGTCGTCCCATGTTAGTTTTTTATTGAGTCCGAAAGACGATGAACAGTCTAGTTCTTTATCGATGCAAAATCAATCGGTTTGTTTTTTTCATTCTATGGGTATCGGTGTGATTTCTTAACTTCTAAATAGAGTATCATTTTTTTGCACATGTAGAATTTCTAATGTTAATTCGAAACGTTCTCGGGGAAAAAATAGCAGGCCTGCTAAAAATTGCGCTTTTTGATGTCGCAGCAGCTGTGACATGTCTGCGCCAAAATGTAGCAGGCTTGCGTCACTCCTGCGTCAAAAAAAATATTTTGAAATGTGTAGCAGGCACTCGAAAAGTATAGCGGGTCTGCTAAAATGGTAGCAGGCCTGCCGCAAAAGTAAAAAATGCCGCAGCCGCTGCGACTTCTATGCGTATTTTCCCCCGAGTTATTTTTCTGATTTGTAACACCCTATTCTGATAGCCTAAAGTTGGTCGAGCTTCGAAAAGGAAAATAAATCCATTATTATCAAAAGGGCGTGCTATAGGTCATGGTTCGAGTTAAATAGTATACTGTAATTGTCAATAGAGCGCATATTGCCAAAGTTTGTTACTATTTCATAAAAATTGTCGTCCTCCAAACTAGAATGAAGTTTTCAGATCAGAAAAAATAAAGCTGGAGTCCACGTGCTTTTCCGGAATGTTTTCGAATAAATGAATGACACCTAATTACAGAAAATGAAAAGTCCAAATTTTCCTTCTATTTTTTATGGCTCAAAACGTTTTTTTTCCGAAAAAAAAGTTGCAAAATTTATGAAAAAAAAACTCACGTAACATTTTATTATTATTAGTAACGTGAATCTCTCTGTATTTTATCAGAAACTTATGAAAACTTTTTAAAATATCATATTTTTTCATTTTCATATAAAACTAACATTCTAGATATAATCAGGATGGAAAATCACCCTAAACATTACAAAAGAGGTTCAACTAGTCACAGATTCAGATTTTCTCAAATTTTGCACATTTATGTATAGTACTCGATCTCCTAATCAACATTCTATATTTTTTCAATGATTTCCAAACTTCAACAATTCATAACTCCTCTCATAGAAATCATGAAATATTTTTCATAGAAAATCTACATTTTTTTTCAAAAGAGAACATCCCCTTTCAAGTATACCAAACCACGACGAGATTTTTGCCAAAGTTTCCATGTTAAATTTTAATCTTTGCACTTTGAATTGAAATTCAAAACTCAATTTAGTCCCTCTTTCATTTTCTTCCTTTGTTTCAATTTATATCCACACTTTTTATTCTAATTCTCTGAAAAAGAACCTCTTGAACTAACTGGAAAATGGTAGTGGTAGTAGTAATAGAAGTGCAACTGAAAATAGTATCAAATTTCTTTTTCTTATTTTATTTTTCGTCTATTTTTATTATTCCATCTACGTAATAACTTTGTGTTTGGATAGATCCCTAAAAAAAGAGATTTTATTTATTCGTGCAAAAGTATCTATAATTTAAAATAATTGCGATTTCAAGTTCATTAGTTTCAGATGTCTTCTTTTTTTCCAATTCTATGTTGTATGTATAATTATATTTGTTTCTCTCAGTTTTCTCATGTTCGAACTCGTTTTTTTTCTCGTTCGAAAAGCATAAGCATATGTATCAAAATTTATGAGATTTTGCTGTGAAAGAGTTCATTTTCTCTTTTTTTGCGCATCAAAAATATTCAGGATTAAAATTTCATGATATTATCAGCTATTAGTATTGTTTTTCATATTTTCAGATGGATTACCTGTCAATTCATGATGATGATGCTTCAATTGCTTCTTCAGATCGAACTTTGGAAAGAGGATTTTCTCGATTTGGTCGGAAAAGGTTTGTTGTTATTTTTTTGAGGAATATTTGTGTCTTAAACATCATTTGCATAATGTTAGATTTTCACAAAAATTGTTTTCGGAAGCTGTGCTCCGCAGGTTTTCTCACAGTTTGTACGATTTTTCGAGAGAAGGGGGCGGGGGGTTTCGAGATAAGGTTAGGCAAGACCCATGAAAGGTGGGATAAGCCTGTTGCGACTCCAAACACAGAAGATTTTCACCTGGACAGTTTAAATTATTTTTTGAGTTGATATACATATTAACTCTATCCATCTTCGCATGAGTATTCAAACTTTTTTTTTGTGATTTTGGATTCTTTAGTAGGAAAAATTAATTTTCCAATTGGCTAGATGTCTTTCAAAATTATGACATGTTCAAAAAACGACCCAGTCCGATTGACAAGGCCCGATTCAGAAGTTTAGACAAAACTTTTTTTTACTACGTGGTTCACATTGATTTTTGACTTCTGGTCTGATTAGAAAAAATTCAAAACCAGAAAAACAAGGTTGTTCGCTCTATTGCGAAAAAAATAGTTTTGACTACAGTTTGTGAGAATTTTCGTCAAGTTGTGTGTTTATGTGCAAACACGAACAAAATGCGGAAAATGAATATTTTTTTAAAACGTGTGGGAAGATGAACAAAAATGTTTTGATAACTGAAAAATGATTTCCAACTGTTTAGGTGACTTCAAGATTTCAATATCTTCTACCCACCAACCATTTCTCATAAACCCAAAATTGTGTTTTTTTTTATTCCTTGTCTCATCTTGCTTTTTTTCATCCATTCAGTGTTAACTATGCTATTTACAAGCCTAAATGTACAAACAAAGATTTCTATTTTGCTCTCCTTCTTCTCGTTTTTCTTTCCAAGATGGGAATAATATTTAATCCCTCATTTTTTGGGTGTTGCCACAAAAAAAAACAGAAATGTATTTTTTGTTTTGTTTTTTTGGTTCATAGATAGGAAAGAGTTCTCTAAGCTATTTTTGTTTGAGTGGTTATCAGGGAGTGACATAGGTGACCAGCTGGGAGGTGGTGTATAATAAAATTGGTCAGTTACTAGGTGAAAGTAATAGAGTTAGTTGATAACTTCGTGTGAAACATACTTTTTATTGTTTTACACTTGAGGTATATGTATTGAAGGTGTTTAAAATCGGTCATAATTTTTTTTTGAATCTGCTAACACCAAATTTTACGAACAATTGTGGTGGTGTGTTCGATAGAGCGCACATGACCCACTGAGCAGGGTGAGCAGACTTTTTTGTTGCTTTTCTAGTTTGGTGCTTTCATAATCAAACTATCAAATTTTCTTACTCAGCCTAATTATTTCGTTATGAACATGAATTTATCTCGCAGTGTTCCTTTAAAGGTGGACTGAAAAATAATCAAAAAGTAGAGTCTGCAATTTTGCGTCGTAAAATTTTTTGATTCTGCACACATCAAATTTTACGAACTATTTTGAGTGTGAGTTCGATAGAGCGCACATGGCCCACTGAGCAGAGTGAGGGCTCCCCTTACCAAATTTTCTGATTTTTTTACTCAGCCCAATTATCTAGAGGTTCCTAGTTTGGAAACATGATTTTATTTCGCCGTCCTCCTTTTAAAATCCACCTCTGTTTTTTGATTTCACGTTTCAGATCGATCAAAACTCATCAAAATCTGACCCATGCAGAAAAAAAACCCGAAAAAATAAATTAACATTTTTTCTGTTGCACTTGCAACTTTTATTTTCAAGCGTCATGTACCTTTGTTTAATTAAAACAATCCACATTTTCCAACCAAAAAAAGAATTTCTCAATTTTTTATTTGCACGTACTTTTTATTTTCAAATGAAGGAATAACTAAATATTTTTGTGAAAAATATGAAATAAAAAATAAAAATAAATAAATTTCAGATCTTCTGTTCGAATGTTTTACGATGAGACAAATTTCGCAGATAGGAAAGCGGTTAGTTGCATTGATTTTGGGAAGGGATATTTTTGAAAAGTGTTTTTTTGTTGTTGTAAAAATAGATATTCACAAGAAATTGGGATTTGTTGCTAGATACACAATAAAACCTCAGAAATCACATAACACGAAAATTGGGACAATAAATTGGAAAAAAAGTTGTGTAACATCCAGACAAGACAAGACAAGTGGAGTGAGGAGTGTTTGGACACATGTATTATCACTTTTTCTGAACAACCATTTTTCTTTTGTTTTTTTTTTCGTTGCTGTTTTTTGAAAAAATTCTGTTTTTGAATTCTGGGGTGGATTTGAATACTTTTTTTAGGTTAAACAATATGTTAGATTTTGGAAAAGAAGAGTTTTAATATTTTCCAATGGGCTTGTCATACGTTCTGAGACCTTGTTTTCAGTAACTTTTTTTATTTTTAGAGTTAAAAAAACCTTCGATAATTTCCTACTGGGAAAAATTATCAATTGAAAAAAAGCATTCAAATTTTTAGAGCATGGATAGTTTTTTTTCGGACGCTGAGCAAGTTCTTTTTTTTTTTGTTTTTGAAAAATTTGATCTCTAGTGCACAATTTTGAAGCTTGAAATTCACACACCTAAATGTTGCAAAAACACGAAATTGTAAATCAAAATTCAGATCTCAAAATGAACCTTCTAAAAACTAAAACCACATGGTTCAAAATAAAAGTAAGAGTTGTTTTGTCTAAATTTTTTGTAGGTTTTACTTGAAAATATTATTTGAAAAACGCGAATTTGAGAATCAATTTATTGTGCGGTTTTCAAATTTAAAAGTTTTTCGCTTACCTTTGAGACTTCTTCTAGTTTGAAATTTTGTAATTTGAAAAATTGTTCTATCCTAGTTTCAAAGATCCCAAAATATTAGAGGTATCTACAGATGAAGAGTCGTAAGTTTGAACGAGAGTTAGAATGGTTCAGTAGGGCTCTACACGATATATTTTTTGGGACCAATCCAGATTTTTGATCATAATTTTCCAAGTTTATTCAATATCTCGTGTAACTTTCGGACAAAAGTTTATTGTATAACCTTGTTTTTTACAGGGGTTTTCCTACCTCTCATCTAGAGTTGCTAATTTAGTTCAAACAACAAAATGGTCCCATATTCAATTTTCAGGCTGCATAAGCCAAAAAATAAAAGACGGTATGTTGATCAGCTTCCAACAACCTGTCGAATCATATAGGTGTTACCTAGAAATTCCCGACTCTTCCAAATTTTGAGAGGTGTTTAAAAAAAACGGACTGGCTTGTTTCAGTATGTTTAGATCTATCAAATGACATAGCGAACTTATCCCACAAAAGTGCTCTTTCAATTCTTCAAATTTCCGTTTTTTCACTCAACCATAAACTTTAAATTTTCTTTTTCTTGTTTTCAACTCCAAAAAAAAAACATTTTTCCAATTTTCTGGAAAGGTTTCAATCGCAAAGATTGGATTTAGATTTTAATTGTTTTCCAGTTTTTCTGAAACTTTTTTCTTTTTCTTCTTCTTGTCATCCAATTTTTTCGAGCACTTTTCTTATTCTTCGTTTTTAAATCAAACAACAATACAATTTCCTCCGCTTATTTCGTTTTTCAATTCAATTTTTCTTTCTTTTCTTGTTGTGGTCTGAAGTACGCCCATCATAATGTGCTCTTTTCTTATTATTCCAATATAATTGTTGTTAATCATCAGAGATTGCTGAGAAATTGAATGGAACCAGCGTTATTGGCGTTTTTTAAACCATCTGAAATGGCTAATCATTCACAAAGAAGAGAGGTTAGTTGAAGTGAGAATTACATTTTAAATATGTGTATAATGGCAGAAAGTAGAGATGTAATATACTTTCAAGTATTAAAGCATTGCTCCAGATAAACGTGGAACCTTTGTTGAATAAATGTAAAATCTAATGTATAACGGGTCGAACCTATAAACCAGTCCAATATAACGTCTCTCTAACGGTGTTAAAATAAATTTTTTGGAATATTGAGCTTTGAATTATTTTTACAAACAAAAAAATGAAGATCTAGCTTGAATAATTCTTTGTTTCTGGAATTTCGAATCTGATTCTATCAAGTTAATGGGATTTTTAAAAATAGCCTAATAAAATCAGGATAATCACACATTGACCTGGCTGCAAAACAATACTAATATTGAGGATGAAATGCTCTAAGAGCTCATAAATTCTGAACTGAAACTTCTGAATCAGACTCGAATGTTACTTGAAGTTACAGACTTATTTTCCTGGTGATTTCAAAGTTTTTATGACAGAACGGGATTTGTTTCATTCGAAACTAGATCAAACTATGAAACAATCTTCCGGCTTCTGATGAAATTTCTTGAAAAAATAATGAGAAACTTTCACAATAATATGGAGGTTTTCGATAAAATAATGTCATTCGATAGCTGATCAATGTTCTGTGTTCTATTTTTTTGCAAAAGCAATATTCAATGTGAACTATGAAAATTTCAGAGAAAAAAGTTTTTCATTTTCATGTGAAACTAACATAAGACCAAACGGCTTTGAGCTCTGAGCTTTGTTAGAAACTGGTTGGGAGTCTGAAAAGAACCTTTAAAATTAGATTAGCCCCCGACAATGTAGTTTTTGAAAAAACTACATGACCAACACCTACTTAAATCGGATTTCAATAGGAATTTGGCTTTTTCTTGAAGTTCTATTTATTTTTCAGCTTTCGGACATGAATTTTTGGAAGTCGAAAGTTCATGAACATCTTCTGTATTTATGCATAAATGTTGAAGACACCTAAACAGTTCGAAAATTTTGTTTTGTTTGAATTGAGATTTGACTCGACGGATGTTCACAAACCGTTGTCTTCAGTCACTGTACATGTATTTTATTGCATTATGTTTCTTCAACCATCGAAAAAGGGCAAAGATTTTTCGAAAAAGAAATTTTGGCTCCGCCGTTCTCAAGATGATGAATTGGATTTTAAATCTTTTGCAGTTTTTTGCTGTTTCAAAGCCGAGGACTTTTCCGGCAAATGTTTCATATTTTTATTTTTAGAACCCTTTTTTAAAAATATCCTCAATTAAAATTTTGAGTTTTTTTTCAAATCCTAATATTAGTAATATGCTCTCCAGCTACCAAAAACTCTGAAGTACATAGTCATGTGAGTTCTAACTAATAATAAACTTCCAGTTCTCATTACTGAAGTAGCCCATAAAGAGAATTGCTAAATACATTTTTTCCCCTTCATAAATTACATTTTTCTTAGAAATACATAATTTATTTTTTGTACTCCAAATACATGTTCCTTCTTTTTAGTTTTTTTCCCAAAACAAGAAATAGTGCTCGATAATATTTTTAATTTAAAATTCCCCCCCCCCCCATTTTTTCCTTCTTCTTTCTTTTAATTGCAAGTTTTAAACAAACTAGAAAGAAAAAGAGAAACAAAAATTGCTCGAGATTTTTGAATTCCGGAAACATTTTTCCTTTGTTGAACTTTTTGGTAAAATGGAAAGGGAAGGAAGGATTTTAATGCTAATGGAAAGAAAAAATTGTAATTTATACGATTCACCACTAAGTTGTCTTTGAAATTCGACTCCCGATTTGTGACGTATTTTTTCTGTTGTTTTTGTATAGATTTTTGGTACATGTATATATGTATATTTATAATTCAATTCGACATGTTTTGAATGCTCATAATTCTATTTTTTTATTCTGTGGGTTGCACATAAACAAGGAGAAAGAAGATGGAGATCTAATTTCGAAAATAGTCCGTTCAAGGACTCTCGAAATCACTCGAATATATTCATGTTTGTATGTATGATGACATCTCCGAACGTTTTTATTTCTTATTTTTCCTTTTATTTTTTGTTGAACCTAGTTTTAGAATGAGAGCTGGTTAAAATAGTTATTCACTAAAATTTAGGCGCAAAATTAAGTTACAATAATTTGGTCTGGAAAATAAATTTGGAAAATTTGGAAAAAGCGTATTATATTTTGCAAATGTGTTTTTTTGCATCAGAATTTTATGAAAAAAATCACTTAAAAATTATTTATTTTTTTTGAAATTGGTGCGATCAAAAGTTTTTTAATTTTTTGTGCGGGATGGTTTCAAAAAAATTCGATACGTTTTTGAACGCTGATCCGCATTCATATTTTGTCGTACTTGAAATTCAGCTTCAAAATTTTCAGCTTTTTTTGAGAATAACTTTAAAATCTTCATTTCCGCTGAAAATTTCGTAAGCTTAAAATTTTGGAAAACTAAAAAATTCAAAAAAAAAAAAACTCACGTAACATTTTGTTATTATTTTTCACGTGAATGTTCAATATTTTTGTGAACTATTGGAAATTTGTGAACATTTCTGAAAAAACTAGCTAGATACACGGTTTTTGTATTTTTTTGATCACTTTTCGAGATTTACTTCTTTTTCCAATCCAAAATTCGAAGCTGAAAACTGTGTATTAAAAAACGCATTTCAAAAAAAAAAACGTAATACGGGATATTGATCAGCATCAAAAATATATCGAATCACATTTCTCATCAAGGAAGGCTTGATTTTTTTTTTCTGATAATTGCATTCTGATTTTTCTTTACCTATCAAATTCATATTTAAAATTTAAAACACAGTAAACTTTAAATCTATGTGAATCGGTTCCGATGGCAAAAAATCGAGAATACAAAATAAAAGAGAAAACCTGATTAGAATAAACCGAGCACATGTTACCGATTATATTTTGACAAATTCTTTTGCAAGGAATAACATGGTTGTCAAACTGATTTTCCATGTAAAATCCGAATGGCTCAAACTTACTTAGCTGAAAAATATCGCAATTTTAATATTCGACATTCGTATCTTGACATTCTTGGATTCCATTTTAATAGATTTTGTTAATTTTTTGGTAAAGATTTTAGGATATGATGTGGCTTTGATTCCGGGATGAAACATTTTCAGAATTAGTCTTTCTGATCAGCAAAATACGATTTTTATGTCAGAAAACGTGATATTGTTAGCAGCGTTTTCAAAAAAAGCTTAAACAATGTCTAATATCGAAGTCGAAAAATCAAAGGTATAGGTCAAAATTCAATCGGTGACATGCGCTCTATTGATAATCATGTTTTTTGGTTCAATTACCTTAGAGATTTGCTTTTAAAATTTTCTTAGAGTCAGTTTCAAATAATTCTCGTCATCTTTTTTCTTGAGTCATAAAACTTCAACAAAAATCACATGAAAAATGATTGAAAAACAATCTAAAACTTTGAGCCAACTCGATTATCTCTAACCCTCTCAATACTCTATAATATTTCCACCTTTTTTATCTAGGCAATTTTGAAGGAAAGAGAACCAATCCCTACATGGATAATGGGTCGTTTACTTATTTTTCTTACCGGATAGACATACACACAATTTTATTACATTTTGAGTGCTTCGAGTTTGGTTTTTATGTTAGTCAAGTTTTCTTATTTTTCCATGGCAGGGAGTCATTTTTCAAATTCGAAAATTTCTCATATTAGAAGTCAAAATTAGTTGAGTTCTCCATCTATCTTCATTTGCAACATTGATACTTTTCTCTCTGTCTCTCTCTCTCTCATCACCGCAGACACCGATAATATCTCGACAAACAAAGGGAAAGTCGCTGTGCGGTTCCATGGTGTAGCGGTTAGCACTCAGGACTTTGAATCCTGCGACCCGAGTTCAAATCTCGGTGGAACCTACGCTTTTTTCTTTTTTTTTTTTGTGTTGTCAATCTCTCTGATATAATTGCTCTGCTGCTCTTGACATACAAGAGATTTGTTATTTCCTTCTTTCTTACTCCTTCAGTCACTTCATATTTAGTTGTTTTTTTTGTTTAGGAGTCACAGATAAAGAAAAATGGCAGGAGATATTCATCCGAAAAAGGTTCTACTAAAAACCAAGGTTAGTTTGATCGCCAAAAAATATATATATGTATAGATATATCGGGAAATGAGCCATTTTATGAGAACTATTAATAGTACCGTATAGTAGTAGAAAATGCTTTTAGCACCCCCTTTAAAGAGGTTTTTAATGTATGTATGTCTATGTTCTTTTCTTTTTTTGGGTTGGGAGTAAAAATGGGAGGACGAACGAGCAGAGAAGACCATTTTAAGCCGGAATTAGTTTCGGGTTTTGGTTGTGAAAAAATAGAACGCGCGAAGAAACAGAGTATTTCATTATTATTTTATCATTATTATAATGCGAGGTTCTATTTATCGAAGAGCAAGGGAAAATCCCAATGAGACATCGTTGGTGAGTTCAGATACTTTTTCTTTCGTTTTGTTGTCTATTCTGTGCTCATCCTTGTAGTAGTTGCTCCGTTTTCTTTTTTTTTCTAGTCCAATGAAATTTGATATTTTTTCACTTTTCCTTTCTCCACAATTTATTTTAAACATCAAAACTTATTCGATAACTGTGTATGTACTCTTTATGTTCATAGTGGTTAAGTTTTTTTTATAAATAGAAATCAACACCAATTTAATTTTGTAATCATAATTTTTCTCAATTTTTAATGAAGGTGTTAAGGGACTTTTGAAAGATACCAACAGTAGCAGTCCGTAGTTAGTTAGATTCTAGTATTTCAGTTATAGCTCGGCTTAAAATGGTCAGAATGATATCAGATTTTAACTGTGTTTAGGTAACATTCATGAAAATATACCTGAAAAATGAAACGTGTGGAGATTGCACTTTTTAGTGATGCTTCAGGTGGATAGTAAATTTTCGTAAAATGGGAACAGTGATTCCAAAGTCAGACCTAGTTTACAATTTGAGATGGAGCCGATCTCATTCAAAAGAGCGCCTCAAGTTTAGAAAAAGCTCAAAATAATTTTATCTAACAATTCACCAAGAAATTATTGAAATCTAACTCACTAATGATCGCTACTGTATGTCATTTTATACAGTTTTTTTTATTTTGATCAACATTCAATTGATGAGCTCGACCCTGACAAAAAGTATATTTTTGATTCACTGTAAGTTTTTTCCAAATCGTACATTTCAACGTTTCTTTATGTCTGATCCGTGTATGAAGTAAAATATAGTATTTTTCCCAGCAGAACATGTTTGTTCGTTGAGGGAGAAAGTGTGCTCTATTGAAAGCAAACGAGTATTATTTTCTCAAATCTTCTAGTTTTGTTTGAAAAAAGTTGTGAACTACAAACGACGACAACTTGCGCACTTCGTTTTCAGCGAATAAAATCCACCCCTTTAGCAGTAATGAAGATGCTGAAACAAAGAAAAAAAAATTATCTTTCAAAGTCGACTAACTCTTCAACGGAAAAAATTGTTCTGCTCGGAGAAAAATACTGTTTTTCTTCATACATGGATCAGACATCAAAAAAAGTAGTAGAACAATTTATCAAAAACTTACTCTGAATCAAGACGACCCTCTTGAGCCAGGTTCAAAACGATTATCGAATGTCTTTTCCGTTTTGAAAATGAATTCTATTTTTGAACCCGATTTTGTCGAGTTATATCCCAGTTGAAGACTTTAAAGCTTCTCGTTTCTAGACAACATATTTCAGAAATTAAAAGTGGGGTAAAAGCACTAGACTAGGTTAAAAATTAATAGGGTTTAGTTTTCACTATAATCTTTCAAATCATGTCTCCTGTCCTGATGCAGCCCCGATTCTTGATCCTGCCAACAGAAAATGTTGAAATATTTAAGTGATAGTTGAGATGATCACACCACGTTATCAACATGAATAATCTTCATCTAAATCAAACAAAATGAATGGATATCCTCGTTTTTCTCCTCTTCTTCTTCGTTCGTTCGAAAATGTGTAAAGTTGTCAAAATATCAGATATATCAGTCAGTCTCAATCACTCAAAAATTCACTCGATTTCAACACTTTTTTTTGCTCATTACTTTTTGTTCGTTTTTTGTGTGGTCAGCAAACTATTGTTGAAACAAGAAAAATCGAGGCAAAAGCCTAATTTTATTTTTTTCTCTTTTTTTTTGAGAAAAAAAAACAAATTGAGTTTTTTTTTATTTTGCAGTAGTAAATATCTGAACGTTTTTTATTTTTTCTTTGCGAATTTTCTAACACTATATAGGTTCGAAATTTTGCCAAAATCAGGAGGTTTGAAAAAAATTAGGGATGGCTTTAATCAGGTCATGTTGACTTTTGTTTTCTTAGTTTTTTTTTAATTGAAAAAAAGAATGTCGACAAAGGTCACGAGCTTTTATTGAAGCCAGGGTGGCCTTGATTAAATTAGGTATTCATCATGATGTGTCCAATCTTGGCTTTTTTGCTTTAAGTGAGCCACTTTGACGTCAGGTTGACTCTGATTACATGTAACCGATCCGAAGACCTAAATAAAGCCTGGTTCTCTTGAATTATGTTCAAAAATGATCTGATAATTCGAAAGAATTTTCCAAGTTTTCACAAAAAATAAGCCAAGAATTGAAAAGTATGGCCGATTTTCCAACATTCCAAAAATTCCTTCTCATTTTGATTGAAAACAGTGTTTTTTGAAAAGATCCGTTTTTTGACCACGTCCGATTTTTTAACCTGATTGCTAGTTGGATTTTCGAGCCCATTTAGGCTCTATATAGCACTTGACCGATTCTGAAGCTACTCATTTATTTCAGAATGTTATTCAGAATCCAATCCTTGCCATCTGGATACTTTAGTTTCAGTTTCCTTGCCGAAAAGATCTAAAACTTTCTATTGAAATTTTCTAAAAAGTTCTCTGAGATAGTTAGATCTTTCGGAACCAAATAATACTTCTAGAATTCACATAAGATTATTAATGGCTAGAATTTTATCAATTTTTGACCGTACTAGACATTGAAAATTCATACAGTACTATTCAAACCTGCACATCAAAATATCCAATTAATTAATTTAGGTGAATTTTTTTTAGAGCCAGATTTTTTCAAATGACTTTTTTATATTGATAATTAAAGGTGAAGGTGAAGGGACTTGACAAGTTGCTCTTAAAGGAAAGAGCACATTTTTTTAGGTAAGATCCTCAAGGGATTTTTCACCTCGAGTACTAGACTTTTCGGTGAAAAATCCCTCGACGGTCTTACCTAAAAAAAATGTGCTCTTTCATTTAAGAGCAATTTGCCGAGTCTCTTTACCCCACCTTTAGGTGTTGTTCTGATTTATTCTGAACTTTTGTGATATTTTCGATGTCAGAATCGAGTTCTACAGGTCAGATTAGCCCGGATGTAGCGGCTATTTTTTTTAATTCGAAAAATGCCCGTTTTTCTACATACTGCCCTTTTCCTGAAAACCCTCTTTGTTAGTTTTTGCCGTTCTCGACGAAAAAAAATAAATTCAGCGTTTTATTTTCTTCGAATGACTGAACTAATTTCAAAAAGGTCGTATATTGTGCATAGCGTTCAAATCCATGAGAAATTGAGTTTTTCTTCTTTATCCTTCTTCTCGATTTCTTTTTTTTTGTTTGAAATTTTTCACAGGATTAAAACGTCAGTTTTTGGTGCCCTTTTTTATCCCAAAAGGACTTCACTAAAAATAACAGGCCAAAAACTTTCACTTTTTTTGCTCAAACTAAATTATCCAGCAAAAAACGACGACAAAAGAAGAAGAAGAAAAAGAAACTCATCAACTAAATAACCATGTCCTTTTTTTTCTTTCAAATAATTTCTCAAAAGAAATGCGAAAAAATGTGTTTTTGCTCAGTTTCCGTTGAAGAAAAGGGAGATTTTTTAAGGATTACTTATGCAACATCATTACTTCTCACTATTTTGCCTCTATTCGATGCCTCGTGTGCCAATTCTTCTTCTTCTTTTCTTTTTTTGCCTCATTTTTTATTTCACAGTGAAAAAAGTGAAGTGAATGTCATGTTTTTCACATGTGATTTATTTTTTGAACCGACGATGCACAACACGTTTTCTCCATTTTTAATTGCTCTTTCGGCACCTCTTCTCTTGCAATATACTACCAAACATCTGGAAGAATCATATGACATCACAAAATACATACTTTTTCTTTCATTTTTTCATATACAGCATATTTTGATGATCGAAAAACTACTAAACTCCTAATTTACTATGTCATCGATAATGGTAAATCCCCCCTTAAAATAAAAAAAGTGATTACACCAGGGATAGAACCCGGGTTGCCAAAATGTTAGACAGCCACGCTACCCACTACATCACGCAGTAGCTTCAATCTGTTTTGTTAGATGACCAGGATATTCACGCTGTCTTTTTTTTGCATGTTAACTCAGAACTTCGAGTGTTTTGGTCTGAAAATAGTTTTTCTAGTTTTCGCATTCAAAAAAGTATGCAAGAGAGGTCACGATTTTATTGTTTTCTTCAGCTCAACTTTTTTTTCAGTTTTCTTAGTTGGAGAATCAAAAATGGGTGATTTTGAAAAAAAAACAAACCTTCTAAATTTAGGTTTGAAGATTTACTTTGAAAACTGTGACTATGAATATGGTTTCTGACAACGCAGAGGGAGCAGCAAATGCGCTCTACGACCATTTTTTCTCGTTTGTCTCCCTTATAATGGGAGTAACTAAAATTCTGTCAAACTAAAAATGTTTTCTGTTGACATGTTTCAGAAAATGAACTGTTTCAGTCTAATAATGAAATAGTAGTAGCGGTGTTGAAACGGTGAAACGTTGAGAATTATTTTATATCTTAAAAGAATCAAAGATTTTCTTTGTGAGTGTTTTCTTTTGGATTTTGAGCATTAAAACATGTTTGATCGTTGAAAGAGAAAGTTTGCTCTATTGCAAACACGCGGGTTGATTTTTTTGTTTTGTTTGAAAAAAATTTGTGCACAACAAAGAAAACACTTTACGATAACTTGCACACTTCTTTTTCAGCAGAAAAAGAGATTTCTAAAATTTTGTAACTTCATATTTAACTTTCGGAGCTAGATTTTGCGGATTTCTCTTGAAAATTTAGTAAAACCAATGGGATATGGTAATTAACTGAACACCGATTCTGACAATATAAATCTGAAAAATTATGATCTGATCAAAAAAATATACTCTCACTTTTTCCATCCTCTATAATATATGCATCAATAGATAATATTTTTTCTTTCCGGGTGTTGACTTATTCATAAACGTCAATAATAATTGAGACAAATTGAAACTCATATCATCCGGCCAACCGGCCTTTAATATGTTTCATTCTCCTCCTTTTTCTTTTTTTTTTTTCTTTTTTCCTTCTTTCTCTCTCTAATTTTCTCATTTCTTACAAGAAGAGAATAATTGAATTCAATTGTCTTTTTCAAACCCAATCAAATAACTTTTTATGATTTTTTTCTTTTTCTTCTTCGAAAAATAAAACGAATATGCTCTCCAAAAAATATAAGAAAAATGTCAATTTCAGATAATTGTCCAAAAATATATGTCTCTTTTTGTTTATTTGTAACTTTTTCCATGTCTATGTGAAAAAGACCGAAATTTGATCGTTTTTAGACCACAAAATTTGGGAGAATAGTAATATAATACACGATGGGTATTCATACAGAAAACGTCGTTTAAAAATCATTTTCCTTCTATGGAGGTCCAAAAAAAATCGAATATCCTCTAATAATCGATAATTTTCAGTCGTGGATGGACACAGAGCATCGGGTGATATTGAACGTTGGTGGAATTCGTCACGAGACATATACACATGTACTTAAAAAGATTCCAGCTACTCGATTGTCCAGGTATGTTGAGGAATAGTAAGACCTGATGAAAATGGGTATATTTTTAGGTTAACACCGAACTTGGCGAATTATGATCCAGTGTTAAATGAGTATTTTTTCGATCGACATCCTGGTGTATTTTCGATGATTTTGAATTACTATAGAACAGGTGAGGAGGGGTTTTAGGTTTTATTTGAAACTAAATTTAAGGAAGCTTAAGTCTTGGTCTATGAGGTAAGGTAAATTTTAACTTCGTTCGTAGTTCTGCCAAGCCGAAAAAACGCGAACATAACTTTTTTCGAAATGAAATAAAATCGAAATTTTAAGGTCACGTTATTGTAAATTTAAGATCGGGCGGGCCCAAAAGTTTAGATTCAAAATGTTTTCTCTATATCAAGGCCTAGTTCATGAAACCCTAAAACAATAGGCCTGAATCAATCAGGCTGATAGAACTGATCACGAAAGTTTAGATTCGATGTTTTTTCATGTTTGTAGGCCTGGTCTTAAAAGCCCAAGTAAATAGGCCTGAATCAAGTGAATTTCAGTCCGATTCCAGGCCTTCTAAAGCAACCGAAATTTTCTGAAACGAAAAATTTAAAAAAATAGTTTTTTCTTCATCTGTGAAAATGTACATTCCACATGGCTTTCTCTCTTTTCTCCTTCTCGCACAAAAATTTGAAAATCAACCAAAGTTTAAAAAAACGAACATGTTCAAGGTAAATTGCATTATCCAACAAATGTATGCGGACCATTATTCGAAGAAGAACTCGAGTTTTGGGGATTGGATGCAAACCAGGTGACTACTATTTTTTTTACTTGATCAAAAAACATAATGTTCTCAAATTTCAGGTGGAACCTTGCTGTTGGATGACTTATACACAGCACAGAGATACTCAGGACACATTAGCTGTTATTGAATCATTAGATCTGGATGGTGATCCTCCGACACAGGAAGAAATAGCTAAGAAATTCGGATGGGAAGATGATTATTATTCGGGAACATTATCGAAATGGCAAACGATGAAGCCGCGAGTTTGGGCACTTTTTGATGAGCCATGGAGTTCGAAATATGCACGGGTAAGTTATTCAGATATCCACTAATACACCAATCTCCCCCAAATTCATCCCTTACATGTCGAATTCAAACTAACCCAAACGTTTTTTGCATGTTTTCTTACATTTTTCTCTAACCAATTTAGTTTATATCCGAGGCTTTTTACGTTTGCCGTTCAATTAACCATCGAATTAACCCAACGCTGGCTAGTGTTCTTTTTTTTTTTTGATTTTTAACAAAAAGTTCAGGTTATTTCTTCGTTGTCTGTTACATTCATTTTGGCGTCAACGTGCTCGTTTATTCTCAAAACTGATCCGTCTTTTCAAGTTCCTGTTATTGAGGGTGAGTTGAAAACGAGGTTTAGATATATCAAAAACAAAGTACGATAAGCAATTGTGCAAACACCGCTACGCAAAAATGCACACAAGTTCTTTTAGCAATGCTGGTTCTAAAGAAACCTCTATTTTTGGTTCTTTATCAACCACTGAGGACAAACTTGGTTTGACAGATCTAATTTTGTTCATTTTCAACAGTGCGGTGTTTTCACATTCCAGCTTTTTTTTTTACCAGCCTACGTCAAACATGTTTCATAAAGGTAGTTCGAAAGCTATAGGTATAAATATTGATTTTTTTTTTCTGAAAACCTAGTTAGTCCTATAGAACCTCAAAAAATCTATACATCAAAATTTTGATCTACTGGAGAATTCTTGTTGACATAGATTGTAGTTTCAGTTTTTCTCATCGAAAAAACCTGAAATTAAAATGTAATACTGGTGAAGACTAACTTTATGAACTGATAATTATCAATAGAGCGCATTTTACCGAATGAGTTAAAAAACGAAAATAATTGTTCCAGTTCTTACAAGAGAAATCGTTGTGGATAACACATTCCGATCCTATGAAAAATGGTTAGAAGTTCGAAAACCTCTCACCGAACCCCATCCATGGTTCAAATTCGTCGATTGGGTTTGCAACATTTGGTTCACAGTTGAACTGGTTTGTTTTTTACCTTCTTTTATCGAAACTTTTCGTTTTTTCCAGATATTCCGTTTTGTATTCTGCCCATCGTTGCATAAATTTGTCAGATCTCCTTTAACTGTTATTGATGTTTTATCGATTACTGCGTTCTATTTGGAGACAATCGCGAATCGATATGATTTCTTGAAAACAGTTGTTAGTCTCGATTTCTTGTCGATGATTTGTGTTTTGAGATTGTTCAAATTGACTCAACATTTCTCAGGCCTCAAGATTCTTATACAAACTTTCAAGGTATTTCTTTTTTTTTCCAAAACTAGACACCTCAAATATGATGAATTTGTTCCAGGCGTCAGCTCAAGAACTGTTTCTCCTTGTCTTCTTTGTCATTCTGGCAATTGTCATCTTCGCCGCATTGGTTTATTATGCAGAAAGATCTCAAACAAATAAAGATAATCAGTTCACAAGTATACCATTGGGATTATGGTGGAGTTTGGTGACTATTTCAACTGTTGGTTTTGGTGATATGGTAAGTCCTAGATTTTTTTGATGCACATATGTATGTAGCTCACTATGCCCTTTTGTAGGTGCCTAAAACCTACCTTGGAATGTTGGTTGGATCACTTTGTGCACTGATGGGTGTGTTGACAATTGCTCTTCCGGTTCCAGTTATTGTGTCGAATTTTTCGAATCTGTACTCACATTCGCAGGCGAGAGCCAAGTTGCCGAAGAAGAGAAGAAGGGTATTGCAGGTGAGAAAGGATCTGGCCATGTTGGTTTTTGCTTTTTTTTTAATGAAAATGAGTGGCGACAAACTTCACCAATTTTTCTGAAGTCATCAGTTTGATGTGACCAACATTGGCCAAATTGTGGGACTAAAATATCAATCAAGTTTTTTTTTTTGAAAAACTTTCAAATATAACCAATTTAAAGTAGAACCAAGTTAATGATTTCCATCTGAATTGTTTTGAATCTTATTGTTAAGAAGTTCATAATTATCATTAAAACGAGTGATCTCAATGAGATGGTGAACTAAATACTGTTAAAACACCAAAATTGAATCTTTTCCTAAAGTTAAGATACACTAGTGTTAAAAAAATCAAGTTTTGAAAAATTTTTCAGATTTGTTAAAAGTTGGGAGTACCTTGAACAACTTAGAAAATTATTCTATTCACGTTGAAATAGTTGATTTAGGTCCTTTCGTTTCTTCGTTTTCAACACATACTCACAATTGTTCGTAAAGTTTGGTGTGTACAGATTTATAAACGTTTACCTACGCAATTTTGCGGATTATTTTACGGTCCACCTTTAACTTTTCATATAAAGAATTTGTGGGAAATGTGGACTACAGGATATTGATCAGTTGGATTGAAGAGGTAAAGTAAAAAAAATTGGTTATGAGGAGACACTCAAAAATTTATAAAATCTGTGAAACAGAAAATTTTCACTAAGTTTTATCAGAAGTTAGATTCACAAGATAACTATTTTTGGGTACTTTTACTCGTAAAATCGGATATTTCAGTCAATCAGCAATACAGGAAAAATGTCATCTTCTAGAAAATAATAATAATTTTTTGGAGTCAAAATGGAACTCCATATCTCTTCCCCAAAACAATATTTTTTGTAGGCTCACGAAATAAAACCAGCAATGCTCGGCGTTAAACCGCACCACGGAAAGCATCGAAAAAAGAGTTCATCGGCTCAAATGGCTCAACCATCCCTTCACACATCATGCAAAAATCTCAACGGAGGATCCGCTGTTAACCACGAACATACTACCAAATTAATGGCCTGATCGTCTTTCCATTCTCATTTTTAACAATTCTGTGACAAATTATCGGGTTTAACATGAAGTTCATAAAAATATTTACGATTCAACAACAACAACGAAAAACAACTTTGATTTGAATTTTGTTTGACGTAGCGGTGATTTTACCCAAACTTGATAGATGTACCTTGTTGTGCATGTTGTTTTTATCATTGTTCAATTCATTATTTTCAGTTTTTACTAACATTTTTTTGGCTTTTTATTGTGTGTCCATAACGTCCTTACAATGTCCGCGTGATACCCAAAAACAGTACACAAAAAAATTGTTTTTTTTTGTCAATGCAAAAAATATTTTTTGATTTCAGGTAATCTCGGTGGTAAATATCATATTTGTGATTATTTCAATTGTTTCTTTTTGTCTCAAAACACATCCTTCTTTTCGAATTCCTGAAATACATATCGAAAATGGAACATATCTTATTTATGCCGAAAAACTTCGAACCAAGTAAGCCACCCTTTTTCAATTTTTTAAATTATCAAAAATATACTTTTACAGAGCACATCCTTATTTTTTCGTCGTTGAACTCATATCGAATATTTGGTTTTCGGGTGAATTTTTGACTCGAATGGTTTTTTGCCCAAATGTTTTGAGTTTTCTCACCAATCCGGTTAATATTATCGATTTTATTGCAACGATTTCATTCTACATCGAAACGGTTTTGAATAGATGGCTGGATTCGAATAATTTGGATTCAGTTGAGTTCTTCTCGATTATTCGGATTTTGAGATTATTCAAATTAACACAACATTCAACTGGTTTGAAGATTCTTATACAAACGTTCAAGGTGAGTTAAATGTATAAATTAGGATCCAGTAAAAGATATTTTACAAGATCTGGGGAATCACATGAGTGTTAACGAACTTTCAAAAGAGACCCATGTGCTGATCCACTTCCAGCTTCTAACTTTTGCTAAGTTTCAAAAACTATTTACAAAATCGAAACCATAGTTTCTGAAACAAGCAACAAAATCAAATAAACTTCTCCGTTGAATTTTGCAAAAAATTAAAAAAAAAGTCGGTTTCTGAAATGCTTGTTAAAAAATTTGAACATTCAGACAACTTATTGGATATTCGGCTGTGTTCCTGGAACTTAGGGTTGTAGACCTTAGAAAAAAAAGTGTCCTTAGGGCACATTTCGAGAACTTGTCTGCATGTGTTCAGTTCACTTCAAGAATCAGACTGGGCTTGGCGTCGGAATGACACCCATTTTTTGTTGGGCTAACAAAGGAGGTTCACGAGCTCATGGGTTTAACTTATTGATCTTCATGATATATTTTCATCATTTGGAAAATTATTTACAAAAAATTATTAAGGATCTCAGTTTTTTTTTCAAGCAAAAAATATAACTTTTACCTGGGATCTCAAATTTATTTATTTTCTGTTCCACTTTTATTTTATAACAGACATAGGTTGTAGCCATTAATTTTTTTCACATAAAGAATTGTGGCCAAAGTACCAACGTTGATAATCATGAAATTTCAAAAATTTACACTTAAGTAAAACGGAGTGATCACACTGTAGTGGTGTACTTTGGTCACAAAAATTTCAGTTGATAAAAAATATATCAAGAATATCAGGAGGTCAGAATCTATATGTATTCAATGAGCTGACATATATACTATATGTATATGAAAATTATATGAATAAAATTGAGCCAATGATGAATACATATTTTCCAGGCATCCGCTCAAGAATTGTTCCTCCTTGTCTTTTTTGTCGTCCTCGGTATTGTCATATTCGCTGCCCTTGTATACTATGCTGAACGTGTCGGACCAAATGCAAATAATCAATTCACTTCAATACCTGTTGGCTTATGGTGGGCTGTAATTACAATTTGTACAATTGGTTTCGGTGATTTGGTACCCCAAACATCGTTGGGTAGACTGGTCGGATCGGTGTGTGCATTGATGGGTGTGTTGACAATCGCATTACCCGTGCCAGTTATTGTTTCGAATTTTGCCATGTTTTATTCACATGCGCAAGCAAGGTACTCAATTTTTAATATTTTTTCAAAAAAAAAAAACTGAGATCATTCATTTCCAGATCTAAACTCCCTAAAAAACGTCGACGTGTCCTTCAACCTCACGAAATCAAACCAGTAGTTGGTAGAAGTACAACTGCAGTTCTTCTTAATTCAATCGGCCCAAAACGGCCTACAATGAATGGATCAAATGATGGAGGTGGTGCCAATCCGGCAGATGGTTTGGGATTGGGTGCATTCCCTTTCCCACCAGATGGAAAGAAGGCTCGAAACAATTTACATCAACGAAATAATGGGAAAAATAATAATAATAATTTGAATGGAGAATCGAAAGCGAATAAATTAATTTGAAATGTTTATATGAATCATACATGAATTGAACTTGCATTACGATCTATCATAATACAACAAGATGTGCATGAAGAACTCGAGCAACATTCAGAAGGACACAGCTCATTTTGATTGAAATACTCCAAATCTATTCCAGACTTTAAGAATGGGATATAGGGTGGAACAACAGTCATATTATAGATATTTTCGAAGTTCGTATCCATAAAAAATGGATGTTCCTTGACATTTTGACTGGAATAATAACCAAGACGAGCTTCGGGATATCGAGCAAGTAATTGGATCAATAAATCGTGGAAAATTGGCCATTGAGCGATTCGAGGATTCTTACTCATATCATCATCTCTGTCACCATAGAATGGTTGTTGTCTTGTCTAAAAATGTAACAGTTTAATGAAGGTGGCGAGATAAAGCTTTTAAAAAACTGACTCTTAATTGATACAAGGAGACTCCAACAGCCCACCAGTCAATTTCAATTCCATATGGTTCTCGACGATGAACTTCAGCTGAAAGAATTAAAAGGGAATATTGTAGATAGTTGAAAAGTTACAGTGATTTAACTTTTGATGAATTTAAGTGGAGGTACCAAAGCGACCCTGCTGATCGTGATACAAACATTCAAAATATAGAGTTTTTTGATGTAGACACCTATGAAGTCCCTCGAAGAAAGATTCCGGGGATAATTAAATTGGTTTTGAAAGAAAGAGCCTCTCCTCGGTACATTAGAACATCAATTATTCGGACGAAAGGCTATACGGGACATTTTCAACATTGATCTAATATTTTTCAACTACCAGCCTTTTCTATATTAATAAAAGATAACAAATGATTAGCGGAAGATATTCAACCAGTTATAAACATTGTGAAACAGAAAATTTGAAGCGAATTTCATCGAAGTTAAAATAAACTTATTGGGTGTATTGGAATATAGGAACTGGTCAAACAACGTAAAGTTTTTTCAACTTGCGCAAATTATGAAAAAAAAACGCCGTTATTATGATCAGAATCTGATAAATCGGGTTCAGAAATGTAGTTTTTGAAACAGGAAAATTCTAACAGGTAACATAACATGCATAGGTTTGATTCTCAACTTTTTATGAATTTCAGTGGAATATCTATGTTTTATGTTTCACAGCTTTTTTTGAATGCTCAAAAATATTTCTCAGAAGTTTTTGGGAAATTTAGACGAAAGTATATTTATCAGGAGGGTCGAATCAATGAAATTAACGGAAAATTAAAAATTCGAACACATTCAACCATTTATGAAGATTGTGAAACAGAAGATTTCCACGAATTTTTATCAAAACTTAGGTATCAAACATAATGTGTGTCACTTGTAAGGATCGGATCCAAATGAAAATTGTTACTGCACTAACTTTTTAAACTTATCCAAAAAAAAAAATTCAGGATAACTGTTTACAAAAATCATAACTTTCGAAATCAGAAAACATACGTTTTAGAGACTTGATGAAAGTTAAAAAAGTGCCATGTTTAACCCGATTTTATAGGTAGAACATCGATAGAAATCAAACGTGTTTGTATGGATTTTCTGAAATACTCATTCAATCCCGAATTTAGGTCATACCTGCCAAATGCGTGGTCGTCCCAACAATCTCGCTCATCTTCTCTCTTCGATACTTCAACTTTCGACACAACCCAAAATCAATAATCTTCAAATGTCCCTTCCTTGTCAGCATAATATTCTCCGTCTTCAAATCTCGATGAACATACAGTCTCTCATGCAAATATTCGACAGCAAGAACAATTGAGGCGGCAAAGTATATCACTTGATTTTCAGCGAAACCATTGTACGTGCGAGATAGATGAGTGTGAAGGTCACCGGCTTCGCTGAAAATAAAAAATGAAGGGTATAAAAGGGTTGAAATATTGGAGTTACCAAAACTCTAGCACAATGTATAATGCCTTATTCTCAATAAAACTCGTGATCAGATTACATATAAATGGATGTGATAACTCTTTGAGAATTTGAAGCTCTGGTGTTTCGAAACTCCTCGTTCTTTTACTTTGAGATATTCGTTTGACAGCATAGTACATCTTCCGATTATCAATTCTTTGAGCAAGTTGAACTGTTCCAAATGCTCCAACTCCTATCAAATCCAAAAAGTTATAGTCAGCCAAGCAATCAATAGATCTTCTCGTTTCACTTTGACTAAACTGAGTGGTTCGAATAGAAGGTCGAGATGTATATGTAGATCGGGAGCATCGAGCCAAAACACTTCCACTTCTAAAAAACCACTAATTATGAAAAGAGCCTTTCTCTCTGTTTCTGAAATTCCTACTTTCTGAAACTGATCGAATTTTTCCAATCCTCTTGCATCAATTTGTTTTTCATAATATGTTCTGGATCAGTATACTCTGTTTGAAAATGCAAAGTTCCACCTGGCAACATTTTCACACTCCGATGACCAAATCCTCCAACTTCTTCTTCTAATAACTCATTGAGGTAGAATGTTCCAATAGCACATAATGATCGACTATCCGTGTGATATACTTCCAGTTCGATTTGTCGACATTTCCTCAGCTCAATCAATACCTCATCGCCACCATACATTGTCTTTTTCTCGTTCCATACTACTGTTGCCACGGTTTTTCCACCAACATGCATCACTACAATGTAGTCATTGGCTTGTTCGCGAGTTCGGCGACCGCCATATCGCTCGAAGACTGATTTCTTCTTTTCGATGGAATTTTTCAGGTGTTCAGATGCGTATTTGCCAGTTTTTGGAGGGGCTGATGAACTGAGATGATAAAGACCAGTCACACGAATCTGAAAAAAAAGAAACCAAGGTTTTTTTGTTGGATATTCAGGCTTTTTTCGCTATCATCAATTCATTCTCTAGGACTGATTACAAATATATGAAAACTAGGACCTTATTTTTCAACAGGATCAGCATGCGAGAGCACAAACCTGAAACGTTTTTTGTTTTCTTCGAATTGTGGTGTTGTACCGGCTCTGAACAACGGGTTCTCTTGAAATTTCAACTTCAGAATTACTCAAAAAAACATGAATTCATTTGGCTACATTAGTGAAAATACAATATTGGTTGAAAGGTTTGCCTGTTCTTTTTTCAAAAATCACTGTTTCAATATCCATTGTTAAATTATCGACTACCCACTCCAAACATAACTGTCTACCCAAAACTACTGTACCATTGATCACATAAATATTTTTATCACGAAGTTTTGTGGTGCCCATGTTTTTTTTTACTGTTTCAATTCTCATTTACAGCACCGATTTCTTGTACAACCCGTTTTTGCACATTACTTTCAATTCAAAACCATGCCACGTACCTTTAATACTCCCGACACTTGCACCAAACTCTTCTGCACTTGTGAATCATCCCTATCCACCAATGTCCTTCTCGACTCCATTGACATCTTCCTCGCACATCTCAACAACAATTCCAACTTTTCATTCAACTCCAGTATAGTCTGTTCAACATCTCTCCATCGTTTCGAGTTTTTATCCGCCGCCAGACTTTGTTTCACTTTATCCGCTCCATCACAAAGTAATTGTGTATTTAATATTTTTTGGGACAATTCACATTGTCCATTTCTACTTATACTTTGCTCGTTCACATTTTGCAAATTTACCAGTTTCATTTTCATTGTAGCTATTTTACTTTGAGATATTTCGATTTGTTGTTTCATCGACACCAGATCATACGGTTCATTCCTCTCAATAGACCTTTTACATCGTTCCGTGATATTTTTCTCCAGCTTGATCTCTTCCTAAAAATACAGTACATAAGGGTACTGTAGGTTTAGGGAGGGTGGACTAACCAACAATTTCTCCATCTCGAAAAAAATAATAAATGACAATGAAACGTCATATATCTCACGTGCGAAGAGGTTTTGGAAAACGTGGCCTAGATTTATATTTTGTGAAAATCCTGGTATTTATCGAGATATTTTTTCACATTTATTGATCTACCGCTTCCAGATTTGTCCATTAGGCAAATGCACCCTCACTGTCAGTTTCTGAACTAAATTCGTCATAAAAGTTCACCCCTTTGTGTTTACAATATCTCTTACCAGATATGCGTATCACTTGCATCCATTCAAATAATAACAAATTTACGATGTGATATACTATTTTGTTGTTTCTTTATCTCTTTCTGTTAGGTGATATGTTATGTTATTCGGTTTCAAGGTTATTTTTGTTTTCAAAATTCGTATCAATTATTGTTTATGACACTAAACATGTATTTATCAAAATTTTGAAGATAACCAAGAAGATTTGTTTTGATATTCAACGAAAACAATTAAAAAGGTCTAGGTTGAAGATTTCGGAGTAGTAATTATTTGACTAATACTTGAACATATTTAGCTTATGGGTGATACAAAAGTCTTCAAACAGTATTGTTTTTTTTCTGTTAAATGAACACGATCAATGTCCAAGAGAAAAGATGTTCAACTTTTGAAACAAGCATTTTTTGTCGTCCTTTTCCAGGTTTTGCATTCGCGATTTTTGTGAGAAGTTTTTAGAAAATGTTTTGACTCAAATAATGTAACCTAAATTCTCGAGGGAAAATAAATCTGAACAAATTGAAGCTATTACATTAAAAAACTTTCCAATCAAAAAAACTCCAATGCAGAGCATACTAAATAGATTATTTGAAACCTGTAAAACGGAATTTATCTTTGCACAAAAATATATAAATTTGAAGTTTCATAGAATATGATTTTCATGGTGGTGACTTCTTATGGGACAAAGATTGCGAAGAAATTAATGCAAAGTTGACAGATGATATAAAACTAATGAAACAGTAATTTTTCCAACAAACAAGCTGGGAACATTTTTATATTTATGTACCTTCTTCATTTTCGATAACATTTAATATTTATCATAAATTTGCTTGCGTACGTTGACGTTGATCTTCATACTTGCGAATTTTTACTTAATAGAATATAACAAATTTTTGAAACAGTAAAAATTTTGAGAATTTCGAGTACAATGTACATGAGTTATAGTTAAGAAAAATTGATCCTGATTTCCCTAGTTATCAGAAAGCTTTCCTATCAGAACGAAATACATACTACACAAACCTTTGTGAATTTGTTATTTGAAAATTGCGAAACAGTATTTTTTTCTACAACAACAATAGATATTTATGAAATTTCCTAAACTAGGGTTCATGTTTATGACTTTTTATGAGCCCAACAAGACTACTCTGCGGAGTTGTAAAATGATATAAAACTTGTGTAACAATTTTTTTCTCGGGAATGCAGTTTCCGGTAGATCATTTTTGTTGATAAATCTCGAATTTTTGGCAATTTTCAAAATAGATAAAACCGCACACTTTCGGATATTTATCTGATAGATAATATAACAGTCTTGAAACAGTATACTTTTTGAGTGATGTTAAATCTAGTTATTCGAAAACTACCCAAACAAAAATTTGTTAAATTATCCAATTCAAAAATACACAAACTACTTGATGTGAATATGCGAAGTGCAACAAAATTTTCAGATACTCTAATTTTTTGAGCCATTATCAAGTAATCTGATAGAAATAATACTTCTATGCGAAATTCGAAATCTAAACTGCGAGCAGAAACAAACTACAAGAAACTTTCTGGACAGATTATGAGAAGTTTGTGAAACAGTAATGTTTTTGTGACAACAGTTTTTTCATAACTTTTCTGAAATGTGGTTCATGGTGGTGAATTATTATGGTGACAATTAACCTGCACGAAGTAAAGACTTTGTGAAGTTGATAGATAACAAAACTTGTGAAACCGTAATTTTTTCTCGAGAAAGCAGTTTCCGATAGATCATTTGTTTGTCGATGAATCTCTAGTTTTCAGTATCTATTCAACCAGTTTCATATAGTCACGCACTTTCGGATATTCATCTTATAGCTAACATAAAATTTTTGAAACAGTAAATTTTTGGCGTGTTTTTTATCTTTCATCCCCGCTCTTTAATTTCCGAAATAACAGACAATACTATATTTTCCTGAGTTATCCGAAAACTACCAAATCAAAACGAATGCCCTATTAAAAACTTACATATCATTTTGTATGTAATCACCTGTAACAAGATTTTATTTTTTGGGTCATCATCAAATAACCTGATAGAACTAATATTACGATGCAAAACTCTAAATCGCAATCAGAATCAAACTACGCACAATTTTCTGGACAGATTATAAACAATGTGTGAAACAGTAATTTTATTGGCACAAATTTTTTTTTTTCATATATAGAAATTCAAAACAAATAGATTTGAAATTAAACATTTTTATTCGAATATAAAAAGCAGAGAAATTCATATTATGTTGATTGAAATATTGTGAAATTGCAGAAAGATGGCACTCTGTAAATTGAAAAACGAGAGAAATCAACCACATTCACAAAATCTCCCATTCCTTCAGAGGCGAGCGTGGCGCGTCGCCTGCTGCCGTTTGAAAAACACAATCTTTTTGAGAGAGACATGAGAGTAAAGCCGCACACTAAAGCCGCATAAAGCCGCACGACGCGCCACGCTCGCATCTGAAGGAATATGAGATTTTGTGAATGTGGTTGATTTCTCTCGTTTTTCAATTTACAGAGCGCCATCTTTCTGCAATTTCACAATAACACATTTTTTTTTTGAAACATTAATTTTTTTCATAGATAAAAAATAGATTTGAAATTGGAAATTTTGATTTGAATATCCGAAGTACAGTAATCCAGGTTTTGTTTAAAAGACAACTTTTTTTTGACAAAAACTTGTGAAACAGACCTTTTTTTGAAACAACAATGTACATTTTTGAAATTTCCTAAAATAGAGTTCATGTTGATGACTTTTTATCGATCGAAGAAAACGCTTCTACTTTACAAATCAAGATTTTCCAGATATCCTATTACTTGGGTCATCATCAAATAACCTACTATAAATAATATCACAATGCTAACTTTAAAATCTAACCTTCAAGCAGAACCAAACTACACAAAACTTTCTGGACATTATTAAAAATTTGTGAAACAGTAATTTTTTAGGGGAAATTTTTTTTTTTCATATATGAAATTTTTTTTTTTTTTTCATATATGAAAAAAATTCTAAACAGATAGATTTGAAATTGGAAACTTTTATTCGAATTTGAAAAGTAGAAAAATCCATGTTATGTTGATTGAAAAAACACAATCGTTTGCTTCACATATAATAAGCAATTTGTGATATATTTTTTTACGAAGTGTGTTAAAAGATTATTAAATAACATTAACAGTGTGAAATTCTATAACATTAGCGTGAAACTGTAAATTTTGGAAACAAAAGTTGTGAGTGAAATCGTTTTTCCCACGATAAATATAGAACTTTGATGAACAACTGAATAAAACTCAGAATTGCGAATATTTACTTGATTTTTAAAAAAAAAATTACCATTAACCTTTTCGAAAGCTCGCATTAACTAGCAATACACAACACAGCGAAAAACAACTTTCTTGGCAGAGTTTATTAAATTTGTGAAACAAGATTTTTTTGGACAAATAATTTTTTCATAGGTTTTCTTTTTGAATAAATCAATAGCGTTGTGAAATTTTGAAGCGGAGTTTTATCACGGGATTTTTTGAAGTATTATAATTCAGGTTATCAAAACTTTAATTGTTCACCTCAAAAAGACTTTTTTTAGACAAAAGTTTGTGACTTTTTGAGATAAATTTTTGAATTTGGCTAGACCCTGTTGTAAGCCTTTAAAAGTTATAATATTTTGTTCACTTGACAGATGATTTTTTTTTGGTTGTAAATCTTTTCAGATTATACTTGTAAAATATAATTTTATCAATTTCATTGTTTTGAATGTTGTATTTTGTATCCCATTTGTGAAATAGTGAAATTTTTGATATAATTTTTTTTTTCAGTAATGAAACAATAACCTTTGACATCACCAATAAGTGCAAAGAATATGCTAAAATTATCTTGACAGATGATGTACAACTTTTGAGGCAGGATTTTTTTTGTCAAAATTATTAGACTAATTTAGTTTCGGTTAAAGGAACATGCTTTTCCTAAAATCGATATGATTGGAGGTTGACAAAACTCTATTTTTTGGAAAATTGATATTTGTCTAATTCTTCAATTTTTCAATTTTTAATTTAACAAGTAAATTTGAAAACAAACTAGACAAACCTTTCTTGACAGTTGTTAGGAGACTTGTGAAACAGTAACCTAAGAAAAGCAGAACATCAATTATTTATAGACATGTTTTTTTTGATAGCGAACACATTGGTATCAAAAAAAAAAAAAGGTTTTCAACTATCCAAACTGTATTAGCAAAATAAATTAAGAAAATACATATTGTCTATCCCACACGATCATCCAGCGCTTGAAAAAAAAACGAAAAAGTGAGAAATTTGGACCGCTTCGTGGATCTGAACGTTGTGCATTGAAGATGAAACTAAGAATTAAAGCGTTGGATGATCGTGTGGGATGAAAAATATATGAATCTCGAATCTCCGAAAATTCATCTGGGGAGAAATATTCAACTCACGAAACAGTATTTTTTTCAATTCCCTATTTTCTCTCAAAAAACGTTTTGAAAATTTTACATACGAATTCTTAGTTTAATCTTTTACCACCCACAATTTTATACACATTTTCTGATAAAATTCAAGTTCCAATCCCGTCTTCGAAAAAGCCCTTTTCAAGCTGCTGTCAATTAAAATTATCATCAAAAAGTGTCTGATCACATAATAATCATAATAGATATTCGCAATTTCTTCTCCCACAATTTGCCATCTAATATATCGATGAGATAATCGCTTTTTTCGAACGAATTGAATAACACCTGAACACTAAAAAAGTTCAACTTTTTCTTCGTTTTCTTTCTCTTCATCATACATGATCCGGTTTTTGAATTGACAAATCGAAACAAATTTGTCAATTTCTTCGTTGGTGGCATTTTCGGGGGGTCCTCCACCTATTTAATTTATTGTTCGTTTGGTTTACAATTTATTGAGTTTTGCACATAGCCGACCGAAATATTGATGACTTTTCGATTTATCAAGAAACGGTTCTAAAATAAGGAACAACCCCTCGCTTTAGAAAACTTGATTTTTTCAAATCTTATGTTCCATTTTTATCAAAAACCCATAAATTTCCTTTGGGCTATCATAAATTCTTCGATTTTTCAACGCTAATCAAGACAAAGATGTTCGTTTTATGAGTTTTCTCCATTTTCACTTTTGGTCACTGCCATCTCACTTTTATTATTATTATCATCATCATAAAATCATAATAATAACTGGATGAAGTAGACTTTCGATTTTCATGGATGAGTAACAAATAGGTTTGGGTGGAAACAAAAGGACACCATCTGCAGATGCTTATCAGTTTTGTGATCTGAACTTGATATGAGTCAGAGGAAAATAGAGATGAGACCTGATTTGAAATGGATGGATTATTGTTAAGAAGAAAAAGAAGGGCAGGCGGTTAAATTGGGGATTGATGGGATTTGGAGAAGGGTGTGATCAAATATAGAAAAAGTAGAAAAAACTTTGCATTCTATTTCAAAATGTGACCGGAGGATGAAGTGTCAGGTTCCAATCCTGGACATAATCATGACAGAAAGTGTCGAGCTGATGAGCCTGAATCAAACCAGATCTATGAAAAATTACCAAAAAATTTAACAGAATTTCGAATATGCTTTGAATGAGTCGTTATCCCAATTTTCATGTTTGATTTTACAAAGAAAGAGTTCAATAGTTCAAATACTGGGTCAGTTTCAGGAACTAGAAGGTTAGGTCTGTTTCTATAGCATCTTTCTGATCCGTGCAAAAAATCACCATATTGTTGCTTTCAACGAAAAAACAAAATTTGACATTGTGCCAGAATACATCCTAGTGCGCTCTACCGCACATGCATGTCCTAGAGAAGTTTGGTTTGTTTCATATATCTTTTTTTGTGTACCAAGACATCTCCTTTAAGTAGGAGTGAGTGAACCTTGAAATTGAGAGGCAGGCACAAATTTCTCGGTTCTATTCTTTCACTTGCCCTATCTCGATGTTGCAGCTGATCCGAAGCTGATCCGAACATTTCATTTCTGAATTCAAAGAAATCACCCCAAGATGAAAATACAAGAAAAAATCGAAGTTAACTGCAGACAAAACAACAGAGGTTTTTTATCGAACAGTTTGTTGTGACCTTACGATCGTTATAATTATCGCTATTAATTTTTTTATTTGTCGCCCTTGGGTTTTATCATTGATACTCACACCTAAACGGTTTTTCTCTGATAATACACAAGATATGGATGGCTATTTCTCTCATTTTTTTGACACAGTTCTATGAAAGATATAAATAAGGATTTAAAGATCATATGAGGTAGATTTTATCAAAACAATATTGAAAAAAAATGTACTGCAGGTGCTAAACTCGGAAGTTGAACGAACTTTTTGATATGATTATAGTTTCACATTTCAAAAACTAAGGTTCAGAAAATATTTAATGCTGAAAATTGAATTTTGTACAACACAAAACCCTTACGATAGTTGATCTTTTTGAATCGTAAAATTCTCCCGGAATATTTGTCTAAATTTCGCATTAAACAGTTCTACATAAATCATCCAAATGGTTTTATTTCCGCGATTTTTTCAAAATCATCCTCTCTTATCACTAATTTTGATCAAACACACATCTTCGCTGATGATTGATAGATGCGGCTGCGCATATTCGTCCCCTTTTCTTATCCTCATATCATTTCACCTGGCACTACCCTACTATCAACTGCTTTAAAAATTTCGAAATTTTATTTCAAGGTTACCATTTCATTTTATGCCAATTATCATATCATAAAGTATTGTGGTGGTGGTCGTCGTTTTCGAATGAAATGGGTCAAAAAATGATGGAAGAGTTTTTGCGGGTGCGCGGAAACCGACAAGATTAATTACTGACAACACCATATACGATGTACTTATTAAGTTTATTGTTTTCTTCTTTTTTTTTTCGAGAAAACAAAACAACAAGAAAACAATAGAAGATTTCAAAACCCTCAAGGGAGCATTTGCATCGATTTGGTTTTTTCTCCAGAAAAGAGAAACTTTGACTTCAAAAAGTTTAACCGCGATTTAGATAACATCTATGTACAAATTGCAACTTTTACCTCATTATCTTCTTTTTTTTCTTGTTTTGTTTTGTGACAGCTTGGCGGCGACTTGTTAGACAATTGTCATTATAATTATCGAAATATAATTGACACGTGCGATTTGGAGAGTTTTTGAGATTTTACCGCTACATATGTAGGAAGTTTAGTCTAGGTCAGGATGTACCGCTAAGAACAGGTAATTTTCGAATCAGGTCCATTGAAAAGGGTTCTCCTGAAGCTAGCCCGAACAAGTAATAACTTTTATATCTAGTTTATAAGGGATAGGACCTGGTTCTAACAATAAGATAAGTTTCTTCTCAAGTCGGACATACATACATTATGTAATTTTTAAAAACAAATCATCAAAAATGAAAAAAAGACTGAGCTGTACAAGACTCCTACTCATCTAAGAGATCAGTAAAATTCGTCGGATAAAAAGAAGAGAACTCCGAAAATTAGTTTGCAAAATTAAACAAAATTTTTGAAACAGTATTTTTTTTACAATAATAATATTTTATGTTCACTCAGAAAAGGTATATTCAAAATGAGGACATGGTACTTATGATATTTCACGGTGTGTTTTTCTTCACCTCGCCCTCCGCCATGAAAAAAATGGTGAGAGAAAAAGAGCGACAGGGTAGAGACGGAGAGGAAAAGGGGAGGTGGCGGCGGGAACTTGAATTTCAAATGGAAAATCCTAAAAAAAACGAACAATTTTATAAGCGACGCGTGTTGCGTGTGTGTCAATAGAGCACGCTTTCTCTCCTTTCTCCTTTTTTTCTTCTCGTGCCGCTGCAAAGGGGGAAAGTATTTTTTTACACACCGTGATTTCATAGAATAACAACATTGAAACGAATTCTTTTTTTAACTTGAAAAAATAATACATGTCTTCAAACGTGTGCAACACATTGTACTTTTCCTTATAAAATTTTTGAAACGTATCCAAACATATGAACGAAAAATGACATCAGTTCACAATATTACAGTTTCAGCACATTGCCATATCGAGATCGAGATAAACTTCTGAAAATAGTAGATGTTATTTTTGTAGTGGATGACATAAAATTTGTTTCATATTGCATTTTGACATATCAATTTTCTGAAACGTATCCGAACACATAAATTATTATGTATTTGATCAATAGGCGTGAACTGTTATTTTGAATGTTCAGTCAATGAAGAAAAAGAAACATGCTTGTGGGCAAGAGGCATATGAGTTTGAGTTTTTCAGTATTTAGTACCTTTTTTGAAATCTTAAGACGGAAATTAGCGGCGCAGTACCGATGATTTTTTGCTTATAGTATTTCTGAAACGTATTCAAACAATTAACAATTGTACACTAATATCTGTTCTAGAACATTTTTCGTCAAAAAAGTGATACAGCTCAAATTTTGTTCCGTATCTTGAATTTGACCTAAGCAATAGTTTCAGAGGTTATGGACATATATCTTTTTTATGGTAGGTCACTCGTCTTCTAAATTTCTCAATTTTTATTCTCAACACTTGTTGGCAAACATCCAAATGATATCCGATCACATCACCCTATTATATTATAATAACCATAATCATCTTCGCCAAAACTCCTCCCACATTTTCACATTTTTCGAAATCATTTGACATGTTCATTTTCTTCTTCTCTTCTTCAATATGTCCCCATTTCTTACTGTATCTATCCCTTTTTTCTCGCAATTAAAATTTATCAAGTTTTTTTCCAATATGCTGCGCGTTTCTCCGTTATTAATCGGATTTTTTATTGGAAATTGTATGATCAACAAATAAACTTAAACTAGTGTCAATTTTAACACTCTTTTGGATTCTTCTTTTTCAGAGGAAAAAGCTCAACTTTATCCATTTGTGTTGCCATTTGCATGTTGAACTCAAGAGTGTCAAATATTTACATATGTTTATTGAATGAGCAGAGGGTAACAGGGCTAAAACAATAACGAAATGAATGATACCTCCTCTCGCACTCAAGTGGATAGATTCACCTTCTTCTTTTTTTTGTGAAACATCATCTTCAGAAAACAGGCAAAAAAAAAAAACAAAAGGCGTTGCATTTTAATTAATTCTTCAACGCTTCCTCTTTTTATTCCATTTTGATTGGCGAGTCATCTCATTCTTTTGTTGTTTTTATTTTGTTACATCAGGTAGCATAGTTTCATTTCGTAACTGATTCACTGTTATGTATAACACAACTGACTGATGAAATTCAATATTTTATATTGAAAAAATAAACAGAATGTTTACTCAAAAGATCATTGTTGTTTTGTGAGGAACTGTCTTCTCTATTTCTATTGTTATTTTGGTAGCTTGTTGGTATTTTTTGGCAGATTTTTTTCTTGAGAAAAAATCAAGGCCAAATAAGGTTTTTAGTGATATTTATTATTTGTTGTTTTTTCAAAAACTCGTTACGCTACTCTTTTTTGAAGGAGCACACTTTTTTTAATAGTAAATATCTCGTGGATTCACTATCAAAACTATGATCAACTTACCAAAATGTTGGTTTCATAAATGGCCTAACCCACAGGTTTATTATTTGGACCAAAAACGAACACTGCTTTTAGAAGTACCTATGTACTTTTTTTTCAAAGTTCCAAATGGTTTTCTGGTCGAAAAGTTTTTAAATGTCTTCAAAATAAGGCCTAAAATTGACCTTCTCGGCGATTTGTTTTAGAAATACGTGCAAAAATATTCCACAGCCCTGTTAGAAGTCCTGAATATATCATGACAGTTTTTTTAAAAGAGAAATTAGGGTTCTGGGAAATTATCCGAATCGGAACTAATTTTTTTCACGGCTCTATTTTGAATTTCTCAGATTCTGGATAAGGAAGCGATTTTCTTGAATTATGAGGTTCATTCGTCAGTGTCCTAGAAAATAATGATTTCTGGCCTATCGACATCAGGAAGTGGCAATTTGAAACAAGAGAGGATCACAAACTTAGGGATTCAACTTGTTCTTAAAAATTTGTACTTTTATAGAGTTCAATCTGCTGATCATCATCCTTTAGTTTTTATCCGCCGGAAATTGTATCAAAATAAGGAAGACATGAAGATAACAGTTTTTCAGTCTACATCTATAAGTGTCGAAATTTTAAGAAAAAATAATCTAATAGCTCGCTAATTTCCTTTGTGAAATACTTCTCATGTGCTTTTCTCCGACCACAAATTCGACCTTAAGCCGAGTCTGAACATGACCAGAAACCCAAATAACAAAATTGACCCCATAAAAACTTACTTAAAACTTACCAAGTTCGTTCAAGAAAAAACTTTCTCTTTTACTCTCCAAAAAAAAAATACAAAACAAACCATGGGATGGGTGTTTCTTTTCTCTTCATTTTCTATGTCTGTCAACCGTTTTTTCATTTCTCTGTCTAACTTTCTCAGATTCCCCCTCCATCTATTTACTCATTTTTTTTGTTCCTATGTCATCTCCCAATTGCTCACCGTTTCCCTATGTTTTTGTGACATTTAGAACATTTTCTGCTATTTGAATCGAGAAAAAAATTCATGGTCAGCCATTGATTTTATTTTATTTTCTGCCATTTTTTTTCTGTTGCGGTCGACGACCCGAAAAAAACCAGTCTAACCCCAATTAAAACATTTTTTTTGAGGTGAGATAGATTTTTTGTTGTTTTTTCTACTATATCAGTTGTAAATGTATCAAATTTTGAAAAAAAAAATACATGCATATATATTAGTCATATTTCGATTAAATTTGTTCTCCTTTTTTTTGGCCTCTGATTTTTTAATTTTATTAAAAAAATGTTCGTCTTTGTCATTCATCTTACCGACATTTCTATGGTATTTTTTCAACAAAAAAATAAATATTTTTGAGCTTTTTATCATTCTAGAAGAACGTAGCAAGAAGAAAAACAAGTTTTCGAAAACTTAACATAAAAAAACACATAAAAAAGACAAATATCTATTCTTCTTTTTACGGTAATTTCAGTAACAGTTTTTAATAGCCTAAAAATAATCGATGTCAATATTTAATTCATGGAGGCGCAGTTTTTTGTGCTCAGCTCAAGCTCATCCCATTTTTCTCTTCTCTATCTCTTCCCCTAATTAACTTATTTTTGTGCCTCCAAAAAAGTTGTATCTTTTTTTCCTCTTTTTTTTGTGAAATAGAATTCAAAACATTTCGTAAGAGACACATACAGTGAGTTAATTTCAACATTATGTATTGATTTTGTGTGCAAATTGTTCTCCCTCAAAATCAGGGATGGATAAGCAAGTAAGTACTTGAGAGGGTTATAGAGAGGGGGTGTAGGGACATTGATTAGTCAGAAATAGTTTACTGTTTCATTCATACGTTTATTGTCAGTTTTTGGAGACTGGACAATATCCAATATTTCTTGACATCATTTTGTTGATTTTTAAAAACGTTGACACTGAATATAACTTCCTTAAAATAGTCAAACTTGGCATATATTTTCAGGTTTTTCTAGCTTTAAAAATCCACTTTTACCATTTTAACAAAATTTTTCAATATGGACGCATTTTTTGGTGTTAGGACATTGATAAGTCATAAATTCCCTGTTTCATTGATATATTTTTTGTGCCTTTTTGAGATGAAAAATGCGGACGTTACCTTACTAATTTCAAATCTTACTGTTTCAACCACATGTTTTTAAAACAAATTTTAAAAACATATTAATGTCTCGATTTTGGACGTAATTTTGAATTAGACTATTTTTTTCAAGAGCCAACATTTTTCCCGTTTTAATGAAAATCAATTATAGGTTATGCGTATGACAATAAATATAACCTTATGCTTGATTTAATCAAACATCCAATAGGGTTCCACGAATCAGCCGGAGCAGAACTAATTGTTTTCCGGATTTAAAAAACTTCTAATTTGACTCTGTTCAGGACACATATTGAGTGTTCGCCGTTTTTAAAAATCAGCATAAATTTTTTGGTGAAACAGTAATCTTTGGTTCAAATTGCATTTAGACAGATTTTCTCACTTTCTAGCTTTTGAACAATTTCGCACATTGTAAAATGAGTTTGGCCGAAATTGAGCACGGAATGTTGATCAACATTTGAAGATCTATTGAATCACATACTTAGCATCGAAAAACTCCTATTCAGGTCCGTTCTTCGGCCTACTTTGTTAAACCCGGCTCATTTCTATTTTTCTCTTTCATAAGTCTTCTATCAGTTCGTTTCCTCTCGATTTCCCCCTTTCAAAATTTCGAAATACAAATGTATGTAAAGCAAATTAAAATCGTATCTCCCAACGAACAGTAAAAGAAAATGAAAAGGTATTGACAAGAAGTGAACCGAAAAATCCACTAAACATTCACTTTTTTATCATGATCACATTATATTCTGCCATTCTCCGAGATTTCTCTTTTGTGTTTCTTTAGTATATGCAGATATATTATTTTTTTGATGAAATCCATATCTTATCAAAATTCAATTCTATCCTCCCACTAAAAAATGTCTCATTGTTCAGTTTTGTTATGTTTCTCTATGTCTCCGTTGAAATCCTATGCATATTTAAATACATATGATTCACACAAACTATGTATCTTTTCATTGCTCGCGGAAAAGTTGCACAATAATGCACTTAATTTAGTTAGTTTGTTTACTGTTTATTCCTTTTATGTCATATTTGCTTATTCAAATGCGGTTCCGTTAACTAAAAATATTCATAAGTTGGTTGTTGATTGAATATCGAAAAATGCAATTAAAAACGTTTTGAGGCAACACAAAAATAGTGGTTGACTTGGTTACATTTTTGGGAGAAGAAGAAGATGTTTTTTATTTTTATTTTTTTATTTTTTACTATTTCACCTTATATAATTAGTATACCCACAATGTTTGCTCAAGCCGAAATTACACTATTTTTTGTAACCTTTTCCTCATGATTCATTATTTTTTGGTCGACTCGGATGTTGTTTTTTTTTTATTTCTGGTAAATGTTATAGTTTCGCCTCGAAACAACCAAACGGTGATTCATTATTTCTTTTTCTTCTTTCCCAATCATCCTATTCTTACAATTCAGTTATATGTTTTCGAGAACAGTTTTCTCTAGAATTTATGATGATTTCTTGTTGACCAGAGGGTCTATTTTTGAAATCTATCTATTTTGAAAATTTTTCCCGTTTCAGGTTTACACAAAAAACTTGAAAAACAAAAATTGAATAATGACTGAAAGTTTGTGTTCGGCCTAAAAAAATTTATACTCACAAGTGTCAGTTTCTGAAAGAAACTTTACCCAATTTCACCTTATCAGGGAGGTTTCATCAAAATTTCGGTCGGCTTTTCTTGATCATTTTCAAGTCAACAAATGAGCCAACTACCCGGATGATAAAAAAGTAAGCCAACTGAACACGTGTCTATGTTTTTTATTCTTGAGCAATGTCATTATTTTATAATAAGTATAAGGTTTCATGCTGAAACGTCTGTAATTAACTTTATAATTTTTTTTCAAAAATATTTTCGGCGGCTAAAAAAATGAACATGATGATCAGGAGGTCAAACACAAACTTTTAAGTTTTGACAAAATTCATTACTGTTTCATGAAAATATAAAAACTAAAAATGTTAAAGAATATAGTTAAATATTTACATGAAAAAAATTAAAAAAAAAATTCATGAAAATTGAGTATATTTTTTTCTTGTTATGACATATATTTAGATTTAGATAGATGGATAATTGGTTTCATCTCGATTATTTATATCACTCGACGTTTTTTTTTAAAAAACACAAAAATTAAATGTATTACTGTTTCAGAAATTAATGAGCATTTAAGATTTTAAAAATGAATGCTTATAAAAAACCATGACACTTACGTAAAAGTTAGGAAATTCTTTTTGATTTTGGGCACATTTTTTAACCATTGGTTCCAACCAGGTCCACAATTGAAACTAGAGAAAACACAATTTTCAACCCGATGTACCAAATAGTACACTTTTTCTCCCTTTTCATACCATTCAAGCACTTTGTCAATTACTTCTACCTCTGTAGTTCAACTCAATAACACTTGAAAAATTAATCCAAACCCATTACTCCACGAGCCCCCCAGCTTGACACCCCTTGTGTTGTTGTTTATTCTTTGATTACAATACTCTCTATTATTATTTCGGCCTCACACATTCCATTCAATAATTACGTTATTTATTTATTTATTTTTTACTTTCACAATAGTTGTTAACTTCTTCTTCTTCTTTTTGTCTTTTTGAAACGAACAAAAAAAAATCGAGAATATATATATTGCATCTTCTTCTGGTTGATTGTTTTTTTTTATTGTCGCTTGCGCACATAGCCAGCGATCGAGCGAGAATCTATCAATTAAATTGACACTTTGAATGACCTGATTAGTTAGTTAGTTGGTTCAATTCTGAACTTGTCAACTTTTTTTTCATTTTCGTTTAGGCCCCCACACAATCTTGACCATGTTCTAATGAATGAACACCTATTCTCAGCTTGTAGTAATTAATCACTTGGCGGTATTCCTTTCTCTCACACATAATCCATCTTCATCTCAAATATTTCTTAATTCCCAGTTTTACGTATACACCGGTCCAGTTTTCCACCGATGCATGTTACAAATCAATTCATCTCCTTCTGAATTTATCTGATATCTCTCTCTTTCTCTTTCTCTCTCTCTCTCTCTCTCTCTCTCTCTCTCTCTCTCTCTCCCTGTCTCTATTGAGCAATTAACATTGGTCGATTATATCATAAATGTGAGGAAGCGTGAAGAAAAGGGCACGATTACGGTAGCTGATGTTTTGACAGACAAGAGATGTTATCTTGAGGAAGGAAATGAGGGAAATGTTTGGGTTTAGAGGTTACGAAGAGGAGAAGGATAATTAATTGATATATGAGATTAGGGGATAGGGATATAGGTGTCAATTAGAATGATTTATTCGCTGGGATTTGGGTTTTTGACAAAGGGGTAAATTAGGATAGGTGAAACACCCAAAAACGAGAAAAATGATAAGCAACCGGAAAGGATTTTTTTGGACGTCAAATGAACCTTCTTAAAATAGGGATTGAAAATATACCTTTTTCAAGTCGAGCTTCTTGATAGGCCTTTTCAGAATCGGGCTTGAACATAGGCTTCAGACCTCAAATAGGCCTTTTTTATATTCGGGCTTTAAAATAGGCTTTTTTGGAATAGTGCTACGAAATTGACTTTATTAGAATTGGGCTTCACATAGGTGTTCTTAAAATAGTGATTGAAATTTTATACTTTTTTTCAAATCGGGCTTCTTGATAGGTCTTTTAAAATCGGACTTCAAAACGAGCCTTCTTTAAATAGGGCTTCAAAATATGCCATTGCAGATTCGGGTTCCAGAAGAGGGTTATTTAGAATCGAGCTTGGAAACAGGCTTTTTCAGAATCGGGCTTCAAAATAGGTCCTATTAAGTTTCTTTATGGCCTGATTCAGTAATACTTCAAATAACTTGGTCTGCAGGTCTACAGGTTCTGAATATTTTTGAATCAAACTTCACCGGTCTGAGCCAACCAATTGAAATATCCAAAACCAATAAAAATAGTAAAAATGATCTGAAATCATAATTAGTCACCATTTCTTATTTCCGAATTATTATTAATGAGTATTATCATCGAGTAAATAGGTTATAACTTGTCACGTCGAATTATAATCACCGCCTTCTTCCTATTATCACTCACTTCTTCTTTTTTCGTCTTCATTCATCCATCTTACCTTAACTTTTATATCGATTTGGTTTTTTTATTTCCATCCACCCATTATTCATCCACCAATGCTTATTATCTTATGGGTGTGGTTTTTCATTAAATATTCTTATCTCACGTTAGATCAAATCTTGATATTTTTTGACACAATTCTCATTCTTCTAGTGTACCAGTGTTTATTTTAGAAGAAAAAAAAACGAAGTTTCATGGTTCAATAATTAAATAGTGTTTATTCTTAAACTATTTTTATTCCTTCCTGGAACAGGAATAAAGTGATATTAGTCATTGTTTCCGGTTCTTTTCTCTTCTCGACGAACCCGACATTTTTGAGATATTTTAGACGATTTTGATAGGGGAATTGGTGCAGCTTGCAGACATGACACGATTAGAGTAGTGGTGTGCATCCTTGCCTCACGTCCGTAAGGGCTGAGTTCGATTCCCGCAGGGGTGCAATTTCTTTTTCTTTTCTCGCTTATCTCAAATATTCTGCTATCAAATTCCATGATCCTACATGAATAATGATGCATGTCAAATTGTGATGAATTTCCATTTCGCAACTAATCAATCAATCAGCAGTTCATTTCTTCACCCACATTTTCCACCCTCCCCCCCCCCCTTCGTTTTTTTCCATCCTCATTGTGTTTTGTCTACTCCGCCCCAATTTACGCGCTTCGCTTCGCTTATCATATCAATTTGATCCAGTCATTTTTTGTTTCGTAAAGTATCAATTTCTTCATTACCGCTGTTTGTTTTCTTTATTTGATCTAATTAGTGTTCACTTACTTTCTTTTCAAGTTCTCTTCTTTTCAGAATTCGTACCCGACAAAATGTGGACACCATTTTGGTGTATTCTCCTCCTATTCATCAATAGTCTAACATGTTATCCAACCGAAGAAATATTCCGAGGATTATTCCCAGTTCAACCACCCCATTGTACAAAGACCCCAATTGTATTGGCGCATACGTCACAGAGTAAGCGATCATTTTATTTATCATTTTATCGTTTAGATGACTCATATATATCTTTTCTAGATGCCCGTTCCTCTGTTGGTCGAGGAATGCAAATGCAATTCTACATTGGATTACATACTGCGGTATGCTTTAGATTGCAGGATGGATTGCCGTTGGCTTCGAATTTTTTGGATGGTGTTGAGTCGAAGAATCAGACTTCGTTTTTGCATACGATTCGATTGGAGAAATTGGAACATCATCATCCAGTAAGTTACATTTATGTTAGTCAGGTGAACAACTTTGAAATCAGGTTACTGTATAATTAATTCGTAGGGTTCCGATCAAAAAAACAACTCAGCTAATGTCATTTCTTGTCGTGAAATGTCGCAAAAAATGAGAAGAATCTCTCATCGCTGCGAGACCTTTTTGTTCCCAAGGATGTGCCTTTAATTTTTACTACGTTCCGCTGTAGAAAATAGGGGATTTTGCTAAATTTTACGACATACCGATAAATAATTTGTGGAACTTGTAAAAATGCGTTTTCTGGGGTAACCAAATTCGAATTGAACTTTGCTTTCAAATGAGATTTGTAGAATAAAATGTCTGTAGAGATGGGCTTGAATTTCAGAAGTTTCACTGAGAAGCCAGCCTGATTTTGGGACCTTCTGAATCAGTTAAAAATAGATTCAGTTTAATTTTTAAAATGCTCACAAAACGAACCCCTACAGAGATAAATCTGGTCTCTCTCTCTCGCTTTTTTTCCAACCGTGTCTATTTTCAGATCACCCAAAGCTACAATTTCGGTATCCCTGAAGTGCATGCTGATTGTATTTGTGAATGCGATTCCACCTCTAGCACATGTACTGCGGAATCTCATCAATTCACAGCTTGTCCAGAATCTGATAAACGTGATGAATCCACTTCGTGTTACCGAACATTTTTCCCGAATCAAACTCCTATTGGATGTAGTGAAGATGATAGTCCGAAACTGTGTTGTGATGTTAAATTCAAGCCATATAAGAATCTGACATTCACCGCAGTGAAATTGGAACAACCCTCGACCTATGCAACATTTGTCTACACCGCTTATGATTTTGTGAATGGAAGATGGGTGGAGAAGGATAAAACAACAATCAGATCCCAATTAGATGGAGGGACTCAGGACACACATTTGGACTCGGCGAGAAGAATCTCACTAGCTGTGACAGCCGGTGGAAGAGCTTCACATCAACTCGAAACTGGTATGTACTTCACGAGGACAAGTGTAGGAGGAGAGATGGAAGAACTAAGACGACAGCCGTTGAATGAGAGATCGGATAATAAGTGAGTCCCTTTTTCCAGAGAGAAACATCAAATAAATTTGTTTGTTTCAGCTTCGATAGACTTGGATGGTATCGAATGGATGAGACTGGCCACTTCCATGTTAACAATGGTGTTGTGAAGATTGATGATATTCATAAGGCGAAAGTGAAGAACTGCAAAGAGCAGACTTATCGTAGTATATTATCGGCCAATAACTATATGCCAGGACATTTCAATTTGTCAAGACCTTTGGAAGTTATTCTACCATGGATTCAATCTGCGAGGATTTATGATAATACAGCGAGGCAAGCGATTGTGACACATGCGGAAGGAACGAATTTGCATATTACTTTGCATTGTAAGTCTTTAGCAAATCTTGAAGGGTGAGATATTAGGCATGAAGGCCTTAGACCTAGGAGAGCACAGTGAAAAAGCTGGTCTCAAATGAAAATATAGACCCACCATATTGGATGTGTTATGGATAAAGTAACTCAGAACATTCCCTGGAATAGACCCAATCAGAACCCAAGGTTCTAGTTTCTTAGAGGTTCAAAAAATCTTCATTCCTTAGTTTCACAATTTTGTAAGTCCCTTTTTATCCGATTAAGCCCGTTTCAGAATTATTTCTAAAACGGACCAGACTAATCAAAAAGTTTCCATCTCATGAACAATTTTTTGTGATTTCTCTAATCAAATCCGATAATCGGATAAATAACATTTTCTTGAAACGGGTCAGATCGTATTTAGAATTTTTCTTGAACACATTTTGAAGATTTTTTTGAGACGACTAGTTTGTTTCAGGATAGTCCGTTTTTCATCAGATTGAGCCCGTTTCAGGCTGATCCTGAAAAGTACCTTCCTGTAACATTATCCAATGAAAAACGGGCCTAAAATCCTGAGATAAAAAAGGCCCCTTTTTTAAATTTTGAGAAACACAACGAAAACAGAATTACTTAAAATTGATTGTTCATATAATTTGTCAAAAAAAACCCTTTCTGTTTCAGTGGATGAAGAGATTGATGGTCAGAATTTGGTGTTCTTCCACAATTCCTCGAAAATCCGCGATTTCTCTGGAACAATCATCGTCGACTCGAGATCCAACCGTTTCTTCAATGTCACTGTCTATGGAGCATCTGGTAAAATCGATGGATCAGTGAAGTATTCGACGGAGAATGATTCTGCAAATATTCACACTTTCACAACATATGTCAGCGATTTACAAGCATCCAATAGATCCATGATTATTCCATTGCCAGCTGTAGTCGAACCAGGACCGAGAATGATTTGCATGCGAGCTGATGAATCTGCTGATCGAGATGCACTTTGTCGAGTTGTCGAATATCATGAGAGTCCGTTGGAGATTGATTTGATTGAGGGAAAATGGCACGAGATGATAGGAACATGTCCAGCGTGTAATCAAGTCAATTTCAATGGAATGATGAAGTGAGTTTGATTTTAGATATCTAGTGCGTGAGTTTGAAAAAAAAAATTCTTAAAATTTAAAGTGTGTAATTTTGGAACTGGGACTGAACTATTGAATAATCAATCATGAAAAATAGGTTTAAAAAAACACACCTTAGAAAGTCAATATATTTTTTCATGAAATGTTCGAAAAAAAAACTCGGTCACGTTTTTATTCTGCAAACAAAAAATTTTTCCGCTGTTTCTCATTGCGAAAAAAAACCTGTGACTGGCTGTAAGATAATGAGCTTATCACTCTGGAGTTTACCAAAAAAATCTCTAAATTTGTTAGTCTTAAAAATAAAATAAAAAACGGGATATTGATCTGTGTACCTTCTCGCAAATAGTACCCATTTCACCAATTATTTTTTCAGATTCTTGAATCCTGCTCACTGGATCAAGGGTATCAGCTCTATCGGCGATGGAGTCATGCTCGTCACAGACGTCATTGTCTACATCGGTGTGCTCATAATTCTCTACCTCCTCATCACCAAACTCATCATCCCCCTCATCCGTTGCTGGGTCTGTCCCATGTCCTTCTGCTGCTCCTCCTCTTCCTCATCATCGAAGAAGAGCAAACGAAGTGATCGAGAGATTCGTCGTCGTCGTTCGGCTTCTCCTTCCGATGACCTGCAAATCCATACGAGCCGCGCAAGATATTACGATCCCAAACGACACTACGATGGTGACTACATCTAATCAATTATTTTGTTTTTCCTTTCCAGATATTCTCAATTGTACTTCGGGTCATATTATTTCTGTTTCCCCCAAAATTTTTCACGGGTTACCTTTCCCATTTTGTCTTTATTTTGTTTTGTCATTTTTTTTCTTCTATTATTTTGTGATTGTGATTGCCTTTCATTTTGCTGTGCCTTTTTTTACTGTGAACCAAACTTTCAATCCCGGGTGTTCTTGATACCAAATGTGACAATGAATAATGAATTTTTTTCAAATTTATAAATCAAAAAACAAAATCAATATGAATAACCCGTAATACAATTAATCATCGAGAAAAACGACCCATGAGACTAAAACGACTGGAATTGAAACGAAAAATGAGATGAATTTTGGAGAAGATGAAGTGGCCGAGTAGAGGAAGCCTGTGAGAAGAGAGGGAGAACAAGAATCAGTTGAACTGAAATTCAAAGTCAACGAAGGCATAGCACTGTTGACTGAAATATGGTCACATGATACACGGTCGTATAGACGGAGTAGATTGATCCGATCCGATATATAGGTCTAGAAAAATGTTGAAATACATAGATGGTTTTCTAAAAATGAATGATTACTCACCAAACAATGCAACTGTCTTGACAACTTATCACGAACTATTATGAAATCATTTCCATCGTGTTTATAGGTTGTTACACATGTGTATTCGTCTGGAAAAATACATATTATAGTGGGGACTATAAGGGGTGTTTCTTGCCTTGGCATTTTCTAACTTTAGATGAAGTTTATCTAGATTTTCGATGTTATGTTCGGTTGCTACAAATCAGGTAACTATTGGCCAGAATTGAATTGCTGCTATTGGGTTACTTTAGTTTCGCTTTCGAACAGGAAACATTTTTAAAATGGTGAAAAATTGATCTATGGAGTTATTCGACCCGTATAATTCGATTCTGATATCAAAAAATTCCATTAAGATCGGAATAGTATGGCATTTTCAATAGAGCGAGTTTGAAATTTTTGACCGACTCAAACGAGCTACGGGATAACTAAATATGTCATGTTCTCATGATCATCACAAGGGAGGTTCAACTAGTCGCCAATTCAGATTTTTCTTATATTTTGCACACTTATAGAACTCGATTTTCGGATCATCATTAACATCCTGTAATGAAATTTAATTTACAAAATATATTTGTTGGAAAACTGAAGAATTTAATGCAATTTTAATATTCGAAATATTTATTTTCGTGTGTAAAAGTCATTTAATAAAAAAAAAAAATCACAAAAGTCTCAGGTGAAAATAAAAACTGGACCTGAATCAGAAGAGCGAGTTTTATGGATGTAAGACAGTTTGGGTTCTGAAACAATACTTCTGAATCCACTGGGATCTGATAAAATTTATCACAAGAGTGCGTTAGCCTTGCAACAGATACATTCACTATTTCAGACATTTGTCAACTTTTTCATTGAAATTGGGCTGAAAATTGTTTTTCTTTCAATGAAAAAATATTTAGGAACCACTAATTGTCTCTGAGTCAATTTCTCGTAGTTGAAAAGAAATAGAAACTAATGAACTTTTTTTCTGAATCTGATTTCACATTTTTAGCGAGTTCCTATCTGCTCGGGTCAATATCAAAAAATGTTTTCTTTGTCCCAAAAATGACCCGAAAAATTTACCAACCTCTCTTTGGATCTTCACAACTCCGCCCCAGCTCCATCGAATACCTCGAACTACAACCAACTTTCAATGTCGGATCCGGACAAGAATGTGAATAATGCTTCCCACCAATCGGACATTCTTCTTCCGCTGAGTACAATATCAACGTGTCTCTTTCCTCAACCCGAAATTCTGAACAATCCCCGAATTCATCAGCATCACTGATTTCGCCATATTCCACATGAAGGAGGAACCTCTTTCTTTGATGAACCTGTAGAATATTCAAAGGAAATTGAAGGCAAATTTTAACAAGAAGTACTCACTCTAATACACTGATATCCTATACTACACCCTTTTGTGACATGTGTCCGATATACAAAATAATGTTCATTTTCAGTTGGAAACATCTCTAAACATGTCCAGACTGTATCGTTTTTCATTTTCGTTGAAGAAACCCAAGTGTTTTGAAATATTTTATGACTATTTCCAAGGTACATTGACTCCCAAGGAACAGAGAATATCGATGGAGGAAATTCGCAAGACGATGTTATTGGGGTATCTTGCCGGAACTTAAGGGTCGTCGCCGCTGCTCCGATGTGGGTCAGCTCTTGACATCCAGAATCAGCTGACTCTCCAATCCAACCACTCGAACCAGTTTTATCCATTATCTGAAACTGGATTAGTTCTGGAGCTATCCTTTAAAAATAAACTTACAAAGCATTTATAGTGTTCTCCTAATCTATCAAACACCCTTGCAGCGAAATAGTTTTGACCAAAAGACTGCCATGTTCCGATACATTCCATTTGTCGGATTGAAGCTTCTCGATTAGGTATTTCAGGACATGCTTGGTAGTGAAGAGCAAGACGATCGTATTGAGCACATCGATGAAGATGAGATGTTCGACTATTGCATGAGCCGGTGTTGGATTGGAATGTGAAGTTGAGAGGGGCATCGATTGGGCAGTTGACTGGGATCGAGTCTTCTGGAATGGAAAAAATGGGTTATGAGCTATCAAAACTTTTGTTGGACTATATGAACCTGATCAATTCAAAAATGGTTTGGATTTCATCACACGGATTAAATAGTATTTTTAAAAAATCGTAACCAAACATGATTTTCTGAAATTCTCTGGAGCTGGAATATTCTGGATGTGAAGTAAAACGAAGAAGAAAAGTAGTTCAAACACGTCTTTTCGTCTCTTTTACATTCATTACTCTAAAAAAAATAAATTTATGGCGTCCGTGTGATTTTGGAAAAATAATATTTTTTTAAATGTTCTTGGTAAATCTAATTTTTCTATGTTCTTGGGAATATTTTATGTTCTTGGTAAATCAAAAAAAAAAACACTTCAAAAACGTGTTTCACGCACAGGAATATGAACAAAAAAGTTGTAATAAAATAATTTTGAAAATAACTTCTTCCAGATGACCTCACTGGGTCCCGTTCGGTTCGAATTTTGCTCTAATATTAGTCATTCAGACTTGTTTCAATAGTGAAAATTAAGCGAACCTAATTTTTTCTTATTTTTAACGTGAATTTTGTACTTTCGATAATCATGCAAAATGCATTCTTCAACAAAAAAAAATCCAATTGAAAAACAAATAGCCCTGACCGATGACGCGTGGATTTCAGAAAGAGCATGCTTTTTTGGAGAGAACAAAGTAACTATAGATTTGTTTTTTTTTTACCCAACTCACTTCTGAATAGTGTGTGCATTGTTGTATCAGCACTCATCAATTGTGAACATCTCTCCAGCGAAATATCATTCTCAAAACTACACTGCGTCACTTTATAATGCAAAACATTCTCATGAACCGGAAATGTTATCAAACATCGATAACAAGGTCCTCGATATGTTTCACTTGTCAATAAAAAGAGATCTCTCGATTTCCTCACACAACTTCCTAAATTTCCAATCGAGTTATGCGTGATATTCACTTCGTTCCCATTTTCCAACCAACTTCCGATCCATGGTAATCGACATCGAGAAGATGCTAAAAAACAAAGAAAAACTAATTAGAATTTGAAGGGTCACATAAAAAAGGCATTTTTTTTGTTCCCTCGAGATGTCCTTCAAGTACCTCTTCCCCCTCTTGCTCCATAGCTTTGCTCATTTTTCATAAATACCTACATACATCTCAAGTATTCTTCTGGTTTAGTTTGCGTGTTCATCATTCCCAAGAGTATAAAATGTCATGTATTTTGTGTAGTATGTATAGAGAAAGTTTTTCACACATTTTTCTTTTTTCAAATGATGAAAACGGAAAAGGCTCAATTAGGTTTTGGTGAGAAGGAAATGGCGAGGAAGTGGGTGAGGAGAGTACACCAAAAAAGGATACAAGAAGAGGAGGAGTTGAGATATACTACTATTACAACTATAGTACATCTTTTTGTAGATTTTTTGATTGATGAGAGCAGTATGCAAATGTTGCCAGATACTGGATGAAAAGTTCGAGAGTTCGATGGGTACTATGAAGATTTTTCTGGCAAGAGAAAAACAGGAATGATATCTCTGAACTTTTGATATGAAAACCGCATCAGCATCAAGGAGCAGTGGTAGAACGCTGACTTGTGAATCGAGAGGTCACGAGTTCGCAACCCTGCCGTGCCGTTTTTGTTTTCTTATTTTCATCTGTTGGAGTTTTTTTTCAGTTTCTATTTGCCATATATTTTTGCGGCTTGAATAAATTAATTGAAAAAAAGAAATGGAACTGGCCGGGAAGCGAACCAGTGACCTCTCGTACCACAAGCCAGCAGTCTACCACTGCTCCTTGCGGCTGATGGGGTTTTCTCAGTTTGCACTTAGAATCCCTCATAAAAAAGCTGTCATTAACAGAATCTCAACCAGATTCATTCTCCCAACACACATTTTCCAAAATTCGAAAAAACAACACCATTATTTGAATTAATCTGCTTCTGAATCGAATCCTATCTCGTCCCTCCTTGTCTCTCTCCTCTTTTTTTGTGTATTTGAGTGCCGCTTCTTCTAATGACTCGAATAAATAAATTTCGAAAAGGAAAAAATTGCGCCAATTTTCGAGAAAAGAAGACGTAATGCGATTTTATGGGGCTTTTTCTGTCTCTGTAGCTTGTATTATTCGGGTGGTTTTTCTTTGTTTGGTGTGATTGGAAGGCGAAGGGAATTATGTTCTTATGATGAATTGTGTTTGACATCATAGAAAGGATTAGAAAGAAAGAAGTTGGAGAGTTAAATATGATCGAGTGGATGATTTCGAAAATGTCAAGAAATATCAAATAAAATTGAAACAGTAAAAGTACAACTTACAGCTGAGTGAATTCCATCAGTTTTGCAAAATATAAAAAAAATATAACATCATACTGAAACAGCAAAAAAAATTAGACCTAATTTTGAATAAGAAAATTGGTTCCGAGTAATGATCGTTGAGTTACTATATTAACCATTGTTTTATAAATGTTCAACAAAAAATTATGAGACCATCTTGAAACAGTAAAAAATTAATTGAGCATTAAAACCAATTTTGAATAAGAAAATAGGCTTTGAGTTGAATATTATAGGGATAACGATCAGGAAGTAGAATTGTTTTAACATATCAAACTTAAAAAATATGAGATCATATTGAAACAGTAAAAATTTGAAAATTATAACCAACTTTGAAAAAATAGGCGTTTGATTGATTTGATCTGATGAATAGCTTCATCACTTTTGAGAATGAGAAAAATTACAGAATTATTCTTAATTTTGAAATGAGTAGGATAATTTTATTATACAGAGAATACAACTTTCGAAATTTCAAATAATTAAAGATGGAATTGAAACAGTAAAGTATTGAAAATCACAAGTCAATTGGAGAAGAGAAAATAGGCTTATCTTCATGAAGACTCGATAGAATAACCAGTTCTTTTAAAATATCAAACAAAATTTTTTCTTTAATTCTTACACGATCCTATTGAAAAATTGCAACCAATTTTGAATAAGGAAATTGGCTCGGATTTGAATATGTACGAACAAGTGCTGCTCAATGTTTTTAAAATATTAAACTAAAAATTACAAGGTTCTAATGAAACAGTGAAAAATGGAAAAGTATAACCAATTATTGAATTCGAAAATAGGCCTTTGTTTGATTTGATCTGATGATTTGAAACTTATATTACTTACTTTTGGAAATGTTATGAAACAAATAATACATCATTGAACCAATGAAAAAAATATGAAAAGATTTCTTAATTTTGAATAATCGTCAAATATGATCGCAGAAAGAATAAAATTTCTTTGTATCGCTTTTAGAAATTTTAAGCGAAATTATTAGACTATATTGAAACAGTGAGAATTAAAAAAAAACCTAATCAATTTTGAATGAAAAAATTTGCTTGGAGTTGAATATGAAGAACTTCAAACAGATCGTTATAACACTTTCGGAGATTTCAAAGAAAAACATGAGATCATATTGAAACAGTAAAAAAAAATTCAAAACACATCGAACTTCTATCAAAAGTTGAATATGCTTGGGTGAGCTAACATTACAAGTGATCGAATTAAGGAACAACTACATTGCTTTGAAACATTAAAAAACCTCATTAGCTCCAGATGAAACAGTAAAAAATACAAATTACTACCAAGTTTAAAGAAGAAAACTTATTTTGGGTTCAATATGATTAATTGGCTACATTTATCATTTTGACAATTCGAATGAAAATTATGAGGACATATTAAAACAGTAAAAAATACCAAAAACGTTGAATTTTTGGAAAGAAATTTTTTTGGTTTGACAGATTAGCTAATGTTTTTAAAATGTGTCAAACAAAAAACTATGGGATCTTGATGAAACAGTAAAAATTGAAACCACGATCAAGTTCAAAAGAGAAAACTAGGTTTGGGATTTATAAAATCAAAACTTATCAATTCGGAAGTTTCAAAGAAAAATAGGACATCATGTTGAAACAGTAAAAAATACAAATTACAATAAATTTTGAATTTGGGACTTGACTTGGAGTTGAATATGATAAAAATTATACATCGTTAAAATATATACCATCGGTCTAAAAAATAAATACCATCGGTCTATTGCTTTTGAAAAATCAAAAAAAAAATTATGCGATAATAATGAAACAGTTAAAAAATTAAGAATTACAACCAAATGAAAATGTTAGTTTGGAGAGTAATAGGATTGAGATGTTGAGTTGATGAACCTTTTCTTCAAAAATATCACACCAAAATCTAAAAGATCATAACAAAACAGTGCAAAATACAAATTACAGCCTCGTAACCAATGAAACTTTTCGAAGTTTCAAACTTATAAGATAATACTAAAACAGTAAAAAGTTGTGTATCTTGGGTCGAGCTTATGGATTAAAAGTTACATTGAAATTTGTAGACTTACAGAATATGACCTCCTTATCATCATGATATATTTTTTATTCGCCGAAAAATTTTGTGTAAAAAGTTATTAAGTGTTATAAACTGTTTAACAATACAATTCACCACTGTTCAGTTCCAGGCCTCATTTAACCTACCCAAAGACAAGCTATAAATCTCGATTTCCATCCCATCCCTATAAGTTCTAGCTGACCTGTCACTTTTCTATCTATCTCAAAAAAAGTGCATCTCTCCATAAAATCAAATCACATTATGCCCCAAGGGCACTTTGCTCTTTTTTTCCCGATTATATATAAAGATAACTAACCTTCAAGTTGAGAATATAATACATGAAATACTGCAAAAAATTGTAAAAATACTACCATTACGAATGTTCATCTCATGAGAAATCTGAAAAAAAAACACGAATGAAAACGGAAAGAGAGGAAATTGTAGGTTGAGAGCAAAATTATATAGATATAAATAACAGCGAAAAAAAAGAGAGAGTTTTTTAATTATTAGGGGAGGTTTTCAGAGAGGAAGAAGGACGGATGTATATAAATAACATATTGGAAGAATAAAAAGTGAAATGAAAATCAATACTAATTTGATTTCTTATCATTTTTCGGGTTGTTTCGAAATGATCAACTGATTTTCGTCAACTTTGAACGAACACAATTGTGTATACATATATTGCTAGAAAAAAACAAAAAAAAAAGAGAAAAATGAAACAAAATCTGTTCAGCCGCGCGCGGCTTTTGCATAAAAAGAAAAAGTGCATTTCGATAAAATTAGTGGTCCCTAGTGAGCACCAATATTGCTGAAGGAAAACAAGAGAAAAAAATTGGCCTAATTTTGTTGGAGGGTGCAAAATAATAATATGAATTTTTATTTTTGGAAAATAAGGGAACATGTTTGGGCATGGAACGGAGATGGACGTTTTTTGATGATGAAATTTATTTGTTTTTGAAAATTTATGGGAGGGAATTTAGGATGAAAAAGAAGAAGAAGAAGAAGGAAAATAAAAGAGGAGGAGTTTCGTTTTTGAGCTATATAGATAGGTTTGACTTTTTAGAAATCGAAATCGAAGAAATGATCTACCTAAACTGTAATTCTAGAAACGGACCCGAACATGTTCTTTTTCAAATGATTCTATTGTGAATAGGAAAAAATTAGAGAGTGGCCTAGAAAACGCAAGATTCTATTTTTCTTTGATATTTTTCAAAAAGTACTGTATTGTTTGGATTTCTAGGCCATATTGGTTGATCTTTCAATGGTCTAATAATTTCAACCCTACAATACCAAATTTCAAGCCACATAATCATTTTCACGCTTTTCACCCAGTTATAAATAGCACCTGAACTAGGTTGTTCGGGGCTTTTTGAGATCAACGAAAACAGGCCTAACGGTATGCTTCATAATGAGCCTAAATCTGAAAACAGAGCCCGTTCGACTTATGGATTTTTTAATGTTTTGGTTTTTTGATTGAGGAATCCAAGTTCATTCATGATGCCTCTACAAGTGTATGTAAGAAGTTGATATCATATAATTATTATTACAAAAATCTATATTATTTAGGACCGTATCAGCGCACTAACATTTCAGAGCACAAAAATTGGAGACGTTAAAATCAATTAACATTTCTGAATTCAGATTACTTTTAAAGCTCTGTTTCTGAAACTCCACATTGACTTTTAGCAAGTTTTTAACATGTAGGAGGGGTCTGAAAAATCATGAAAAAGACTTCAAAAGTGATTGTTCAGAAGATAACTGGGACTACACTATAGTTTCTTCATTCAAAATTTTCATATACATGTTTTCTGAAATTGAAAGCTGAAAATGAGTAAAATAAAATTGACCTAAAAGAATATAAAAAGTCATGAAACCTAGTTTATGCTCTTAATCATAATCATAATAATACCTTTTTCTTATTTACTCAAAAAGTCTCTGCCAGAAAACACTATTATTCCTATAACTAATACTAATATATGTAGAACCTATTATTACTTAGCTATGACTACTGGGATACAAAAAACAACACAAGTTTTTTGTTCTTTTTTTTTCAACTTGAAAGGAGGCTTTTTTTTGACGGGAAAGGGACGAAAGACAAAAAAAAACGAAGAAGGAAAGAAATGTGCATCGAAGCCGAAAAAAAAAGGGCGGAGCAAAAGGGGATAAAATTGGTGAAAAATGGGGGAATCTTGGGAATTTCGAATCGAAGAACATGGATGTGACAAATTGGGAAACAACGAGAGGGAATTTGTTTGCTTTTGGTGTCAAGGGATTTTTGCAACAAAAAAATAATTATAGCAGATTTTATCTTTTTCGGGAAACACAGCCTCATTTTCTCATCAAACAAATATTTTTTCTTTTTTTTTGCCGTCTTTGGCCAGCCAAAAATAGAGGATATACAAGTTTTATGGATTCTTGAAGCCATGAAAAAGTAGACGTATTTTATAACAACACAAAATATAGTCGTTTTTTTTCTTGAGAATATCGAATGTTTACCGCCTTTCAAGTGGTTTTTTTTTGAAAATTTTTTATTCGTTTCCATATTTGTTTATGATTAAATTTCGTCTTGAAAAGTCAAACAGAAAATGAATGTCCGGGAAATAAATCGACTCTTTGCGTGTTTGTGGCCGGCAATGCGGTCAGAAATGGAATTTTTCATTTTTTATAAGATGGACGGATTGGGAGTGACCACTGAAGGAAAGGGAACTGGAGAAAATGTGGGATTTATTTTTTTCTGTTTCAAAAATAGCGGAAAAATTTATTACCAATATACTTTACGTTTAAAGCGTTTTATGTTATCTAAATTAATGGGTTTACTTTCGAATTAAAAAAAAACTTGCACTGTGTTATCCTACGGATAATGTAGTTTGAACTTTATTGCTCAAATTTTTTGAAAATCAACTTCTGCAGATTGTTATAAACAACATTTCCTGTAGAAACCGATTCTGAGATTGATTATTCAATGTAATGCCATCTGATCTCAAAAAATATTTGTTCCCTGTTTCAAAAATTGGATAAAAAACTAAATTTTGTAGATATGGTCTTCTTTAATGGGATTATAGTACTTTCACTTTTCAAACTTGCACTTCGGGATATTGAAGTTCGAAATTTACTGTTCAAAGATTTTAGAAATAAACAATTTCCATTGAAAATGTTTCTGAGGTAATCGAAACACCACTAACAAGAAAAAGTTGGAATGAAAAAAAAATGAAAATTATTTTTCACTGTTTCAAAAATTTGGTAAATATTTGAATTTTGTAGATTTTATGTTTGTAGCCTTTTCATATACCTTTTCATATGTACTACCACCGAAATTTGCAGTTTCAATTTTACGACCTAATGTTTTTGGGACATCAACTTCCGCAGATTTTCATAAACAAGTGTTCTGAGGTAATGAAATCTGTAGAATCTGATTCTGGTATTGATTATTCAAGGCACAATAATTTTAACTCTGGAAGTGAACACGAGTTATCAAGATAAATTTTATCATATCATATATAGATATCAAAAAAGTGCCCAATTGCTTTCTAAAAATAAGTTAAACTTTGAGAATTTTTCATTTCAGTTCTATGGCTTGGTCTAGAGGTGGGGTCTCACTGGGTTCAAATCATAAAGTCCATTTTGTCAGTTTTACCAAGAAACCTATTCAATTGAAAAAGTGTCTGATGGGGTTATGCACGAATAAAAAGTGTTCGTTTTTTGAATTAGAATGCATCGAAATTCCAGTGCACGAACCTCTAAAAAAATGAACTGTTAATTAAATTAAATGGCATTTTGAAACAGTGGTAACTGTCGACATTTTTTGTTTATTCATAGACGTGTTCTTTGAAATCCTCATTTCGTGTTTATTCTCACAAGGGAGGTTCGTGAGCTGTTACTTTCAACTTTTTCTCAAAATTTGTACACTTATGTAGTTCGACCTCCTGATCATCGTGGTACATTTTTTATTCGCCGGAAATTTTTGTGAATAAAGTTATGAAAGATTAAAGTTATTTCATGACCATTTTCTGAAGAAAAAATGAGTCATTTACCTTTGAAAAATGATCACGTGAATACAAATTCATTTATTTACTGTGCTGCCCTTATTTTATAACAGTTATGAATTGTAATGGGAAAATGTCTAAAAATTCATAACTTTTTACACAAAAATTTCCGGTGGATAAAAACTATACCACGATGATCAGGAGGTCAAACTCTCTAAGTGTACAAATTTTAAGAAAAAGTTGAAAGTAACAGCTCGCGAACCTCCCTTGTCAGTCGGAAAAAATCGAAGCACAGAATAATCGAAAATTATATGAAACGTGTCACGTTGAGAAATAAAAAATATAAAAACTTGCATTTTTTTGAAAAAATTTCAAAATATAACACTGTTTCAAAATGCACTTTTTTACATTGAAAATTTCATTTGATTTAACTTACGTCGTTTGTTCATAGGTTCATGTATTAGAATTCTAATGTATCTTAATTTAAAAAGCGAATACTTAATTATCTTGAATAAAAGTTAATTTAGTTTTGAACGGTTGAACATATACAACCACTCCCAACAAAAAAATGCATGGAAACCTTCAAGCAATAAATCGTGAAACTTTATGGACAGAAACATAAATACAGAAAACAAACATAGAACAACTCTCGGAAACAACTCTAATATCCTGGCGCAGTTCTTGGTGGTGGACAATGATCGCAACCGCCTCCCTCTCCTGGTTGTCCCGGCTCTCCAGTCTCTCCATCTTGTCCCGGTTGTCCTGGTGCTCCATCACTTCCCGCATCTCCAATTGGTCCTTGTGGTCCATCCAATCCTGGTTGTCCTGGTGGTCCGGCCTCTCCGTCTGGTCCAGCCTCTCCTTGTGGTCCAGCTGGTCCTGGTGGTCCTGGTGGCACAACGACCTCTTCAACAACTCCGTCTGGTCCTGGTTGTCCTGCGTCTCCTGGTTGTCCGTCTTGTCCCGGTGGCCCTTGTGGTCCGTCTTGTCCTGGCTGTCCTGGTTGTCCAGAAGCTCCGTCGTTTCCTGGAGCTCCATTGTTTCCGTTAGGTCCCTTTGGTCCTTGGTTTCCTGGTGGTCCTGGTGGTCCAGCTGGGCAATCAAAGCAGAAATCATCGGCGGTCGGAACATCGGCTGGCGCGGCATCTTGTCCTGGCTGTCCATCTGGACCTGGTTGTCCATCATTTCCATTCGATCCATCTTGTCCTGGCAATCCTGGTGGTCCAGCTGGTCCAACTCCGCAAGAGCAACATTGATCATTGCTAGTGGACACTTGCACACTCTCCCCAACTCCAGAATCTTCCCCATAACCAGCTTGACGTCTTGAAATCTTCTTCACACCCTTAATCTTCTCATATTGCTCGAAAAGACCAGTTGTACGATGAAGACAGAAGTCGACCTAGAATCAATATTGAGCATAAACAAGATGAAATCACCTAAAATACATACCTCAGTTTGAAGAGAAGATTGAACATGTTGCATATAATTATACAACGATGGAATAGCGACAATAGCAGTCAACGTGGCGATAGTGCTAATACAAATTCCGAAAAATGCGATTCTTCGAAGCCCTTCAGCCTCAAGCATCAACTGCTTTTCGTCCTTCTTTTGAAACATCTTTTGAATTGAAAATGTGTCAAAAATGCCAACAGCCAACCTCACTTATATAGTCGTCTTAAACAGTTCATACAAAAAGAAAAAAACGATGGGTATATTTCTCTAAATCTCTCAAAGCCAAAGAGATGATGGTATCGGATAGAATTGTTGATGAAAAGATTGTGATCTGCTGAAAATATATGGTGAAGCAAGGTGTCAAACAAGCTTGCGCTTAAAATAAACAAAGAAAAAAGTTACAATTTTTGGCAGTTTTTGAAATGATCGAAAACCAAGAAGCATTTATTTTTTTATCAGATTACTACTAAATACCTATTAAATATGATTTATGTTTAATGAAGAAGAACATGTCTTCAAATGAGGAAGTTATCACTAAACGGAAGTATATAGCTACATACATACATAGGTTCAAATATAAAACTACATTGTCAGGTGAAAAGTTCGAACGCAGACAATATGTCACCGGGAAACCTATTATTATTTGGTGTAGATTGATGTTCTTTTATACCTGTTTCTTCTATTATATATATCGTTGACTGGCAGAATAATAATAAATATATGTGAAGTGAAAAATCTAGAGTTGGAACATATAATTTGACGTTTGTTTTTTGGGAGAAGTGTGGATAGATTTTTTGGGACAAAGAAAAGTGAGTTTGTTGTCGAGAATTTCGGATAAATCTTACTGTTTCAAATAAAGTATTTTAGTTTAGTTGAAATGTGAATAAAGTGATTTGCTTATCTATTGATTTTGGCAACAAACCATGAAAATAAAAAATATTATCGTGCTCAAAATACCTAAATAGCAACAAAAGTTTGATTGAACATTTTTTGATGTTGGCGTATAAAACTTACTGTTCCAAGATATGTATTTTATTAGTGCTTCCGAACCAAGACAGTCAGATCAAGACGGACCACAAAGGCCACCGGGACAAGACGAAAAACCAGCTGGGCCAGACGGAGAGGCCGGACCACCAGGACAGCCAGGATTGGATGGACCACAAGGACCAATTAGAGATGCGGGAAGTGATGGAGCACCAGGACAACAAGATGTCCCCATGACTGAAGAGCCGGGACATCTTGATCAGTTAAACGTGCTCTATTTCACATCACACTTTGAATCAAAATGAAATTTTCAGAAAAGTAAAGTCATAATTAGTTGAATAATTTTTTTTCAGAAAATTAGCATTCAATAATAACTGCACAGTATCGAAGAAAAAACTCTTGAGGTAATTTCAACTCGAAGAAACCAATTTTGACATGGATATTTTCCCAGATCTTCATAAAACATGAATTTAGCAATAGAGCGGGTGTAAGGGATTGAGTTTTGGTTAATATCTTGGTCTTGAAATCAGAACATTTTTTCACATGAGGGATTTTCAGTATTTGCTGTTAAAATCGGCGCGTTGTTCATCAATTCCACTATCTTTTTCACTGATAGTTTCAATTTTTGTTTTTTGTGTGAAACAGTAATGATCTTAATCTCCTTACCACAAGTGATTAAGATTGGAGAGTCTTTTGAAATTTATAATCGATGGTTATATTAAAGGTAGATGAGACATCCAAACTTAGAAAATTTCTGAAACGGTAAAAAAAATTAGAAAAATTTTGTATTTTATATTTCCTAGGTAAAATCACTAGTAAGCCCTTCTCAATTCAATACTCCTTCTTTCCACCCTGAAAAACCTAAATGAACCCTGCGCTCTATCTGAATACATTACAAGTTATATAAAATCTAGCACAGGCAAAAAAAAAGTATTTTTTTTTTACCGCGGTTTTTTAAGGCGGTGTTTGCACACAATTGCGCGAAATTCAAAATTAACTTTTTTTTTTGTTTTCTTGTTCCAGTTGAGTGTAAATAAGACTAACAGGCAAAAAGAAGTCATCGTGGGAAGTGGGAGAGACTGGCATAACATAAACTGGCACATTTTACGACCTGACAGAAAGAATATTCCATGTTGCACAAAATTTGGCAAAAAATGGAAAAATAACGTTTTATGCGTAATCTGAACAGTTTTGGAGAAAGATTTTAGTGTATTGGTTATAAATCGGAATATATTCTTTATTTTCTACACCAAATCAACGAGTTTGCGGATACTTAGCCAATAATATCACGAAATGTTTTAAAAATTTTAAAAATATTCTCCCGAAAACTGTGCGGCAAGAGCGCATATTTAGTGTGCGGACCATTGCCATTTTCAGACGCGACAAACTCCTCCCATTTTTGCAGAAACATGTTTTTTATTTTGGGAAAGTCCGTAACTAATTTTTTCTGAAGAAAAAATACTTTTTTTTTCACTGTGTCTAGTCTATGTACAACAAATCAACACCTTTATCCCTCAATTGTTATATTTTCAAAAAACACTTGAGATCTTGTAAGAGCAAAAAATGACCTGTTTTTTTCCGACTAACACGTACTACAAGTACGTGTTATTTTTTTTCAATAGAGCGCACTTTGATAACTGGTTATAGTTTTGTTAGCATAAGTAATTAGTTTGTTGAAAGTATTGGTCATCATTGAACTTTTACTCCCTCATATTTACTTAGTTGAAACAACAATAAAACATTGAGTCATTTCCAGATCTTGCATTTTCTTTTCTTCCTCCGAAAAACTTGCCAATCGTGTATATCCTTTTGTGGTTGTTTTGTTTTTTTCTGGAACTTTTGTTCGCTTATCTTCACAATGATATATGAAACAAACAAATGGATGGATATTCTGAAACGAAAAAAAAAACAATGAATTGCAAAAAGATGTCTAGGGTTTTCCTTATGCAACATTTTGAAAAGGAGAGAGAAAAAAACAGGTGTGATTTATTATAGGTTGTAGATTTGTTGTAATGATATTTTCGGAACGATGAAGTGAGTGAATTATTAGATGAATAGGTGAAACGGAAAAACGAGGGAGCGAATAGAACTTGTCACAATGAAAACAGACATGTTTTGGTTGCAGAAGAAGGTTGTCATCGGAGATTTATGGGTATGGAAGAAATTTCCTATTTTGCTAAAAAAAATTTGATGAGGTAAGTTATTGCAAGCAGTACCATTTTTGTGAAAAAAGGTATGAATAATCACTTTTTTTTTACAATTTCCAAGGCAAAAAAATAATCGAAATAAATTCCTGTGAGTAAAAAATAAATGGTAATGATCAGAAGGTCACATTTTTCAAGTGTACTTGTTCTAAGAAACGTTGATGCTATTAGCTAGCGCATCTTCTTTGGGAGATGTTCAGAAACCACTGGTTCAGTCATTCGTGCTCCAGATTCTGAAATATACTGTGAATTCATCACGTCTCAATTTCACTCACTTATTTGTCATTTTCTGATTTGAGAATGAACAATTGACTTTCCAGAAAAATTCGGTTTCATGGAAGTTTTTCAAAATGTATATATATATATATATATATACAGGGTTGAGCAGAAGTATAGGTGGGATGTCATCGAAAAAATGATGTAACTCGGTCAGAAAAAGTTGAAACTGCACCAGATTCAACCAAAATCTGATCAAGCAAATTTTAAACAAAACTGCGTTATCACTTTTCGATTTTTCTTCTCTGCTTTTTGATAAAACCCTTCAGACGACAGTGGTAAAAGTCGTTAACTTTACACACCTGGTATTTATGAGATTGTCCCGTTTGCAACTAAACACCACTCTGCAAAAAAAGAATGAAACGAAATGAAACTTCAGGAAATGTTAGATTTCACCTGTGTATAGATAACATTCATAAAAAAATGCTTGAAACAAAAGAAGTGTTGAAAATGTACTTGTGGTGGGCCGAACTTTCATGTGTGAGTAGATTTTGAAAAGCAAGAAAGAGCTTTCAGTTTGAGCTGAAACCGGTCTCATTGGAAAGAGGTCAAGTTTAGTAAAATAATTTTTTTTGGAAAAATTCTGGTTCTTGAGAAAATTGCCTCTTATTTGATTTGCGTGTTTGCAAACCATGATTTCTGGAAATTTTACTTATATCCAGTAGCTTTTCACTTTTCACATTCCAGAGTTAACAAGTTATATTTGGCCTGAAACCATTTCAAAAAAGTTCATTCATTTCAATTTCCGGTTAATTCTTGCTCTCTCTCGCTGTCCGTCTCAGGTTCCGGAAAACAAGGTTTGAACTATTATCTTGTTTGTGTTGCTCATTATCACACTTGAATTTCCGTTTTTCGCGCTCGCGCATCTTTTTTTTTTGATATCATCATCAAATTGTATCGATATAAATCGAAACAATAAAGAGATTAAATCGTCGTCGAGTACTTTTCCCTCCTTCGCTGGCTCACTGTTTTTTGTTTTGTTTGCTCACTCCACCCACAAACTGAATCTTGGCTCGCTGCTTCTTCTTCTCCTTGACCATTATATTTTAGTTTTGATTTTGTTGGCAGACAGGTGCCAAAATGAGGAAGTACTCGTATTCTCTAATCTCTCTTTTTGTTTTTGTGTTTTTGATTTCAACTGTAAGTTTTCATAGAGGATAGACCTCTCCTAGGACCTAGTTCTTTTTCAGACCTTGGCTAAATCTCCCTCTCTTCGATCGAAAAGGCAATGTGGATGTTCTTCTCGTCCTCAGATGTCTTGCAAATGTATACCTTCCGTTTCAATTTCCGCTCAACGAGTTTGTTCCTGCACTCCTATAATGTAAATCCAGGAAAGTAAACATATAAATATTGTTTTTGTTCAGCTTGGCAACTCAGTCGAAATGTGGATGTAGAGCTCAGTCATGTGCCAACTCATGTCGGTCAATTTGTCGACCAACATGTTCGACATCGACATCGGGAATTGGATGTAGAATGTCTTGTCAGAATACATGTGTCAATGCGTGTAATAATAATCAACAGACAAAGTAAGGAATATGAGACCTGATCTAGACTTCTGAAAAATATCAGAATCATGATTTCTAAGGAAGTCGGACCTGAAGAATTACATTCTAACATCAGAATCTTGCGAACTTTCGATTGAATAGTAAAAAAAAATATAGTTACTACATGGTAGCTATCAAAATATTTTTAAGCCCAAATGTATCAGCTGAGTGCTCCAGTTGTTGTACTTCAAAATGTTCATTTTTTTTTTTGAAAAAAAAAAGTTTGACTAATTCTGTTTGAATTTGAGCGTTTGAGCTCGTGAAAACTATTGGGTATAGTTAAGGATCTAGAACTGAAATTGGTAGTGAATTTGATTCCAACAAAAAACAAATAAAAGTTTTTCCAAGTGCACCTCAACAACTAAAAAAAAAACTTGGTTCTATCAAAATATGCTGATTCTAGAAGAATGCAAATATTTGAAAAATAATATAACAGTATTGTAGATGTTAACTAGGATCATTATATCATCAATAGATTTTATTTGTCATCATTCTGAAACCCTTATATTCACTAGGAGGGAACCCAAATGTTAACTGAAACTATATAAGTTTAAAAACCCGGACCTGATCCCGATTTTTGAAGTTTTCCTGGATCAACTCAAACATTTCAAAATCTCAAGTTTTAAAATGGAACCTATGAAATACACATTGAAAAAAAAACCCTTGGAAACAGGCCGTTTTTTTTATTTTTGATTTTTTCCTATTCAGAAAATTATTTTAAAAATAATTTCCCTATCATATTTCCAGTGTTCAATCATCTCCAGCTGTCTCCACTGATTCCTCTGTCATCCGCGCAGTTGCTGGCGAGAACTGCCTCTCTGATTGCAGTAACCAGGTATCTTTTTTTTTATTTTCCACCATTTATTTATATCCTCCATCTCGATCAAATCAACCACTCAAAAATGGGTTTTTTTTTTCAGTGCTCAAACGTTTGTCAACAAAAACAATACGGCTCAAGTCAATGCAGCAGCTCTTGTAATCGATCATGCTCAAGAGTTTGCCAAGCGAGCCCAAGTTTTAGTCCAGTTGGCTCCACAACTGCACCCACTACTTCACAAGCGCCGTTGAAGGTATTTTAGGGAGAAAAAGCGGAACAAAAACAAAAAATATCAATTCAGATAAATATAAAGGTGATGGACAATGATGCTAATTGTATGGCCCAGTGCCAGAACTCATGCACACCATCTTGCCCTTCAACACAAACCCAGTCAGATTGTGCATCTTCATGTCAGAATACATGCTCAGGATTGTGCCCGCAAAATAGTCCAGTTGAAGACACAACTACTGCTGCTGCACCCACTTTAGAACCAATTAAAATTAAAATTCAAGTGCAACAACAATATCAAATACCATCAACAACAACCACAACTGTTAGCCAACAACAACAACAACAACAACAACAACAACAACAACAACAACAACAACAACAACAAACACAATCACAACCACAACCACAACAACTAGATCAGGTAAATATTTAGAAAAATAGGTTTAGGAATGAAGATTAGATGAGAGAATTACAGAACGGTTGCTTGAATCAATGCCAAACTGGTTGCACATCATCGTGTGTTCAACAGAATCCACAACCAGCAGAAGGATGTGATGCGAGTTGTCAGAATACGTGTAGTGATGTGAGTTTGAGAAGAGGGATTATCTTTTTAGGGCCTGTTACTCGAGGTATGAGAAATTGACCATGTAAAAAAATGAAAATGGAAATAATTATCTTCTAGAACGATATTACGTAATGTTTTCTTTCCACAGCCAACCTATGAACTTGGACTTTTAATTTCAAAACTGAAATTTGACATTGAAGCGGCTTCGAGGACATTTCTTTGTGTCAGCCCGTTTTATTTTTCGAAAATTGAAAAACAAAAAAAAAAACATTTATAAATATACTATTTTTTTTAATGTTCGAAAAAGTTTTGTTCACGATTAGTTCTCATTCCCAAAATCGGAATGGACCCAATTTTTTTTCGTTTGTTTTTGCGCTCTATCTGAACACATTACAAGTTATATAAAATCTAGTCTATGTACAACAAATCAACACCTTTATCCCTTCAATTGTTATACTTTCAAACAACACTTGAGATATTGTAAGAGCCAAAAATGACCTGTTTTTCCAACTGAATTGGACCTCACAATGAGCTTCTGAAAATTCCACTCAATCGGTGTCAGAAAAAAATTGGACAAGACACGAAAAAATTCCTGGATCAGGTCCAAAAGTAAGACTCGAGGATACAAACAAATGGAATAAAAAGTTAGGTTTTGTGATAGACCGGGTTATATATCGTCATAACGACCCAAACATGCAACATTTTCTCTGAATCAGACTAGATAGTATTTTTATGTTAATCGTCCCCAAAACTAAACCATTTTGAAATATGAAAAATCAAAAAAATTCAAGGAAGTTGTTCAAAAATTGTTTACCTGAAAAATTTCGGTATGTTTGAAGTTAAATTTTAAGGAATTGGGACTGATCATAGTCTTCCAGGAATTTTCAGTGTCATTTGATATAAAAATGGGGGCCTGCTGGTTAGTAACTCTGATAATGTTCTTTGTTGATATAAAATAGTTCTTGTAAAAGCTCAACTGTTAGCAACCTCCCTTCCAATCCCTAATTTTCCAGGTCTGCGCACCCACTGTTGCCTCCCAACCAACCACAATCCAACCATCCACCTACCCGGTTCTTCTCGATCCTCAACAAAGATGCTCCTCTGAATGCCAATCAGTCTGTCAAATGGCTTGTGTCTCCCAACAATCTACAACTCCCACTCAATGCCTCGATAAATGCTCTCCCCAATGTGACAATGCTTGCACAAGTCCGCAAGTTCAACAAAACTCGGCTCAATTATTCACATCTGCTCAACCTTTGCGAATTAATATTTCCGTTGCTCCAAAGAAAAATTAATCAGATTTAAATATGTATGTATATTGAGAAAAAATACCCAAAGTCTTTCATAAATTATTATTATTATTTATTTATTATAAATCCAAATAAATTGTTTAATATAAAACACCGTATTCTATGTATATGATCAGGTGAGTAGAATCCAAAATAGATCATTATAACTCAGAATCGATTGACCTCGATGACCCGAATAAACTGACAAAATATTAATAGTAATAGCATGAAAAAGAAGAACAGGATGCAATAAAATATGAAGTTGAGAGAGAAATGCACCAGAAATTACTCGTTATATCTAATTGTATTTTAATTATTATCATGGTTGTTGTGGCTTCTGATCATTTGAAGAGGAGCCTTCCTTGTTTGGAGGGGATAATGGTCGAGCAGCTGGAGATCTCACAAATCGACCAGTTGTTCCTGGACGGAATGAGATGGTTGATGTTGTTGTTGGGCGATCGATGGGACCTTGACCAGCTCGACGAACTCCTTTGATTTGATCGTCGTTGGAGAATTTTGGGAGTTGAGGCACTGTTGATGTTGCAGAAGCGGTTGAGCTTCTAAAAATAATCAGCTTGTTTTCTGAATCCCCTTTTATGGTCGGTTAATTTATGAAAATTTTTTTTACATCGAATTATGTTTTTTTTTTGCTAATGAAAATGAGATTTTGACGTCACATCTCCGTCATAAAAAATAGTATTTTTTGAAGTGTGACGTAATTAACTTTTTTCACAAAATTGAACGATTGTGCTTTTGGTCAGATGAACCCTCTCCGGCTGGCTAGATTTTCGGAATGGCCTGAAATGGCCACTTGAATTGGACATGGTCCTATAAAAAACGGGTTTTCATGTATATATTAGGATTTTAACTATCAAAAAAGTGTTTTAGAAAAGTCTGTTTCTGGGAGCTGATCAAGGAGATATTTGAAAAAAAAACATATAAAAAATTGTAGCCGGTCCAATTGTTCAATGTGAATTTGACTGAAAAAATGTTTGCTAACGTTGAGGTAGGCAAAAAAAGCAACAGTTGACAGTCAACCAGCGACACACAAAACATAGCGGCATGCCAAACGCAGCAAATGTCGGCTGCTCGTTTGAACGACGTTTTCCAAAAAATTGAACGAAAGTCCCTTCTCAGCTTCTCGTCCTATTCAATTTTCAGACCTAACAAAGGTGGCCCATTTCAACATCTACAGTTTTACATTTTTTTGTAGACTCTTTGGTTTGACACCTCCACATGTAAATCAGAACTATAGCTATCAACATATACCCCTTCATTTTGATCTTTTCAATTCGGTTTTCCATTTCCACCCCCATTTTCCCTTCTTTTTCCTTTCTCTAAAAATAATCGTAATAAAATACAAAAAGGTAAAATGCAGCTGTTTTTCTCTCTTTCACCGATACATAATCTGATTTATTTTTTCCCTTTCCTTTTGCGAAAGAAAATTATTATTATTGGTTTTTTTTTATGTTGAGAGCTTTTTTATGTATAAAGGAAATAAACAAAAAAAAAGTTGAAAGACTAAAAGTCGACTTTTATTGTATTGTATATTTTGAGAGTCTGGGAGAGATTGAGAGAGTGATAATTGTATATTTTTTGAGAGATGAAAAAAGACTCAAAAATTGAAATGGCTGTTGTGAAAATGAACTGTTTCACGTGGCATTGTATACATCAAAAAATTAGGTTTACTTCCGGTTGGCTGGTCACTACTCAGCTAGGTCCACGAGGCAACATCTATGTCCCAGATATACACCCCTGATATCAGCCACCCCTCACCTTATAGATTCTCTGTCATCCTTATCATCTGCAATATTTTTATCATCCGAACAAGATGATTCCTCAACAACAATTTCATCATCTTCCCGATGTGTTGATGGCGTTTTCACCTGATACGTTGCCTGCTTTTCGAACATATCCATCTGAATTGCAGTTTGACCTGATCGTCTGTCAGATTGAACTGATCGACGGGCTGTTATCACTGGAAAATCATCCTCTATGTATATTCTTTGTACATATCTACTGATTGTGAATAGAAAACTCACGTCTACTTGAGGGTGTCACTTGGTTATTGAAGTGCGAGCCTGTCGAGTTCCTTTTCACCAAATTGTTACCCCTTATATGCATTACTGTATTGCCATTCGCTTCCCCGTTAGCTTCTCCATTTGGCATTATCATTGTCCCATTTTTCAATGCTTCTTGCTCTTCCAATCTCTTCAACCTCGCCGCTTCTTGTCGTTTCTGTCTACTTTTTTGTTTCGCCAACATTTTCCATTTTGTTATCGCTTTTGTGACAGTTTGGAAGGTTCTCGTCGACAGCGGTTTTTCGAGAACATATCTAGCCACATTAGTTCCAGCCAAACCATGTTCAATGACATCGGCACCGATTTGTTCTTCATAGTCTGTGACACGAAGACCAAGAGGTGATTTACTAATTAACTGGAAAACAATTATTGCGTTGATGATCAGAAAAAAAAGAATAGCAAGAGCTTACAAATAATGCTAAAAATCCAGTGGTCGCAGAGTAGAAAACAATTGTAACAACGCAAAGACATTGGACACCAAGAAGTTTGAACTCGAGAGAGTACAGTATACCTGACATATTGTTGGTTGCACTTAGCTGGAAAATATTGATTTTGGGTTGGGTACATTGAGCCATTCGAGGAACCTAAAATCTGGTCCATTTTACAGAAGCCCAATCTTAAAGGCCTTGATTTCAGGCTTAGTCTATATAGACTAAGTTTTAGAAATAATCCTTCTTGGCCCAGTCTGATGAGACCCTAATATTACATGACACCACTTTGAGTCAAACTTTCCTAACCAACTTTTGGGCAAAATCTCTTAGGTTTCATTTCCCGGTCCCATCTGATTGAACCCTCTTATAAGCTCTGTCTTTTCGGGCATAGTTTCGAGCTCATTTTCATAGACCTAACCTTATCAGGATCTCACTTCAACCCGAGCCTATAAAAACTAGATTTAGTTTTAACATCCTCACACTCAGGTTCAGGCCTAATCTTATAAGACCCACATCTAGTCCCGATTTATATCTCACCAAATATTTGTCCTTTTCACAGAAAATTCCAACAGCGATCATTCCCCAAATCGAAGAGGTTAAATGGATTGGCACAATTCCAACAGGATCATCGATTTGAAATCGATCAAGAAGTGGAAGAACACTTATCGAAAATACGGAGGATATCGATCCAATTATCAATGCATGCCATGGGCGGGAAACCGCGCAAAGAGCTGGAATTTTTTGATTTTGTTTGATTTTGTTTGAAGAAAACTGGAGAGATACCTGTTATAGAGACGATAGAAGAGAGAATTCCATTGATCAAAAAATTGACTTGTAACTTTTTCGTCTTCACAAAGCTAATGATAATCGCCGTGGCTCCTCCTCCAATGGAACTCATGATTGTGGCGACCGCAGCTCGCGCACCCAATCGCCATCTTCCTCCAGTGATACCCCAAACAGACCCCGCATTTATACCAAACCATCCCCACCAGAGAAGAAATGTTCCTATAAGAAAAAAGTATTGTTTTCCTGCGACAATTATCCAAGGGTATTTATTTCTGGTTCAAACAACAAAGTTCTAATGATCAACTAGGAAATAGATGAAACCCACCTAGAAGTGCGTTTGTTGGACTGCTCATTTGATGCACACTATCTTCGTTGAACCTATTCCGCCTAGGTTTCAAATAGACAGTGGCTACGAGACCAATTACACCGCCAACCATGTGAACCTAATTAGAAATGCATATGTGAAAGGAGAAGTTACAGGTGGAGAGGAGAGACTTACAGCTGAGCAACCGGCGAAATCGACGACTCCGAGTTTGTAGAAAAACCCTTCTCTGTCCCAAACCCAGTGAGCTGGGAGGGCTTGGATGAGAATAACGATACAACCAAGGAGGATGTAGGATTTTAATTTGGCACGTTCAGCAACAGCACCTGGAAATAAAAAATGATACAAAGTGTGTTTTAGTTTTTACAATAACAATATAAATTTTCTGTTTCAGTTGGCGCGTTTAGAAAACTCAGAAAAAAAGACATTATTCACATCCTGTTCCTTCCAAACAACGATAAAATTTTGAAGCGTGTGATCTAAAATTGGAAAAAGTTTCTGTTTCATGAATTTATTTTCCAATTTAATCTCTCTGGGAAAATCAGTTGTTCTACTTACTCAAATATGTTATAAACCATAACAACATGGTACTCAAAAATTTATTTGTCTTGATTTAATGAAGAAAAAGGAAAAAGTGTGCTTTAGTTTTTTCTAGTTTTTTTCATTGTGTCAAAAATCATTGTAATTTACTGTTTCAACTGGTGTGTTTACAAAAATTGAAAAAGAAATGGTAATACACAACAAAATTATATTATTGATTTTGAAAATTTTATAAAGTTGTGTGGAAAAAGCGGAAGAATCTTTTAGTTTTTCACAGTTATTATCTTTTTTTCAAAAAATAGTGCTCTTCCTACGATATTATAGTGTGATTTTGCTTGATTTAGAAATGATATAACAAAGAATGTTTCAGTCTTTACAAATATTTTTATTGTTTCAAAAATGAACATAATTTACTGTTTCAGCTGGCGCATTAAAAATTAACTTTGAAAGAAGAAGTATTATAACACCTGATATTAGATGTTTTGAAAATTATATGAATCTGCATAATGAAATCAAAATACTTTGTTTTTTTTGAATCATAGAACATCTTTGACAAATTGTCCTCTTCAAGTAACGATGAAACTTGACTGAAAAAAAGCCTGTTTCATGAATTTCTTTTCTAGGTTGCAAAAGCTGTGAAGAACAATACGTTGATCTGTTCGTTGTAAAATTTATAAATCGTGTGCAGAAAAAATTGATCTGTCTTATTTAATGAAATGGGCTAAAAAGTGCGCTATATTATTCACTGTTCACTCAACTCACTCAAGCGTTAAATAGAATTTTGAAGTAAATACGTTATAGAATTATGTTGTGAAATGGAAGAAGAAAAAAAAAACATTTTCTTAACTATCTAAACTTATGATGAACGTGACCCAAATTTTAGAAAATTTCTGTTTCGTGAATGTATTTTCTAATTAGCGAAACTTGTGAAAATCAAGTTTATTATGTTGTCAAATGTTAAAAACTGTGAAAAAACGATATTTGATTATTGGTGTGTCTTGACTATATGAACCTAATTTAAAAAGTGTGTTTTAGTTTTTTTCGTTGTGTCTTTTATTATTTACTGTTTCAGCTCACGCGTTAAATAAAATTCTGAAGAAAAAATAGTGATAGAATAACAATAAATTGGGAAAATGAGCCGAATGAAAAATCTATCATGTTGTGAAATTGAAAAGGAAAAAACCTTTTCGCTGTTAGAAGTCTTCAAAAAACTATCCTAAAAAATTTCTGTTTCATGAATTCATTTTCTATTTAACGAAACTTGTGAAAAACAATGGGTGCTTTTCTGTTGGAAATTGTTAGAAACTGTGAAAAAAAAAACAATTATTGAATATGAATGAAAAGGAACAAGCATTATATTCTGTGTTTTCCTCCTGTCAAAAAATATATACATAGTTCACTGTTTCAACTGACATATTTCGCAAACTTTGATAAAAACGAGTGATTTTAAGAGGTACAGCAATAAATGTATGACCCAGAAATTAGAAAAAGAGTTTCAAAACCATTAATTTGTACTTTGTTGTGAATGTAATCCATATATCTGCGGTTTTGAAAATTATATGTAGTTGTGTAACTAAAAAGAGTTATTTAAGCTTTTTTTCTAAACCATTATATTTTGAGAATAAGCATAAAACACTAAAAAAGTATGACATGTGTGTCCAGAATTAAAAAAAATGTCCTGTTTCATTCGTTTCTTCTATAATTTACAAACTTTTGAAAAACAATACAAGCGTCTGTGGTTGTGGAACTGTGGGTTTCTGTGGATGTAAATTTACAATAAATAATACTTGAAGATTGATTTGTTTTGATCAAAAAAAAAATGATGAACGATTTTTTTTTTAGTTTTTGCAAGTATTTCATTGTGCCAAAAATTTGCAAGTATTTCATTGTGCCAAAAATAAATATAATTACTGTTTCAAATGGCTCCTTAAGCAGAATATGGAAAGAATGACCGATAAACGGGTTCAATCATAAACTAATAGTGGTTTCAAATCTGATTTGAATGCAATTTATGAAATTTTAAAGAGAGAACATATTTTATGTTTTTTTTTATTCTGAACGACTTTCAATCTGTGTATATCTTAAACAACGAAACAACACTAAAAAAAGTTACCGTTTCATTCATTTTTTTCTAAATTGATCACTCCGTGAAAAAAATTTCACTTCTGCTTGTGAAATATTATAAACTGTGGGTTAGTGAACAGTAAAAATTCAAAGTGAAGATTGACTTGTGTTGATTTGAAAAAAAATGAAACTGAGTGAGAAACGCGTTTAGAGAACAATTAGCGATTTCTAAAAAGTATATCAATTTGTGACGAAACATATTTATGGAATAATCCTTCAAATTTTCAGAGTTGTTGCTTTTTTTCACAACAAAGATTTAAAAAAAGTTATGATCCGATATCCCAAAAATTGAAAAATTCCTGTTTCAGGCATTGTTTTTCTAATTTGCAAACTCTTTGGAAAATAATACGTATGTGTGTTTGGTTGAATGGGAAAATATGTCAGGGAGTTGTGAAATGGAACGATTTTCAAATCAAAAATCATGACTCTTGTACCCAATAACAACTAATAAATAAATCCATGTTTCATAATTATACTTTCCAATTTGCGAAATCTTCGAGAAACAATGCGTAGAAAGTATACACTTTAAAATGTTCTGTCTTTATAAAATTTAATTTTGAAAAGTAGTTTTCGAAAACTTTCCTTCTATCAAAAAAATTACTGTTTCAGCTAGCTCGTTTAACAGAAATTTGGAATATTGGTCGAATATATCGATATGAAAAATTGTGCAACGGAGGAGAGAAAAAATGCTCTTTTATTTTTTAAAAGAAATTACCCTCTTAAAAAAAATTTAAAAAAAATTTCACAACCCGCGTAACTCAAAATGGAATAAATGCCTGTTTCAAGGGGTTGTTTTCTAATAACCGAGACTTGTGATGATTGATTTGTCTTCATCAACGAATTGAATCAAAAAGTATGTTCTAGTTTTTGCAAGCTCCAAGTGTGTTAAAAGTTTTTAAAGTTTACTCTTTTAACCTGCGTATTTAGCAGAATTCGGCGAAAATGTCGAGAATAAAAAAAATCCTATTTCATTCGTTTCTTTCAATACCACAAAAAGATTCGTTTCTAATACTATCGCATCTTTTTTTGGTGAAACTGTGGTGTGGATAGTGATTTTTCTTGATTGAATAACGTGAATTTTTCATTTTTGCAACTGTTTGGATGTTTCAACAAAAAAAAACTGTTTAGAACAGTTTCTAAGAAATAGACAATACGAAAGGCATTGTAAATGCAAACAAGTGGAAATGAAAAGACACTTTTCACTGTTCTGAAGTTCGGAAATTTTATTCAAAATTATGACACGCACAGCCTAAAATTTTCAAAAAAAAAAAAAAAAAATTCTGTTTCATGCATATTTTATATAATTTGCAAACTCTGCAAAAAACAATCAAACTGTATAATTGTGTGAAAAGTGTTTATAATTCACTGTTTCAGCTGGTGCATTTAGCAAAATTTGAAAAGATTGGCTGATTGAAAAGGCGTATGAACACAAAAAAAATAGAAAATTTTAATTCAAGAGGGAATCATAGTTCAATTTTTAATTTTTATCCTGGTCATAATTATTTTCAAATTATGTCCTCTTCAAGCAACGAAAAACAGGTGATCTAACGATTAAATTGAAAAAAAAATATCCCTGTTTCATGGTTTTGTTTTCTAATTAGCATGTTTCAAGAATAACAGTGAACCAAAATTGACACACAAAATACATCAAAGAACACAGCCCGATAACTGTCGGTTTATCTACAAATTGAGATATAGCTCACCTGACACTATAGTTGATGCTGTAGTCGCTAATGATAATTGAAACAGAAATGAGGCATACGACCATCCTTCTTGATTTATAGTATCTTTTGCCCCAAATTCTCTCGTCGGATCATAGAAAAATTTGCCAAACCCAACGTACTGATTTCGAAATGGTGCATAGTCTCCATAAGACAGCCCAAATCCAACAGACCAATACGCCAATCCACCAAACACCACATCCACCACATTTTTCACCATAATATTGACCTCATCTTTCGCCGATACACTTCCCGATTCAAGTAGACCAAATCCAGAGTGCATTGTGAAAATGATGAAACTACTTGAGATGATCCAAACAGCATCGTCTTGATAGAGTTTGTCGACGTCGGCTGATTTGTAGCCTTCAGCGTAGTGGTGGATTTCTGCAATTCAGAAGTCGTCGAAGTAGGATGCTAATTGTCATGTTTCCCCTTCCCATTATTATTATGAGATTATCCGAAGCCTTTCAAAAAGTGCAAGCTTTTTTTTGAAACCTAACTAATAAAACTACAATTTTTGAACATCTAAAATTCAGAAAAAAGAGATGCAATTCGTTTCCATTGGAAACATCTTTTCTCGAAAAAAGCGAAACCAAAAGTTCAAAGAATGCACAAAATAACAAAAAAGAATGCACAAAATAACAAAAAGTTGGCGCGACCGGGGTTCGAACTCATGTCAGGCAAAACGGTGTGACATGAGAGTTCAGCACGCTACAACTGCGCCATAGTGTTATACTTGAGAAGATAATTGCATTGCATATGTAAATTAATAATCACCCTGATAACTTACGGACAATTTGCATCGAAGATGCATTTATGATCGACGCTTCAGACATCTTATTCGTTCGAAATTCTCCTTTTTTTCTACTCGATCATTTTCTCTTGATATATTATTATGAGCGTTCTGAAAAAAATAGAAAAACGCGTATTTTTTTTGAGAACACCTTCTTCAAATAATATGGGTATGAGAGGGCAGTGAGCAATTTAGAAGATTGATGTGAAAATTTTTCGAGAAAGAAAAACACAAGGTAGTTATTGACTACATATATGTGAAACAAAGAACGAAAAAAAAAAAAAAATCTAGCAAAAAAAGTGAAAAGTTTCGAGATATTGGCATTAAAAATGAAGTGAAACATGATCTTTGGGTGGGAATGTTAATAGATCTTGATGTCTGTATATCACTTGTCTCGAATTTCGCGCAAAATGTGAAAACTTTTGAAGAAAATGTCAGGAAGGGAAATCATTGAAACATCACTTCCTACATGTAAAAATTGAAATTTCAATTCGAGCAATTTTCAGATACCCCCCAAACAAAAAAGGATGTGATTCAATTGAGAGTTTTTCTGTTCGGTTTCAACAAAAATTAAATTTCGAATTAATTTTCTAATATACTAACTACCAAAATTCATGCTATTTTCACTGTTTCACATTTCATTCAAAAATTTATAAATATGAATTTCATTGATGAACGTTGGAAGATGTTCTTGAACAAATTGAGAAGTTTTTTTTCAAATTGAAAACCTTATTTTCATTAGAAATTTACCGAAGGGTGACATCAACAAAAAAGTGAAAACATTGAAATTTCAGATAAATTTTAACATCCCAATTTTTCCATTTTAATCGCAGAGGTTTTGCATTTTCAGACTTGTTTTTCGAGAAAAACAAATGTTGCCATTGTTCTTTTCATGTCTAAGAACCCTTTAGGACTCTCACTCTATTGAAAATTTATAACTTCGAAGGAATTTTTCAAGTTTTAAGAATCTCGATTTTCAGTTTCTTGTGAGCAGCTAAAAAAAAGTTAGATACATAATGTTGATCAACATGAAAAGAAAATTTATCAACTTATAGAACCCCTTTGGAAAATCAGTTAATACCCTACTATGAACCCTTTATAAGCTCTAGATATTACAAGTCTCCCAGAGTATTTTTTCTTTGAATTGACGAATTGATTGAATTAGACTCGGTTATTGATAAAAATCATTTTCAAAGATTTTAAAGTAAAATTTGAAACAGTAAAAACTCATTCAACTTTTTTTCGAACAAAATTAAACATTTTATACTCAAAAAAATAACCTGGAGATAGGGTTGTAAAACGGGTGCGACGGGCGGCCCGTCCTCCTTTTTTGTTTGACGCCCGTCACGCCCGGCGCCCGTCACCTCCGGGGCCCGTCACGAGCGGGGCCCGTCAACCCGCGCACGGCACCCGCCACCCCCGCATCTGTTTTTCACATTTAGCTACATTGCCTCACTGATGAAAATCATAATTTCACATTTTTAAATAAAACTTGAAACAGTAAACTTAAAAACTTGAAAATGAGAAAAAATATACAACAGTACTACCTGCACATAAAATTAAAAACGACTGATTATTTTGATTATTTTTTTCTGAACAAAAAGTTTGCCATGTTCAATAATTCAGAAGACCGCCTTCTGCATAATTGAAAAGGTCGACGTTCAACATTTCGAACTACATAAATGAACTCGACTCCAAAGTTCAATACTAATACCAAAATATCAAGAGATATTTTATTTTTATCAACAAAATGGGAAGATTAGTATTTATATATTATATTTTCAAAAAACTATGAGACATGTACGAGATGCAAAAACAAATGAAAAAAACAAGAATAAATATTTTCAGAAAAATCCAGGTTTTCCTTTATGTGCTCGTTCCAGCCATACCAATTTTCTGTGAGAAAAAAGAAACAGCAAAAAATGGGAGAGAATAACAAAACACTTGTCTTGTCTTGTCAAGCTGACAATTTTGTACTTTTTTGAAAGAAAAACATTTTTTGAGTTGACGTGAAATTTTCAACGAAAAAAAAAGATCCTGTGGGGTGAAAACCTATTTGTTTGTTTTTGAATGAGATTTATTGCTTTTTCGCTTTGTGAAATTGGAATTTTTTGAGCTAGAAAACAGGTTCTGCAGAATGGGAATTTAATAAATATTCAAAATTTCTGGGATTTTTTTTGCAAAACATTCCTGAGGTTAAGTTTCAAAGTGGGTTTAACGGTTTGGAGAGCCTGTTTTTCACACATAATAAATGAGATACTTGAGAAGAAGTTTTTGTGCATTTTGTAGTGGGCGGGGATTAGGCAAACTTTTTTTTACGATGAAGAACGAATGAAATGGAGATTTCTGAAGGATTTTTAGAAATGTCATTATCAGAAATTTTGATACAAGCGGAAAGATCAAGAAAAATTGAAACAGTAAAATTTATAGATGTTTGAATTTTTTGAGATGAAGTTGAAGACATTTAAAACATCAATTCAAAATTTTTAAAAATCATGAAAAGGGTTTTTGAACATGAAAAGAACGCTGAAAACATTTATCCATCTCGAAACCTATGTCGGCTAGAACGCCAAAAATTAAGCTTAAGAAAAGAACTAAAAATTATGTCAATAGATTCAGGAGGAAATATTAAAATTTCATAGGGAAATTTCTGAGTTTAGCAATTCTTCCAGTAAATTGAGCTTGTTTCGCTTTTTCTGCAGAATTCTCTTTGATTTCAACATTATCTTACTGTTATTTATTTATTTATTTATTTATTTATTTATTCATACATATTGAACTACATCAAAAAACAAAAAAAAGGAAAATAGTTTTCGGTCGTAAAGAAAGTCTCAGTTTTCAGTTTTCCATTCAAAGCTCAGCCAAAGTTAGAATCAGGATGTTGATGAACATAAAAACTCTATCATACATTTGCACAAAAATGATTCAATGTGAAAATCATATTTTTGAACTTTTCAAACAAACTTTGAAACAGTGAACGTGAAAAATGAGAAAATGACATGAATTTTAAGAGTAAACTACGTGTTCGCGATAGAGCACACTTTCTTGCTCAACGAATGAACGTGTTCAACTTTTGTTGTTTTTCAACACGGATCAGATATGAAGAAAGGTACCTAGAAAAGGTAGAAAGGTGATCCCTTTAATACATCCCACACTAAGAAGATACTTCCAATGAAATTACAGTTCACCTATACATACATAGCTAAACTTTGCAAACAGCAGAAATAGCGTTAAAGTACAGTACCCTTCCCTTACACCAAACAAGGAATTATCTATCTAAAATCTCTTTTTCTTCCTCAAAAATACTCAAAATACTGAAAAATGCAAAGAGTAGAAAAAGAATACAATAAAAAGTCTAAATACTCAATTTCATTCTTTTTTCTTCGCGTTTTTCTTCTCCAAATGTAACAAACGATCCAATTGAACAAAAAAACTTCGAAGGAACTAAAAAACAACAAAAGCTCGAGAAATTCTAGAAGAAAAAAATGCGAATATAAAAGAAAAGAAGAGGTTTTTGAAATGTGAGCAGTTGAAACTTAAACCAATTTAGAGGCGAACAATTGCAACATAAAAAACAAAAACAACAAAAGAGAAGAAGAAGAAATCGACGGGGCGAAATTTAATCATTCTGAAAAGCACTCTGAAATCACATAAAATTGGGAATTGGTTTTTTTTCTGATAAATAAATATTATTAGTTTCTAGGTAATTTATGTATTCCACAATGCGGGGGTGCGATGGAAAATAATGGAAGAAAGCTTGAATAAGGTGTGTATGAAAAATAGGCTAGGCTATGAACGTTTTTTGAGGTGGTTCAGTTTCAGAATCGGGATAGGGACTACACATTTTCAGAACATGTCTTAATTTTTTAAAACGTCTCTGGTAAAATTCAATAAAAAATATTACTGTTTCACAAGATCTTGAAAATTTGAAATTTAGAATTTATTTCACTTAATGAAAAGACGTTATCTGAGGGAAATATTCAAAAATTCACAGCAATAACTCGAAGCTTAGCCTCATGAGAATGGCCAAAAATTGAAAATGAAATAGCCACTCCGAACTTTGAAAAAAAAATCACATAAACAAAATTTAATACTGGGACATTTCAACTTGTAATTCATACCGAAATGAATAACTTTCTCAAGTTTTAACTGATTTTGATCACAGAAACAACTGAAGCATGAAAAATGCAAAAAAAATCAAACAGGGTTCTAAAATAATTTCAGACATTAGGTAAGGTTTTAGGAGGTACAGCAGTGGGCTTACAATTAGTCATTAAAGAGATTGTCCGAATTCAGCCAAATGGAAGTGTGCAAATTATCGTGAAGTGTATGTATGCACAACTTTTTTTTAAAAAGAAACAAGAAAAAAATAGACTCGCCTATTCGCAATAAAGCACACTTTCTCGCTCAACGAACAAACGTGGTCTGCTCGCGCGAAACTATATTTCGCTTCATACACAGATCAGAAATAAACAGAAGTAGTAGAACAGTTTGGAATCCGGATAACACCTTTAAGAGTTTCAAGTTTTCTTCTAAGAATATATTGTTCATAATGATTACTGAAAACTCTAAAATGATATCACACAAAGCTGCAAAATTTTGTTCAAATCAAAAAATGGAAATTTATCAGCTCTCTTGAGCCATCTCTTAATCATTATGGAGAACTGGGACTGTTGGAAAAATTATGGCTAAAAAACATTTTGAACATCATCCTGTGTCTCGTGTGAACAAAACTCAATATATTGTGTGGACGAAAAAATTAGAGCCTTGGAAGAAAACCAAAATGGCTTAGAAAATGCCGACCGTACAATTTTCGATAGATCAAAAAAGTTTTCGAGTCTAATAATAAAATTGTCATTTCCAGTTGAAATTTGGATATTGACATGAACTAAAAAATAAGAAAATGATGAAATGAAAAAAAAATGAAAAAAATGAAAAAAAATGATGTTTTTTCAGAGTATTTCTCTGAAAAAACAATCCCGTGTTTTTTTTTGTGAAAATTCGACCAATTTCAGAGATAATAACAAAGTTATTTTTTTCAGACTAAAAACTTTTTTTGATCTCTTTGAGAGGGAACGTGTACTGTCGGCATTTTCTAGGCCATATTGGTTTTCTTCCAAGGCTCTAATTTTTTCGTCCCGACAATATAAAACGGGCTATGCAAAAACTATTTTTATAAATAGTTAAACGGGAAAACTGAAATTACAGTACTCCAATGGCAGAATTTTGTAACTGGAAAATATCAACCCAGATTCAATAATTCAATACGTTCTATATTGATAATCGAATTTAATAAAACCACCTCGAAATACCAAGGTCAAAATCGATTACCCCAGAAAACTTTTTAATGAAGATCTGAAGAAGCTGGTGGTTAAAAAATGTATTTCATTAAGAAATACAGTACCCCGATGACAATGGGCAAACCTTTCTGACTGAGAAACCCCTTTTCATTCTCACAATCAAGAAACGATAATATGTATTAGTTGATCAAATATAATTGCCATCTGGATAATTCAGTTTCATTGCACTCTCATGAAAAAGTTAACACGCAAATTTGCAGCTTTTTCTAGACAAAAAAGTAAAGCGAAAGAGAGAAAGAAATATGTAACATAAACATTGGACAGCGCATGCTTCAAAGAACATCGCTGTTTTTTTTTGCGTGGTCTGGTCAACGTTGACGTTTTTTGAATTTCAAAAAAAAAAAAGTTTTATTTTTGTTTTTGTATTTTTCATCGAGATTAAGAAAGGAATCGGAAGAAAGGAACCATAGATAGTGCACATTTCGGTTCTAGAAAAGTCAACACCCACTCATTTCCTGTCAACAATGTGGAAATATGGAATTTCAGACGAAAAATGAGCATTCGAATCCGAGAAAAATGCAATCGTCAAAAGTGAAAAATTGTATGCATAAAAAACGACAAGATAATTGTTCTTTTTCCTCCCTTTTACAAAAAAATAATAAATAAGCATATGCTGAATTGTAGGGTTCAGAAAAACGAACAAAAACGAGAAAGGATGATTTCAGTATGTCACTCACTCTACAGTCAAATAAAAAAATGAATAATGAACACCGAACAAAAAAAAATTCCTTTATATTTTTTTATGTAATGCGTTGCTATAGAAATCAGAGTTTTCAGATCTATCTCAAGAAATAGTGTGGAAAGAAATGCAAGAATTATTCGAGAGAGAAAAGAAGAAAAAGGAAAGCAGAAAACTTTTATCCGAAGAAGAAGACTGAGTGTATATATGTAGACAGAAAACGTGTGCACTTTTTATCCGGTGGATGGAATAAAGCAACAACACAACGGATAAATGGATGGATGAACGAGATTTAAGAATTGGAACATACACCCAGCGGAGAGCTGAGAAATTTTGAACATCAATGGATGATTTGGTGAAGGGATGGACCAAGTCATATGATATTGGGTTCTAGAACTGTAGCTTCAAATTCAATAATTGTGTGAACAGCATATGTTTTTTTTTTCTCAAAAAATCATGAAAACACCCATCTAATTTCGAGAATAATTATCTCCACAAAAAAAATTGAAATCAAGAAAACTTCGCTCACTCCACTGAGAAAAAAATTGTCGTTTGCTCTTCGGATTTGTGAACATTTCCGTCAAATTATGTGTTTGTGTGCAAACACGACAAAATGCGAATTGAAGTCGTATTAGCGACTTTGAAAAAAAAATTTTTCTCGGTAAATGACACAATTTTTGAAAACGTGGTTCACACATTGAAAACTCAAAGGAAGATGAATAAAAATGTTGTACTAACTAAAATATGATTTCCAACTGTCTATGTGTCTTTAAAGTCGGAACCAAATCAGATTTTTTTATTGGAGAACGATTCAGATAATAGGAATCTTAATAATTTCATTCAGATGCCTAAAATGGACCCCATTCTTTCGTAGGGGGGCCCATAAAAGTGTTATGAAAGCTTGAAAAAAAACTTTTTTGGTATTCTGGTCTGACTACAATTACATGTATTTTGTATTTCATTATGCCTGGAGCATTATGAATAACTAACAATTTTGACATTAACATGCGCCTTTAAAAAACGAGAGACATTTGTTTGCCTGCGCGGTTTATTTATGAACCCAGACTCACTCTATGAACCTATTTTATGAATCGGACTATCATTTAAAAATTTGTCAAACTCTATTAGTACAAAAAGTTTGTGAACGAACACCAGAACACATTCAACACGTCAGATCTTCTCATCCAACCAGAAAAAGAAACCAAAAAAACAAAAGAAACATTCGCGAACATCTTGTCATTTTCGCCGTTTTTTCTTGCTCTATTACATCTGCCAATCAACAAGGTCCGAACATGTTTTTGTGACTGGCTCAAGTGGAAAAAATACTTATATGGACGGATGAGATTTTATATGTTTTTTTTTTCAGTCAAGCATCGGGCGGAGGGGAAATGGAACAACAAAACATTTCTTGTGAACTATGCACATAGTGAACGGAAAAAGAGTTCGACAACATCACATAAAAATTATTATGAACATTACATAAAGTTTAGGGATCCCAATGGTATCATTTTTCTTGATTGATAAGAAAAGACAAAAAAAAATGTTGGCATGAGGAATGAATTTATTTATCAAAACTTCCTGAATTATTCATATTTAACCAGTGAAATGATAAATCGTGTAATTTTTGACCTATAAAATTGTTTTTATTTATTTTTTTCAATATTTTCTTTATTTTGTACGTGAACTTCCAACATGAAAATTTCAACTATAAATATTTAAAAAAAATGAATATTTTCATTATTTATGTTTATATAGTATTAAATTCAAAACATATTTCTATAAAAATAAAGTTCAATAATGAAATGGACATCAATTATTGTCTTCTTATTGTTTACCGGACTTCAAGAATTGTAAGTGCATAACCAGGTGTACTCAAACAGTATTTTTTTTTAGGTCCGCCGATAATACAGCGCCGGCACCCCCGAAACTAAAATGTGGTTCATTTGATACGACGTTTGAGATGATGCATCATCCTAGATTCGCCACAAATTATCGATATTATCGTGAATTTTATTACACATATCAAGATACTACGGCGACGCTGAATTATGAGCCAACATGTATATTTAGTATGGAGTTGAAGCATAAGACGATGAATGGCAATTCTTGCGAGTAAGTTAGATATATAAGGAAGGTTGACGAGGTTTTTTTTTAAATTTATTTATTTAATCATACAAACACAAAAAAATGAAAAAAATTTACATGTTAAAATGAGAGATTAAGGTAGTATAGATAGGAAGGTAGTATAAAGACCTGCAAAAAGACATGCATCAACTGTGAAAGATATTCCCGTTGACTTCATGAAACTGGTCCGAAAGTATATTGAAGACACGACATCTGTTAAAGTCCAGGTAGTTATTCGAGTGTGTCGCGTTGAGCATTATAGATATATTCGATAGATCCTTCTTTTTTGACTCCGCCAACTTGAACATAGACCTGCAAACATTAATGAGCGGATTTTCATAGAGAGAAAAAAAGTTACATTTTCTGGGTAGGAACGTATCCGCGAAGTAAGATGAATCAGGTGACAATTGGCACCAAATTTTCTTTGAATTTTCTCCCAAACGAAGGCTTTCGACATGCCCGCACTTGAATAAATGTTCTCAATGGGAATTGCTGAAGAATGACGAGAGACTAGAAGTTGCGCCACCGCTTGAGCGACTCCTTCTTTGCTCAAAAATTTCCAGCCGCGGCGCCCAGTCGATCGGCTGATTGCTTGGCGTTCGAGTATAATCCAATAAAAGTCAATGAAAATAATATAAAAATGACCGTCTTCCTTTCCTCTATCTGCTCCACACAGAGAAAATTCAAAATCTTTACAAAATAACCTGAAAACCCCCAAAATGTTCATCAGCCGGTCCAGCCGATGTCCAACTATACTGTCCACTAACGTATTTACACTACATACAAACAAATGTTTTTAGAAAATCGGACATGGGATAAAACAAAAAAACATGCCTGAAAAGGAACAAATTCTTATATAAGAAATTTTTATATACAAACCAAACCAACAATTCTTTAAAAATATCGAAAAATTATAACCATTATAATTAACCACAAAACATGTAATATACAAAAAACATTGGAGAACACAAAATAAGAATGAATTAAAAACAAAGACAAGCTATTTACCAACAACCCATTTGATCACTTCTCCTTCGCATTTTTCACCATTCAAAACCTTGTTTTCGAATAAAAAACCACGACCTGTGTTGAAGTGTTCAAAAAATAACTTCAAAATTAAATTTAGTTTATGAACAACAAGAAGCAGTCAATACTTATGAATGTCTCTTTCTAGAACTTTCTTTTTGGAAACACTATTTCCAACAATGGTCAATAAACTGTTGTTCACCTTTTAGACGTTCTGACATAAATTCATTTTCAGCGCGATGTACAAGTTGACCAACATCAAAGGTGGCACATTCTATCCGCTCAAGAAAAAGGTATACATCCCATTTCTCTTCCACCTTCATTACATTACTTACTATACATTCCAGCATTTCCATGGTAATCCTTGTGTGATAAGTGACTACTACATGGTGTGCGTATGTTGGTTTGATTATTGCAATCTTCCTCATTTCTGGTGGGACACTTATCGAACTGTATGGCTCAATAGTGTTGGAGAAGTGGCTATGCAACTTCATAAACATCTTTGGACTATTTTCAAGGTAGAATAATTCAAAGAATCTGAAAAAGAACTGGTATTGCTTTTAGGATATTCACTACGAGCACTTCCAACCAAGAAGATTCCTTCATCCACCATACCAAGGAGTACCGTTAATTGAGGCTGACAATAATTATCCATCAGCGAAAGGGGCGGAAAATCGGAATGAGAATTCGGAAGTATCAAATCCTATGAAGTGTATACACAAGTTGATTGCTCTTTATAATTTTGGTACATTTAATTTTTATTATATGTCATGATTTTTTTAAATTCAGATGCATTTGATACAAAGTTCAAATATCGAGGATATGCCACAGCTATTATGGATCATAGTGTTATGCCACCAGAGTTTTACGATAAGTGAGCTTTTTTATATTTTTAGTGAAAATAGCACATTCATATCATTTAGGCCTGATGAATTTACGAATACCTACCAGTATAATACAGATATTGTGCCGGTTTATAAGAAGTATAAGATTCCAAAGGTGATTCCGTATGAAGTACGTCCGCAAGGTGCGAAAACTCCAACATCTCAGCCAGATGAATTCTATGAGACCACCACGGATAAGGACGATTATTCGTATTTGCTAGTTTACAATCCTGATGGAACAACTAGTCAATTTAAGAAAATCATTGGAGATGCAGAGGTGATTAATAGTGATTACGATGGAGATGGGGATTATCATGACAAAGGGGAGGATATATATACGGCGGCTATTCATTCGGATGTTCAGAATCGAGATCTTGATACGATTGTTGGTACATTGGGCATTGCTGTGTTTGTCATTTTCTTTACTATCACCATTTTTGTGACTATGTATGCTTGGAAAACGTGAGTGAGGGAGGGCTAGGTATCAGATCTAGGCGAGGGAGGGCTAGGTATCAGATCTAGGCGTCATTTTTTACATTAGCCTGGATTTTTTTTTAAACCAAAGTAGTCTTTAAATCGGTCAGGGTTTTGTGAAATGTTTGAAACATTAAGTCAGAAAAATTATTGGTCCACATATAATGTAGCCTATTATTTCGGTCCCTAAAAAAATGCCAGACATCCATTTTTTTTCTATTTTGTCCGGTTTTGAGATTATGAGATAGAATATTTGATGTTGATCAACATCCCGCTTCTTATGAATTCCGCGCGGAAAACTGAAAAGCTGAAAAAAATTTTGCTAATTTTTATTATTTTTTTTCGACGTACATATATAAAAAACGCCAAAAAGTTGGGAAGAAATTCGATAGAACTCTTGAAATTTTTAAGTTAACAATTTTCTTTCGATTTTTTTCTGTTTCAATAACTATATTTTATGTACCCATTTTGTTGTGCCAGGTTCGATCCTAGAGCTTTGTTTTGAGATATTTTGATAATTAAAAACCAACAGGGTATTCTTGAGTATACCACCTGAGGTCGTCGAAAATGGGTTATTTTTTCAGCGTCAGCAACTTTGACTCCTATCATCGTCGAATGACTGACACTCGAATGGCCGAAGTATTCGATAAAGCCCTCAAAAATCCAGTCGAAAAGAAGCCGAAAGCCAAAAGCAAAGGGAAGAAATTTGGAAAAGGGAAGAAAGAAAATGGTAACCAGAAAGAACCTTTATTAAAACCATAAATAATTGTTTATTTTAGTCTCAATCGCATCTCCACTTTATAATCCAACTGATCAAGAATTGTTTAGTTCCACCAAAAAATGAATGGATGTTTTGATGTTCCCAGATGTACATTAACTCAATGAACATTTTCTTTTTTGTTTTGTGTTGAAGTAGTTGTTCTTCGCTGTTGATATTATTTTTTTTACTTTTTCCCCTATTTTTGTTGTTTTTCCATTTTAGTTTACAATTCAATTCATGTCATAAACAAGCAAATATAGGGATTCTTGTTGTTTTTTTTCTAGCCAGAATTAATCAAATATTTTATATGAACATGACACCTTTTTTTTTGGTGTGTCACATCGATTAAACAAGCAACTTGTCAGACACGAATTCAATGCATGAACGAGCAGCTGAAATCCATTCTCTTTCGCACTTTTTTCCAATTTTTGCAATTGTCTCTTTAAATTTTAAAATGCGAAGCTTTGCATTTTTGATCATCTCTTTTCCCCCTTTTTTTATTTGAACTTTCATACTACTACCCCCACACAATAACCTCCTAAGAAAAAAATTATTATTTTTTTTCTTTTTTGACACTAAATCCAATGAGCCAGAAATACACCAAACTAATGCTTTTTCGCCCAAAAAAGCTTTTCGGGATTAGTTTTTGACAAAACTTTCAACTTTTACTTTTTATTTATTGTCCACTTTTTTTGTTATTTTTTGGTTTAAGAGTTTCGGGAGGATTAGAAACGTTCCTTCGAGATGGAACACTTTGTAGAAAAAGAACTTATTCTTTTTCTTTGTGCACTTGAAAATTTTAAGATAGGTGCTATTTGAATCTTGCCTTCTGAAATGAACGAGGTCTGATTGGGTGCTTCTGAATCGACCGATATTTTGAAATGGTCTTCTCTGGAATTTTCAAAGTTTTTGACTTTAAAAAAACGTTGAAAACCAGAACTTTTTTTTGAAACTTCTGACTTTTCAACTGACAGTTAAATATTTGAATAGGGGATTGTCTTGGGTATGGTTTTCTGATTTCAAGATAAAAGTCTGAAACGGAGATTTTTTTCAAAGTTTTGGGTCCGATTCAGGAATTACAATAAAACAGATCCAAGTCGAATCAAATCGGATTTTCATGAAGACAAAAACAAATAAGAGTCAATAGTAATGATTCCTGAATCGGACTGGACCGACTTTCACAGAATTCAGATTGATAGTTTCTGACTTCAAAAACAAATCAATGAAAAAATTGTATTTTATTTGATTGTTTCATGAATTGAAGTCGCATATCCCGTTTTTTTCCACAAGGGAGGTCCAACTAGTCCCCATCTTAACTTTTAACAAAGTGTTGTATACACACTAATTCGGACTCCCTGATCAACGTCCAGCTTTTAACTTTTTTTCCTTCGGTTCTCTGAAAAAAGTTAGAAAATCCCATGGTTTTTACACTGATAAAACTCCTTTTTAAAATACACACAAAGAAAAAAAGAAATGACGGGTGGCGAATTGTCGGGGTTTCGGAATGTCGGGTGGCGAAATGACGTAGAGCCTAAAATACACACAAAAAACAAAATGTTCATGTATTTAAATTTGTTTCATTTTCCTCTTTTCTTCGAAGGATTTTAGCATTGTTTTGAGAATTTTTCGAGCTATAACTTTTTCAGAGGAGCGAAGGAAAAAAGTTAAATACACGTTTATGATGAGGAGGTCCAAATTAGTAGGTATACCAAGTTTCATCAAAAGTTAAGATGGGGAGTACATAGTTGAACCTCCCTTGTTAGTGTTAGACACTTTTGTTGTGATCAAGTCCAATATACTATCATTTAGGAACCGGGCCTGATTCATGAATCACCAAGAACATTATTGATGTCTCCGTTTCAGGAACTATAATTTCAGACTTTGTTTTTTCACTCTTGCTCTAGTTTGATTCCCAAACATTGAACAGTTCTTCTGATGGTTTGTCAACCAGACCAACCTCAATTTTTATCCAGTCAGAAATTATAATTCCTGATGATTTCTGAAAAAAACCAATTTTCGATCCGAGAACAACCTTTTTTTGAAAATTATTTTGGTTTAGTAAAATAATTGAGCAGGATGTCTAAACAGCATCAGAACCATTTAACTTCAAAAAATAATATCAGTGGGTTTCTATGACGTTTTTGTCTATCTGAATTTGATTCAACTTGTCAAAGAATTCTTTGTTTCCATGAAACTTTTGGTTTTGAAAAAAAAATGTTGAAAGGTTCAACTTGGCCTCTATTTTTTTTTGTTCACCGACAAACAAACATGTTTTTTCATTGGCTAGGCCAGACTAGACTAATGTTTCTCTTATGAGTGTCTATCTATCCGTTCCTCACAATAAAATGTTATTTTCTCTTTTTCTCTATCATACCACTCTCCATAACCCGTTAACTTGTCGGTTGCTAGTTTTCTCTACCCCATATAAACCTTTTTATTTTTCGTTTTCCTTCGGTGGTGCTCATACCTTTCAGTCTAGATGATCGCCATATTTCATTTATAGTCGCTGAGCTTTAGACTTCATGGCGGAAGGGAGAACTCGTTGGCCCGTAAAGGCTGCCACGATCCGCTGAAATTCAGAGCTCCTTCAATAGTTCTGTCAATATGACGGAACACATTAGAAAATTAGAAGTTTCAGTAACATAGCCAAAAATTATGGAGCACCACCAATATGGGCGGATGTCCTTTTTTGTCTTTTTTTTTTGAAAATAAAAATGATATTGGATATATAATTTCCTATGATCATATTTCAACTATTCTTCTTCTTCTTCTTGAAAAGCATGAAAAAGATTGAAAAAACAGACATGAGGAGGATATTGAAGTAGATTAGAAGTGGGAAATAAGGACTTCTTCTTCTTCTTTGCTTTTTTTCGTATTTCGACTTTTTTGATGTTTTTTGCACTCATTAATTTGTGTGCACATTCTGGTTTTTATTGGTTCTTTCCGTCTTATTTTCATGTGTTTTTTCTTGATTAGAAAAGCCAGCTATGTATGTAGGTTATGTAGGTTCTTATTTTTTATTTTATTGTATTCTACTTTTTTTTTTGCTTCTTAGACAACATGGAAAATGAGGTTTTGGAGTATGTTGTAATTTTGATTTCCGTTTCATTGAAATTCTGAAAATGAGCATCTACTTATTTTGACCTAGTTTTAGCGTCCAGCTTTCAATTTTTTCTGAAATCCGCGCTCAAAGCTGGAACGTGAGCTCAAAAGTTGCTAACAAAAGTTTTAGAGAAGTTTACGAATTTTCAGTTTTTCGCTGATATTCAGCTTTTTTTTAAAAACTTTTATCATTTGAAATGTGAAGATAATAAAAAGTTGCACCATATCCAATAAAGTTTAATGGACTTTTTTCAGGGTTTTCATGTTTATTTTTCAGGGCTAAATTTGAAAAACCCTATTTCTTTCAGCTTTTTTTTCAAATTCTTTTGAATCGAAACATAAAAAGGCAGACTCGGTATTATATGATCGAAAGTGTAAGTGTTATCATTAAAGATGCTACTAATATTTTACCGTTTCAAAAAAATCAGAAAAACTGAATTAATACAGATGAAATAGTAAGAAACTCGCATAACTTTTCAAACAAAGAAACTGCGACAAAAGTGGAATTTGAGTCAGTTTCGAAGCATGGAAAATCCGGAATAAGATGTTACAAAAATAGGACCTTTTGATAATTCGAGGAGAAAAAGTAATAGTTTGAAATTTAGAAAATTTTCACGTATACATGATTTCTTATTTTCAGAAACAAATATCGAAAACTAGACTTCTCTGTGAGAAATACTTTGCAAGTTTCACTCAAAAGAATTTTATCTTTCATTGAAGTGGATTGAATGGTTGAGCTCAACCCAAGAATCACCCCAGAGTTGACCCATTCTGAAAAAAACAAATCCCTTCCACATGTAAATTCATTCCCCTCTTTACTCTAAAATATCCATCTTAATTTCTATTTTCGAACTCACTTCCTATTCCATTTTGCAAATTTATGTGAATGTGAATTAGCAAGCGACAAATTAGCAAATTTGGAATTTTTCCAGAAACCACACTTATCTTTTGTCTTCTTCTTCTTCTTCTTCTAATATATCATCATCATCATATATTCTTGTCAAAAATATTTTCTTTTTATTTAATATTAGTCGTATTTTGACTTGTAAATGAGCACAAAAAACATTTTGTGCACTTAATTCCGGTCAAATAAATAAATAGAATCAAATTGTTGATGTCATTTTTTTATGTTTCTTTCTTTTTATTTCCGTTTCTGAAGAACATAAATAAATACAACAACAAAAAAAAAGAAATATGGTATAATTTGAGATGAGATTTAAAATTTATGATCGGCCTAGCTGCTCCTTTTCAACATCTATATAAATCTCATGCACTTTTACCTCTAAATCAAATTAACTCTTATACTAAAACAAATAATCGAATTGCATATTTATTCCTTTTTCCCCCCTTTTATACATTTTTCGTATTTTTTATGTGGCCTGCCAAAAATAAAAGAGAAAAAATGAAACAAAAAAATCTTGAATAAAGTGATTCGTGAGAAATCTTGAATAGGAGATATCCTGACCCCTTGAAAGCGTTTTTTTCTTTTTTGCCCCCAATTTTTTCGTCCATTTTTTATGCATAGACAGACAATAAAAGTTTTCTTTTGATTACAGAAATGGTGGTGTTCTACTTGTTGTTCATGTTATTACAAAATTGTGTTTTGGCGGAGATTTATCCATGGAATTTCGATACGGATCTGTTTGGAGGTTGGTTATTTTTATTGATGGGAAAGGGTTCAAAATTGAAAAAGTTATTTTTGAAATATGTGGTTTTTAAGATGTAAGGCTTCAGGTGTTAACAAGGGCTTCTATGTTATTGACCTTTTTTCTTGGATTATAATAACAAAATGATATTTTCTTGGAACTAGCGACTAATCACACCCTGTCAAAAGGTAAATGAGTGAGAGGGAAAACGTGATATGGAGACGCAGACATGTTCATTAGAGCGAGAATAAACATGTTCATTTCCACTTTTTGTTGCAAAAAATTTGGATATTTCACTAATCGGTTCACGTTTTTATTTTGATCGAACAAAAAAAGTCAATTTCTTCAGCTTTTTTTTTTTTTGAAAATTCACAGAAAAGGTGCCTTTTTTTGGAAATGAAATGTCCAACATCAAAAACGTGAGAATAAATTTGTAAAATATCTGTTCTTTTTGAGACAAGGTAAATTTAAATGCGAAAGAGCGTGTTTGCTTCAATAGTACAGTCTGCGCCTCCACTCACGTCCTCCCTCTCACCTATTTCCCATTTTTCATTGGGCTAACAGGGTGTGTAATGAAGAAGGTTCATGATCTCATGGATTCATTTTTCTGTACGCTTAAAGAGGTTGGTTTCATGCTCATCATGATTTATTTTTTGGAGTCAGGAAAATTTAGTTCAAAAAATTATGAATTTACAAACGTTTCTCCACGATTGCTCATTTTTTTTTTTTGAAAAGAGTCAAGAAATTACTTTGATCCTTAATAACTACTTTCACAAAAATTTTTGGCTGATAGAACACATTTTGATGATCAGGAGGTCGAGCTACATAAGTAAATATGCTTCAAAAAAAAGTTGAGCCTAGGAGCTTGGGAACTCCTTTGTTCATTAAAGAACACGGTATTATTTGCTTGTGACCTTATATTTCGAAATGAAATTTTATTTTCTTGGTTTTAGAATGGCTCTCTGTCAGGTTTTTTTCTCATCTAGTCTGGTTCATGACTAATTGCAGTCATTGATTATGTTTCCATTTTATATTTGCAAATAAAACATTCACGTTCAATCTTCAAAAAATGTCACGTTTCTTTTTTTTCCCCAAAAAATTTAAATTTGAATTTTTTTGAGTTTCTTGGTGATACCTATATGATTAGATATAATTTGAGTTTTTTTTTTTTTGAACGCTGATCCTTATCCCGATTTTCATTTTGTCAATTGTGATTCCAAGTGTGCGAATTGTAAGCCCAAACTTCGGAGTAAAGAAATTAAAAGCAACCATTATATACATACATGGACTAATCATGATATGAAAAAAATCCAAAAAATGAGAAGCTTCACAAAAATTTACGAAATGAAACTTTAAGCTGCAAACGGTTAAAAAATCACGTAATATTCTGTGATTGTGAGTTCTGATTCAATTTGTTTTTTTTTTTTTGAAACTACATGAGAATAAAACCAAAGAGACATATGGACTGAAAGAATTCAGTTTGAAACATCTGAATTCTATTTATATTTTTGCCGTGATTTTTTTAAATTCAAAACTCTAATTCTGACCTCTTGTCTGTCTTCACCCTTTTAAATCCATCAATCTTATTTTTAGATGTCCTTGTTCGAAAAAAAACACAATTTTATTTCTATTTTTCTAGCGATAATACTGAATAAATTATGGTAATTTATGAGAAAAATAAAGTATATTTTACGAACATAAAATATACATGATGGTCGGAACTATTTTCGTCGTGTTTAAATGAAGAATAAAAAACTACGAGTAGATTTTTAGATTGTGAAATTTTGGTTTCTCAAAAATTTAAAAATTCAATGTTCAAACTTCAATTTTCTAACAAGTATCTTAGAAAAAGTGCACACGTTTGGGCGGATGAGTCATGCTCATTTGGTTAACGAACATTAATTGTAGTGACTCTGGAAAATATGTAGTCAGAAGCTTTCACACATTTCCTGTTAAAGATTAGTTCCAAAAATTTGCGTTTTTCCGAGATCAAAACAAAATGTTCCTAGAATTATATTTCAATTTGCATTAATTCAACCGCTAGTTTTTCTTCAACATAGTGCTAAGTTTTATTATTTTTCAGAATACTTAGTACAAAGTATAAAATCATAAGTTCTTGGGTCTCACGAACTTTTACCGTCAACAAAACATCACGTACAGGAAAATATTCTAGCATTTATGTATATTTAGTGGCAAAACCCTAATTCAATTTTAAACTCCAATAAAAATTTACAAGACTATGAATTGCGACTAACTTCATTTTATCCATAATATAAAATAGAAATATGTTCAGCATTCGGAAAAAAAATGAACTTTTTCGAAAGGGGAGAAGCACAGAGATAAGAAAATAAGTGAATTTTCTAGTTTTCAACTTCTACGTGAAATAAATAAGTCCTCAATATGGAAAATATCCTAATTTTCAAATCTTGTTCATTCTTACAATTATTCCTGTGTAGGAAAGATGATATGTATATGCTTTTGTAATGAACATGATCGACTCGTGAAAATTATGATACATAATCTGAAATGAACAAGAGATGCGAAAAGAAGAACATTGAGTGATTTTCTGTTGGATCGTTTCGATTTTACCTAAGAACAAAAATTTAAAATGTTCTTCAGATCACTAACAAGGGAACCTTCTCGCAATTAAGTGATCAACTAGTTTTCAGAAGAACTGATCAATATCCCGTAATTTATTTTTGTGTTTTTCAATCACTAGCTCGTGAAAAGCAGTCGGAAAGTGTTGGATAACATTTCAAAATCTGTAGAGTGCAAAACAAAAATTAAAATGTTGGGTTTTTTTTCAGAAAATATCAAGATTAAGTTGTAAAAACCAAATCATATGCTGTACCAATTCTTTACATATTTTTAATTTATAGTTTTCTACTGAAAAATAGAAAATAACGGAATTTTCTGGTTTTTTTTTGTAAGAAGATGAGATGCAAGGAGTTGACAAGTTGCTCCCGTACCGTATCTTTAATGAAGAATGATGATATTGTTATGCTGTCGTTGATTTTTGAACCACGATTCATGTACAAAAACCAAACTGGAGAAATACGAGATGTTGATCAGCTTTCAAAAATCTATCGAATGACATATTTCTATTAAAAAATTCTACATTTTTCACATTGTTTCCTTGTCAGAAAAAATTTGAACTCATCTTGAAACTTTCTCTCTGAAAAAAAAAGATGATTTCCTATATATATATTTTTCCTATATATCTATATATTTTTGCGTAGGGTGTTGCTTCAATTTCATTCTCAAATGAATAATATATAAATCAAGAGTTATTTTAAGAGTAAGAGGAAGTCTAACTTCCTCGAGTGTTCTCTTCTCAAAAACTACAATTTTCCATATTTTAACCTCCCCCTTACATAATTTATATCAAGTTCTTTCATGAACCTGTCAAGAAGTGAAAAATTAAAAATTCCAGGTATAAAGTCCAAATGAACTAATGTTCAGAAATATGTCGTCTCCCCTCAAAACGCTTCTTTTACCCGAAAAAGTGAAAATAATTTATAATTTTTTGAAAAGAGTGTCCACCAAAAATTCCCACGATTTTTCTCCGAATCTAAATATTTTCGCCTAAATATTTATCCGCTCCCCCTCATTATAATGCATTTTAAATCTGCGCAAGAAAACGAAAAAGACTGAGTTTGTAAATATTTTGATTGCATGTAATAAAAATGCTTTTTGTCTGAATTAAAGTAACCTGAAAATGAAATTCTTTTTTTTTTGTTGCGCGGCGAGCGAGATAAATGTTTTGCGGGCGGCCCAAATTCAATTTTTGTTCGGGAGAAAGAAAAAAAAGAAATTCGTTTCGCTTTTTTTTCTTATTTATACATACTTTCTATTTTATCTTCTTGTTCACAGGTCCCAAATTGCCACAATTATTTCTCTTTTTTTCGTCATTTTTTGATAAAAAATGTGAGAATATTCTTTTTTCCTCGTTCTATTACTACAAAACGGACAGAAAATTCTTTCGGTTTCTTTTTTGAAAAGCTAAATATTTTATGATTTTATTTTTCTCTGCTTCTTCAGGAAAACACAAAAAAAGCAAAAGAAAAAAAAATAGTATTGAAATTTAGTGATTCCACCCCACCTACTTTTGAATGTTTCTCTCTGTCGACTTTTAGTTTTCTCATAAAATATGTATTAATCTGGAGGAGAAAAAGAAGACACTCTTTAAAATCCCGGATTTCCTATCCTATAAGAGCAAAACGTTTTATTTTATATTTTTGGATTTATAAGTTTTGAAACCAAAGTTTTCCGGATTTGTATGTTGTTGCCCTTTTGGTAATTGTTTTTTTTCTTGTGATTTTTGAGAAAAAAAAAGTTAGAGGTGTGGTTGGCATATTGCTCTCATAAGAATGAGCACATTTTTAGGTTATAGACTTTTCGTTAAAAATTCCTTTGAGAGTTATACCTTTAAAAAATGTGCTCTTTTTTTAAAAAGTAACATGCCAACTCGCCTTTTAAGAGATGGTGAAAACACTAAACAGGTTGTTTTTAAGTGAAACTGCTTAGTTTTATAGTAAAATATACGAGTTTGGTATTTATTTTCAAAAATCAACAATTGGAAATTTCTCATAGCAACTCGGACCCAGAAGTGAACGTTTTACCGGTCCGCTTTTCAACCCCAAAAATGAAAATTGTTCACAACTTTTTTTTTGAAAATATATAATTTTTTCACATCAATTTTTGCCCTTTTTTTCATGGAAAATCATAATCATATTTTAACAGTCAGATTTTGAGCCCGTTTCTCGAAAAAATTCAAAAATAATCGTACTGAATCCGATTATTGTTTCTCAAAATGAGCAACCCAGCGGCGACTGATGGTGATCGAAACAGTTATGGAGCCCAGCCCAGGTGCTCTATCTGACAGAATGAATAGGAAGCCTATGGGTAATTTTCTCTAATTTATAATCCTGATAATATATAACATGAGACCCATGAAATCTTTATATTGCAGTTTCTAAAACTTGAAAGTGTTCAAAAATTGCTAAAATTTTAAAAACCCTGTTTCAAGGTTTTATTAAGAAAAAGTTTTGAAAATATACAATTAATGTTTCTGTAAAAATAGTTCAATTGAATTCAAAAAAAAATTGACCCGATAATTTAACTTTACAGGTCCTGTCGACTTTAAAAGGGACATGACCCTTTTAAAGGAAGACTCCGATATGTAAACTTTGCTCACTTTGCTTAGTAGGTTATGTTCGCTCTATCGGAAATGTCTCTTTCTTTTGTTTTCAACACACTGTGTGTTACACACACTCACAATTGTTCGTAAAATTCGGTGCATACAGATTCACAAAATCTAAACATTTCAATGTTCTTTGTCTCCCAGACAAACACCCTCATACATAGGTCAAAAATTCTTTCGCCCTCATTTTGCTTCCTGAATATTCGCAGGTGTGCTCTTTTTTGTGAGTGTGTTACAAAAAATGAAATATGCACATTTTTTATAGTTTCTGCACACCAATTAGCGACAGCATCCATACATAAATTAGAAGTAGTTAGTTCGGCCCATAGCAACTTTTTTCCTTTACTTTTCTCTTCTTCGTTTTCTTTTTTCTGATTGCTCTTTTTACGAATTTGAATTATAGAGAAAAAAAAAGAGTGAGTGAAAGGAAGAAATGACATTATCGTGGATGTTATCCGCTTGTATATATCCATGTATTATTGGTGAGTTGTTTTTGTAATCAATTTTGTTGAAAAATATATCACTGTTTCTGTGTAATGTGATTTATTCACAATCAGGATATGATACTTCGTCTCATTGATGTGGAATTTTAATACCGCCAAGATGTCTCATTCGACTTTTAGAATCACTGTGGTTTTCAGTTTTTCATTGAACCATGGTTGTTTGAAAAAAGTATTTTTTACTGTTTCTAATTAATGTGATAAACTAGATGGATGGTTTTTGGTCAGTAAACATCTCTACGCTCTCAAGAATAGTTGTAAGTATTCAAATTCCCATAGTTATTTTTTGTGTTGACTTGAGAATCTAACTTAAATGGGTTATCCGGGTTCACTATGAGTTTTTTTTCCTAAATGTTCTACTACCTTTCTGCATGTCTTATCCGCGTGTGAAGCAAAATATAGTTTTGAGTGAGCAGGTTAAAAAACAACGAAAAACTAAAAAGTTTTCGTTGAGCGAAAAGTGTGCTCTATTGCAAACATGCGGGTGTACTTTTTCAAAATGTTTTTTTTTTTCGAAAAAAGCTGTGCATACACTTCACGCGCATACGGTGACGATTTTTCAGACATGATTTTTGATGAATCCGGAAAATCCCTTAAGTTAAAAAAAAATAGATTTGTGCTTTTTTGGGTCATCTCCGGCACATATGACGAATGAGAGTAAATGAAAGCACTGTTAATTTGAAATTTTGAAAATTCTGTGGTCAGTTTTTGGCCCCATCTTGAAAATACGTTTCAAAGTATTACAGCAGATCAGGGACTTCTAGGGATGTTTGGGTTCATTCAAGACTTCAAAATCGGGCAGATTTTGTTGTTATCTAGGTCCAACTTAATAACCATTTTTTTTTCCAGGACCAGATTTCTGGGGATTGATACATGGCGATTGGAAAATGTGCAATGATGGGAAAATGCAGTCTCCAGTCAACATTGATCCAGCTCAATTGTTATATGATCCTCATCTTCTTCCATTGAAATTCGCTGATAATATTGTTCGTTTTTTTTTCATTTTTAGAACCAAAAATCATTCTATTTTCTCTCAGGTTGAAGCAGTTTTCGAAAACACTGGACAACTTCCCATAGCAACGATCAAAGATTCACCAAAACATCCGACTATAAATATAACTGGTGGACCAACTGCTCCATATACTTATAGATTACATCAGATAATTGTGCATTTTGGAAGGACTGATGAGGGAGAGAAGGGATCTGAGCATACTGTAGATCGAGTCAGATTTCCAGCAGAGTTACAGATATTGGCTTATAATGCTGACTTGTATGCTAATTTTAGTGTGGCTCAACTAGCGCCACGTGGATTGTTAGCTGTATCCATTATCATTGATGTAAGAACATATCCACTAAACTTTTAGAAACCAAAAATTTTTTACAGATTGGGAAGACAACGACAGTTGAATTGAGAAGATTGACAGTTGCATCACAGAGTATTCCATTCAAAGGAAGGCAAACGAATATAAGCGATATTCGACCGGCTGATTTGTTACCGAAAACATCGCATTATGTAACATATGAAGGGTCGTTGACGTTCCCAGGATGTCATGAAACAGTCACATGGGTTATTTTGAATAATCCGATTTATATTACCAATGATGATGTGAGTAAAACCTATTTATATTTTAAACCAGGTTCAGGCGAACCATGGGCTTTTCCATAGAAATTCGAAAAAAAAAGTTATGAATTTTTTGAAACAGAGAAAAATACTACAACATGTTCTAGTTCACATTGATGATTTTTATGAAATCCAGTTACATCCTTTTTATTTTCTTACAAATATAACAGTGGAGAAGTTAAGCAGGCTTGTGCTTTCGGGCCGAAACGGGCCCCCGCGGGCCGCCCGTTTGGTTATTATCGGCCTGCCTATTAATTTTCGATTTCATATTTTGCATGGTAATGAAATTAGTCCTAATGAATGGATTCACGATTGAAAATCTGAGGAAAGTTTCGAAATGAGAGAGTTATTTAACAATTAAAAGAGCCCGTGAGCCCGAAAGCACAACCCTGAAGTTAAGAACTAGAAAGCGAAAGTAAACTAAACCTGACACTTCAACAAACAATCTATGAGTTTTTTAAAACAGTAAAAAGATGAGATAAAACACATTAATGAGTTTTTAGCAATCAGGTGCCATTTCTATTTTCAATTTTTTTTGTTTTTTCAAAATTTCCCATTTTCAAATTATAACACAGTTCCAACAATTAAAATGAGAGATTATAATTTCAAAATATACAAAACAAGAATTGGAATTTCAAAAAAACATGTTATGAAATGTTTGAAACAGGAAAAATGGGAAAAATCTAAAACTACGTTGAGGAGTTTTCAGAGAACTACTTTCACAAATTTATCAATCCAACGATACAACCCTCAATGGTAAACGCAGAAAATATAAAAAAAAACCATTATTCATTTTTTGAATCAGCAAAAAAACTGAGAGCTAGAAACTTTTCACATATTTTCTAAAGATCAAGAAGATAATCATGACAAATGAACTGAACCTGGAATTTCTAGAAAACTAGTTATGAAATTTTTGAAACAGGGAATAATGTCAGAAATTTAGATTTTTTTTTAATGAGATTTGAGGAATTTTCAGAGTATTCTACTATTATCAATAATTTATAAGAAACAGCTAGAAAAAAGTTATCAAATTTTTGAAACAGCAATAAAAATTTCGAATGTTAGAAGCTAGAACAATTGTGAGAATAAACAAAAATCTCTAAAACGGAACCAACAATTCTAGAAACAATACAAATGTTTTTTTGAATTTTTAGAATACGAAATGGATAAAATACTAAATCTGAACGCCAGAAAACTACTTATATAATTTTTGAAAAAGTATATAATTTTTTACTTATATAATTTTTGAAAAAGTATATAATTTTTTACTTATATAATTTTTGAAATAGAACTTGTTCGAGTGTTCAGAAATAAAATCACATCAAGAAATGTTAATAGAAAACGTATGAAATTATATTACAATTTTTGATGGAAAAAATTCACACACTCAGAGTAAACATAGAATCCCAGAAATCTACTTATGAACATTTTGAAACCGGAAAAATGTGAGAAATATTTTACTTTCTCGAGAACTTTTTTTTCAAAAAAAATTGTTTGACTATTATGAAAAGTTATTAAACTAAATAGAAACGCAGAAATTAAATCTGAAAATTTGAAAACAAGCTTGAAATTTTTGAAACAGGTGAGAAGAAATTAGGGTGCACCACTTTTAAATTATTTTTTTGTTGTTGAGTAGAAAAAATGAAACAGCATAAATTTTTATAAGCCAAAAATTTTATCATAAAAACAAACCTGAAAATCCAAAAAACAACTTATGAAATTTTTGAAACAGGAAAGTTATGAAAATGGAAACGATGAAACAAAAACAGAGCTAAACAAGTAATGCTAAAAAAAAGCATGAACCAAAGCAATAACTCTGACAATGTTATTTATGAAATGTTTGAAACAGGAAAAAATGTGAGAAGACCAGAACCTCGTTGAGTCATTATAAGAAATTGGGCTGCACCACTTTTTCAATTGTTCTTTATTAATATTTTTGAAATCACACCAGGCGAAGAATTGAACTTGAATCCCAGAAAATCAGTTATCCTATTTTTAAAACAGGAGAAATGTGAGAAGACTAGTTTTTTTTAAATACTGGTTCAGAGTTTCATGTTTTTCTTGAGGTCAAATCCACCTGCCCCTCAATCTCCAAAAATTTTCAGTCACTGTTTGTTTTCAGCTCCAAATCTGGAACGAGTTACAACAAACAGAGAAACAGCAATCTTCCCCTGCCTACATGACACCCGCTTATCGACCACTTCGCCCATTAAACGGCCGACTTCTCAGAACCAACATCAACGTAGGAAACAAAGAATCATCAAACCAAGCGAGTTGTCCATCAAATATTTATGTTGAAATGGGATATCGATCGAATCCAGGTCGAACAAAGAGAAATGATTCGGTGAGTTGATAAAGTCTGATTAAAATTAAAATTAAAATCTTTTCCAGGCTACAAAGAGGTATATTCGAGAAGCTGAGGTGTTCGAAATCGACAGTATAACACCAGATTCTGAAATAAGAGGCACCTCATTTTAAATCAACTAAAATTCATTCATAATTTATTTTTAATCATTGCTCACTATTCACTTTTCTTGCGTTAGTTCACCCTTATTTTTTCTATGTTATGATACGGGTTCATGTATGTATAAATAATTTATTTGATATGTATGTATATCTTGTGTTTTTTTGGAAAGCAAAAGCAAATTGAATCATATAACAAGAAAGCAAGGTGACAAATATTATAGTGATCAGTGTGTCACTCTCAAATGGAGCAATATTATCGGAAAAATTATTCGAAATGTATGAGAAAGTTGGGATATTTTGATAGTTTTGAATTTGTAAAACATTCTGCGCATAGTGTGATAATATTGTGTATAGTTGTGCATTGTTTTGGATTTTATTGTATATTGTTTAAAAGTCCTGCAAAGATGATGAATTGTCGGATGTATTTGCTGAATATACAGTTATGGTGAGAAATTTAATGGGTCTTCTTAAAGAAACATCTTATGATGAAGATGATATTAATGAAAACCGACAAAATATATCGGAAACTGGAGTTAACACTGTGAATGTGAACATTTCGAAATATCAAATCATAATATTTTCAGCGAAGTGAGTTTCAGCCATTTGAATTTTATGTACATGCAAAAATGGTCTCGAATTTTAAAATTTCACAAAGATGATATTGTTGCTGTAAAAAAACTTTTCACCCCGCGAAAGAAAAAATTTAAATTCAATTTGAGAGACGCAGACAAAACCGCGGGCGAGCCGCGACTTGGCAAACAGCCAATTAACGGTTTCATAAAGGAACCGCGCTCGCAAACCCCAAGGAGAGATTTTTCAAATTTTTTCGCGGGGTGAAAAGTTTTTTTACAGCAAGAATAACTTCTAATTTTTTCCTGATTTTTTTTCTCTCGTTCTCCATACTATATTCAATTCTCTCATCCGAAAAAAGATCACGTAAAAATTGATTTTTCCTGTATAATTCAAATGGATGAAATTTACATCACTGAAAATACTGTGATTTCACATTTTGGGATGCTTATATTGATAGTTTTGACATCAGTTTTCGATAATTATATTTTTTCGATTTTTATTGATATATCCTGTGTTGCTTTGAGCAAAAAACTAATATCATTTCTAGGGCATTCATCCTTGATTTGTATTATTCGACACTGATGATCCCAATTTTCTATCTCCCCTCTCTAGCAGCTTCTTCGAGTGGTTTGCTATCCTGGTTTAGTCTTGACACTCTCGATATTTTTCAAATCGGAATCCTGGCATATGATGGCCTAGCATCGTCTATCATTATGATTTTTGACTATCGAGATCTATCATTTCTAAATGTGTCAAAAAGAGAAACAACCCTGCGAACTCGACCTATTCGTTATATCTGGCATATATCAAATTTTCTATTCATTATTATCATCGATTATTCATTGGGTATTTCTATGGGTGATACAGAGACTCTAAAATTGTATTATCTTGAGGTGACAAAAAACTGGAACTTGATTTTTGTGGGGGGATCCAAATATATTTAGTAACGCATACAAATTTGAACATCAGTATCAAAAAACGAACGGGATTTTTTAAATCGCATAATTCACCTTCAGTAGACAAATATTAGAATTATCGGTAAAATACTTAAAGAAGAACAACAACCCTTTGAAAACTCGATTCTTCCGAGTTTTTTCATTTATTTACGAATATGTGTTCAAACTCAATTTTAAAATTAATCAAATCGTGAAACAGTGAAGTGAGGAACCATAATTTGACAAAGGAATTTAATCAACAAAATTAGCACAAACAGATTGTACGAAATATTTTCGAAAATTCAGAAAAAAATGACATCATTCCCAGTATTTGTTGGAACTTGGTTTGATTTTTGCAACGTGCCCAGCATCGAACCCGTTTGCCTTTCTACTGTTTCCGGCGATTAAACGGTCAAAAAGTTATACTTCCGGATCAGGAACACTTGAGCATGTTTCTCATGATTGGACATTTTGGCGTCAAACTGACGGGTAGCTCACCTCCTAAACACTAACTTCAGTTTTCAATAGGTTTTGTCCAGTTTTTCTTAAGATGTTGCTTTAATCAACTTGGCAAAAAAACTCATTACTCTTGTCGACACCCATTTTTTCATGTTTTCTTAATTTTCCAAGAAAAAAGCCAATATGGCTAGGCCAATGTCTGATGAGCTAGCTTAGCGCCAGACTGTCAATTTTCAGAGAAACCCATGCCCAATTGAACAGTACTTCACTGAGTGTGATTTTACACTAAACCCCGATTCAAATCTCTATATTTATTCCATTTTAATCTATGCTATCTATATATGTTTTCAAGGAATTTGCATTGCAATTCACACATTTTATAATATATTTGTAATTCAATCAAAATTCATTTCAAAAGCTACAAAACGCCTGTAACAAGCATTATTCAAAGGGACTTGTTTACAAGTAACAGTTCCTCTTTGTATCATAATCATCCCTATTTCATATTGTTATTTTGTCATTCTTTATAACTATAACAATCAAGGTATTTGATTTCTGAAAGTGTTCTAAGAAATTCAAGGTTTTCAGCATTAGTTAACATAACAAGTATATTTATTTCATGTCATGGAATTGTTGAAACAATTATGATGATTCTTGTGAACAAATATTATCGGAAATTTGTCATGGATTTACTGAGAAACATTAATTTTTTGAAAAAGAAACAACCAACAGTCAAAATTTCAGCCACGTTGTATTAGACTAAATGTTTTTTTTTTGTTATTTGTCCATTCAGCTTATTGAAAACATTTTCGACGAAAATAGGATTAAGCTAAAAATTGCATCTCGTTTTTTTGTAGTTATTAGAAAATGGATTTTTTTCATGATAAACCGCTTTAGAATTTAGACTTCTTATTAAAAGGAGATTAAACTATTCTTGAGTATGTGTCAAAAAAAAAATTACATCTAGACCGAAAAACTAATCTCAAATCGTCTAGGAAAACATTTTTGATCTCAATTTTTCTTTGTTTTTTATTTCTATTCCCATTTCGAATAAACTTTATCTGATCAAACAAGACATTTTTATTTCATTTCATTTTCATTTTTTTTTCTGCACATTTTTTTGCATGAGTAATAGAAAAAATTAGATTACTTATGTACATGTAAATTATTAAAATTAATGTATATACGCGTATCGTGAGAATATTTGATTTGTTCGCCATTTCTAATCACCGCCATTTTTTCTGTTATTATTATTAAATTTAGGTTTCCTATGAGCTGTTGCTAGGGTTGATATGACGTTGAACAAATCGAAACGAGCCGGATATTCACGTGAGTTTTTCATTTGGGCTAGATTTGTTACCTGCTTTTTTGAATTCAGCGAATTTTCTGTTAGATTCAGATAACCTCTTGGGGTTAAAATTAATTAAACCACAAAAAAATCAATTTACTTGTTGCCGAAAAATAGCCAAAACCTCTCATTTTCTCATTTTCCGAGTTTATCAAAAACAAGTCAGTTTATTGCTTTCAGTTTCTTCAAAAAATATTTTTTTACAACTTTTAAGTTAAATAACCTTATCATACCACAAAACTACTGAACCAAAACTTAATTTCTCGATTTTGATTTCCAATTTGTGATATTGCTGAAAATTGTGTGAACTCATATAATTATTTTGAAAAAGTGAACAACTTCCAGAATTTCTGTTTTGTTCCGTATTTAGAAAAAACCTGAATATTAATGACGAGAAATTGTTTTGAAAATTATAGCTGTTTCATATACTACAAATTTATTTCTATATTTTTTGCAACAAAAAATTAAAACTGGCTATGATCCAGAAATTAAGAGGTAAAACTTGCTCAATTGAGATTACTATTTTTCCAAATTTTTTAATCGATGTCATTATTGGGATGCCAAGAAAAATCATAATATCCGTTAATAGCCATTTTGAAGCAAGAAAGTGTGAGATTATCAATAGAGTGCATATAATATATTAGATTTCTGCTTATACCTCTTTATAATTTTTGACTGCAAAAAAAATCAAACATCATCTTAGCAAACTCTGTTGTGTTTCACACGCTGAAATTCTCAACAACTTTTAGACTCAAGTGATTAGAACCTATCAACAAAACACAGAACCTTTAGAAGATTCTAAAATTTTCCGAACAAAAGAGTCAACAAATATCCTATTTTGTCTTATTATTTATATTTTTTCTATTGAGATCATAGACATCAAGTTTGAACACAATTTGAATTTTCAAATGACTATCAAATTTCATGCGAATAAAAAAAATGAAAACTTCCTTCATTTTTTGTCAAATGATGGCTTCCCACATTTTTCTTTGAAAAAAATAATCTGAAAATAAAATCTGGGACAATTTGAACAAAATTCCGGAAATAAGTTTTTTGTGCTGCATTTTAGTTCTCGAAATTCTTTGCGCAATCAATAAATGAGCACATTTGCACTGATGATTCGAATTAATTAGAATAAATTTAGATGACATCTTCATTTTTTGCTTTTGCTTTTGCTGAAAATAATATTATTTCAGAAGGTGTCAAAAAAATTGCGTTTATGGCCAGTACGGTGGCATTTGAATTCAACAAAGCGACACTGAAATTAAGGTATGTTTATAGGATAAAAAATTAAGTGATAATTTTTGCTTTTTTCAGAAGATCCCTCCATTTAACACCATCCAGTTCACCAAAAAGTGAAAAAAAAAATGAAGATGAATATATTTCCCAACCGTCGAGCACTAAAAGGTAGCACAAGAAAATTAATTTTTCAAAAAATATGTGTGTATTTTCAGTACCTCGCGCGGTGGTTCAACGAAAAACCGACAATTATGCGCAGAATTATCGTCTTTTGCACTTTATCCAATATTTGGTGAGTTTTTTTCGTTGCTAAAAATATTTATTAATTTACAAGGTGCATTTCCAGGTGCGCTTTCCCCGTCACATTTCTCATCGCCCAATTTATTATTTCAACACGAGAAACGATTAAGGACAATTGATACGAGTATACTACATTTGACAGATTCGGATTTGTTTCAAATTATGAGTGATCTAGATGGTAAATTAGTTTTTCTCTAACTGAAATTCAATTTTCAAAAAATTTCAGCAAGAGCCTTGATCAGCCTGTCACAAACATGTAAGAGGTTTCGACGAATATGTAAGGCGAATGAATCGAAATTTCCGAAAACTGACGTTTGTTCGCATGAAATTGTTATATCGTTTAATCAAATCAAAAAGAAGACAGAGGTTCGATTATTGAAAAGGGAGAGGACGAGAATGGATCCGAAATATGTTGGATCGAGTATTGAAGCTGTATTACCCATGTTTTCAAGGGTTCTGAGTAAGGTGAGCCATATTTTTTTCTAAAGTCTAAAAAGTAAATTTAAATTTTAGATCACATTCGAGACAAGTGTCTTTGTAAGCGATTGGATCGAAGAAATATTAGAACTGTATCGAAGGAATCGTTTTATCCCACTAACGTTAGTATTTACGGGTGGTGCTTTGAGCAAAGGAACTTCCTCAAATGGTGCCGATTTGAGATGTTTATCCGAAATGGAGTTTATCGATTTTGTTCAGAAGTTACAGCCACATTTACAAGAGGTTCAATTAGCTACGTCTAGGTTTGTGATTGAGGCCACCAATTTCATGTCAAGTTCTAGTTTCCAGGTTATTCAAAGTCACTTCTAGTCCTCCTAGACTTCTTGGTCTGATCTCTGTGTTATCCAGTTTTGGAATTGTATATGAGCGACCACCTCTTCGATTTTTTGTTGATGAAATAGCTAATGTGATTACGGTAGGTATTATTTTTCATAATATAGAATAAAATAATGAAAAATTGATTTTTGAAGGTATGGCGAAATGATAATCTCGCAAGAAGTTGTGATGTATATATGAGAAGACCGAGAGATGGTTCAATCGATATTTGGAATAAGTTCGGAAGTGTTGAAGAATATCGAACGGATCCATTTACTGACGAGATATTGGTCTCAAAAATAACAATTAAGCACTCGTTTCTTGTACAAATAGAACTAGTTTTACATTTTCACTGATTATATTTTGCATGAACTATTTATTTTTAATGTTGAAATTAAAGACGAACTAATATTTACATGGAACCGAATGCACACTGGCAAGAGAAAATATACAATTGCACTTATCAAACAGGAGGAACCCAAAAGACGAAAATACCCAAGATATGTTAGATTTATTGGATGGAGTTGGTTACCATGAGGATTCTACGAGTAACGAGGAGAACTAGAATAGCAATAGCTACTGTGACACATGGCACAACGATGAAAAGTGAATAATCACATGAATCGGTATTTGGACGATGCAAAGGAGCCGCCCGGAATGATGATGTTGATGCACCTGAACGTTTTGGATAGTACCAACCCTGAGAAATGGGACAACTAACCTCGACTTCTTGGAGTTTCAGATTCAGTTACATATGTAATTTGGGTGGTTTGCGAACCTTCTGGACTTGAATCATTGCTTTGGGCTGGTTGAGCGATTCCCGCTGAAGATGATTGAGATGTTCCTTCTGTAAAAAACCAAATAAATAAGGTGAATATGTTTACATAATATATTTGTTGAGAAAAAAGATAAAATAAACAAACCGTTATTTTGATTTTCAGGAGATGCATTTCTCGGTTCGATTTCTTGTTGTGGTTGTTGTACAACAGTTTCTGATTCGGGAACTTTTTCTTCTGGTTTGACTTCCTTCGGTTTTTGAGCGTTCAGCTGTGCACCCAGAAGTTTCGCTTCTTCGCTCACTTTTGACGAGTCAGTATTTTCTGTGAATGGTAACAAGATTTCTTTCATTGTTGATTGACACTTTTCACATTTCCAATTGACACTTCTGCAAAAATAACTTCAAACTTGTAAATAGAGCACAGGATACTTACAATTTCGCTAGTTTTTTGCGTTCTTCTTCAGGATATTCTAAACTTCCCAATGCGCCACCTCCAGCTGTTGGCATGAAACCGATTATTGCTATGAGACAAGTACGAACGCTCCAAGATGGCAACCACGTTTCTGGATGATATCCAGATATAGAGAGACAGATTTTTGTGTTCAATTCGAATCTTCCATTCGGCTTAAATAAAAATAAATAAAACGAACATTTTGAAAACACTATCAACTTACCGTCAGTAAAATCATGTTAGGCGGTTTCATCGGATACTCGACCGGAAACAATAGTCTTCCGTGATAAATTCCTCCATCATAATCCGATCCGCTTGCTCCTCTTACAGTGAAGTGCCATTCAAACAAATTATCCTGAAAATATAAGTTGAACTTTAATATTAATGTTGCTTTATTAACCTCCAAAGGCTGTGCATGGTACATTTCTGTTGGTTCTCGAAGTTCCATAGCTTCTCTCATGAGGCGTTTCACACCTTAAATTTTAGTTTGGGTAATGAATACTGGAGACCACTAACCTGCACATTTTGTGTTATATTGTTGCTCCATTGATATGTATTTGAGACGAAAAATCGGCACGGAAACTTCAAAAAATAAATTAGCCGACGTCAGCTGGAAATAAAATAACACCGTGACGGCAAAATACACACAATTGATACACTACGACGAACAAATGCACACATAGAGATGATCTTTTCTTTTTTCTTTCTCTTTTTTTCCTGTTTCCTCGCTGTTTTCGCTTTATCATCTGTTTTATGACTCATATTTTTATTTCAGAATAAGGATGGAGGCAGTTCCGGATATGGACGACCTTCTTGATGAAATGGAAGCTAATTTAATACACGAATCTCGCAAAATTTCAACACAACCACCTCCACAGCAAAACAAGGAGAATATACAAATACTTAAAGTTCAGAAGTTATTGCCAAATCCCGGGTTTCATGATAATTTAGAGGTTGGTTCAAATCTTACGTTCTTTGAAAATTGAATTAAATTTACAGGGAGATGTAAAGCTGGAGATTCCTGAAATGTCTCCAGGTTTCAAACCAAAAACAATAATTCCACAAATAACAGTCGAATTTGAAGAAACTCCTCAGAAAGAAGAAGAAACAGTGAAATCATTTCCTGAAACTGTTGAAAAACAAACAAGTAAATTACCTGAACCTTTGCCACAACATACAGAAGAGCAAGTTGAGCCGGTGGTGAAAGATGAAACCAAAACAGAAGATGTAGAATACGATGAAATGCTCAATTATTTGAATGGTTTTGAAGACAAAAAAGAAGAGACTTCTCAAGACGACGAAATTCGTGATATTGCTGGGAAGTTCGCAGAACAATTCATGGATGACTTATCAGATGGATTAGAAGACATGTTGAACGAGAAAATAAATCAGTTAAAAGTGGATGATGATCTATATGAGAGTGACCATGGGGATGAGGGTAAGTAATAATTTCCTGTTGCTATGGATATCTTGAAAATATCCATTTAGATTCACATCAAAACAAAAACAATTTTATTTTTTGAAGTATATATTCTCTGCTAAAAATGCAATGGTTTCGAAAACTGAAACTGAACTTTTTGCTGCGTTCATTTGTCACTTGTTTTTCCCGATGCAACAAATTCATTCATTTTTTTTTGTGAAAAACTTCCTCGTGACAAACAAAAATGATATTAAATTATCAGTGACTGTTACCCTTTTCTCCGTGCTTTTGTTTTCCTGCTCCAATCTTGCTGTTAAAACCATACATCATTAAAACCCTAGAAAGACTGATTTTCGATTTTTTTGTTTTCCTAATATATTATTTATATTTATTGAATTTTAAGCTAGTTATATTCTAGATAAATAAAAAACGCATTAAATTTTAGAGAATCTACCTCAAAGTTTTTTTTCACCAAACACTGAATTTTTTTCCTTAAAATAAATATAATTTTATTCCAGAAGTCGCTTCTGAACACTCAAAAAATCCTGATGAAGCTGATGTATCCATAGAAGCTGAAACACAAAACATCAGCATGTCTACCGAGTCGACCGTTGATACGTCTTCTTCAGAAGGCGATGTGAAATCTGAAGCAGAGGTTGAACAGAATAAATCGAAAGAAATTGATTCCAAAAGCGAGCCCGAAGTTAACCTAACAGCTGACCATCCAAGTAATCCTCCAACGGATTCAGAAGCCGTTCTGGAGGAATCAGAACCTTTCATTGATTCCGACGATATAATTACGGTGATCGAAGTGTCAACGAATGACAGTGTAGAAAACGAAGAAAAGGAGAACAAAGAAAAAACGCCTGAACCTGACAACTCTACTGATAACGATTCTGCTCATTTTGATGACGACAATAATAAAAAAGAGTTTGAAACTATGGTAGGGGTTTTTCTCATTTGTCTTGAAAAGTCAGGAAATTTCCAGAGTGAAACTCAAAATTTCGAGGAGTCGTCACAAGAAGAGGGAGAAAGCAGTTCCGCAGAGGAAAGTAGACCGAGATTTGATGTAAGACTTACATTTTATTGTTGTCCTTGTTATCATTGGGTGTTTTTTATACACTTTACCTCAACCATCTTCTAACAAAACGGTAAATAACTCTAAAAATTCCAGTCATCGATAGCAACAATTCATGTTTTACACGAATCTGATTCCGAAGATTCGCCGACAATTCGCAGAGAGAGACGATTGACTGAAAGTGAGCTTCAACTCGGAAAAACTTGTCCGTATTGGATTCCTGATTCTGATTGCCCACTTTGTATGCTTTGTAATGCTAAGTGAGTTTCAGTTTAAATGAGTATTTATTTATTTTTCTTTTCTCTTTTTTTAGATTCACACTTATCACTCGAAGACATCACTGTCGAGCATGCGGAAGAGTATTATGTGGCTCGTGTTGTAATGAAAAAGCTGTGCTAGAATATTTGAATGAAGAAGGCAAAAAACCACAAGCTGTTCGAGTATGTCAACCATGCTCAACAATGTTGGCTAGAATCGAAGCTTATGAGCAAGAGGAGGAAATTCGAAGATCGAATACAGTTGAATTGGTATCAGAAGATGCGTCGGAAGAAGTTGGAGGATCACAAGCTCCAAAGGGAGTTCTGAAGAACCGACCGACCTCGGAAGACGATGCGTCAACATCGGAGAATACCGCAGTTTCTAGCGAAGGAGGATCTACACGAAAAGGAGTTATGTTCAGAGATGGAGTTCGACCTGGTGCATATCATGAAGACGTTGAACAAGAGGCAAAGTCGACAGCGTTGAAACCGAAAAAGAAGTCAAGAAAAAGACATTCGGTTGTGAGAAGATGCGCGGAGCTTCGCATGGAAGATGAATTGGCATGTGCGTTGCCGAATGAAACGAGAAATAGTATTCTCATCATATCTCCTGAAAATGAGCAAATTATTCCGTTGAAACCATCAGAAGTCTGGGAAAAACTTAAACAATCTTCAGTTGTTACTATAGTTTTGAAAAAGAATTTGGATTGTGTTTTGCAAATTGTGGATGATTCGAAATTCGGAAAAGTTTGGGCTATTTCGACACGAGGATTTGCTCAGATTGGCCTCGATGAGTTGTTCTTCTCTTGGACTCTGAGCTCGGAGGAGAATGAAATGTTGTTAAAAAGTGGAATTAGCGATGAAGATGCTATCAAGTTTTTACCGCTCACTGTTTTACACAGAATCTCATCGGTAACGAATATTTTTCACGGTATATGAAAATAAAACCTCGATTTTCAGATTTATGCCAATTCAACAGACTTGGAATATGCCGGCGTTCGTCGCGTAGAATCTCGATCCACATCAATTCATACAGTTCCGATTGCTGCCAATCCATTACCTAGACACATTCTGTTCTTCCGGCCTACTATTCAAGATTTCTCCAAATTCCCGGTTCCCACTATTCCATTCTTGGTCGCATGTTTTTTGCAAGATGAAGAAGTTCAATGGGCCACTGCCTGCCCGGATCGAGTATTGCATAGATTAGGCCTCGAGTATGGCTGTTATCCAAGTCCAATTGTCAATAAGATTGGCCGAAAATCAATGTACACAATGCAAACAGCTGCGACTGTTCTCAAAGTTTTCACCGATTTCCGAAGTTGGTCGTATCGTATGAAACATTTGCCTGGATGTACAGTATCATTGACAAATGATAAGACATTGATTCGAATTCCAAGAGCTGTATTGTCAGAGGTGAGATTCTAAAGTAAAAAATGTCAATTGAATTTGTTCGTTATTCAGCTCCGTGAGATTATAACTTGGAATCGTTCAATGTTATCTTGGAGATGTGATATTTCAACAACCGATGATAGTTTATTGATTTGTGACGAGAATGATGGATTCTATACGACACAAGTTTTTGCTAGATACGACGGGAAACGCGACTGTAAGTTTTTCAACTAACGATTAATATTGGAAAATAACCAATAATAAAAATTGAAAAGGATCGAGCCAGATCTGTTAAAATTCAGGCCAAAAAAGTTAGTTATTTAGTTACTGAAAAATAATTCCTAGTTTGAAAGTTAACTCGCAACTTTTCATTGTTCATAATTTCAGCTACCAGTGCAAGTTTTGTGATTCTCGATGGCGGATCGAAAGTGAATTCTTTACAAGTTAATGTTGTTGAAGACGGAGTGGCAATTCGCGTGCAAAATGAAAGATTGGAAACTATTTTGACTGCTATGCAACGTGGAAATGTTAGTTTTTTGTTTTCATCATCATCTTCGTAACTTTGTATTTTTTCTAGAATGTTATTGAATCATCGAAAGAAATGGAGTTCCGTGTTGAATTCTTCGATGATGAATATGAGCTAAGCTCGGAATATGTGCCAAAATCGAATATCGATGGAAGGTCGCTTCTCAACAAATACCAATATGGCTTATCATTGGATCGCGCTTTGACTCAAGTTCTTCAAGTCCAAGGTGTATCGGATTATGGTATTCGTTTGTCGCATGTGTTTAATTTGACCGAAGGACGATTGTCACCTGATGAAGAGCCGAGGATTTATGGGTAAGTAAAAAAAAATCTGAGATTTTCCTCAAAATTAGAGTATTGTTTTAGATTAGTTGAAATTGCTGCTCGTGAATGTGTCGCCATGTTAGAACCGTATATTCGACATTTGATAGCAACTAATATTGGAAGTATGTCGATTCGCTTCTTTGTCTCTTCTGAACAAGTGGAATATGATGTATCATCATGGATTGGATTAGAAGAAGAAAACATGAAGTTCAAACAAAGTTTGGATCAGGTAGGATTTTCTTTTTAAGTTTTGAAAGGCTTAACGGGTCCGATTAAATGACTCGCGTAAACAGTTTCATAATTCCTAAAATTTCCTAAAAATATTCCCTCATTGAGATAATTTTTGCAGTTGATTCCTATGCTTTATAATATGACGGATGTTGTTCCGAATGGTTTCGAAGTTGAAATGGTTCTTTCTATCGTTTCTACACGACCATTGCCAATTTAAAATATAAATTATTCGCTTTTTCTATTAGAATGGTTCTAGTATTTATTTATTGCATTAATTCTTATTCCCCCTTACCATTCCCACCCGCCCCGTTGTGCCTTTTTCCTTTTACTCGTTATTTTCCCGTGATTTTTCAAAAATTTACCTGGTGTCAAATAGTCAGTTCATTTTTTATTCCTGAAAAAGTTACTTAAAAGATCAATGTGATTTTTGTCTTTCTTGTTCCTAGATTTTTTGTGAATATTTTTTTGTATGAAGCATAATATTTATTGTGATATTAACAACAGTCGGCAACTTGATGGTCGATAAATGGGCTGCCGGTGAAGAGGTAGTAGCCGACAGCTTCGCCGAGTGCCAAGGCAATGATTAGATTGAGGTTGTAGGTCATGGCGATGAGCATGAGGGTATAAGCGAGTAGAGCCTGGAAAAATTGGGATTATATGGAGAATGATCACCATTTTTTGCGGTAAAAGTGAGTTTTCTTACTTTTAAATTCTTTGTTTTAAAAAAATTGAAGAAAATTTTGTGCGAAATTGAATGAACTTTTTGAGTTATAACATATAAATTTATCTGAACATGAATTTAAAACAAATGATACAGATTTTTTTAATTCTATTGACTTCAGCTCCCAGTTCTATAACTCATTCGTATTTACCTGAATTCCGAAAAGAAGTCCTTGCAGAAAACGGTGTGCGTTCAAATATCTCTGCTTATAACCCGAACTTTGAGCCATATCCGATTCGACCTCGTGTTCCGGATTTTCCTGATTCACAAGTGATTCTTGAGCCGATATTTGCTCAGTTTTCTTCTTATTCCAAACTGCCAAAGTGTAGCGGAATGATTTAATTCCCTCGTAGAGAATACAGAAGACAAATGTGACAAACATCGCCACCAAAATACCGAAAACCGATGAAGTTTTCCACCATTTGAAGAGAATTGTCTCTTTGACACTGAAATGAAGGGTCATATCCATGTCCATTTCGTATTTCTGCAAAAAATAATCAATCAATCAATCGATATAGAAGAGCCAACGTCAACAGAAAAAACTGAATATATAAACAAGTTTTATATATTGGGTCAGAGGTAAACAATTACTTTCACCAAAAAGTTAGTAGATAGATAAATAAACAAATGATCAGCAGCAAAAAAAAACACATGTGGGAGGACGCCAAAAAATGGGAGAAAACGATTAGGATCGACTGGTTAGACAACAAAAAAGGGAAAAGGTGTTGATTTGCTGCAAATGGACGCGTTCGATATATTGCGGTTTTGGGTAATAATGAACTGGTACAGAACTTTTTTGAAGAAACTTGAGAGTTTAAAAAAATAAATAGACGTTGCGCGTTGGGGTACTGTACTATCTGAAGTCAAGAAAAATAAAATTTTTGAATATTTGTTTATCTAAATATACATAGATAAATAACCATTATCAATAGAGCACCTTTTACCGATTGAATAACATAAGCATGATAAATAAAAGATATAAGTTTGCCTGGAAGGTTCTCGATCAGTTTTTTTGCAAGTGACTAACATGATGGGATGTTTAACCATAGTATTTCTACAAATGCGCAATCCAAAATCAGATTATAAAAAAATACAACCAATATAAAACGGGATGACAAACAACAAAAAACTACAACAAACAAACAAACATCAGATGATGATCAGGCATGTATCTGGAAAAGAGACGTAGACAAATTGTGGAAACAACGTTGGATGAGAACTTTCTGGGGGATTTCGAGATATCTTGATTATGATTTTATGCTTGGTCAGGTTTTAGCGTGGAATGTTACCATACCAAGGTTTCAGCATATTATTTTCTGACTTTTTTATATTCAAGAAACTGAGTTCAGGCTATTGAGATTTAAATTCTGAATGAGTTGACCGATTCTACACGTTTTCAGGTATGTAGCGAGTATTTTTCCATTTTACATCGGTTTTTATTCTTGACATTAATTGTTGTTTTAATTTTTATCAGATGTGTATTATATGATTGAGATATATTGATTTCTTACAAGGGTAATGCTGTCTTGATTTGCAGGTTTGCAATAAAGAGACCTGGTTCGGTCCCTTCATGTATATCATCAAGCTGAATTAGCAGTCCAGAGGATTGGGAAATATTTTGACCCCTCCTGTGAAATCAATTTTTTTTTCAACGTTCCATTTGTTTTGTTTTGTTCCGTTATAGTTTCCGCATCTCGGTGTTGTATCAGAATTGCCACGATATACTTAATCATCCTTGAACGTAACAAGAAACCGTTTGTCACAGACAGTTGCGAACTGGCCAGAAACCGAGCAGTGAAAACCGGAGGGAAACGTACAGAAATCCGGCCGGTAACCTGTCTCTCAGTCGGTTTCTGACCTTCGCAACTGTCCGTGTGTTGCGTTCTGTGAACGGAAAGGGTCCACAGATGTCTGAATGGGGCATCCCAATGGTCTTGAAAGTCTTGGGAGTTTTCTCATTGGCTTCCTTGTTTATTCGTGTAGTTTTATTTTTCTGTCGTCGACACAATCTCAACGTAACAACATTTTACAACACATTTTTCAATTATCATGACTATTTGAGCCTGGATGATCCGAGAAATCTTGGAAGTCAATTAAAAACTATGACGATGTGAAATAAAAATTTTCATCAATGAGTAATTTTCTTGTTTTTTTTTTCAATGTAAAAACTTCTGAAATTTAGGAAGGATATCAAAATGCATCCAATTCAACATTGTGATTACTTGGGTGTTCGCGATCATCTATGTGACTTGCATTATGTATTTATCCTATTTATACAGGTGATTATGAAAAGAGAAGAGATTTGTAAAAAAAAAGAGGGAAAGGAATAGAAAAGGTAGAAGGAAAAAGAGAAACTTGCGCCCGATGATGTTGAAGTTGTGAGGACAAGCGAGTAAAAGTCGTACTCTGGTGTTGAGGTGGACGAAACTGACGTGTCCAGTGGGCGGAGCCTATATGTCTATTGCCACTACATCGTATGTTGTTGCATGGGGCATCACAAAGTCGTCGATATAGTCGATGTTGACGATGATGTTGCCGATGTTTGTTAAAGATGTTGATGATGTCGATGATGTTGCAGTCTTCGATGATGTCAATAAACGATTTCCCGGCCAAGTTTTGCGATATTTTCTTTCAACGAACCTTTTTTTGAACATCTTGTTTGCTGACTTCACAGCTCATCTGTTTATTTGAAACCTATATAGTGGGTATAGTTTACACAGGAAAAGTAAATATGGATATAAATTGATAACCATGCAACAGTAATAAGAAATCTGGAAACCTAAATGATTTATTACACAAATTCTCAATCATTTTTATGAATTATATTTCTCCCGTGAAAATGTTCATTCGAATGTGTCAATTGATTGTAAATGTGTTCAGGATTCGAGGGGTTTTGTAGACATTTGGAGGTGGATTCGATTGAAGATTTTTCTGAAAATAAATAAATATTTGAATTTGTCATTAAGTAAAAAGGTATGAGAAATCTTTTAAAATTGGCTAGAAGGTGCCCATTTGAGTTCCAATGTCAAAAAATCGAGTTTTTATCTCGAAGTGAATGTGTTTCTACCTTCGCGAAAAGTCGACGACTGTTGTTCTCAACACAAAAAATTTGCTTCGTTTCATGAGTGTCAAAACCGCGTTGAGAGAATGAAAAAATATTCACGGACAAAAAAGTTATGGTTATTTGAAAACGGGACACGTTCGCACTTCATCCCTGCACGCCAACACGGCGAAATTTTTTTTAGCCAACAAAACCTGTTTACAGTAATGTCCAACCACTCAGGCAAATAAATACTCCGGAGCCGCACCAATTCTATCAATTTCTCCAGAGCTACACTGGAAGAACACCGAAACTCCCCGAATTTCTCCAATTCACTCCGGAGTAACACCAAAATGGGATAGAATTGGGGAGCACCGAAGTGTCTCCAATTTGCTCCGGAGCAGCTCAGGAGAGTGAAAGGGGAAGCTCTGTCGCACATTTTCGAAATATTTTTATTTTTTTGTTTTCTGTTTTTTTCCTATTTTCATCACAACTGTGGTTTTCAGCGTTTATTCAGTTTTTAAAACGTGAAATATAGCTTATTTTTGTTTGTTTCAATCATCCGGTAGCATTAATTTGATGTTATTAGTCATGTAAATCTTAGAGAATCGTTCAAAAGTTAAAATTGAATCAGAAAACTGTTTTTTTTCTACGTGTTTCAAACTCGCCGATTTTTTATTCACAACTATCACGTGTTTTTTTATGCGATGTTCAAAGCTGGAAAAAACGAGAAAAAAAAAGCGAAAAAAAAACGTTCAAAGCACCCTCTCTGTTTCACATACTATTTCGTTCCTTCGCGTCGAGACCTTTGACAGTACTCTCGAAATAGCGTGTGAAACAGAGAGAGTTGGGCTTGAACTTTAAACGATTTTTATTCGTGATTTTTTGCATTTTTTTCAGCTTTGGACATCGCATTATAAACGTTCTCGAGGTATTTCTGTTAGATTTTTGGAAGTTAGATGTTTTGAATTTAAAAATCCCCTTTTTCTGTTAAAATACCTCTTTTTTCTCAAAATCTCTCTTTTTTTCTATATCCCTCTATTTTTTCTAAATACAGAGCCAAAAATTCATCAAACTAGTTGGACTCCCAACATAAAGTTAAATACTAAAAATCCCTGGGTGGTTGTTACACCGGATATGCTCTTTTTTTTTTCAATTAACTGACAAATTCATGAAACTAAAAAAAAAGGTTTGAAAATTTGTCACTACAGGTTCTCGGGTACGTCAAGTTCATTTTTCACTCAAAAAAGTTGCATAAGAGTTTTCACCTACATTTTCTTTGTCGAAAATTGACTGACCCAGATTTCGATCATTTTTTTCAGACAAAGGGTGTTTGAGTATGGCAAACGTCACGGTGATATTTACTTAGCATCTATTTCAGAAAATTAAAATCCTAATATTCGCCCACAACCTTGATAGAAACTTGGACAGCTGAAATTTTAATGATTTCTTTTTTGGAAAAGCATAAATATTATTGAGTTAGTAACATTTCCCAGTAGAATTTTTTTTTATTATTTTATATCAAAATAAATATTCAACACGTGTTTTGTAATTTTTGCAGTTAATAATAAATTTATTGCAGCAATATGAATTTGATTCTCGGGAGAAAATCAGGACTTGAAATATTTAACATGAACTAACTTTTTTGAAGATTTATTTTTTTGGAAAATTGAAAATACAAAAATTGTAATGTTTTCGATGACACCCTTTTTTGAAAACTTAATGTAGACCTAATGGGTTCAGGTAACTCAGGATTCACATAAAAAATGGTTTTCTAAGTTCCGGTTTCCAAAACTCCTTTTCAACCCCTTCAAAGGTCACGCAGCGATCCGAGAAACAAAAAACATTCTCCCTGAAATTTGTCACTTTTTGATAGGATGTAAACGAAAATCAAATTCTTCTCAAAATGTTCTAAATTGTGCAAAGGTTTTTTTGTTACAAATTGAGTTTTTTCTCTTTCGTCCCACTTTTCTCCTTGAACTTTTCCAGAGATTAGAGATTGATAAGTTCATAGTCGTTTTTCAAAAGGACAAGTCATTCATCCTTTCAACTTTTGATACATATTTCCTGTACTTGTTTTCGTCTTACTGCAATCATCTATTCATGTGACGTCATGCTGTAGTAAATATATATTATGGAAAATATGTCACATCGATCCCCGGTTTTTTGTTTGAGAAGTCCGACATCAGAAATTTATAGCAATTTCAGCTGTTCATTCTTCTTTTTTTCTCGTTTTTTCGCTGGTTCTGCGCATGTCTGGCTCAGTAAGATGACGATTTGCAGGTGAAATTGAGTCAAAATAAAAAAGAGGATATAAGACGTAATAGTCTGCCAGTTTTTTTGTGTGCATGACATCCCGAAATCTTTGTTTCATGAATAAAAAATGCAATTGTTGAACTCAGAACATGTTCTTCAAATATGCTAAATCCAATTGTGGTTTCAAGAACTCTTCAAAGAGTTTTTATGTCAAAGTTGCTCTTTTAAAAGAGATATAAAATTCTGAAAGTGGATGAATAGTTCATGAAAAAGAATGCATTGGAAATAATGGATCAAAAAATTTTCTTGTTGTACTTTGTGTGGTACTGTATGTAGTTTTAGTTTTTGCTTGAGAAATTCTGGAACCACAGATATAAAGGTTTTTGACTAGGGTACCTCATGAGGTTTTTAGTGGACTTTGTCATCTGATACAGTTTTTTTAAGGGGATCAACATTCCGCATCCAACTTTTACTGAGCGCCAAAAGCTGAAAAATTGAAAATTGAGTTTAAACCGGAATTCTATATATCAGAATGTCGTCTTCATTAAAGTAACAGAACATCCAAAAATGAACCCAAATTTAAAAAAGAAATAAAAGTTCGTAACTATTGGAATCGGTACCAAAACGTTCTGAAATTTCAAACTCGCTGAATCCAACATTGACCGATAATTTGGTCAAGTTCAGCGTTAAATAAAATCTATCTATCAAATAATACACGGTATGTAGGTTGTTAAAAATCTCCCTATTCTTTTGAAACCAACCCAAAAAGGGATCATGTTAATTGGTTCTGATGAGATTTGTTCCCATGGAACTACAGCTAGCTGAATCGTCTGGTCGATGTCAGAAGCTTCCATTTCTCGATTCCATAAAGGTAGTCAGTTCCAGGGATCATGTGGTTCTCTGAAAAGGGACCGAACTACAAAAAAGAGTGATCACTTTCCAGTTTGTCGAAGAGACCTGAAGCTCTGAAAACTTATCTGAATCAGGATCAAAGAAAAACAATCCGAAACGGCTTCTGATTTTTTGAACCATGAATCAAACATAAAAACTAACCTTTTCACGAAATTGACAATACCTTTTTTAAAGAAATTTTGTCAGAAACAAAATTAGGAATCTCAACTTAGAAGAATTTCAAGAACCGAGACCTACTCCAATTTTTGAACTGAGGTTTCATTCAAGAAGCAGACAATGTTTCTTTTTTTCATTCTTTTGTTATCCCCAACCAGACTTTTCATTCAGTTTTTTTACTTCCAAACATACATAAACTTTGAACTACACTTTTTCATTTTTTTCTTTTTTTTTATTCACATCTTCTTCGAGGTCAAAAATGAGGTCACATTGTGCTTTTACAATGTTGTTAGGCTTCCTGGAGCAACACCGAACCTAATAGGACCAATCCCGTCCCTGGTATTCTAGCGAAGCATTTCTTGGCCATGTTTTCTTCATTTCAATACATCCATTTTTTATTCCATTTCGGTCACGTGTCCTTTTCCCCTTCATTTTCTTATATATATATATATATTGAAAACAATTTATTTATTTGTTTATTCGGCGCGAGAATAAATTAAACTGGTGATTTAATCAAAAAATGACGACACTTATTTTCCATGAATTGGAAGAAGCAACAGCAAAAACAACACATCTCTATCTCTGAAAAAAATAACACACACTGAAATAAAGTACTAGCCAATCCTAATATAACTTATTTCAAAAAGCGGCGCTGTTTTTATTATTTTTTTTATTTTTCGCTTTGCTTTGCTTCCCCGTAGAATAGAACGAGAGCACTTATTCAAATTATTTCTCCTATTTTTTTTGTTGGTCGCCTGGTTCCGCTTCTGAGAACTTCAAGCAGGTGGAAATGAAGTGTACGTTACGAAATTTTTGAAATCCCTTTCATCCTTGAGAGTACGGTAGTAAATCCAGACAAGGAAGGCTAAGCGTTTGAGTGCCGCAGGGTTTTTCGAAAAAAAAACGGAAGGAAAAAAAACATTTTTGCACACAAAACTTTTTTCTACAATAAATTATTCAGTACCAATAAAGTTTAACTAGTTTTTATTAGATTCTTTCTTTTTTTCAGATAGAGAGAAAATGAGACTTGGTCTTTTGCCGACCAAGTTTTCAGTTTTTTCCTATATATCAGAAGATGAGATTGCACTTTTGAGTACTACATAGGTGATTTCTAAATGAGTCCACGGACTCTATTGAAATTCTTTTCAAGATTTCTTCTGAAAAGGGTTGAGCTTCTGATTCTCTAAATTTTCAGAAGAATTTCAGAAGTGTATCTTTCATACTTTATCTCCTTGATCAAACCATTAAATTAGACCTAAATTAGTGATTGACCGGAAAATGATTTTTATGAAACTTGTTTGTTCGAAAATGAAAATAATTTAAATCCCTGTTTCAGAAACACATCTTTGTGTGTAAATGAGTACTTCCATCATTCAGAAAACAAAAAAAAAAAACCAATCAGATTCTATTTACGCATTACATTTTGAGCCCGATTTTCTGAAATTCAGAAAGTTTCACATGATCTTGATCACAGAACTAGCTATATCACAAATCCTGAATTGAATTGAACCAAACCAGGCCGATGAGTTTAGTCGGTTTCATTAGGCCACCCAAGAAAGCCCTGAATCGGACTGAAAATTTAAAAAAAAAACTCTCCTGAATTAAAAATAAAAATAAATCTTGTAAAAATCATACATATTTGCATGATTGTCCCGACCTCAAAAATAGATCTTCAGCGTTAGAATTAGAGTAATTTTCACACAAAATAGTCCCGGTCCAAAAAATTAATATCAAATTTTGAAGGCAAAATTGAAAGTGCCGAGGATCATTTTCACCTCTAAAGTCGTAGATAGATAAAGTCTTCATCGGGAGTTTCACAAACTTTTTTTCAAAAACCAAAATGTTGGTAAAAACAGAAGAATTTCTCGCACAATAACTATCAGATGTAGTTTTTCTTCAAAATCTGGAGCTCATCATTCATCCCTTTGAGCAAAACTGTGCAATATATGGAGCTAATCGGGCTTTTGTGAGCCGAGTTATGACGATTATACCAACAAAATTTTCATCGCTATTGTACATACATCCCTTTTTTTAAACATTTTTTCCTGATTTAGTAGCCCGATTCCATGAAAATCAGCCCGATTCAGAAGGTCATTTCGGTGCATTTCCGAATAGCCGAACCTACTGAGAAGAGCTCTCTAATGAGAATGTTTTTTGGGTCTTCTCGAAACCAGAATTTCTCTGAAAAAACACCCAAAAATAGAGTGATCAACCGGATTTGCGAAGAAGAATAGATGTCTAATTTCATGGATATTTTGTGTGTTTTTTATACACATAAAAGGGTATTTCTTTTGGGAATTTAGAATGATGTGAGAATAAGTTTTTTCTTCTGTTACTTGACATGAACTTCCTTTGTATGACGTTTGGAACAAGCGAAAAAGTTTTGATTATATGTATATGTATGTAGTACTTCCTTATTTTTTTTTTGTTCCTCGAAATTCTCTCTTGAACATTTGATTTTTATACTTTTTCGCGCGCTTTTTTTTTGAAATTCATTGAATTTTGCAGCAGCGTCAACTGTTCTCCTCTGTTTTTTCCGCAAATAATGATGATTCCACATAATTCTTTCTTCTCCTCTCTTTTTTTCTTTGTTCATGTTTTTTTGTTCGAATATTCTAAATTACATGTTTAAAATGTTCACTCATACGTATTCTAACCAAGCTAACTCAACTATTTATGTTTCGACATTTTTCTTTTTTTTTTTTGATTGGTTTAGTGAAACTGCTCTTTTCAAAAAAAAATCATATTTGATACGGAAACTCGTGAATGGAACTAGATAGGAAGTGGTTATTTTTCTGCAAATTATCTGGGAAAATATATGTTTATGATATCAGTTTCATAATTGAACATTTACGAAATCAAATGAAAAAATAGAAAGTGTGGGACATTTTGAAATAATGAAAACATTTCAATTCCTATGGTTCAAACTTTCCTGAGCTAGATTCCCAGACTAGAATGAAAAACAGACAGTAAGGAATACAGGCGGACCTATCATTATCATTAGAACGAACTTGAACTACTGAAGCTTGACCATTTTTCATAGATTGAAGAGGTCGTTCCAATGAGTAGCTGGCAATTATCGGGTTGTGTTTTCTGTTATGCTTTGTGTCCGCACTTTTCAAAAATCTATGGCATTTTAGACATTTTTCTATGGTTTCTGTATCTCTTAAACTTTACTCAAGGTTCATGGAAGTTGAACAAGGTCTACCTCAGACTTACCTGGGTTTATTTTTCACAGTTCCCAGATCATTTTGAGATCCCTGCTAATACTCATAAGTTAAATTATCTAAATTTTGAATGACATAAACTATATTTTCAATGATTTCATAATTTGGACGCTGATGATGATAATATTGACATCAGTGTCTAACCACATTCGTCCAAATTAGGCGTAGGATGTTGTTTCAAAACAAGCCTGTCACTGATAGCTGACATGACTGTTTTTTTTTTCCAAAAACGGTTTTTTTTTAATTTTGATTTCTGCATTTCGTAAGAACTGGAACCTTATCAGGCCTTATCCAGACTCATTTGTTTTTGTTCCAAGCTTATTATGAGGCCCGCATCTGGTCGTGACCTTTCTTGAAAAGGCTTCGATTTTTGATACAATAAAAAACCAACTTTCCTTTTTTTAAATGCCACCAAAAATGAACTTGACCCTTTGAAATCTCTCTGATCTCTTGGCCAGGATCAAGACTAAAACTTTTGGAGCCTAGTCAAACGTTTCCAGATTTCAAAAATTGCTTTTTCGGGAACCCGGAAAGTTCTTCTGAGGTTTTTTGGGCGGGCCAGTCAAATATAAATAGCAGTTTTGAAGCTGATATATTTCAAGGCAATATGTCCATCTGATGAAGATCTCGAACTTGCACCTGAACCTGAACTCTCCTTGTCCAAAAGTCCATCTCCCAACAATTTCCATTAAACCCTTGTCATAATGTAATTCTAGAGAAAGGTTCTCACGACGTTCAAAAATCACAAAATTTTTACTCTTTTTTCTTTTGCTTCGCCAAAAGAAGAGAAAAAGAAAGGAAGCGTTGGACCACATCAACATTATACATAATATGTATGCATGTTCCTTTTTTTCTAAATAAATAAATTTCCGAATTTCTTGAAGTTTTTTGTTTTGTTTTTTGGCTTTTCAGAGAATGAAATAAAAAATATAATTATATTTTATTGGAGGGAGTAATTGGAAAACAAAAGACTCAACAAGAAATTGTTGTTTGGCTCAGATTTAAAATTCATCAAACAACTTGATTGTTTATTTATGTCATGGAACAAGTTGACTTGATTTGTTTCAGTGGGCAAAAAGGTCAAATCCCCTATTCATAATCTCACTTTTTTTGTTTTGTTTTTTAACGTTCAAGATTACTGTAGATTTTCCACCAAAACATGTCCAAAGGTCAATTTGTTTCTTGTTTTTCTCGAAAAACAAATCGGAACAAAATAAATTGGCGGATATCGCTAAAAATTAATGATTCATGTTTTTTTTTTCTGTCAAATAATTTTTGGTTGAAAAATGGAAGAAAAATGCAAATTTTTGATCACCGGGAGATTTTTAATTTGTCATGTCATATTCTTCAAGTTAATAAGATTATATTCATCACATTTTTGAAGTCATGAACTAGGTGGATTATGATTTTTGCTAATGATTGAGTGTGGTTAGACCTAGCTTGGTAGGTCCCAGAAAAGTAAACCAAAAAGTATGGCTCTTGAAAAGGATGAAAAGTGGCGAAAATATATTCTACCTTTAATTTGTTAATCATGCTCTCAGAGATTTGCTAGCGAGCTCGAAGGAGATCGATGTCAAAAATGAAATCCAGTGGACCTCCGCTCGAGCTCGACAAAAAAATGACCTCCTGACGAGCTAGTCATTTTTTTTAATGATGTCGCTACGAGCTCGTTACGATTTCAACAAGAAATCAAAGTAATCAAGAAATCGTATCGAGCTCGAAACGACTTCAAGTTGAGGTAGTTTATTTTCAATATGGCGAGTTCGCTAGGAGGTGGGAAAGAGATCAAATCAAAGTCCACATTATCTCATTGTGACTTTTCTGGTGAACTCGTTTTGATCTCTTCATGATGCTCGTCTGCAACTGTCTGGTTTTTCTTGAAGTGAGTAAACAATATTAAATTTATACATTGTTAAGATAATTTTGAAACAGGAAAAAATATGACCGGACCTGATAAAAATGGTAGTTTCTGAATCAGATAGAAATAATATTATGAACAGAGAAATCTGAACTGCTTAACCTGGTCTATTTTCTGAAACTCCTATGACTGAAACCAGTAGCCGTCACTTGCCGGGTTAAGCAGCCTGCTATTTTTTGTTTTCCTTCCATCTCTTCGCCATCTCACTGTTTTTCATAAGTCTTTTTTTTTTTAATTTTTTTACTTCCTACATATTTTCATAGCCTTGATATATCACGTAATACTGATCAGTTTGCCAAACTCGGTCTGTTTTTTGCTATAACGTCTTCGTTTGTCTTCTTTTGACCCTTTCAAGCATGGGCTCATTTTTTTTTATCTTGAAAATATTTCAAGCTTGACGACGATTCTTCTCAAAACTAATAGAGTCTGCTTAAAACCCATAACAACAAAGATCTCTTCACTTTTTCACAATGCTCCATATCTTTTCAAAACTGTATTTTTCCTTCGTAATCTCTGGCCCACCTCTTTTGATCATTTTATCAAGCGGATGTTTTTCACCCAAAACCAAGTACTATCTACCAAATTACTGTATTTTTAATTTCCTCTGCATACATATTTTTAGATGTAAAATTTTCGAGACTAATTTTAGAAAAAAAAAACCGATTTGATGTAATGGTTTGATGTAATCCATCAGAGAATGATTCTGAACAACATTAAATTGAATATTGAAATAACAAGATTACAATGTCTAGGAGAGGGTAAAAAAAAATAAACATCAACAAAAAACATTCAAAAAAAGAGAGCCTTCTTCAAATCAGCAACCAACGGTCTACGGGTTGTGCTACCTGCTATGTTTTACGTACCTTCTTTCAGAAGGTTAGCTTGTCTACTCTTTTTCGGATGTCTCCTATGCTCCGATCTTTGTAATCATGAATGGATATACTAAAGTCTACAAGACATCCCGGAAGAATTACCCGTTTCATTCTTGTACACGTCTCTCTCTCTCCATCCTTTCGAATGGATCAGACTAATCTTTGACGTTCTCCATACCCACCCAAAAAAACACTGAAATAAATATAATTATTCATCGTTTTTGTTTTAATCCATTGACCTTTTGTGTTGTCGTCCCGCCAAATAATCTATTTATAAAACAATTCGACGAAATGCATCTGTATTTTCTTCAAAACAGGTGAAAAATAAAAAAGAGAAAAAATATATTTCTTATAATCCTTATATGAAAATCAAAAATCTTAAAAACCTCCCACGAATATCTCTTTCTTCTTTTTTCGTTCTTTGTAACTTATATTATCTTTAAAAATAAGGAAGGATTAGACTGAAAATCAGGAGTTCCGAATATTTAATTCAAAATGTCTTATGTCTGAAAATAAGATTAATTAAGTTTGTTGGTTGAGTATGAGAACAAACAAAATTGGATGATGTCAGATGGAAAAGTATGAACTTTTATTTATTTTTGAAGAAAAAGAAGATGAAGAAGAATTAGGTTTGGTCACGAAAATGTCTGAAATTATTCTTCAAAAAATATAGAACAAATAGATCTTGAAGTTTGACAGAATAAAAAATAATTGGAACAGAATCTTCTAAGTTGGCCATGTTTATACTCAAACTGACCGGAACTTTATACTGAGTATGATATTGATTTATATAACTTGCAAAATTCTAAAGTTTCACTCAAATGAACACGGTGATTTAACGCTGCCATCTGATATAGAGAGAGTGCTGAGAAATAGAGAATAAAGGTTCTTTGATCTACTAGTAAAATTGTGGGTCTAAGAATTCAAAAATTAGTATCAAGCTTATTTGTTGAGTTAAAAACATAAATCATGTTAGAATATGTAATTAACGATTTTTTGCTGGGTTTCAGACAAATGTACCTGAATGTCCGTCAGTTTAAACAGGTTTCTCAAAAACAAACCTAGACTCACAATTTTAAGGAACATGTAGATCACACGAGACACGCCTTTTTTCTGCGCTCTCTTCTGTATGGCTTGGCAGCCTCCTTAATACTTTAAATCACCGTGTGAAATAGATGGAACAGTGAATTTTGTACAACGTCAGTCAAAGTGGTATATTACTGTAGAAAAGAAATAAATATCAATGGAGTACACATGTCAGCGATAAAATTGTTGTAGATGATTTGCGTTCTGGTGCTAAAAATAGTTGAATCCTTCAAACACAGTATTTCAGCCTAATGGACCAAATTTGACCCACGGACTTTGATTCATTTCTCAAAAAAGCGAACAATTCATTTAAACAAGCAGCCGACATTTTCAGTGTTTGACTGTCTGCTATGTTTTGTGTGTCGCTTGCTTGGTAGCCGCTCACTGTTTCTCTACGTCTCTTCAGCGCTTCTTTGGTTTTTTTTTTCAAATTTATTTGCTTGATTTCTGCGTCTCGTACACTCTTATCTTTGTAGTTTTGACTCATCAAGGTAAAATGGTGTTTGACTCATAAGATGTGCAGGTTGCTTGGCGTACTGTATGAGTCAGATTACAACCATCAGACTACTGTAGTTTGAGTTCACACTTCTCTGAGATAGTCTTACTCATATAATAAATCCTAATATAAACAAATCATCAATCTGTAAAGTGCGCTCTATTGATAATTTGACTTGTTTTGAGATTTGAATGGTTTTCAATGTGAAAAAAAAGGTGATAAGATCTACTACAATAATATGTGTGTTTTTTTGTATTCATGAGATAATATTTTCAAGAATCTGATTGACATTAATAGGAAATAGATAATACCTTATATTTTGATGAACATAATTACGAATTGCCGCAGGTCGCGTGCATCAAAGTTTTTCAGTGGTTAACATGCCACAGGTACCGTGCAGGCTTGCGGCAGATTTGCCTCATTTCTACAGATCAACCGAAGACTTGTGGCAGATTTTCGGCAAGACTGCATGGTACATATGGTAGGTCAATTACTAGAAAATAACAACCTGGCATGTATTGTGCAGACCTGCAGCAAGATTATGTGAAGTTGCCTGTGCGGAACCCTAGTAACCTATATTTTTCTTCTCCAATGATAAAAACGCCTGAAATTCTGCGAAAGCGATTTTCCCATTTCCCAGTCCTTGATCGAAAAGTTCAAAAAATTCACAACAAAAACAAGTTATTGACTGGAAGTAAAATTGTTCATACCACTTAACTTTACTCAATTTTGGACCTCAAGAAACCTCAAGAGAGCCCACTTGGTTTTCTGAACCATAAGCTAAATTTTTTGTTTACCCTCCAAATCGTTTATTCATGATATCATACTCCATAGGTCCCAAAAACCCTAGATTTATTCATTCATAGGTATCCAATTACTTTCATACTTTTCGAATGCCCTTTCATAACCTTCCTCAAAATAAATGCAGATCTATCTTCTAAAAATATAATTCCATTCGGAACCCTTCAAACCTCTTTCTTCTTCTCCTCCCATTTCGACCATATATGTCTAGACTCCGCCCATTTTTTCGTTTTTTTTCTTCGTTTTTTCGCCGCGCCCGCCGTTAAGCCTTTTTGTTCGTGTGTCCATTTGAAATGCACACATAAAACCTTTCCCACAATGTATTTTCTTGTTGTTTCAGATAAAACGACATTTCACTCCAATCGGGTCAAAGAATATCATGCGGCACTCATCGTTGACGTCGAATCTCATCATTTTCAGTGAGTTTCTTGGGCAGTACAGTACTCATGAGGGTTTTTGGGACTTCTTAGGATTCTCAAACTGCTTCATTTTATAGGTAGCATTTTTCTAGGATGATCTTTGTAAAATGTTGATGAGATTAAAAAAAGAGATCTTTAGTAACTAGGATCTTTGAGAAGTTATTTTTTTTTTTTTTTTGCAAAATGTTTGATACTTTCCTGGGGTGATCAGACCCGTAGAAACCGATTCTGACATTGAAAATCTGACGAAGCCTTGTTTTGCATGAGAAAAAACAGGATTATCAATGGAGCGAATGTGACCTATTGAAGTATGGACTATATGAGGCTTTCAGTTGACTTTTGAAGTTTCCTGTTAGAAATTCACTATCTTTGACTGTCCGATTTATTCTAAATATAGTGTGATCAGAAAACTGGAACTACAGTAATCCACATCGAATAGGTAATATGCGCCCTATTGATAATATCACCATTATAGCACACTGGTTTTGAATCGAGTTCTATGGGGCAAAAAATCCCCTTGTGTCGAAAAGTCCAGGTCTGAAACTACAGTAATCCTAGGTGAAAAATTTACAAATAATTAATACAGTAACCTGAACAACCTGCACATCTTAAAAGCTAATGTATCAGATTTACTAGGTGATTTCCTGATAGCTATAGTTTTACATAGCTTTACTCTATATTTTTGTGTTAGGATTGATCTAGAAACTTCTTGAAATGAAACCCGAAAAATGTGAGCTGAAATACTGGAACTACAGTAACCCAGTTTGATGTGCAGGTTTTCTGAACCTACAATACACCTCTCAGACTTTCTTAAAAACTTTGTGTACTTTGGTCATCCTTTGGAACATCAGACAATTTTTTGAAGTGGCTTTTATCAAACTTGTGTATTTTCACACCTCACTTTCACATATCCATATTCTCAATTTCAAAAAAAAAGTGACGAAGTGAAAAAAAACTCGTTTTTTTGCTCTCAAAAAGTAATAATCTCCTCCTTCTTCCAAAACACACTGCAAAATTGTGTTGGCCACTAAAAATATAGGCAGCCGGCCGAGAAAAAATCGACTGAAAAATTCATGTGTTCAATTTTCGGGAAACATTCGAAACTTTTCTTTTTTTTCTGGCGACGGTGGGAAAGCAATGATTTTCAGACTTTATTTTTGGTCAAGAAAGAAAGATTTGTTCTTGGAAATATTTATATTTCTTTGTTTTCCAAAGAAATTCATTTTTCCTTTTGCAGAAGGGGAAGAAAAGGCTGACGCCGAACAAAAAAAAATATGATTGACTACCTAGCAAAGAAATTTTGTGCGTTCGAGAAAACTCAATTATTCTAAAATTGAGAAATTTGGTGAGAGCTCAAAAATTCGAAGAAAAAACTGTAAAGAAATATAGGGAATGAGAGTCATATAATTCATGGCTTCATAGCTCAGGTGGGTAGAAGTTAGGCGCTTGTTTGAAAGGTATGGAGTTCGATTCCCCATTGTGTCGAAATTTTTTTTCACAAGATGAATGGGCTATTTTCAAATTCATGATCTTTAGTATATATTATTCTGTTTGCACATGTTCCCTAGGTGATTCTTTGTTGAAATGTGTTGCTCTGGAAAATGTTGGTGTGATCCTTTAAATATTTCAGGTCTCGTTCCGCTGCTCCTGAATCTCCTCTCATTCATCCCAATATTCTTCCGACATCCAACGTCAAAAGGAAATAACAAGCAATCAATTCGGTAAGTTACAAAGAACATATATAGATAGAGAAGGAAAACGATAATTGGAAGTATAGGGAAATTTGATATCTTGAAGAGAGAGAGAGAAAAAAAAGCGAATACAAATAATAATAAATAATAATATTTTATTTTTGGAAATATATGTTCTTTTTATAGGGGTTCTTCTATTTTGACTGCAGAAAAAAACTAGCAAAAAACAGAAAAAAAAGGAATGCTCTTTGGTGGAAATTAAAAATTAATCGAAATGAGCCATCGAGCCACGAACCGGAAACAAATGAGATGACACCTATTGTGGTTCAAAAAATCAGAGTTCACTGGTTTTCCCCTTTTCAGGGAGCATTTTGGGTTGGTTACAAGCTCAAAGTTCTGTTTTTGTTTAATGAAAATAGAATTTCTGTTTTGCTAGAGGTGTAAACATTTTCTAATTTTCTGAGAAATTGAAATGAAAAAATATCGGAGATCATTTTCAGAGAAGGTAGACATATCGTATACCCTGTGAAACTATATTTTCTAAAACTGGTTTGGTTAGACAAAAGGGGTGTCAGAATCGAGTCCGGACCGGTTTCGAGAAGTATGCCCGAGGGGCTAAGGCTGAGTTTTTCAAATTACAGATATCAAGTTCGATTCCATGTTTATAGCAGAAGTTAATCCCAAAAATGTTTATTTTGGGTTCTTGTCTGATTTTTTTGAACTGGGTCAGTATTTTGGTTTAGACCTAGGTTTCAGCGATACGAGACGAGTCGCAATATATTTAGGAAGAATTTTTTTTGTGTAAAAGCATAATGTTCCTTTAAAAAACTACAGTAAGATTTAGATTCTGAAAAACATAGAGCTCATTCGATAGATTTTTGAACGCTGATCAACATCCTCTCTTATTTTTTTGCAGAATGATATTTTCGATGCACAAATTTTTGTTCAAAAGTTTTCAGTCACAAAGTGAGAAAATCTGTATAATCGCAATTTTGAGGGTTATGGTCTAACTATAGGGTAATCAACAATGTAAAAAAAATTCTAGGGAGTAAATTTCAAACTTCGGAAACACTAAAAAAACGAAAAAATGGAACTCACGTAATATATTATTTTTTTTGTCGCGTGAACTTTTCTATATCTTTGTGCATCACGAGAAAATTGTAAAAACCTCTGGAAATACTTTAGTTTTTCAATTTCATCCTAAAAATCAGGATGTAAAGTTACCCTTAGTTTTTGGTCCCAAACATACCAAATCTTACTGTAGTATATTAAAGGAACATGAAGACTTTTTTCAAAACATTTCTTACCGTTTTATTCAATTTTCAAACCTATAAGACTGCAGATTTTCTAGTTTGTCTTCAGAAACGAAAAATTTTCTGTGAATCCGGAAAAAAATTTTTGAACTTGGACTTGGTTATTTTCAAGGATTACACTTCCTACCATTATCGACACCAGAGCCTTTTTGCCTTTTCTCACCAACTCCCACTAAGATTAACCATGTTTATATTTTTAGAACTGACGTCTTAGAGTGTAGTTTTCCCCCACTGATCCTTGTTTTTTTTTTGTTTTTTATATGAATAGTCATCGTGTTATGATTATCTCCCTATTCGCACTTTTGTAATTCCAAGTCAAAACAGAATAAATCACATCACATAGCTTTATCCATAAATTTATCATCATTCTGTTTGTTTTTTGGCGTTTTTCTGAGAAAGGAGGGCTGTTCGAATGCAAATGAGAAAATTAAAAATCAACCAGGAGGAAACGGGGGCGGCTGAAATTGGATTCTAAAAAGAATTAAACAAAAAAAAAGAAACAGGAAGTAAACATTGTATTATGTTGTTGTTTTTGTTGCAGATGCAACCCAAGTATTCAACCACTTTTATGGCTTCTCATCGTCGATATTCTGATGTCAATCCAACTCGTTGTTCCAATTCATAACTTCTATTATGGAGAGTAAGTCACAAAAAGTCATAACCGGAAAAAAGAAAAGCCTTTTTTTATGACTCTTTTTCGACTCATTTCATATCGCATTCGGGAGGTCATTAATAAACAAAAAAAAGTCGAACATTTCCAGATAATTATGAATAATTTGAAATGCAGTTTTTATTCGAGGGGGTGGAAGAGAGAAAAATTGTAATTTTTTCAGAGGAACGTTCACATCGATTTCTTGTAATATTTATGGGGCAATGGATATGACACTATCGTTGACAGAGGTGCTTCTTGCTTGTATTATTGCGTTTGATCGATATATTGTGACGATTACGCCAAAATGGGGTAGGTAGAAAGGAGTACACCATGGAAAAACTAACCTCAAATAAGATATCGTTATAACTCGGTTTGAATTTGTCCGTTTGGCCTCTTATTTTGCACAGTAGTGGCCAAAGAGTTGACTGATAAGCTCCAGTTTTTGTAGAGCTATATCTGAAACATGAATTTCTGAAGTTTTCCGAGGAGAAACAGCTATTACTAATAGAACGATTTATTAACCAGGATAGTGTAGTTGATCTTGAATAGCCTAATTAATAAGAAATTTTATCTCACTTTAGAAATATGCAAGTTAAAGACAGACACAGAGAATTTGTTAACCACGCCAATGTATCTTTTTAACTTCGTTGTAACTTGTTAAAAACAGCTCGAAATAGTTCCTAAGTGGTATTCGGGTTCAAAAAGTAGTATACCTCTGGGACCCAAAACTGTCACACGAAAAAAATGTTTATGAATTCCTCGATGTTCACTGTTGCAGGTCAAAAATGCCTTATTTTGTATGACTACACCAGATTTTTAACTGATTCTTGAATTTTTTTGGTACCAGTTATTGAACTATAAGTGATCCAGTTGTTAAAATGAGAGTCCAGAAGCCATCACATAGTGAAAACACCCAGTTTGATTCTCAAAAACTCCTTTTCCAGGTAGATGGAGATGTCATTCCAACTACTTCAAATTCATTGTGTCTGGCTTCATAATCGTCGTCTTCTGGAGTTTTGTTCCAGTCTTCGGTTATGGCAAATACAGCACCTTCCACCATCACATGTTCTGCTCGATTGACTGGCGACAAGGCAACATCGACCCCGAATCTGCTGAATCTCAACTCCTTGCTCATCGATACATTGCATTCCTAACTGCGACATGCCTCGTATTCTTCTTGATTCCTGTCTGCATTGCCTCATCGCTTTACTATAGTATCATTGATCATGTTGATCGACAGAACTCCATCGAGATTCGAGAAGATGGATTGAATCAGAAAGAGGATACATGCACTTGGGCGGTCAAAAATCATGTTGCCAAGGTATTCCTATTAAAATACTTCTCTCATTTCATTTTTATTATTTATTTCAGATTGGTCTTGGATGCTTACTAGTGTCAGTTGTCCCTTTCTTCGGTTATTCGCTGGTATGTCTCAATCCAATGAGATCGGATTTTCAAAATATAAACTATATCGTTGTGCCAGTGATAATTAGTAGAATCAGCACAATGTTCAATCCAATATTCTACATCTGGCTAAACCCTGAGATAGTGCCAATCAACGAGTTTATCGCGAAATGTACCAAGCCAAAACCACAGAGACAACTCTACCATACGATTAACTTGGTGAGCCTAACCAGCTTGAATTTTAGAATAATCTTCTCTGTTCTAGATCGCGGATGTTCCTGGCATGTCATTCCCCATTCTCACCCCAACAATTCCCCGTCGTCAACTTCCCAAGATCCCGCCCCATCTCCTTTCCCCATCCCACCCAAGTCTTTGCGACTTTAACAATGATTTCGATGAACCCAAAGAGTTCACACCGATGCTTTAAATTTCCATTTTTTTTCTCGTTTTCTCTTATAAAGAAACTTTTACGTATAGGTGTCCCCCATTATTTTCGGGTGTTTATTGAATTTCGGTTTTTGTGTGCAATAAAGTTGTTCTCAAAATTCAATTGTATGTAAGAGTAAAATCGAGAAAGGGGAGGAAGGGAAAGAAAACTATGAACACTTCCTTGTTTGTTGATCTTTAGTTCTCAAGATTAAACCGGGTATAAAATAGAACGTCTTGATAACAAAAAAGTGGTGACCTTAAAATGGGATTGATATTATTGTTGTTGGTTTTACTGGCAGTTGGAGTTGAATTAGGAAGTGGATCAAGTTTACAATCGATCCCAGTGATAGTGAGTTTCTAGAATAAGTGAATCAGAAGTTGTTTTTTTGGGGATCAACTGGTGACCAAAATATATATTATTTTCTCTCAGGCACTGTTATCCTGCGGATATAGCTAGCTCTCCTGATCAATATGATACACTACTTCACTAAACTTTACCCAAAATTTATGAAGCATTGGTTAAAAAAATTTGACCACCAACTGATCTTTAACTCATCCCTAAAATATCCTTTATTTAAACTAAAGTTGAACTTCGTGGCTAAAATTTTACTATTGAAAAATACCGTTTCAAAAATCCAACTAAAAGAGATCAGTACAACACCAGCCACTAGTCAGTCCCACTCATCTATTACTTCACTTTTGTTTCCAGATTCCTAACTCGTTCAGTGTTCAAATTAACGAACAATCGGAGGGAATTAAGAGACACTTGCATTCAGCCAAAAACCAAGATGAATGGCAATTCTTCTACTTTTGTGGGAATGCGAAGTACAAAGGGAAGTGTGGATTCTGGGTCGATGCGGTGAGTCACATTCTTTAACATGATAAAGAGGAAATAGGGCATAGTGAGTATCCATCTCAACCACATTGAAAAGATTCTCCTCGTTCACAGACCTCAAGTAGGAAAAGTTAATTTTTTCACACTGTGAATGTGAGCACAACAAACATTAAACTTGATACGCATTTCATTGACGACATTTTCATAATTTTCTTGTGTAACATTTATGAACATGAATTCAATTTATTATTTAACGACCGAAACAGAAACTTTTTCTAAAAAAAAGACACTTTGTTTTTTTTTAGTGTTTTGTTCTCTGTGTAAAAACACTCTTCTTCGAGATTTCTAAATCAAACCAGAAAACTTCACCCGAAAAAAGTTGCGACCAAAACTGAAGTTCTTGAAACCCGTCAGCACACTCTGAATTTTTCCAAAATAAGATTCAAGAACTACATGTTTCATAATCTATGATTTTTTTAAACACAGAAACAGACAAACATATACATGGAGACAAACATGTACATGGAGACATAGGTTACATTTTCAGAATTCGGTTTTTCGGGAACCAAGAAAATAGGGTTTTTCATTAGACCCATTTCTCAAAATTTCAAAAATCCTTGTTTTTGGAATTCATCAAAGAATTTGTCGAAAACAACTCTAGTTCCTTTTTGAATCGGAAAACGGGACCAAACAGGCTTTTCCGATTTTACATATGAGAAACTTCTACTCGTCAAGCGGAAATCGAAAATGAGAAAAACTAAAAAAAACGTGACCCTTTTTGTAATGTTTTTTTTTCTCTATCGGAAAATCAAGAAAAAATGATAGATATTTTTCACGTTAGTGGTCTATAGTTTATAGCTAAAACAAATTTCAGAAAAACAAAAAAATCACCGGAGCTAATAACAATGTGAAACGACAGGATAACGAAGTGACCATCTCTAAGACTATCCTTGGCGATGCTGGATCATACACCAAGATCCCCGAGAATTCAGATGTAAATCAAGCATATCTCGAGAGATTGGATGTGTATGTGCAAGAGGGACCAAAACCTCCTCCAGGATTGTGAATATCTCAAATTTGACTTGAGATATCGCTTGACCTTATCATCTTTCTTATCTATGATATTTTTCATTGATCATTGCAATGAAGTTGTGTTCTGATGTCAATTGATAGTCCCCGTCAGAGAAAATGAAATTGACGAAAAAAAATTTTGTCACAGTATAGTCAGGTGAAAAATTATAGTTTAAGAGAGTATTTTTGTAATATAGCAACAACCGTCGGACAAGAGCAAAAATCATGGTCTCCAATTCGGCTTAAATTTTTTAAATGGAAAGCCTTATGGTCGGCCAGTACTGTAAACATGTTTTTTTGGCTAAAAAAATTTCGCCGTATTGGTGTGAGGGGGTGAAGTGCGAACAGGACCCGTTTTCAAATGATCATAACTTTTTTCTCCCTGAATATTTTTTCACTCTCTCAACGCGTTTTTGACATTCATGAAACGGAGCAAATTTTTTGTGTTGAGACCAACAGTCGTCGGTTTTTCGCAAAGGTAGAAACACATTCACTTCGCGATAAAAACTCGATTTTTTCACACTGGAACTCAAATGGGCACCTTCTAACTACTTCTAAAAGATTCCTCGTACCTTTTTACTTATAAAATGTTAAATTAGAAAAAAATTAACGGGGTCTCACTTTTCGAAAAACGTGTTCGTCTCGTGAAGGGTAAAAGCAACAGTTTTCTGGCTTTAGGAAGCATTTTCCTGTTTTCTAACTAGTTTTAAACGATTCCTTGTGTGTTTTTACATCCAGAAAACTGTTTTATGAATGAAATAAACGGTTCTGATGATTCAAAAAAAAAAATGAGAAAAAACACATTTTATAAGCGCACACACACAGGCAAATTGGTAAACACACCAAAAAGTGCACACAAAATATTTTCTTTTTTTTGTGTGTGTGTGGTGAATTTGTTCTAGCACTGATTTCGACTAGTCAAACTTTGTTTAATTATTCATTTTATAACTTTCTATACGTAAAAATATGCAAGGAATCGTTTTAGACTGGTTAGAATATGTGAAAATTCTTCAGAAATTCAGAATACTGAGTTTTTACCCTTAACAAGACAAACACGTTTTTCGAAAAGTGAGACCCCGTTAATTTTTTTCTAATTTAACATTTTATAAGTAAAAAGGTACGAGAAATCGTTTAAAAGTAGTTAGAAGGTGCCCATTTGAGTTCCAATGTCAAAAAATCGAGTTTTTATCGCGAAGTGAATGTGTTTCTACCTTTGCGAGAAGCCGACGACTGTTGGTCTCAACACAAAAAATTTACTCCATTTTATAAATGTCAAAACCGCGTTGAGAACGTCAAAAATATTTAGGGAGAAAAAAGTTATGATCATTTGAAAACGGGTCCTGTTCGCACTTCACCCCCTCATACCAATACGGCGAAATTTTTTTTCGCCAAAAAAACATGTTTACAGTACTGGCCGACCATAAGGCTTTCCATTTAAAAAATTTAAGCCGAATTGGAGACCATGATTTTTCTTGTCCGAGGCTATGGAAGAAAATTAACCTTTTTACAAAAAATCTATCTTAATATTTATAGAGAGCAGCTGGCAATGATTCATCTCAAAATATACATACAACATAATACATAAATATACTTTCTACTCAACGATAAACTTTTTGTCAAGTGGCTCCTCAGGGAATTTGTAGTATATACCAGTTGAATGAATTCCAAGATTTTCAATGATGAAAAAATCACCGGATAGGTGATCGGTCTCACTTGTGCCGTTGACAAGTTCCTTATTCTAAAGTTAGCAAAAATTAGGGTTGGTCTAAAGTTGGAAAATATCACCTCATCTACCCATTTATCGCATGGCTTGATGTTTGATGTTTTGCAAAAGTGAAAGAATTGAATTCGAGGGTTTGCGACGTCTAATTCTCGACGAACTCCTTCCGCTTTTGACCACTCTTGTCGCCATTCACATTTCTGACAAAGAAAACATAGTTAATACTCAAACATTTTTCATTTTGAGTTAAGGATTTAAATCCACAGAACATTTGTCATGTATGTTCTCGAAAAGTAAAAAAAAAAGAAAAAGTTACCTCTTGTAGAATGGAGCATGTATATGGGCTGAATTGTGCTCGAAGGTCGCTAAATGCTCCAACTCCCAAATTAGAAATAAACGACGAAAATAGAATGATAAAAATGAAAAGGTGATACATTGAATGTTGAATGTTCAAGGACAACACTGCATTCTCGAATCAAATATATACTCTCATCACTTTTTTCTTCTTTTTCTTTTTGTTCTCGATGACATGTTACACACTCTTATATACATTACAGTTATAACTTTTGATGATACCAAAAATAGAAAAAAGAACAGCTTTTAAAGAAACCAAAACGACATTTGTTTTTTATGCATTCCAGATTTGTTGAAGAGAATCGAAATGATAATCGGTTTGGGCGCTGATTGATGAAGTTGTCATTCGATAACCGCGAATGTCATCGAGTTGGGAGGGTCGGACTGACTGCAAAAAATAATTATATTTAGTGAGATGCACTTTAAGGATGGGAATTGGGTCCAAATATTTTGGCATTTTTTTGAAGGAGAGTTTATATTTTTGAAGTGAACTTCTGATTAAAAGTTTGGACCTGATTGAGTTTTGAACTCGGTTTCGATAACATACAATTTTCTTGATTGAAAGTATAAACTTTGAAAATCTCTTCCCGTTTTTTTTGGCCCTTTATTTTTGTATCAATCTTTGAACTTTCTCTGAACCCCATCTAATTTGGAATACCTTCATTTTCAGGGAATGTCATAGGTTTCCTATTTTCTTAGCTTATCTAGGCCGTGTTATTTTGGGGACACTGTTTTCATATTGGGCCTGCCTATTTGTCGGGCCCATTTTCAACGATCACGTAATTCAAATATCCTGTTACTTGATTTTGGCTGTAATTTACTACCTAGCTAGCCTTTGGACCTATATTCTTATAGCCCCATGTTTTGGGGAACCTGTGGGACCGTCAGTTCTTCAACTCAGGTCCGTCAACTTCAAGTCTGTTATTTCGGAAGCTTATTTCATCAGGACTCATCAATTTAGATATCATCTAATGCTACTCTCAGGCCCCGTTTTTTAATACCTAAGTCATTTTCTTGTTCCACTATCTTTTTTCTTTCACTGTCTCACTATCGCGCTCTTTCATCATCTTCATCACTTTTGATCATCTTCTAAACGACCTCTTTTTTCCGAATTCTAAGGGCAGCAATCAAATTCAGGACATTCAGTTTTAAAGGCTCTCATACATGCTAACCATCGAAGCGAAGACTATTGTGAATTTCGATCTTTATACAACAAATTTTTTGGTTTTTTCAAATTAGTTCAAATTTCTCCTGATTTCTTTTCAAGTGAAATACAGTACACATTTTTTCATCAATTATATTTTTTAACCATTTTCAAAGAAAACTATGATATTCCCCACTCCCACTCACCGGTGTTGTGCGAAAAACCATCGATCTCAACCTATTAAAAAGTTTCGGATAACATTTAAAAGTAAAAATCGGAAAAGATATCGTATATAATGCTGATATAATATCAAACACTTGAGAAGCCTCGGCACCTTTTCCAAAATATTTTGCCCCAATTTCATAGTTCTTTGGATCCTCAATAATAACAGCCATCCAATAAGACCCATATACTAATACCAAAACACTCAATGCAGTGAATATAAGCATAAGAAATAGTAATGGGAATAATAATTGAGTTGACCGGATATTTTCAGATATTTGATACCTTTCGCTTAAATTTGAATTGGTCTGTTGGTTATACTTTCGAATATTTAATTTAAAAATTGTAACAATTCCCTGAAAACAAACTTCACATTCTTGTTGAAATATAATAACCTACTATAATTGATGTCAAATAACCAAAAGCTATAAAATATATATTAACTAGAAACATACTTGGAGTCCAATAATCAATCTGACATGGTAGATGGGGGAACCTTTGGAACACATCTAACCGGTTCTCTCGGTCTAGATAACTTCCAAGAATTATGTTAAATGGGATAAACCATTGTAAAAATATAAATAATATAGAGAACCAATGGAACCTCACTTTTTCGTAGTTTTTCGACCAAATTGTACCCGCCACACGTTCTAACATTATGAAGAAGAAAGAGAAACAGACTGCGTCAGCGGAAGCGTGGTGCGTTGAACTGGCGATGAAGCAATAGACATGACCTGAAACAGGGAAATATTTAAAATCAAATCCAATATTATTCTTGTTAGGATTTACTAGATATATCTGTATTTGTAACATGAGCAATGCATAATGGAATTGATATCATAGCTCGTCCTATTCCCATAATTATAAAACCGAAACAACAATTTGATAATAACATACGAAGATTTAAATGTAAACAGGCTGTTGAGCAAAGAGCACACATTAAAATAACATTTCCTAAAATGCCGATGAATAGAAGAAACATCTCGGTTAGATATATTATATAATTGCCACTTGTGACCATTTGAGAGGGTGTAAAGTTACCGGATATATAACGCATATATTCTGGTTTTTCGTCCATCTGAAAAAAGTATACTTTTAGAGAAAAATATCATTTTTAGAAAAAAAAAACAAGCTTTGCATTATTTCAACAAGATATTTACGCAAGAATGAACAAATTGAAGATGTTGAATGATTTTTGAACTTTGGATAAGTCCAGTTAAATTACAAGGAAGCTCAATTTTTTCTTTACACTCATAGAGTTGAACCTCCTGATTTTCTCTTCGGCGAAAATATTTGTGGAAAAAGTTATGAAGTTACAGAAGTTTTACCACCACGTCTCATGTCTATTATAAATAAGGGATATAAATAAAATCAATAAATACATAGTCACGTGTTTATGGGTATATAGGTAAATAGGTAATTTGTTTTTTTTTTCCTTGAAAGTTGTTTAGAAATTATTTTGAACTTTCATATCTTTTTTTACAGGGATGTTGATAGTTGTTCACAAATCGCTGCCATCGGGCGGGCTACTGTAGTTTCATTTTTCACACTTGAAAATAAGTTTTTTGGAATGGTGACACCATGAAATAAAAAAGTTCATATAATAGTTTCACAAGTAGAATTTGAATTCAACAATGAACATTTTCTTAAAGACACTTAGCCAATTGGAAAAATGCTTTTCACCACTAAAAGTTTCAAAATGAAACAAAAAAGCTTGTTTGCTCTATTGATAAAAAACAATTCGTTTGTACTACGGTTTTCTGCACTTTCACGTCAAGTTGTGTGTTTGCACACAGTTTACGGCGTCTGAGCGATTTTGAAAAAAGGATATTTATTTTTTTTACTCCGTGATTCACAAAATTTGTGAAAACGTGTTTTACACATTGAAAACTCATGGGAAGATGAACAAAAATGTTGTAATCACTAAAAAATGATTCCCAACTGTCTAGGTGTCTTTAATTTCCTTTTTCATTTTCCTTTTTTTTCCTTTATCAATAGAGCGCATGTTACCAATTTGTGAAACGCTTATGTACTGAAACTATACCATGATGATCAGAAGGTCGAGTTCCAGAAGTGTACAAAATTTAAGAAAATTGAATCTGTTGAATCTAACAAGAGAGGTTCAAGTAGTCGCCCCTTTGGAAATTTCCTAAAATTTGCACACTCATAGAACTCGACCTCCTGATTTGCGTCCTGTATTTGTTTTTCACCGGAGATTTTTGTTAGAGTAGTTATGAATTTTAAAAGTTCTGAAATCATTGGAAATCTTCATTGAAATGAGCTGACCTTGTACACGCAAAAACAAAGATATCTTTGTATTGAAATTACATTGAGTTTTTAATGGTTCATTTTAACAGAAAATGAACTAAAAATTTGAACTTTCCTCACAGAAATCTCCGGTGAAAATGAAGTACATGATGTTGATCAGGAGATCGAGTTCTATAAGTGTGCAAAATTTAAGAAAATTCCAAAAGAGCGACTACTTGAACATCCCTTGTAAGAGATCTCGAACATCTCTTGATAATGAAACACCGCCTAGTACATAGATTTATCTGAAAGGAACTAAAAAATGGTTGTAAATTTCCTATATCCAAAAACAAATTTAGAGAACACATTTGAAAAAAACATAGCAAACACTCAACAGACTCTCTGAATCATCCCGGATGATCTCATTAAACTGGCCTCAAAAAACCGAAATTCCTATAAAAATTTTGTGCGCTGAAATAGATCTTGAATTTCCAATTTTGATAAACACGACATTTACAAAGAGATGGTGTCGAAAAAATTCGGAGATTTTGTCTTCTTTAATTTCCAGCATTCAACAATTAAAAAAATGAGTACGGGATATTCATCGGGGTTGAGAAATATATAGAAAAATATTTTTATAGTCAAAATTCTCCACATTGTTTGTTGTTTTTTGGATAATGAATTTTTTGAACTGTTGATTATACCATACAGTTTGAAAATTTTCTGTTTCAAAGTCCAAAGTCCGAAACATTTACCACAATTGATTCAACTGCTTCCAAATCAGACATTCAAAAACTCAGTTTTTGCTCAAATTTAGATCAATTCCAAGAACTCCTCAAAAAAAAAAAAACCAAAAAATTGTTGGCCGAAAAAATACTACCAAATATCTTAATTTTCGCGCAGAGATTATATTAAATAACGTACTTTGCGTCTTTATTTTCAGAAATCGTGGTATTGTCGGGAGGATATTTTGAATGCACTAAAAATATGAAGTTCAAGTGTGTGTAAAACAAAACCAAAATATATTTTCTTAGTAGAACTCTCAAGAGAACTTTCACAAAGAATTATAGTACATTTGAATATATCAGGTGGCCAATGAGGTAAAAGTTGGTTTCAATTTAAGCTCCACCTGGAAAAAAGCCACCGAGATTTTGAAAAAAAAACTAGACTGATTTAAGCCAGTCAAACCAAACCAAACCAAATCAACAAAAAACAAAAAGAAACAGACTAGAATGGTTGATGATTCAACACAAACCCTTCAATTTTGCACAGTTTACTCTCAAAAACAAATTACTTCCTACACATAATAAATAGTTTGGAAAAAAACAGCTGAAAACAAAAAATCAGCAATTCATATACATAAGTTTGTTACGTAGAAATTGAATTCGAATGAACAAAAAAAAAATCAACATTCATTTGTTTACGATTCAGCCAGTCAGGGTTTTGACTTTTGTTCCGTTGTATCCTTCTTCTGTTCAATGGTGGCGTCCTTCTTTTTCAACTTCTTTATCGCATGTTTCTTGTATTGATTCATGAAGTTTTTGACAATCGAATCTCGATCAATGCATCGCTCCTGGAAAAATCAATTTCTGACTTGCTCAAAATACAACCCATGAATCTGGCAGGGATACTCGAGTCGATTTGATGATTTGTAGTTCTGAGACTTGTTTTTCAGAAAATCTACTTGAAGGTTGACCTGGGAGAAAATTAACAGAAGAACTACCAAAAAATCAAGTCAGCTTCTTTTCAGACGAAAAACTCGAAAAATTCTGAACAAAGGGATTCATGAAACGGGAAAAAAAATGAATTTACTTCTACTTTATTCCAACTAGAAAAATGAAAATTTTTTAAGACCCCTATATTTTCTCATTGTGACTTTAATCATTAGGGTTTCTTTAAGTAAAAAAAAAATTTAGAAAGAATTTATTTTTTTTCAATTAAAAAATTATTATTTTTCGTTAATGATTCATTTCATAAAGTTCTAGAAATTATGGGGACAAAAAGTTACTCTACAGCTTGCTATATTGGTAATTTTAACCATTTTTCAAGAATTTTTTTCAGTGTAAACTTCAACGCTGAAAATTACGCATTGAGGATTCCGTTTGGCAAAAAGTGAATAAAAAATGTTGATTATCGTTCAAGAATCTCCAGAAAATCAATTTCAGAAGTGTAGTTGCTCAAACATAGTTTGATCAAAACACCTTCATAAAGTTTAATTTTTGAGTCTTTCCCAATTGTCCTCTTTACATACCTGAATAAAATGTTCGAAAAGACAAACATGCAAAAACAAAAACTGAACATGCGACTGAATAGCTTGAAATCGCATATTCCTCAGCTCTTTCGTAATCTCAACCATACTAACATCGGGATCTTGTTGAATTCGAGCATTCGCGTAATCAATACCCACGAATGTGGCCGTTCGCCCAACTCCCGCACTACAATGAACAACGATCGGTGTGTTTTCCGGATTCACCTTTTTCAACCAATTATATAAATTTAGCATGGGTTTGGGATCTTCGGGTGCCAATTGATCAGGCCACCAAGGGATATATAAATGATTAATTTCAAACGGTTCCGGGGAAGCGTTTTCCGAAGTATCAACCAGGGTTAAAACACTCCAAATGATACCTTCCACGGGAGGATCTGACTTGCCATCTATGATTGTCACATCCATATTACCATATTTGACTGTTTTATTTCGTTCATCCGGAAAATAGACAGAACACTTCTCAGCCCCGCCTTCCACCAATTGACATAACATCAAAACATACTTCACCTTTTCTTGATAACACATTGTCCAAAAATCGGAGATGGTCTCTGGAAGAGGTCCCTGTGTTAGAATGTATTTTGCATTCGATTCGGGGATTGTGACCCAATTCGCGTGGATATAGTCATTGGGTCTATCCTTGAGTACAACACGAGTTTGATCAATACAATAAACATCGGCATATCGATTGAGTTCGATGTGTGATTCGAATGCTTTGTATGTCATGTCTTTTGGCATATATCCTTTGAGTTTTTGTTGGTGAAGTTTGGACAGTTGGTTGCATGTCTGAAATGGGAAATTTTGAAAAAACGACATGAAATTCTCATGTCAACATTTTCAGAATTTTTCTGTTTGAATGGCCCCATACACTATCCTCAGAAGATGAAAAAGTTGACACTGACTATAGTTTCACAATATCAAAATTAAAAGTATTTTGAAACAGTAAAAATTTCTTTTTAGGGTTTATTTCCAATTTGGAAGATTTATGCAATGAAGTAAAATTTTTAAATTTTCTTAAGTCGACCTTACTTTTTAAAAATTGATTCCTTGTTATCCCAATAGTTTTAGTAACGGAGTCACTGTTTTATGGAAGTTTTCGGAAACAGCAAAATTTTTCAAATATTCGAAACTGATTTTTCATTTGTTGTTTTTTTTTTTCAGTAATTGTCAAGTAAGCTCGAGATGATTAGATTGGGCGTAATAGCCTTCACTTTACCTTCCAAAACTTGTTAGTTTTTTGAAACAGTAAAAATGAAAAAAAAAAGAAAAGTTTAGTACCATTTAGTTTCATGTGCTTTATGATAGATTTCAGATGCTGATAGTTGTCAACTTTTAATTTGTAAGAACCTCTATTTCTAGTGGACCATATTGAAATTCTAAGAAACGGAACGACTAAACTGATGATCCCGTTACTTTTCCAAAACTTATTGGTTTTTCGAAACAGTAAAAATTTGAAATGTTTGAGACTGATATTTTTTCGACTTTGCTGAGAACTCCGTGTTTTTCCGAACAAAGAGTACGAAAGATTTGAATTTCAAATTCGATAAAAAAAATATTTTTTTTAAAAATTCAATAAAACAGATATTTAGGGTGTTTGAAATTATCGTCCAGGTTTTTCAATGACCGGATCCGAATCTCAGAACATTCCATATACTTTTTTCACGAGGATAATATTACTGGTTGATGTCTCTGATGTACGTTGAACATAATACCTATCATTTCAATAATATTTTTTTCATAACATAATAAAATCACCATTTTCGCATTTACTAGCGCCCAATCCCTCCTTGGATCAGTCTGCACACTTGTCTTCACATCTACCACTTCCACTTCCTTCTTCGATTCCTCCTTCTCTTTCTCTGTCTCTTTCTCCTTTTCTTTTTCCGTATCTTTCTCCTCTTTTTTCTCTTCCTTCTTCTCTTCTTTCTTTTCTTCTTTCTTTTCCTCTTTCTTTTTTTCCACTACTTTTTGCTCTTTCGTTTTCTCTTTAACTGGACTCAATACCGATGTTGTTTTATCTTTCTTCTCCGTTGTCTCATTCTCTTTCTCAGTTTTCTTCACCTGATCTTCTGTCTCCTTCTTAGTCACCACTTCCTTCTTTGTCGTATCAGTTTTTGCAGTTGCAGTTTGCACTGGGGTTTTTGCCAAAGTCTTTGGTCCAGCTCTACTATGCTGAAAAGGTGAATCGTTGAAGCACAAATCAATTAAAAAATTCTCACTGGATGCAAAGCCGTTGTACACGTAAGAATCAAAGACAAATTGTATAATGATAGTAATAAAAATATGATATTATTGAAGAATATAGATTCACGGATCCAAAAGAAATCGAACATCTTGAAGATGCAACTGATTGTTCAGTGGAGAAACGATATAAAATAGTTCGACTGGTTGATGTCTGATTTTTAAGGAAGGAGAGAAATACGTGGAATTGTGAAGAGGTGGATTTAAGACAAAGAATGTCACGTTGAAAACAGATATGAAATATGCCGTGAGAAGGTATTGATTGATTTTTACCGGTCAGGATAAAATTCAATCCATGAAAAGTCGTTGTAGATGTTAAGAAAAAAAAGTTTGGGCGTTCGGAAGAACGGGTGAACCGGTAAACGGGTGTGGGAAACAAGTGCAAAAAATTACGGGTGAACAAATGATTTTTTTACAAGCCTAAGCATGGCTAAATCAAGGGTGGGAGTGTAAGCAGAGGTGTATAAGACTGTGAGCCTATCGACAGTGTCTGACACACAAAACATAGCATGAAGCGAAACACGTCAAATGTCGGCTGCTCGTTTGAACGACCTTTCCATGTTTGCTCAATACATAACCCGATTTTTATAGGATCTTTTTTTCAAATGCTTCAAACAAAAAATCAGAAAAAATCAATTTATTTTGGATTTCTCGACATTTACAGATTGTAATACACTTCTCGTCGTTGTTCCTCCTCCTTTTTGCTTGGCTCTGACCGCAACTTCACGAATGGCTGGCTTCAAAATTTGAAATGAAATCATCATATTCTGATCGACAACCATCACACCCGCATTATTATCAAATTCTCCGCAATATTTGGGGGCCGAAAATACGGTGACAAGTCGTCTTGACGCGAAAAACTCGTATCCATCTTGAACAACTTGATGTCCTCGTGCGATCAAATCAATGTTCATTCGTTCGCAGAAATCTTTGACAACGTCTTGGCCAAAAATAAATGAGACACCTCGCGAATTCTTCCCCCAGCCAGTGAATCCAACTTCTGGATCAGCCCATAACAAATCCATAGATATCGATTTATTTGGAGGGTCGAATGGTCTTTTGATCGATGTGACTTGTGACCAATTCTCAAGGGATGGTGACAATCCACCATGCATGCATAGAATTCGCCCACCAACAAGAGCACATAGCGGGAGACCGTTGAACAAATCCTAAGAGTAAATTATGATGATAGGCTTGGACATAAGAGGTCTCACCTGGAATGAGTTGTACAAACTGATCGAAAATCGTCGTTTACATTCATCGTAGAAACCGTATGTTCGATTGATTGAGGCACATTCGTGATTTCCGCGGAGAATGAAAAAGGTATTACGGTATCGAATTTTGTAGGCCATGAGGAGACACATCGTTTCGAGTTGTTGGCGTCCTCTGAAAAAAAAATGTATATGGTTAGATCAAAGCTGGTTTGTTTTCAGAATTTTGGAGCTGGTATAAAATGTTTCTATAAAAATCATGTGGGAGTTACAGAAAGTCAACTTATTGATCGTAATTTTGAAAAAAACCCTCTGTAGAAAAATAGATCGAGCGAAAAGTGTCTTTAATGGCTCAGTAGTCTGCCTATTGCTCGGAAGGTTGTGTGTTCGAATCAGGCTTGTTTTCTTTTTTTAACGCACGATCGAATTTCGGAAAATTTATCGATCATGATGGTTCAGCTACAGCAAGACAATTTTTTTTGTTGTTTGTTCTGCGAAAAAAATGCAACCCAGCGGGGGTTCGAACCTCTGACATTCAGGGCAATAGGCAAAAACAATAACCACTGAGTCAATAAGAACACATTCAGTGCACATGTCTTCTGAGCAAGACTGTGTTCTATCGAGAATTGATTTTCCTCTAATGATTCCCCACAAATGGAACCTACTGATTATAACACATTTTCCTGATATCAAGTATCATCATGTTCCCCGATTTTCTTTTTGAAAATCAATTTTGCTTTTACTTTTTCCTCACCTATCCACATAATCTCCAAGAAACAAATAATTGCGATCCGGCGGAAAACGACACCGATTGAAGATCCTCAACAAATCCACATATTGGCCGTGAATATCCCCGCATACCGCAATCGGCGCCTGCACTTCGATCATCGTCGGCTGTCCCAAAACAACTGATGTGCACAACTGGATGACGTCATCGATTTCAGACTCTTTTACACAATGGGTTAGTGAAGGGTTTGAAGTGTCGTTTACTGGAAGGACACACAATAAGTATTAATGTGGAGATCTATGTTGAGAGAGGCCAGGGTACTGTACCTGATAGTAATCGATCTATAAAACTTGGAATCGTATCACTCATTATAAATATGTTAATAGTAGTTTTAGGTTAGTAAAAAACTGTGAGTAAATAATGACTCATCGATCGATAATTCTATTTTTGATGGATTGGGACCAAATACGTGGCAATTAAAGGTCACGCTTTTATAATTTATGCACATCAAAAGAGCCGAATTATTATTATGAATATTATTCATGTAATCCGTGCTCTTGAGAAAAATGTCCCTTTAAAATACTCTACAAGCTTTTGTATTTTTTGTCGGCTCCAATCGCAATACAATGGTGATTAGCGTATGGTGTCAAGTGGTGTCATCCCTTCTTCCCTTCTCTTCCTTTTCTTTTGTCAAGTATTTGTCATACGGTAGAGCCAGAAGAAGAGGAGTAGCTCAGTTCCGAAGATAGTCTTTTAGTTGTTTGTAATTTGATCCATGTATGCATGTGTGTAGCACTTCAAATCGACACCTTATTTTCGGTGTGTAAAGCTAGCCGATTCGAACGAGATGTGGATGGATGCGAAAGGGATGGACGACCAGGTAGATAAACACAATTGCGCAACTTTTTCAAACAAAAACATGTCGCCGGATTTGGATTTTGAACCAAGATTTCTGCGAATAAGGAAATTATCGGGGCGATGAATAGGATAGTCTAGTTTAGATCAAAGAATATGAAATATTGTCTGAGTGTATCGAAACATCTTGATCATTATAAACATACATAGATGTGTCAATATTTTCGGCATAAATCACACACTGTAGTTGGGAGGTACTCCAAAAAAAATCGTAGTCGCTTTTTCCTATGTTTCTTAAAAAATGAATAACTTTGAAAATGGAATTTTTTACTGTTTCAAATTATCTAGATAGTGGATAGAGTGAAGTTATCTAACATTAGGGTGTTATTTCACAAAGTACCAATGTTTTATTGCACATCAGTCAGTATTTTTGAACAGCTATAACCACCGGATAGTGGTGACATAGTATTTTCTCATTCAGTTCCTGGAACAAACCTTATGAAATGGATGAGATCAAGAGGTAGGTCCATCATTTTCTACTGACAGACATTTTTGCCCAGAAAACTAAAATTGGAAATTTTGACAATAAAAAATTGAAAAAAAAATTACTGTTTCAACTTATCTAGATAGTGGATAAAGTAAATTTAGCGAAGATAATTTTTTTATTACAGAAATAATTGCTGGTTAACTGAATTGTGAATATCCAAATCAGATATCTGAAACTACAATAAACAAATGACAGCTATTTTTGAAAATATAACCACCGGAAAATCTTGACCTGGTATTTTCTCAGCTTATTCCTGACACAGACCATATGAATCTGACAAATCTGAATAACCTGGATGGGTATAAAACACACACTGTAGTCAGATGGTACTTCAGGAAAAATTGTGGTGAGGAATATCTTTCATGTTTTTATGAAATTGAAACAAGATAGTAAGACCTGATTTTTGACTGACATAAATTTTTGACCAGAAAAAACAAAGAAATGGAAATTTTTTACTGTTTCAAATTATTTAGATAGTAGATAGAGGAACGTTAGCTAAGATAAAATCTCATTTCTTCGCTAGCTCACAATAAATTATCATTGTTGGTCAACTGACTTGTCAATTTTCAAGCCAGAAATCTGAAACTACAGTAATCTGATGGCAGTGATTATTGAACGACGAATACCATCGGAAAATGTTCTTTTCTCAGTTTATTCCTGAAATGGACCTTATGAATCTGATTTGAACAAGCTAACCACTGAAAACATCTAAAAAAAATTCCCTGAACATATAAATAACGTCACATTTATTTTTTCGAAGTTATCTTTAGCCTGTTTCAAAAACAGGTGATATTTAGACAAAGTTCTGAGTTAGTTTAAGAAACTATTTAGATAAACCCACCGTGAGCCTTCCTAACCTTAAATGGACGCTTACACTCTTCACTCATTTCCTTACATATGTTTAACTTTAGAAAATCTCACCCATCTACAGTACATCCTCATCCTCATCCCTATCCCTCTTCTCTTCCTCCTTCGTTTGCTTTTACATCGACCGACAAACGAATTGCTCGCGTGCTCAACACATTGTCCATTGTGTAATCGGATCGGCCGCTTACTGTAGAATATGGGCGTGGCTTCGAACAAGCTAGCATATCGAAAAATCAACTCAGTCAGTGATTCATCAAAATGGCTTCATCTTCATCGCAATCCAATTTATCACAAGAGCAACTCTTGCATTTTTGGGGTGCGCATAATACGATTGGCAAAATGACGCAGCAACCACAACATCAGAGAAGAAGCTCAGAGTTGAACATCGGAAGAGACAATAAACCATCTGGAGCTGGTACGAAACCAAAGGTTAGTTGAATTTTGGCAAAGGCATGTATTAAATTCTTGAATTCAGATAAATGTATTTTCAGCTATCAATAAATTGATCTAATTTTAGATTAGATTATTTTTCAGGTAGCAACTCCACAAGTTGTCGCAAAAATCGAGCAATACAAAAGGGACAATCCGACTATTTTCGCATGGGAGATTCGAGAAAAGCTTATCCACGAAGGTGAGAGGAACGGTCTGAAATTAGTAAGAAATTATCATCAAGATATCTGCGGAAAAACCGACAAAAAAGTAGCCTAGGAAAATATGAACAAGTAGCTCTCGGTTTTCAGTTCTTGTCGTTTTCATAACATAGTTTTTGTGATATTTTTACACATAATAACAGCTTCTGGTCTGGTCAATAGAAACATAAAATATTGGGTTAAAAAACCTCGACCCAAAATTGATCATTTTGACATGAAGTAATTTTTTAATGTATCAAAAACTATTTATATATTTGAGCATGTAAATATTCGCGATAAATTAGAACCAGTTCGATAAAACATTCGTTTAACATCGATATTAGTCACATATAAATTTCATAGGTTTTTTGCTCAAACAGTTTCATTAAAATTGAATTCCAAGTTGTAGTTCCTGATACTGAAAAAAAAAACAATACCCGTAAGTGATAGTCGGTTATTTTATTACTGTTCCAAGCTTTTTAGGTAGTAGATAGAATTAAATTAGCTTTTATATCTTAGCCTAGAAAAAAATGCACACCGAGTAATATCTATTGGTATTCTGAAATTTGGTAAAGCTCTTGTCCTCTCAAAACAAGCTGCTTCTCTTTTCTACCGTATCTTCTTCTTCTTCCTATCCTTCATTATTTATAATATACAACAATGTGTGAATGTATACACTTGTATACATTTCTATTTGTAAAAGTGTACACTTATTTGGCGCATAAAGATGAGCGGCTACCAACTATCCATTTCACGAGCAAATAAATCCTCACCGACAATAGTTTCGAATTACAAAAGGAGGATATGTGTCCAACTAACTGATTTGACCTTTTTTCAGAAGTATGCACAACACCCCCATCGGTTTCATCAATTAATCGAATATTGAGAACAAGAGCAGCGGAAAGAGCCGCTGAGGAATTGCACATGATATTGTCGGCTCAGCACTTGGCCAGATCTCAGGTCCGGCCACCAAACCAGAATCGTCTTTTGCCCCCAATGCCGCCAGCGTTTCCATTTCCATTTCCTGCAATTTGGCCAGCTGGGCTTTTGTTGAACCCATCTTTCTTGTTGGCAGCACAACAGAATGTGCAGGTTGCACCAAGCTCGCCAACAGAAACAGCTCCGTGTTTATCAGAAGATGATTCCAGTTTGAATGGATGTCGAAGATTGTCTAGAAGCACGTTTAGCAGTGGTTAGTTCATAATGATCCTTCTGATAGATGTAAAATTTAAATTTCGCTTCAGAACAACTCGAAGTTCTTGAAGAAGCGTTCAATCGTGAACCTTACCCATGTAGTTCTGAACGAACGGAACTTGTCAAGCAAACTAGCCTTCCTGAAGCTCGAATTCAAGTTTGGTTTTCAAATCGACGTGCAAAATGGAGAAGAACAAATGCGAGCGATAAAGATGACACCAAAGTTGAGAGGTATTTTCAAAAAAAAAATTCACATTAACATCTATTTCCTTGATTTATAGATCTGAAACTGATGATGCTGGAAGTAGTGCAAGTCAATCGCCTTCTCTTCAACAATCTCAACAACCAAAGAAGTTTACTATTTTCAAACCTTATGAATAATGTTTTATTCTCCTTTATAAAAAAAATAAAATAAAATAAATTATGTCGAAAAAATGTGTGCCGCTTGTTTACATATGTGTATGCCGCGTTGTATTTGAGACCACGCCCAGTTTTTTATTTTCGAATTTATTTTTTTTTTTCGCTGCAGAAATTTCTTAACAGAAAAATTATAGACAATGGATGCTCTTGAGCACTTCTCATTAGTATCCAAAGTTTGTGGAGAACTTGAGAACCATTTTGGATTGGCTGATAAAGATGTGGCGGAGTTCGTGATAGATTTGGCGAAGAAGAGCAAAACTTTCGATAAATTCAAGCAAGCATTGGACACAGAAGGACTGGGCGATCAGTTTGATGATTCTTTGACGGCTACCATTTTGAGAATAGTGCAACACATGACGAAACCAGTTGCGAAAAAGAAGTTGAACTCGAAAGACACCTCCGAAACGCATAAAATTACACTGATATCGGATGCAAAAGAAGAAATCAAGGTAGGTCGTTTCAAATTTTATAAAAAACTGTGATACTTTTAGGCTCGTTTACCCGCACTTGCTATGGCGAATACCGTAAAAGTTGAAGACGAAAAGCCAGATGGACTCGATTTATTCGCACAGTTGGAAAAGATGGAAGAGAAATATGAAGAAGTTGAGGTATTTTTTTTCCAATTTTAATTTGATTCATTAAATTTTCAATCTTTAGAAAACGAGAAAAAGGAGACAATCAAGAAGTCCTTCGCGTGAAAGAGATCGTTCAAAGGAACGGGATAGGGACAGAAGAGATCGAGGTGACAGAAGGGATCGAGGTGAAGGAAGGAACAGATCCAGAAGTCGAGAACGACGAAGAAGATCGCGATCAAGATCAAGAGAAAACAGAGATCGAAGAGGTAATAATGATAATGATAGAAGAGATCGAAATAGACGAGATGATCGAAGAGACGATCGTAGAGGGTGAGTTCAATTTACTTCCGGAAGCTTTGTTTTAACTGAACATTTCAGAAGAGATTTCCCCGAAACTGCTGAAATTGGTAAAATCTATAATGGTCGTGTGAACACTATTCTACCATTCGGTGCATTCATCCAATTAGAAGGTCTTCGTCAGAAAACGGAAGGACTTTGCCACATTTCCCAACTTCGAAATGAACGAGTTCAAGCAGTCGCAGATGTTTTGAAACGAGGCGAAAAAGTTAAGGTGAAAGTTCTCAAGATAGAAGGAGGCAAATTATCATTAACGATGAAAGAAGTTGATCAAGAAACCGGTGAAGATCTCAATCCAAAAGAAGCTGAGCTCCGTCCAGATGCAATTGGTGTCAGAGAAAGAAGTCCAGATGCAAGAGGAAGGTCGTCTTGGATGAATCCAGAAGGAGAACAAAGCTCTTCAACGGCTAGTACAAGCACTGGCAAGACAAGAGTGCGGATCTCAACTCCAGAAAGATGGGAACTTCGACAAATGCAAGGAGCTGGAGTATTGTCGGCCACAGATCTTCCTGATTTCGACGACGAAATGGGTGTTCTCAAAAACTTTGACGACGAAAGTGACGGTGAAGATATTGAGATCGAACTAGTCGAAGATGAGCCCGACTTTTTGAGAGGTTATGGTAAAGGAGGAGCTGAAATCGAACCAGTCAAAGTTGTCAAAAATCCGGATGGAAGTTTAGCACAGGCTGCGCTGATGCAAGGTGCATTGTCAAAAGAACGAAAAGAGGCCAAGATTCAAGCACATCGAGAAAAAGATCAAGAAAACCAGAAGACTGGATTCTCCTCAAGTGCTAGGATACATGATCCAATGGCTTCTGATAGCTCACAAGCATGGACGATTGACGAAACAAGAGAAAGAAAGAGAGATCGGGTATGTTTTCAATTATTATTTCCAAACACATAACAACTATTTTTTTTAGGATATGCCAGAATGGTTACGACATGTTACTGCTGGTGGAAAAGCAACGTACGGTAGAAGAACAAATTTGAGCATGATCGAACAGCGAGAAAGTCTACCCATTTTTGCATTGAAGAAAACACTTATGAAGGTTTGTTTTCATTTTGCATATTCTGATGAAAAACTATACAATTTTAGGCTATCATGGATAATCAAATTCTTGTCGTAGTCGGTGAAACTGGTTCAGGAAAAACCACTCAAATGACACAGTATGCGCTGGAAGCTGGATTAGGAAGACGCGGAAAAATTGGATGTACTCAACCAAGGTAAGCTATACACAGTTTTTTTGTATTCAGTGAAAAGTATAAACTCTAACTGAAAAATGTACTAAAATTTAAAAACATCGAGCAAAATCAAACGATTTATATTCTTATTTTCAGACGTGTCGCTGCAATGTCCGTTGCGAAACGTGTCGCTGAAGAATATGGCTGTAAACTTGGAACCGATGTCGGTTATACAATTCGTTTCGAAGATTGTACCAGCCAAGACACTGTTATCAAATATATGACAGACGGTATGCTTCTTCGTGAATGTCTTATCGACCCTGATCTATCTGGATACTCTTTGATTATGTTGGATGAGGCTCACGAGCGCACAATTCACACTGATGTTCTTTTTGGTTTGTTGAAAGCAGCAGCGCAAAAACGGCCAGAGCTCAAGCTGATTATTACTAGTGCTACTTTGGATTCTGTCAAATTCGCAGAATATTTCTTGGAAGCCCCCATTTTCACGATTCCTGGAAGAACTTTCCCTGTCGAAATTTTGTACACAAAAGAACCGGAATCGGATTATTTGGAAGCTGCACATATCACTGTTATGCAAATTCATTTGACCGAACCGCCTGGAGATGTTTTGGTATTTTTGACTGGTCAAGAAGAAATTGATACATCTTGTGAAGTATTGTATGAACGGATGAAGTCGTTGGGTCCAGATGTTCCTGAACTCATTATTCTACCGGTTTATGGTGCTCTTCCAAGTGAAATGCAAACCAGAATTTTCGAACCTGCGCCACCTGGAAAACGAAAAGTTGTGATCGCTACAAATATCGCCGAAACATCGTTGACAATTGATGGAATTTTCTATGTAGTTGATCCAGGATTCGTGAAACAAAAGATTTATAATCCGAAGAGTGGAATGGATTCATTGGTTGTTACTCCAATTTCACAAGCAGCTGCGCAACAAAGATCTGGTCGAGCCGGTCGTACTGGACCTGGAAAGTGTTATCGATTGTATACAGAACGAGCATTCCGAGATGAAATGTTGAAAACTCCGGTTCCTGAGATTCAACGAACCAATCTCGCCTCAACGTTACTCCAACTCAAAGCAATGGGAATTAACAATTTGATTGATTTCGATTTCATGGATGCTCCTCCACTTGATTCGATGATTACTGCTCTTAACACACTTCATACATTATCTGCTCTTGATAATGATGGATTATTGACACGACTAGGTCGAAGAGTAAGTTGTTAATTTGAATCACTGTTTCTGTTAAATATCTAAATTTTTAGATGGCTGAATTTCCACTGGAACCTTCACTTGCTAAACTTCTGATTATGTCGGTCGACTTAGGATGTTCGGATGAAGTCTTGACGATTGTTGCGATGCTCAATGTTCAGAACATTTTTTATAGACCGAAGGTAAGTTAGTCCTTTAATTCAAATTTAGAAATAAATTTTCACTTATAGGAAAAACAAGAAATGGCTGACCAGAAAAAGGCGAAATTCCATCAGCCAGAAGGAGATCATCTGACACTTTTAGCTGTTTACAATTCTTGGAAACATCATCATTTTTCACAACCCTGGTGCTTCGAGAATTTTATTCAAGTCAGAAGTATGAAAAGAGCTCAGGTTTGTGGCTTTTTTGAAAAATATTTTAACATTGAATTTATTTCAGGATATTCGAAAACAATTGCTTGGAATTATGGACAGGCATAAACTGAATATGGTCAGTTGCGGAAGAGATGTTGCCAGAGTGCAGAAAGCGATTTGTTCGGGATTTTTCAGAAATGCGGCCAAACGTGATCCTCAGGTAAGCTATTAGTCAATAGTTTGTTGTGGTCTATACAGGGTCTGAAAAGTTTGATGTTAGCTATAATCATTTGAAAAGTGTAGCTGTAGAAGGTTTCAGCCTGAAAATTACCAAAGATTTGTTTTCTTTTCGTTCGTGAGTAACATCTCCCAATTCACTCGAGATCTTTGCATAAAATTTAGCAGAAAAAATTAGATAATTCCTAGTTTTCACAGATTTTCTCCGTTTGTCGTCCTATGAACACGTGTGCAGTGTAAAAATCAAGCTAGCTTCTTTTTCCAGTTTTATTTTATTTTCGAAAAACTGAATAGAACGACAAAAATAGAAAATAAGTAGTGGATTATTATAGTATTTCAAAAAATATCCATGATGTGTCCAACGAATTGCCTGAAAAGGACATTTTTATAAGCCACTAGTGCCCTTTCAGGATTTTATCATTCGAAAATTTCTCAATAAAATCGTCATAATTTATAGGAAGGTTATCGTACTCTTGTCGATGGTCAAAATGTGTACATTCATCCATCTTCGGCAGTATTCCAACATCAACCAGAATGGGTAGTTTATCACGAACTCGTCATGACAACAAAAGAATATATGCGCGAAGTGACAGCAATTGATCCAAAATGGCTCGTCGAATATGCACCCTCATTCTTCAAAGTCGGGGATTCGACAAAGCTTTCAACATTCAAACGAAACCAGAAAATCGACCCATTATTCGACAAATATGCGGATCCAAATGCATGGCGTATTACACGTGTCAAAAAGAGGATTTACAATCCAAACAAGTAATTATATTTATTATTATCATTCATATTCTGTTTTTCAAATATGTTTTTAGAGTACGTGTATTTTTTTCTTATTTTTCTGTTCAATAATTTTTAATACTTTTAGATGAAATCATCTATTGATATTTATTTATTCGATTATTAGTTTGATAGCTTTTGGTTGTCTGCAAACGTTTTTTGAAAAGGCAATGGATCGGGGAGAAAAGACAACTTCGATCCGATTTCGCTCGCAAATGAAGAACTCCATTCGACTCCTCACATGCCACTTCATTTCCTGAAAAAAAAGGTAATTTTCTATGATGACGTGAAAATGTTCTCACAAAGTGCGAAATTTCAATTATGTAACCGGAGATGTTTATGAGACCTACAGTAGTTTGTTTTTTGAAACCCCACCTTCAAAATCCATGAGAATCATTTTTCCTGCAATCGGTGAGTGGGACAAAGTTATCCGGTTTCCTCTGAAAAATAGAAACTAATTATAATTAATTGGGAACCTTGTTTGTTTTTTTTTACTCACATTGTGTTCAAATAGTGAAAACATTTCAAAAGTTGAAGAACATCTTGAACTGGTTTCGATGCGGATGATGTGATTTGAGGAGATCCACTTCTTTCATTCGGATATGGTATCAATGATTGACAGATTTGGGATTTGAGAGAAAGGATTATGAGGAGAAATTGGAGTGAAGAATGGGATGTGTATAAACGACGAAGTCGCATTATACAAATTTGTGAATTACCTGAAAGAAATCATGAAGATTCGAAACAAACAGGTAGTTAAAAGTGGGGCATAGGCACTCGACAAGGTTAAAAAATAGTTCATACAAAATGATATTTTCTGATTCTCTGAAATGAAATTCATACATTGATTACTCTTCAAGCACTGAAAATCTGACGTGGAACATACATATGAGAAAAAATAATGAATCGGAATTCCAAAAGTTGGAAATTAACGAGAGGGTTTTTTTACACTTTGGTATTTTTACAGAAGTTCAACTTTTCGAAAGGGTTTTATTTGTATTTGTTTTAGTATGGTAAGCTAGCAAAGTTTTGAAAACAACAATGGACAAGCAGTATATCTACAGGCCTGAGTTAGTCAAATCACCAGGACTTCAGTCATGATTTGATTGATTTTAATTTAGGTAACATTTGGTAATCAAGAACTTCCTCACTCTGGTCGGAAATTGAAAGTTTTTCAATATCAGAATATAATTTTTTATTAAAAGTATTATGGCGAGTTCTAGTCAAGAATAATAAAGATCTTCGAGCAGTAATAGAGCTGAAAATTCGAAAGTATACATATTATTGGAAAATTACGACCATTTTCGAACGGAGTGTTATGGTGAGCGCTAAAAACCAACAAAAGCTTACAAGTTGGGACTGTAACTAGACCAAAATTCAATCGATGATCATGTTTTCGTTAGGTTTTCGATGTATGAATCGGTTTTTACAGGGCCGATTACGTTTATGCCAATATCTTATCGAACCAAGAAAACATATGACTATCAATAAAGTACATATTTTTAAAATTTAGCTACTGCTAATCAGCATCATACATTTTTCATCCGCCGGAAATTTTCATGATAAAAGTTATGATGTCTATGCTGATTTTTTATTACTATCCCAAAAGTAGAGATCAGGCAAAAACGTGAGTTAAAATTAGAGAATCAGGCACCGGATATAAAAGCAACTTTGACCCATCATAACTTTTTTCACAACAATTTTCAGTGGATAAAAAATATATCATGATGTTCAGTAGGTCGAACTCTATAAGTGTACAAATTTTAAGAAACAAATTTGAACCTGCGAGCTGGCGAACCTTCCTTGTTCTCTAGTTTGTCTCTAGTTTGGATTTTCATTGAAATCGACCAAATTTTCGTTAAGAGCAAAGTGAAATGCATATATCATGAAACATCAAGTATTCAAAGAGAAAAACAAGAAGTGCATTAGGAAGTTGAAATTCTATACTAATTCTACGTATACATATTTGCAATTTGAAGTAACAAAACGCCCTCTTCAACAAAAATGGCTTCTTCAATGTTTTGTTAATTATGCAAAAAAAAATCAGGAAAATTCAAATTCTGAGTGAGTGAAATTCGAAATTTAATTGAAGTTATTTTTGTTCTAAGATTGAACAGTGTTGAAAGAGGGAGTAATTTTTGAACCAAAAGACTAGTACTCAAAAATATTCCACGTTTCTTTCAATGTTCGTTATTCAACCAGGACAAACAATACTTTGAACCTTTTTTTGCAGAATTGTGTTTTTTTGCGTTGGTTGGCGTACTTGAATAACTAACTCGTGGTGTTATTCGGAATATTTTGAATATCAAATTCGGATTTGAAAAGTTTCAGATGAGGTCAAGAACAACGGAAATCGTTTAAAATAGGAGAGGACCTCGAGATAAATTCAACAAGGGATGGCCTGAAAAAATGAATATTTTGACGAGAAATATGTCATTTGATAGGTTTTGGACGGTCATAAACATCCTGTTTTCAGTTTTCATCGAACACAATCCCGAATACACAATTTTCAGCTTTGAAATTCACATGGTAAAAAGAAAACCATCTTGAAGATTTATTACAAATATCATATAGTTAACTAGGGGTAACTTTTCATCCTGATCTTTCTTTTAAACAAAAAAGTTCGTTAGATCGTTATTTTTATTTGAAAATGAAGAATCATAGAACTTGCAGAAACTTTCTCAATTTTCTGATAATGCACAAAAAAAAATAATATAAAAATGTTACGTGATTTTCATTTTTTCATTTCATTTTTTTCTAGTGTTTCTAGAACATGACATTTTTAGCAAAAAAAAGACTATAGTGTTCTTTTTCATAGCTGATTACCCTTTAATTCTCGCCCTACCTCTCAAAATCTCATTTTCTAGTTGAACATTTTGGAACGAAAATTGAACACGGTATTTTAATCAGCGTTCAAAAATCTATCGAATGATATATTATTTCACTTCAAAAACCTCCATAATTTTCTTGAAACCACCCTCTTGTAAAAATAAGGTTCATAAATATTTAAGTCGGAATAACTGTGCTGAGCAAAAAATCTAAAAATTTTTGAGCACTTCCAAAAACAAAAACAAAAAAAGTTTGCTCACTCTGTTCAGTGGGACATGTGCGCTCCATCGAAGTTTCCAACACAAACCCAGATTTTTCGGGGATTGCAAATTCAAAAAAAAAACACGACGCAATTTTGCAGATTACAAAAAAAACTATATTAATAACTACAAGTTAAAAGATCTAGGAAAAAGCAGATGAAAAATAATATTATGCTCGGAAGTATTATTGTTCACTTGCTTGCAGAAAACATCCTCTTTACGAAAACAATAATTTTCAAAAAGTCTGTCAGGATCCTGACTACTGTAGTGGCAAATCTGAACGTTGACATACAGAACTGAAAAAATACACAAATAGGTATATCTATTTATGTTTTCAATTATAGTGCTTCCTGAAAAACAAGCGAAAAAAGTACATGTTTAGAAAAAGAAAATTGAGAATATTCTTTTATTTTTGTGGACGAAATTCGAGAAGACCTATTCATTTTAGAAAAAGTCTTCTTCCCCCGTGTCTGAGTGGGATGGTTAATAAGGATGGATAAACAAATAAATAAGCAAAATCATATTCGAAAACAAAGGGAGAAAAAATGGGATGGGCATAAAAGTGTTTGTGGGGGCAATTAAAATGGCGACAAATTTAATTTATGTTTGGCTCGAAAAGAAGAAATAAATACGAGTGGGCGGAGCCGAAAAAGAATGATGTCGTCAGAGGCAGAGGCTCCTTTTTTCAACACAGTAAGTTCACTTTTTTGTAAACCAAATACACTAGACTTGATTAGGTTAGTTGTTTTTTGATTCCATATTTTATGAAGGGTACAAGAATCAAAGAAAAATTGTTAGGAAAAAGCTAGGGAGTCACACAAGTAACAGTAAGGCAAAACATATCATGTTGCAGGACCCGGAAAACGTCGGATACTCATTTGAACGGCCTCTTTAATAAAGATAATCGTTGTTTTACTGTGATTTGCCTCATGAGTACTAGAGGTTCATTTTCAGCGTAAATGTTTTCAGAATTCGACTTTTTGACATAGTAATACCTTGAAAAATCCTTCAAGTCAGGTTCGGATAATTCGGCTTATATCGAGTGACCTTGATGTTTTAGCCTATTTAGAAATTTGTTGAAACAGAAAAAAATAAACATTTTTTCAAGCTGAAAAAACACCTTCACCACAACCTGATTGGGCTTTTTCGGTTTTTCCATTCAAAAAACCAGAAAATCAATAATGTCGGAGTAAAGAGCCCTATTCCGGAATAACTGGGTAATACTAACAAGGAGATGGTATGAAAAAATTTGAGGATTTTCGACGAGAGCTATGTCATTTGAACCTTCCATGTTCAGTTTTTGCCAAATGCGATTCTAAATGAACAATTCACACCCTGTCAAAAGGTAAATGAGTGAGAGGGAAGGCGTGATATGGAGACGCAGACATGTTCATTAGAGCGAGAATACACATGTTCATTTCCACTTTTTGTTGCAAAAAATTTGGAAATTTCACTAGTCGGTTCACGTTTTTATTTTGATCGAACAAAAAAGTCAATTTCTTCAGCTTTTTTTTTTGAAAATTCACAGAAAAGGTGCATTTTTTTGGAAATGAAATGTCCAACATCAAAAACGTGAGAATAAATTTGTAAAATATCTGTTCTTTTTGAGACAAGGTAAATTTAAATGCGAAAGAGCGTGTTTGCTTCAATAGTACAGTCTGCGCCTCCACTCACGTCCTCCCTCTCACCTATTTCCCATTTTTCATTGGGCTAACAGGGTGTGAATTGTCAGCTTAGAAATTTACGTTGGGAAAAGAACATTTTTTTTTGAAAAATGTTCAAAACTTTACAAATATCGGGTCTAATCATTATTATACGTTATTCTTATTTTTATGAAAATGAAGAGAAATAGTATTTTCAGCAATTTTAGCAATTTCCTGATAATTCAGAAAAAATATTGAAAAACTCACGTGAAATATAATAATGAAATGTTACGTGAGTTTTATTTTCCATTTTCTGAACAATTTTCCTGATGTTTCTGAAATGTGAAATTTATATATTTAGCCTTGTTTTAAAATTTTCAACAAAAATAAATGTTTTAGGATAGTTTTACATACTTGATCACCCAATTAAGTAAAACCTCTCAAAGTCGATTTTATACAAGTTCATTCACTTTCTAGCTAAAACTTTGAGTCTGAAATTCGCGCATTGAAAATTGCGTTTTTGAGAAACTGAATACTGGACGTTTACCAACGTTAAGACAATTAGAATGACATACTTTTTATCAAATTCAAAGTTGTAAATTGAAACTACTGTAACCTCAAACTTTACCAGGAATTAATTACTAGGAAAAATAAGTTAAAATCTTAAATTCAAAATATCATGACGAAATCTCATGTTTTTCAAAAACAAATGACTCACAATCAGAAAATAGAATTCCCACAATGACTCATTTCTCCAAAGATGATATACTTTTTTGTTGTTTTTTTAGTGTAATTAGGTTCTCAAGTGTTTCGTTGAGACAAGAAAAAAAAGAGATGCAAAGAGAAAAGTTCAGATTTTTCTGGGAAACACAGTTCAGACCATCAAATTTTGGTGATATGGCCAAAAAGTAGAAAATGAGAAAAGAAAGGTTCATTTTTGCAAAGCTCAAACCCAAAAGTACAAGATCAGAGCACAATTTGTTGCTCATAAATGAATAGACAATTTCTTATTGTTAGCTAATGTAAAACAAATAAATTGAAAGAAAAAAAGTAAAAAACGAGAAAAAGAAGAGGAGGATACTTGATCCTTATGGGAGTAAAATGTACCACCAAAAATGACGAATACATATCACTCAAAAATGTCTATATTTTTTGAATTTCAAAATAAAATATGATTTCTGAGATGAACATTGTTTTCTGAGAATAAAAAATAATTGACATTGGAATAATCAATGAGGCGAGTTATTCGGGAATACATACATATATTCAAAAATCGAATATCTCATTTGTGTATAGTTGTGCGTGCAGGAGTACACACATCATAGCTCGAAATTAATGAGAAAAAACATGTTCTTAATTCGACATTATGTAAACACAATTGGAAGATGTCTGATTTTAGTTACATGCAGGTTTTAGGGGTCCCAATATAATATAAAATTTGTTACAAAGGAACAATGTGATTTTTCTTAAGACCAATCTGCCATCTCCCCGTGCCTCATTCGCTTCGCTCTGTGCTTTCAAGAACATCTTTTTCATTCTCTCGAAGTTTTTTTCAAAAAAAGATAAGAAGGATATCACAAATGACAAGGAATATGCTTTCGAGCAATCGGTTATTCAGGAACACGGACAAAAAGACCACTTTCACAACCCTGGTTAGATACTGTACATATTATATATATTAGGCGTAAATTTTGACGTAAATATTAATGTTCTTTTCAGTGAAACATGAATTTATCTCGCAGTCCACCATTATAAAATAATTTTCGGCAGCCCTAAAACCTGTTGTCGTTCGCTTAGATTCTGCATCAAACTAGTTATCCCTTAGTATCACTTTTCCATAAAAGTACCCAGTGACACGGTATGAAAGATAATTTGTCATTTTACAACTGAAGTTCATTAAAAAGTTCGTTTTCGAATCAAATGCTTTTTTTTTAAATACTGAATAGTTAGAAATTGTTCAACCCTAGTTATTATTTATTACGACTTTATTTATTTATTTATTCATACATATTGAACTACATAAAAAAAAAACAAAAAGGAAATCAAATTAATATTTACATGTGAAATGGGGGATAGAGGTAGTAAAATAGGATGAAAAAAAAATAAGATGACCAAGTGCGCCTGCAAGAGCGCGGTAGATCAAATCAGAGAATCAGAATATATATATACAGGTGGATAAAGAGAAAGAGAGAAAAATGACTAGAAATTAGGAGTAAAAAGAATTTTTAGGGAGAGATTTTAGAAATGAGAGGATATCAGAGGGGGGAGCAGAACGAGATAGAATTTTTGCTATATTATTCCATAGTGGTAGATGAGAGTGGAAGAAACTAGCATTTTTGGGACCCGGTAGATAATTAAAAGAGAGAGGATATCTTTTAGATTTTGAGGCTACGAGAAATAGATCAATAGAAGGAAGGTGACTACGAAAAGTTAAGATATTATAATAGAGTTTGACGATTAGAATTTTTTGGCGGTGTTCAATAGAAATTAGATTCGAGAGATCTAGGCGGTTCCATATAATTCTCCTACTTTCCATATAATTCTCAAAAAAAATTAAATCACATATGTTCTTTGAAATCAGACATATCAATGTTACAAGAGAGACAGGAATCACCATCGATGATTCATTTAGTATCGTTTCAACATGTATGTATTGGCAAGAAATTTCATATTTTTATCATTAACACATGAAAAAAAACAAAAATAGATTTAAAAAAAATTGATAATCGGGAATTATAATTTGAATTTATCAACAAGTGGAAGATCCGATGTCTTTCCATTGAATTTCAATGATATTTGGGCATTCTTGAAGTACCCGGAATTCACCATTTTTTCTTGTTTCTGATCGAAAACTGAACTCCTTCTTTGAGCATTTCGAAATTTGCAATCCTTCAGTGATGAATTTTTGATCGATGTCATCTCCAGAAATCACTTTCATGAATTTCACATTTTTGTTGATTTCTCCTTTTTGGAGCATTTTCAAGTATTTTTTGACATTCTTCTCGTCAAAATCATCACTTGAAATGTGAGCTGACTCTCCTTCGAACTTGAGAATTTGATCAAATTTGAAGAGCATCTTGATTTCGAGATGCAGAAATTTGATTTTAAGAAGCTGAAAACATGCAAAATATTGGAATATGCAAAAAAAAAAAAGACTAACCTGCTCCCAATTTACGAATCCGACGTCACCCAAATTTTGACATGTTTTAACCGCTTTGACAACATGAAGCTTCTCCAAATGTTCCAGGTTCTTGATATTGAACTTTTTGAATGACAATGTTTCGTCCTAATAAAAAAGGTTTTTGAAGGATTTTTTGTCATGAGAACCAGAACCTACATTCAGATACAAGCTTTTGATGCAATGTTTGTAGTCCTCCAGATATTTTTTCAAATATCTGAGAAGGACAACGTCCGATTTTCCATATTCCACCTTTGCCGATGTGGCAGTTTCTATTTCCGTGCCATCTACGCGTTTGATGAAACTGAAAAAAGCAATTTTCGTAGGCAAAAAATCTGAAGTTTTTTGACAACAACTATCTAATTTCATAGATTTTTGGACTCTCAGTGCACAAGTTTCTGCTTGCTCGAAAAATAACGAAACACTAACAAAGGAGGATGTTATGCTAGATGTAATTTTTTCTCCTCAAAACATCTAGATATTTAGTTTTCCAATAAAACTTAGAATTACAATACTTCCGAAAATTTACATTTTTTTGCATTACCTGGGCGTCCAAAAATCAAAAAATTTTAAAAAATTTCCGAAAAATGCTGTACAAATCGCTTCATAAAACTACCATTTAAATTAAAGGGACATAATTATTTTCATTGAGATAAATTTGCCGGTCTGCTGAAGTGTCACGTTTCGAACTTCATGAAAAACATAAATTTGAAAAAAAATTGTTGGTCCACTGTAATGGAACCATTCGAAACAAGCATACGTATCAGTTTAGATATTTTTTTTTTCAAAAAAAGTAAACAATCTATTGAATCATGTCCCTTTAAATCGAATGGTATTTTTTTTTTTGATATGATTTGAACAGGATTTTTCGGGCATTTCTTAAAATATTTTGACGTTTTGACGCCACATACGACAAAAAGAAATGATAAACGGAAGTACGTGAAACGTTTATTTTTTTCTATTTTTTTTCAGAAGATTTTCAAGTTTTGAAATCTATAGTTTCCTCTGTTCCGTATACTTCTGGTTAGTATTTTCAACAACAACGAAAAAATACTCACCATCTAAATATGACAATTGTTTGGCTACTTGTTCCAGTCATAAACTCGAAAGAATAATCACGAGACGACTTCTCACTATGCAAAATGTCTAGTGCATAATATCTCTCTTCTTCGCGAACTCTCAGTCCATATAAATAATTGCACGATTCCTTTGCCTTTTTTTGACTCGCTTTTGGAAGTTGAGAATCCATTTCTCCCATTATCGTTTGACGACGTTGTGTAGGTAGATCAAAAAAACTTCGCTCAGATGTCGTTCCGGCACGGGTATTATTGGCATTTTTTGATAAACGGCTTCGTTTTCTCAGTGGTGCCATCTGGAAAAAAACAATTACGTTATCACAAGACGATAGCTTCCAAAAAAATATATGTTCTCAGTGACAGTACTGATTGATATAACTAGACAATCTACAGTACATCAAAATCATGAAGCATTTCATAAACATGAGAAAAACAAAGTATTTCTGATAAAAACAATCAACAATTAAAAATTATAAAACAAAAGCTCATGTTTTTAAAATATGAGTTGTGTTTTAAAAAAACCCGGCATTATGTATGGGCTTACTATCAGATTTCACGCACATGTTTCATCCCTGGCCGGGTCATTTAAATAAAATTATGGTCCGTTAAAAAAAAGTGCCTTGAAACTTAAGGCTGCGTACACACACCCTGTTAGCCCAATGAAAAATGGGAAATACATAGGTGAGAGGGAGGACGTGAGTGGAGGCGCAGACTGTACTATTGAAGCAAACACGCTCTTTCGCATTTAAATTTACCTTGTCTCAAAAAGAACAGATATTTTACAAATTTATTCTCACGTTTTTGATGTTGGACATTTCATTTACAAAAAAAGGCACCTTTTCTGTGAATTTTCAAAAGAAAAAAAGCTGAAGAAATTGACTTTTTTTGTTCGATCAAAATAAAAACGTGAACCGATTAGTGAAATTTCCAAATTTTTTGCAACAAAAAGTGGAAATGAACATGTGTATTCTCGCTCTAATGAACATGTATGCGTCTCCATATCACGTCTTCCCTCTCACTCATTTACCTTTTGACAGGGTGTGTACAGATTTTCTGATCTTGTTAGTCATATTCGAATCATTCTTTGAAATTTCGAATTTGGGAACCTTTATGTTTTCCAGAGACCCGTATACTACGAAAATAACTTACTTGTATTGCTGAACGTGTACGCAATGTAGGACGCATCTGAAAAGAAAACGAAAAATAGACGAAAAAAATAATATTCAGCACCAATCAATAACCCTTTGGTGTAAACGAAAAAAATCGAGAGAAAAACAACGTTCATGTGTGTATGTATTTCATGAATAGACATAGTAAAAAAAAAGAAACGATGTTCCGCGCGCGCAAAAAAAAAAGTTGGCGAAGAGCCAAACTCTAAGTGCTCTGGTGTAACATGTGCATATGGAGGGTGAAATGTTTACATGAAAGTATAATCGTAAAAAATAAAAGGCTTTAGCCACGGTGATTTAGAGCTGCCATCTGATACAGGGAGAGTGCTGAGAAATAGAGAATGAAGGGTCTTCGACCTACCAAAAAATTGTGAGATTGAAAATGCGAAAATTAACAAGAATACTTGTTGAAAAAAATAATAGAAATCATTTTAGAATAGGTAATTAACGATTTTTGACTCGGTTTCAAGCAGATTTACTCGAAACTCTCTTTTGTATTGCTTGGCACACTCTTTAATGGGATGATTCACGAGAAAAAAAAAAGAAATTTTCTTTTTTTTTACAGAAAAAAAGCGATTCACGAAAAAAAAAAGGAAAATAAGCAATTTTAGTTGAATCGTGGCGAAATTTTTTCGATTAAATCGATGCGCCTTTAGGCGACTCACTGTCAAAACGGATTGACCTGAAGGCGCATCGATTTAATCGAAACCACGATTCAACTAAAATTTTCTTTTTTTTTTGCTCGTGAATCATCCCATAACATTTTAACACATTTTTTCGGGTCTGCACGGTCCTGTCGAGTTCACCGGGCTTGCAGGAGTTTACAGAAAATTGTCTCAAAATTGTTCAAACCAAATTGGAAGGTTCATTTGTGCAGATCAACCATAAAAGTAAAAAATGAGAACACAAATTTTTGAAAAAAGTGAGTAAAAAAAGAACAGATGACGAAGAGGATACTCGATACTTATGGAAATATAATGTACCACTAAAAATTACAAAAAATTTTGTGAATAAAACAATTTTCGTAAGATTATTAGGTACGAAAATATTCTTAGGTAAAAAAATCTGGAAATATTATTTCTTAGGATAAGAAATAATATTTCCAGATTTTTAAATTTCCAGATATCGTCCTGGAGCACTTTTTTGATACCTTGGGGCACAACTGTGCGAAATATGTCCTTTGATAGACGTTACTGTTTTGATATATCGAAAAATTTCACCCTAGTTATTATTTATTATGACTCTCCATGTATAACATTTTCCAAAAAAAAAATTAAATCACATATGCTCCTTGAAATCAGACATGTCAATGTTACAACAGAGACGAGAACCACCATCGATGATAATCGATTGACCGACAATGAACTCTGATTGATTTCTGAAAATCATATTTCAAAATTTTTTTTTTAGATTTAAATTTGCTAACCTGTCCGCTAAAAATGCGATAGTTCTCGCAACGTCTTCCGATGTTCCAACTCTTCTAATCGGTATATACTCCGGGTTATTGGCAACGTATTGTTCCATCTTCCGAGCCTTCTCCTCGCCAACTCCAAGTCTTGCGAAAAATGAGGTGGCAATCAGGCCAGGACTAAAATGATAAATCATGAAATATTACCTGTGTGTGAGTGAAAGAACTCACTTAACTGTGTTGACTCTTACACCTTTGAGAATATATTCATGAGCCATTGACCGGCTCATATGCTCCATGGCCGCTTTTGGAACTCCGTAGTAAGGCATCGACATGATTCCAAGAGGTGGAGCGGTTAGGAATGTGGAGACATTGACAATGTCACCTTTTTGCTCGGCGAGATGTTTGATAGCCTTCTGAGTGACGATTAGAACTCTGAAATCAATAAAATAGATACTAATATTCTCAGAGAGTATCCTCGTGAGGAGCACGGCGCTCAAAATAAGCTCCAGTGGACCCCCGTCCGAGCTCGACAAAAAACACAAGCTCCTGTCGATATTGTCATAAAGAGAAGAATAACGATGACGAGCTCGACAAAATGAAATAAATGAAAATGATATTGTCCCGAGTTTGATACGAGTTCGACAATTAGTTTGGGATTTCCTAGTCAACTTTTCATATTTCAAAAATTATAAGTTTTTGTTGTTGTTTGTTTTTCTTTACGCAAAATCAACCATTTCTTTGTCTAAAATAAGTGAGTTTCTCATGAATTTGTCGAGCTCGAGAAAAGATCAAAAAAAGATCGTTCTCTTTTTGGATGACGAGCTCTACAAGAGATCTGATGGATGTCCAAATGATCTCATTTCTAGTTTTCTGTCGACTTCATTTTGACCTTCTGATATAACTTACGATCTGAAGTTTGAATTCATGGATCGATCCATAACATCAACCGACATGTCCCATCCTTGTGCTCCTGTTGGATCTAATTCCAATGTCCCCGCATTATTCACCAAGATGTTCAATTTGCCAAAACGATTGATTGTTTGATCAATCAATTCATCAACAAACTTTTCATCCATAATATCCCCAAGGATTGAGCAAACCTTCCAATGTCTCGCACCGGCTTCAATGCACAATTTGGTCGTCTCATCAGCTCCCTCTTTAGACCTTCCAGTGATCACAACATTGGCACCTTCGCGAGCGAAAAGAACCGCTGCAGCTTGACCAATTCCACTGGTTGAACCGGTGACGAGAACTACTTTTCCATCAAATCGACCACCCAACATCTGAAAATATCATAGATTAGAATGATGATTGAGGACCATCAGAGTACTTTTTTGTAGCCCAGATGGTCCAGTTTCATAAAATAACGTTCAAAAAATCCAGACACCCCGTGAGATAGTTTATTTTTTGAAAAATGCATTCAAAATAGAATATTGAAGAAAACTAAGTGGCAGTAAATAGGACAACCATTCTTCCTCTTAAATACAAGTTGAAAATTTTTTGCCCGCCCATTTCTACCTACATGAACGTTTTTTTCTCTATAATATCATTATCCATCATTATTGGGAATTAAACTATTTCTATTTTTTTTGGCATGTAAATATTTATATCAACATCAATTCTAGTTTTCAGTTTTTTCTATGAGTTAGCTGGAACATCATGATGTACTAGTGAGGGATTATTTGTTTGTGAACATAGTTAGAAAAAAAATACAAATAGGATTACTTATACTTATACTGGTCTACATATGTCATGAATTCGTCCTCGTGTTATGTTTTCAAAATTGTGATCCATGAACTTCTAATTTTAAATCGCGTAGAAATAGTTACAAAAAATAGGCATATGTGTGAGAAAAAATAGATTTTTGACAAGATTTTTGAAAAATGCTTGAAGAATTACCGAAAAATAAAAAAAATATTATGAAGTAAAACTATAAGATTAATCTCATTCTGATCCTTTCTAGAATGTTAGATTCATAATGTGTTGAATTCCAGCTTTTTCAGAGGTTTTCACAATTTTTTTTGATTCGCCATTTCTGTTTGGTTTAATTGTGATCCATGAACCTTTAATTTTAGATCATGTGGGACACACAGGCAGCCTGAGAAGAAACAACATTTACTGAAAAAATTTGTCTTAAAATGTGGGGTGTGGTATGAATGTTAAGCAACCTGACACGTTTTTTATCATAAAAAAAAGTGTGGGTTAAAAGGAGACAGAGAGAAAAAAAGAGTGTAGTCAACGAGTAGATCAAAAATATTTCACATTTTCAATTTTTCGCGCCGACGACACTTCATGTTGCTTTTCTCAGGCTGTGATACAACAGCCAACCTGAAAAAAAATTGTCTTAAAATATGGGTGTGGTCTAAATAGCAACCCTGACACGTTTTTTTTTATCATAGAAATAGTGTGGGTTACAAGAAGACAGAGAGAAAAGATAGTGTAGTCAACGAGTAGATCAAAAATATTAAATTTTAAATTTTCTTTTCGCGACAACACTTCATGTTGCCTTCCTCAGGTTGTTTTACATATAAAAAATCAAGGTGGACACCAAACGCGCCAGTATTCTCTATTGACGCCGCGATTTGTGTGTTGACACGGTCTCGGTTTTGACTAAAATATGAGTTCCAAGTTCATAAATAATTATATTGCTGTTAAATTAATGGTGATCTCTAGAAAACTTCAAATCTTTGCAACACAAAAAAAAAAACAAGTTAATGTTAATTAAATTGTTACTCATTATGTCAACATAATTGTTTTGAAACTTTAAAATTTGACAAAAAACACTTGTTCGAAATTAATGAATTGATTCAGAAGAGGAACATTTTTTTTTCAAATCGGGGTGTTAGAAGTTTTCAAGTCAAGTTTTATTCTATTCAATTTTTTCAGATGTGATTTTTCAGTTGATTTCAAAATGAGTAGTAATCTTCATTATAATATAATACATAAATAAATACCGAGTATCAACGAGATTTGAGAGATAAATATAACTTTTCAGGTGCTGTTGTATGTCTTCCAACCAAATGAAGTGGAATTGTTGTTTGATCACATACTTTGAAATCGTACTTCCGAAGAACCTGCGTTAATAACAGTTTGAGAGTCGTATTCGCTAATCTCATTCCAATACATTGTCGAGGTCCGAGACCAAATGGGAGGTAGCACGACTTCAGGTCAATGTTCGTCTCGATGAATCTGAAAAAACGATAATTAATAAGAGTAATATTTTCCCAATTATAGTTCACCTCTCTGGCTTGAATTCTTCTACATCTTCTCCCCAGATTTTTGGGTCATGATGAAGTGTCCATGTATCAACTTGAACTCCAGTTCCTTCTTCAATGACAAGGTCTCCAATTTGACAGGTTTCCATGCATCTTCTTGAATTGGCACTGTAAAATATGTATTGTTTTTTTTTGTGAACTAGACAAAAAGTAAAACTTACAGTGCTGCTAATGGGTATAGTCTAAGTGTCTCTTTGATAACACAGTCCATATATTTGAGATTTGTTAGTTCATCGAATGTGACACTATCTGGAGAACTACAAGTCTCATCGATCTCTTCTTGAAGTTTTCGCATTTTTTCAGGATTTGTTGCTAGTACGAATGAAATATATGTGAGAGTAAGAGCAGTTGTGTCAAATCCAGCAACTAGGAATACAAAGCATTGGCCTATGATTTCATCGATTGTCAATTTCTTCTCCACTTTCAAATGGGATTTTGAAAAATGATCCTTCTCATCCTGGATATCATCAGATCTCGCATCCAAGAACAAATCAATGAAATCAACAACTTCCCCATTCCCCTCTTTGTTTCGCTTCTCAATTCGTTTTGACACAGCCTCTCCAATTGTTTTCATCACTTTCACAAATGGACCTCCACCCAAAAGCGAGAAAACAAAGAATAATGATCGAAGAATTGGTGTAGATTGAGGGAATACAGTCGCCATCATCCATATTTCCCATCTATTATCTTCGAAAAACTTTCTGAGATTTGGAAGGAGCGGATTTTCAAACATATTGAGGCTATCATTTCCCATGGTTAGTTTGCTGATAACATCCATCGAAAAGAATTGATATAATCGAAGAACTTCAATAGGCCCTTTCTGATTGCCAAGGTGCTCAACAAACTGGTTCGCTGATGACTCGATTTTTGGCATCAATTTTCGTAGATTCACATTAGCAAATGTCGGGCTCGAAATATCTCGAAGCCGCTTCCATCTATACCCTTCAGTGAGGAACACATGCGCAAACTTGTCTTTGTTTGGATCTCCTTGGATAGGGTTAAGCTTTCTCCCATAAAATTTGTCGAATTGTTTAACAAACACCTCATTCACAATGGCAGGGTCACTGACAACCAAAGAATTTGAAACACCTTCTGTTATTCCGTAGACTCTTCCATATTTCTGAAGAAGAAAAACAACATTTTCTTTGAGCATACAAAAAATAAACAAACCTTTGTCCAATCTCTCAATTTCAAAAATGGTGGATATTTATGATCTAGTGTATCATTCAAACTTCCTATGAATGGATATCCCATCGGTCCAACCATTCCACGCCTTTTCCAAAACGTCCAAATCCATAGGTAATACCCGAGAACGGCAAAGAAAATAAGAAAAATCAACAACATGTTTGATAAAACTGGACAATATTTCAAGTTTATATAGTTCTTGTCATGAAGTGGTCAGAGAACACAATGATAAGAGAAATTGGTTATCAGTTCGTGGTCTAAAATGCAGAGACAATGATTTTTTAATTGTAAAAGATCTTTAGCAAATAAAAAAATGTGATGTGATCGGAAATAGTGTTCGTTTTTCTTCAAAGTTGATATCGTATTGTATCATGTTTGATCTTCTATTAGTATCGAAAATATTCAACATTCATATTTCATCATCACGGGAATAAAGTATAGTTAAAACTGACGTATAAAAAATTTCGGGTAAAAATTTCATCATTTGTATTTGCATCATTTTAAATTCACTTTTTTTCGAAATTTCAACGTAAAGTCCAGAAAAAGGCATCCGCAAAACTGCTTGGACTGTCTCTTGAACCACACCCACTTTTCTTCCTTGTTGCTAGTGCTTACAACGGGATGGTTTTGAAAAATATGGAGGTGTCATTTTATTGATTTTTGAACTCTGATCAACATCTTGTGGTCAATTTTTTCGTCGGACGTAATTTTCGATGCCCGGCTTTCAGTTTCAAAGTTTTCAGCTTGATAGTGAGAAAACTTGTTTAACCTACTGGATGTAGGTAACGTCAAAAGGTTCCGATTTTTTCATGATGTTGCTTCGTATGCACTATGCCGTACCGACAAATTCATTTTTATTTCACTTAATTTTCAGCTTGTGTTTATTGAAATGATGAAAAACCAACAAACGAACATGAATATTCATATTTATTATATAATAGCATCAAAATTAAATATACAATCAACGAGCTTTCAGGCTCAAATACAAGTTTTCGGGTACTGTTGTACTTCTTCCAACCAAATGAAGTGGAATTGTTGTCTGGTCACAAACTTGGAAATCATACTTCCGAAGAACATGCGTTAACAACAATTTGAGTGTTGTATTTGCCAATCTCATTCCAATACATTGTCGAGGTCCAACACCGAATGGAAGGTAGCACGATTTCAGGTCAATGTTCGTCTCGATGAATCTGAAAAACGATAATTGATAAGAGTAATATTTTCCCAATTATAGCTTACCTTTCTGGCTTGAATTCTTCAACATCTTCTCCCCAGATTTTTGGGTCATGATGTAGTGTCCATGTATCAACTTGAACGCCAGTTCCCTTTTCAATAACAAGATCTCCAATACGAGTTGTTTCATTACAACGTCTCGAATTTGCACTGTAAAAAATTGATTTGTATAAAAATATTCATGTCTGAGAAAATTAATCTTACAGTGTTCCCATGGGGTATAGCCTCAATGTCTCTTTGATGACATTGTCCATGTATTTGAGATTTGTTAGTTCATCGAATGTGACACTATCTGGAGAACTACAAGTCTCATCGATCTCTTCTTGAAGTTTTCGCATTTTTTCTGGATTTGTTGCTAGAACGTATGAAATATATGTGAGGGTGAGAGCAGTTGTGTCGAATCCAGCAACTAGGAATACAAAGCATTGGCCAATAGTTTCATCGATGGTCAATTTCTTCTCCACTTTCAAATTGGTTTTGGTTTTTGAAAAATAATCCTTCTCATCTTGGATATCATCAGATCTTGCATCCAAAAATAAATCAATAAAATCAACGGCTTCTCCCTCTCCATCTTGTTTTCTCTTTTCAATCCTGTCAGCTACAGCATCTTCAATCACTTTCAACACCTTTCCAAATGGACCTCCACCAAGACGAGAAAGAAACAAGAACATAGCTCGAACAACTTTTGTAGATGGTGGGAATACTTCAGCCATCATCCATACTGGCCATCTATTTTGCTCGAAAAATCTTCTGATTGAGGGTAGAAGTGGGTTATCAAACATATTTGAACTATCCTGCCCCATGGTGAGTCTGCCAATCACATCCATTGAAAATACTTGGAATAATCGGAGAATTTCAACAGGCCCTTTCTGATTCTCAAGAGAGTCGACAAATTGGTTCACTGAGGTTTCGATTTTTGGGATCAATTTTCGTAGATTCACATTAGCGAATGTCGGACTAGAAATATCTCGAAGCCGTTTCCATCTATATCCTTCTGTTGAGAAAATACTCGCAAATTTGTCTTTGTTAGGATCTCCTTGGATAGGATTCAATTTTCTCCCATAAAACTTGTCGAATTGTTTGACGAATACTTCATTCACAATAGCAGGGTCACTGACAATTAAACAATTCGAAACACCTTCAGTTATTCCATAAACTCTCCCATATTTCTGAAAAATTTATAACAGTTCAAGAACGAGAAAAAGAATCAACTAACCTTTGTCCAATCTCTTAATTTCAAAAATGGTGGATATTTGTCAGCCAATGTATCATTCAAACTTCCTAAAAATGGATATCCCATCGGTCCGACCATTCCACGTCTTTTCCAGAATGTCCACATCCATAGGTAATATCCGAGAACGGCAAGGGTGATAAGAAGAAACAACAACATGTTGATGAAAATGAGGGGAAGTTCTAGATTTATATAGCATAACCTGTGTACGAATTAGTCAGAGACAACACTGATAAGAAGAAGGAGTTATCAGTTCGTGGTCTAAAAAGCAGAGACAATGATTTTTGAATTAGAGGAGATCATTGGGATAGAATCGAAATGATTGGTAATCGAGATCAACGGTGGCCTAATTAGTCGGGCACCTGAGATGAGGATCATTATCATTGTCACGTCATCTAAAGATTTCATGTTTTGATTTTCATAAATTTCTTTTTCCCGGTTGGTTTGTCAGCATCTGCTTGAGAAATCAACAGAACATCGATTCTTTTTTTTCTCTATTCTGATCGATGGTCTTTTTGTCTTGTTCCAAAGTCATGAAAAATAATATTTCTTCGCAAAGAAAACAAAAAATAAAAGTACACAATCTCTCTCCCCCTCTCTTTTCCCTTCTCAATATCTTTGCAATTCTCCCTCGCTGCCATCATCATTCAGATAGCGCAGTGGGGAGTGTGTTTGCCCGCCGTGCGTGTATTCCAAGTTCGGTTCCGCACACTGACAATGATCGAAAACCTAGAGTCTCTGAACCATTTCGTGTTTGTACAACCAATGCTCTTTAGCTGAGTCAGTTTTTTGTTGTTTTTGTTGATTGGTTAACCTTTGGCTGAAAATAAGTTTTCAGCAAAGAAAGTGGGGAACTTTGTCGAAAAAAAAGATAAAAACTACTGGCACAGTTGTGATGGCAAAGACAAGAGATTGAGATATAAATAATGTGCTTCTTTCTCGCTATCAACGCGTCATGTGTTGCCATGTTGTGTCTTCTCTAAAAAACCGCCCATGTCAGCTCGGGCACACACACACAATCCCCACAGATCCCCAAAAACTTTTCGGTAAATTCAAAACATCTGCAAACTCATGTTTTTACACATTTTTTATGATTTCTTTTTGTTTTTCTTATCCCATTTCATTCTTCTTCTCAATTTCGCATAAATAACACGACCGAAAATGTTGGTTTTTTTTTGTTGGTTGTGAAAAATTCTAGATGATGTGAATTTTGCAGGAACTTCAGAATGACATACGAAACAATTTCGGTTCGTATGAACCGATCCGATCGAAATATTCATTGGGGATTCACAGTGAGACAACAGGCCGATGGATTGGTTATTGATAGAGTAAGAAAATCGGAGAAAACGGGAAAAATATCTTAAATTTGAATTGTTAGAAGATTAGTGAGATTAGGGTAGTACTACTGTAGGCGGGTCCCCTGTCTCTAAGATTCAGGTTTTTTTTCGAAAAGTTCAAAATGAAAAGAACATTCAGAAACAGTGATTATTCAAGTTCGACATAGTTTTGGGCCTTTATTTTTCAGAATCTCGAACTAAAATTTTGGAGATATCATTTTTCAGAAAGGACTTTTTCTATTTCTGAAAAGGCTTAAACCCTGTTGTATCCCTTTCAGCCAGCACCGATTTTACAAATAAATTTTTTTTTGAAAATGAACAATCGGTTCTGATTTATGGCGAATTTCTATGAAAAATATATCAAACGATAGATTTTTGAACGATCATCAACATTCCGTATTCAGTTTTTGCCAAACGCAATTCTCAATGCTCGAATTTAAGCTCTAAAGATTTCAAATAAAAAATGAGAAAACCTGTAGAAACTTGATTTAAATGGCTAGTACCTTACTGAAAGGTAATCAAGTATGAAAAACAACCCGAAAACCTTCATCCTTGCTGAAAATTTCTGAGAATACCCCAATTCTACCTTTTCATATGAAACAAACGTTCTAGAAATAACCAGGATGGAAAATTACCCTATAGATTTGATAACGATATTTGTAAGTTTCTGATCATTTTTCAACCAATTTTTCTTTTTTCAATTAGATCTTCAAGATTAAAAGTTGTGTATTAGAATCAGCTTTTGGAGAAAAAAAAACAGAATAACGGATGTTGATCTATTCAGAATTCAAACAAGTATAACTTCTGTAGGTTTCCCAATATCAAGAACAACCCCTCTCTTCATTTTCATTCCAAAGTTTTTTCTCGTCATCATGATGAAACCCAATCACCTGAACTTTTTTCTTTTTTTCTAAAATAGATTCTGTATTTTGTGTTCGTTTTCCTTCCTCAATTACCGTAATCAATCAATTTTCTCCTCTCAACTTATCCTCCTACACAACAACAAAGGGAACGAATGAAAAGAGCAAACATCTTTTTTTTTTCTTTTTTTCAGATTGAACCAGAATCGCTTTCTGATAAAGCCGGCGTTAAACACAGTGATAAAGTTGAGCAGGTATGTAGGCTTGAAATCTTTAAATGAGAAAAAAATATCTACAAAATTCTGCGATTTTTTAGATCAATGGAAGACCAACTCGCGGTTTGGATGCGAACACTGCGAATCGATTGATTGACGATTCTTACAATGAGGTTCGACTTTCTCTTCAAAGGTAATTCGAACTTTCAGATGTACTTTATCATTGTCTTTTTTTCAGATATGTCACTTCCCACACATGTCTTCCATGGACATTGAATGAAAAGGACAATAAAATGGTCGTCGAGGATATGAGATCTGGATTTGGAAGTGGATTCAATAATGGGTTCAGTAGCAATGGTACTACAGGTTTCCATAATGTGAGCTGCTCTCCAATATCTGTAGTAAATAAAATCAAAGTTTAGAATCACTTCAGCGGAGGCGGAGGTGCTACCAACAATCATTTTAACAATAACTCATCGTACAATACATCATCATCGACTACACAAAAGAATAGTCATCAAAGGTGGGAGGATGCTATCGGATTTCCTTAGTGATATACCATAGAGAACAATATTAATTGTGTAGATAAATAATGTATGAATGAATGATTTGAAGAGTACTTACATGCATGAGGTGTGATTTAAAATGGTAGCTACTGGTTGAATGGGTTTGGGCTTTGGTTCATTGGGTGAATGGATTTGTGACCTATTTTGTGACCCTCATATCGAAGAAATCATCTAACTCATTCAGTGTTGTCAAGGATATTTGAAGAACGAAAAAAAAATATATATATATAGATTATACTATTTGTAGATAATCTATAACCATATATAGGAGGGTTGTGAAACACCGAATAATTATGATCTACCTTCTTTTTTTTGACCGAAGATTTTTGTGAGAGAAGTTATCCATTTTTGAAGTTTGGAAATCATTGATATAAGCTAATCTTGTAAAAGTGAAAATAAATATATATTTTTTTGTTGTAACTGCATCCAGGCCCGAGATTGGCCTGTTTCCGAATGGGCCTAAGGCTTGAAAGATCTGCACAGTTTCAATGAGAATTCTCGGCTTATAGATCATCATTTTTCTCATACTATGTAGGTTATTTTCAATCTGATATTTGATACATTTTCAGAAGTTTTTTGTTGAAATCTGATATTCTAAGTTTTCTTTTCGTATCAAAACACCTGTTTGTTCTTTTGATATGTCAGAGAAGATTCTGGAGATCAATTTTAGGCGAATAGAGTACTTGAGAAAAATTGATAACACGATGTTTTTTCAGTTATTAAGATATACAAGATGAGAATTAGTAACCGACGATTGCCGGGTTGTGTTGTTTGCTATGTTTTGTGTACCGGTTTGACTATTTCTTTCTCTTTTCCCTCTCATTGTTTGTCTTAAAAATCTATTTATTGTTTTCCAGTAGCACATACCATTCTTCATCAAATGCTTCCAATGGTCATGTGATTCCAACTACCTTCGTTGGTGGTCACACCAACAACTATTCTTCTCCATCTCATCGTGCTCCATTCACCAATGACACTCATATTACATCCACCACCAACTATATCAATCAACATCATCCACAAAACAACTATAATTCGACACCAGCCGCCTTCCATCACAATAACAATAATAGCTACTCTGCTCCCAAGTCAACTGCTCCATTCTCTTCTAATCACGGAGCCAACAATGGTGGATATCCCCATCACCAATCCAAACCATACTCACCAATTCCTTCACCATCTACCTATAGTTATAACAATGGTGGAGGTTCACACCCTTATGGAAATGGTGCGGGAGGTACTCCACTCAATCAAATGACATTTATTAATACCAACAATTTGCCGGCGCATCATGTTGGTGGAGTTTCGCCAGGAGGAAAGACTTATTATCATTCGCCATCGAGTAGAAATCACAATGATTTGTCGCCAGGAGCATCGATTCATGTGAGTGTATAAAAATTAACCGCTTTGCAGACACGTGACGCGTAGATCATACAATCGGTAACTTTATCGGGGGTCCGATGATTTTTTTTTTCGGGTACTCTGTTGATTTTTCGGGTAACCAGGGTCTTTTTCGGGTACCCACTGTTTTCTTCGGGAACCTGAATAATTTTTATGATACCCAGCGACTTTTGGACACCCAGATACACAGATGCCCTTTTTTTCGGGCACTGTTTTTTCGAGCACTTAGTGACTTCACTCAGTGACTTTTTCATGTACCCACTGACTTTTTTGGTTACCCAGTGTCTTTTTTGGGTACGTAGTGATTTTTTCGGGTACCCATTTGAAATTTTCGAATACCCTGTGATGTTTTCGACTACCCGGTTGATTTATCGGGAACCCAGTGATATTTTTGGCTACCCAAGACGTTCCGGGTACCCAATAATTTTTTTGGGTACCCAGTAATTTTATGGGTACCCAGTGACTTTTTTGAATACCCACATACCCAGATTCCCCTTTTTCGGGCACTTAGTGACTTTACTCAGTGACTTTTCGGGTATCCTGTTGATTTTTTGGGGTACACAGTATACTTTGCTGGGGAGCCAGTGACTTTTTGGGACATCCAGTGACTCTTTCGGCTACCCAGTGACTTTTCGGGTACCCAATAATTTTTTAAAAGGTACCCATTGGTTTTTTCGGGTACCCGCTAATTCCATGGGTACTCAGTGACTTTTTTCTGGTACCCTGTAATTTTTTTGGGAACTCAACCAACAATTCAGGTACCTGGCAATTTTGGGACCATGTGTGCGATAGAGCGCCATTTACCAATTGAAACCATTTTTTCCAGCATCTTCAATACAATTCACCAATGAACTTGTATTCTTCGGAATCGGCCGCGGAACAATATTTCCAACAAACTGGCAAATCACCAGAAGGACCGGTTCCCCATGATAAAACACCAGCATACCTCACTTCAGAGGCCAGAAAAGTGAGTTAATTTTTTTTCCAGAATTTTTCGAAAATTTCTAATTAAAATGAATTTTTTGCAGTTGATCGAAGAAGAAGCGCGAGGAAGATATAGTCGAGGAAAGTCTCCATCGAGTCAAAGCTCATGTTTCAAACGTATTGCTCATGCTGTCGGAGCGGATAACTAATTATATACTAAAACAACTTCATGCGCTAGTATTTTTTCTTTTGCTCTCTTCTTCCCCAAATGAAAGCTTATTTTTTGAAATGTTAGAAATCACCAAAAAAAAATTGCAGATTCTTAGAAAAAGGCGTTTGCACAGGCAAAAAAAAAGTATCTTTTTTTACCGCGATTTTTTAAGGCGGTGTTTGCACACAATTGCGCGAAATTCAAAATTAACTTTTTTTTTGTTTTCTTGTTCCAGTTGAGTGTAAATAAGACTAACAGGCAAAAAGAAGTCATCGTGGAAAGTGGGAGAGACTGGCATAACATAAACTGGCACATTTTACGACCTGACAGAAAGAATATTCCATGTTTCACAAAATTTGGCAAAAAAATGGAAAAATAACATTTTATGTGTAATCTGAACAGTTTCAGAGAAAGATATCAGTGTATTGGTTATAAATCGGAATATATTATTCATTTTCCACACCAAATCAACGAGTTTGCGGATATTTAGCCAATAATATCACGAAATATTTTAAAAATTTCAAAAATATTCTCCCGAAAACTGTGCGGCAAAAGCGCACATTTAGTGTGCGGACCATTGCCATTTTCAGACGCGACAAACTCCTCCCATTTTTGCAGAAACATGTTTTTTATTTTGGGAAAGTCCGTAACTAATTTTTTCTGAAGAAAAAATACTTTTTTTTTCACTGTGGTTTGTTGACTTGGTAAACTTGATAGCAAAAATGACGTTTTTTAACATAAAAATTGTAGGTTTTTTTTGGTTACTGATCTTCAAAAGCAGTTCCTGAAATTGTAGATACCTGGCTCCATATTTTCAATTTCTGTTGAAACAGGTAGTTTCTCGAATTTGAGAACAAACCGTTAAAAACATCATAGCAAAGAAATAAAATTCCCACCCATTTTTTCTCACAAAATTTGAAGCGAAAAAACTTTTTCTCGAAAAATGTTAGTCTTTCTGGAGTTCCGGTTTTTTGGAGATTTAGTGCAGTTTTCCAAAAAAAAAAAACTTAAAGTTTTTTATTTTTATTTTCGAATAATACTGGTACTAACAGAGGTTCTCAATGAAATACGTATAGGTTTTGAAACACTGAAAATTCAACACCTGTTTTTGAAAAATACTTTGGAGAAGTTCAGTTTAAGGTTCCGAGACGGAATTTTTCAGTGTTGATAGGTACATTTTATCAGTGTACATTTAATAACAAGGAAAGTTTTGTTTTGTGAGGTTTCGACGAGACCTATGTCATTCGACAGATTTTTAAACGTTCAACAACATGTTGTATTCGGTGTTTTCTAAATTCAATCTTCAATACGCGATTTTCCGTTTTGAAGTTTTTCTGGTTCATGCCTGGTCCCATTTTTGGATCAATCTCATGATTTTTAAAAATCGAATAACATTTAGAAGTAAGTAACCGTCATAAACAGTAGTTCAAATCCAAAAAAGGTTGCCTGTTCAAAAAATTCCATCATGTTCCGATTGATAGCAAATCCAAAAAACAGAGTAGTTTTTTTTTTAATTGAGCTCGTTCCAATAAAGAATGTTAAGCCGCCTGGTCCGTTTCAAGGAAATCCACTTCCCATTTCTATCGAGCCAGGTTCAAAATAAAGCTAGTTATATATCTATTGGTGTCCGAAATTTTCTCAAATGACATACATAGGTCTCGTCAAAAACCTCCGTATAAAAGATTGAAAAATAGCTCACAAAAATACAAAAATTCAAAATATTTTTTACTTGGTAGATAATTTTTTTTTTAAATTTTCCTACAACTTCCAAGTAACTCATCTTGATAACCGGATATTTTTCTCTAGAGGACTACAAAATGTCTAAAAACAATGTTTCCTAATAAAAAAAATATTTAAGGCTTCCATGAAGACTTAGAATACATGTTTCACCTTGGTTTTCCCTGAAATTGTGAAGACAAAAATTAAAATTCGAAAAGCGAAATTTGAATACTCATTTTTTATTGTCGAAAATATGGCAGAGAAACCTCATTTATTTTAAAATATAGGCCCAGATCCGAGCATTTGCTCATTTTTCACGATTTCCGGTTACTACTGGCAAAAACACATATTTTATGTATAACACATAAAGTAGTAATATATTCATTTGTCACAAAAAGAAAAAAAAAACTTTGTTGCAAAATCAATAGTATATTCATTAATTCATAAGTATGCATGTCTCTATGTTTTGTGTGTATATTTGTGTGTTGTATCCACTCTTGACCTTGTTTTTGTCTCTACTCAAATTTCAAATTTTCAGTCAATAATATGACAACACACACGCACAACAACACAAGCTAGCTCGCTCTAGCTCCACTTTTTTCCTCATTATTATTATTCTTTTTTTTTCTTTTTTTTTTGTGGTTGTTGCCTTCGCCGCCTTTTGGTTGGTTACCTTGGTGACTAGCCTGTCGTCTTTTGATTATCGGGTTTCACTTGTTTTTTGTGCGATTTCCAGAAGAATTAGGAAAAAAAGAATGTCGAGTTTCAAATTTTCGCTTAGTGGAATTTCACACTTTTTTCAAGAAAAAGTGAATTCGACATACACTTCGTTGAGTACGATGGATCCGAATGATGTGCTGAGAGAGAGGTGAGAAATGGGAGGGGGATTGTTTATTTTAAGTGTTGTCTATTAAATCGTGCTCAAAACTATTGCTCTCGAAAAAGACTCAAAGAAGCTGAAAAATCGTGAATCTGACTGAATTCAATCCTAAAAAGTATCAAGCTATGCATTTGTGAGCTAAAAAGGTAGGTTTATGAGCTCACGGATTCAAATTCTTCAAATTTTGCACTTATATACTTTCCGATTATTTTGACATATCAAATAAGGAAATTGTTTTTGTTCCATTTAATTTCAATCACTTTGAGATATTTTGAAATTGAAGTGTCTAATTATCTCATTTTTACTCACTATTCCGTCTGATAGATCAAAAATATCTTCTCGCTAGAATATCAGAATAGACCCATGAGTTTACAAGTTTCCTTTTAATATTTTTTGAATGTAATTCTAGAAGTTAGTAATTTAAAAAAATCGACCTGACTGATTTTGTCAAGAAGGGCCCAATTCCTTCAAAATGACTCCAAGGAGGTATGTACCCAGATTTTCTTTTCTTCCTGATCTCAAAAATATAAAACTTCACTGTTTCAACACAAAAGTTTATTTTGAATTAAAGTACAACAATATTGCCAATAGAATTAAAGGGCGACTGCATTATCACTACAAGCTTCGTTGATTAATTTCTTCTCAATTCACTTTTTTTTAATCCGTATGAGAAAAAAATCTCGATTGGTGCGTGCGCGACAATAAAAAGGGAAAAACTGAATCTCTCCCGCAGCTCCTGTGGAAACAGAAAGTGTGCTCTATCGCACCCATCGTTGTGTTTTGTGTGCATACACAACAAAAGCAAAATAATTCAAGAATATGGTCCGCAAAAGTGCGTCGTTGTACATTAAAATCTGCAAACACCTAACATTACGAACAATTTGTGATTGTGTATTGAAAACAATGAGAGAGAAAAGATAATACATTTCAATAGAGTGCACATAAACCATTGAGATACAGTGGACACAGGTTTCTATTTGGCTTTGTTCGGTGCTCCCACACAAAATTTTCTTGAATTTTTTAGTGAACGGGATTATTCTAATGAAAACACGAACTTTTTTTGAAATAAAACAGGCAATTATGTCGCAGTCCACCTTTAATAGCAGAAAAACAGCAATAGCAATAGAGTAATCTTTGAAATTTACACAGAAATAAAAATTGTAATCAATGAATACAAAACCACGCTATGTTGTTTTTACATTGGCTTTTACACAGATTCAAGTAACATTTTCTTGTTTTGATTCACTATTAATGGATGTTTGCGAGTTGATACTGTTCTTCTGTTGACCACCATGATATTTGTTTTGTAAAAAGTTATGAAGGATCAATGTTGTTTTATTTTGACATTTTCATAGCTTCAAAATGTTTTTTTCTGATTAGTTAGATTTTTCATTCAGACCCATTTTGTGAAATAATTAAAGTTTCACGAAAACGAGTTCACTTGTTTTAAATTAAACCTCCCCCCCCCCTTTGAAATGACCTACCGTATCCTGTCAATTTTTTTTAAAACTTTGGACTCGATTCAGAGAAGTGTTCTGAAGACTTGTGGGGTCAAGTTCATCCAATCTAGACCAAGTTGATCTGTGGATCCTTCGTCATCTCAAAAACTGGAAATTCGGTTAAGCGCTCTCAATTTTTGAGAAATAAATTGCTAATTCAAATTGGTTTTCTCTAAATTGAAAATTTCTTTACTGTTTCAAGATCAATACTAAATCTGAACTTGAATGCCTAAACAATAGTAACATACTCGTCAGTTTTGAATAAGGTTGTAAAAAAGGGCAACTAATGGAATCGGTCAGAGTTTGTTCACCCGAAAACCCTACCACCAAAAAACTCTATCACCAAAACACCCTATAATAATATAATTTCATAGTCGCAACATTTCTGTCAGAAATGTTTTAACTATTGAATTATGTTATTATATGTGATAGGGTGTTCTGGCAGTAGGGTTTTTGGGCAACATTTTTCGCTTTGCCCAAACTAGTTTTTACTAGCTGTTTCCAACCTATCTAGCCTACTAATTTTCAGACTGCGATCTTCCAAGTCTAGCAGCAAAATCGATAATCAAATCGACAAACACGCTTACCACCGTGACACTATCAATTCTCTATGTGCATTGCGTAATGGTATGGTTATATCTGGCTCGCGCGACAAACGAATCGTTCTCAACAATTGCGACACTGGCGACATCGCATCTTGTTGGGAAATACAGAACAGCGAAGTGACTAAAGTCGCCTATCACAATACAGCGGCCAAGAAGCATTCGGTATTAAGTGGAGGGAGAGATGGATCAATCAATATGTGGCTGTTCAATATACCAAAACCTATTAAATCTTTTCCAAATGCTCATCGAATGGTTGTTTCTGGATTGGTATATCGGAACGACGAAGAATTCGTTACTGGAAGTCGAGATGGGAAGACAAAGCTATGGAATATTGAAACAGGGAAGTGTATATCTGACAATTCAACGAGTCGAAATCTAATCACTCACATGTGCAATGCTTCTTTCAACCTAGTCGGTCAATCATCTGAAGATAAAACAGTCAAACTCTGGGATCCTCGAGAAAGTACACCAGTCCACACTTTTCCCAAAAAACAACACATTCAAATGCATTGCGAACAAATTGATGAAAACTGTATAGCATCATGTAGTAATGGCTTCAACAATGATGGATGCGAAATCACACTCTATGACATCCGAGCTATGAAAACATTGAAAGAGCTTCGAGGACATGATGGTTCGGTGACATGTGTTGCGCCGGTTTATATGAATGAACAGAGGAAATTGTTGGTATCGGTGGGAGCGGATAAGACACTTCGTTTGTGGAGGATTGATGATGGGAAGTTGGTGTGGACAGAGGAATCGCCATTCGAAGCAGATAGTTTGCAATGTTGCTGTTATTCAGATGGAGTGTAAGTTATAAAAAAAAATAAGGGTTCTTTGGTTGTTCATTTGGCTCCATCTTACCTTTTTTGGTCGGCAACATGCGTTCTAATGATAAACTTAGCTTTTCTATCATTTTGTTGAATTTTATTGGATCTTCCATTCTGCTCAAAGTTGGGAAAATCGTAATTTTGTCAAAAAATTTCGTGTGCACATTGAAACAACATCAGTGTTTGGAATCTGAATGAACAACGACATGACCCGCGACGAATCAGATTTCACTTCGACCCGGGGTCTGACTGTAGCAGAGTCCAGTGAAATCGGTCGGGTCATACGGTCAATTTGATTTTTTGTGGCCATTGGAAGAGAAATCTCGTGTTTCGCTACCATATAGAAAAGTAAATCAAAAAAATTGAGAGGTCGTAAAAAATTGACCTGCACAACTACCTTCAGATTTGGTGAAAAAATCCTAAAAAAGTATGCGGAAAAGCATTGAACACATTCTCATTCTTTTGTTGTTCTCTAATTTTTAAAAATTTCATGAAAGAGAATCTTTAAAATTTCTAAACGGTTGCAAAACCAAAAAACCAATTGAGAATAAAAAAATGATTCAATCGCTGCCATTAGGTTACTGTAGTTTCATTTTTCAACAGAAAAAATTATAAAAACCAGAATTGTTCTAATGGCAATAAGTTGTTATTTGACCCGTAAAATTCGATTCTGATATCAAAATCAGCCAGAAATATGAATTAGATTGCAATAATATGACATCATCAATGGAGCGCGTGTTCCCGATTGAATTTTGACTAATATTTTATCAAATTCCTGAGCTACCGTAAAAAGACGATAGCAATTTATACCGCGCAATCGATAGATGTGTTCTCTTCATTGACTTAGATGACATTTTTGGCATTTGATGATCTTCAAAACATAATCTGCAAGTCAAAAACGAAGAAAAAAAATAATGTTCTAGAACAACTCTTGTTTTACCTTCATAACTTTTTTCAAAACAAAATTTCTGATACTTGAAAAAGGATAAGTGAAAAATAACCAATACAATTATTTTGTTATTTCTCATGAAAAATTTACCACGACTACAATGTTCATTGTACTCTCTATAAACTCAAAGTCTCAAACCACAATCAGTTTTCTTTATTTTCAGAGTAATAATATCCGGCGGAGGAGGTCGTCTCGCCCGATATCAATGCAAATACACAGCCGGTCGACCATGTCTCGATCTCATATGGGTACAAAAACAACACATCAACACATCATCGAGTAATCAACAATTCTGATTTCCGGAAAAAAAGTATTCTCCTTTCCACTTATTTTGTGATCTACAACCGGTTAATAAAGCCCTTTTTGTTTTTTGGGAGAAGAAAAAAAAATATTTGTTTGTCACTATGCACATTTCTTATTCTAGAAGTAAGTACATAGAAGTGCTTGAGCGAACGAATTTTAAATTTCGTTCATCTGAAACTGTTCTCTCTGAAAAAAGGAACAACAATTATTTTTTTTTTTGACCTGAATAGCCCTATTAACTGAAAAAATGCATGTTTTCAGAGAAAATCGAGATTTTTTCCTTTTTTCTTTTTTCATTTTCAATTACATAGTGATACTTTTTGGTTATTTGTTTGCCTTCTGATCACTAATTCAATTTCGCAGACATAATTTTTGATTTTTGTTTGACTTTTTTCATGGAAGTAATAATTTTTGCTCTCTATTAGATATTGCGTGACCTGAAAAATGTTCAATTTCCAATTATCTTCAAATTTTTAATGTTTTTTTAGCACAAAAAGAGGCACCATTGAAGCATTGAAATAACCTATACTGCCTGAAATTGAGAAAAAATTAATCTTTGAATTTTCTCGTTTTAAAAATAAATTATCATTTGCATGAGAAGGATTAATTTGCACAAATTTTGAAATGGAAATTTCAAAAATTAGATTGCTATTTATATGTTGATTCTGAGACAGTTTTTTTTTGTGAATCTGGCCAAGTTCTAATTCTTGAATCAGGCTTATAGGTTAGAAAGATTTTTCGGCTGAACCCAAAATTTACGAACTTTTAATCTAGACCGGTTTTTAGGGATCTGTTCTAGTACTTTGTCCGGGACTGATAATATTTGGGTGATCCCTGAAGTATTCCAGCTAACTTGAAACGTTTTTCGAAAAGAACCCAGTTCTCTTTGTCTTGAAGCTTCTCTTAATCGGACCATACATTTCCGGCCTGTTTTTTATCGGATCAGGTCCAATACAGGTGGTATGTTTAGCAAAAAATGTTGATTCAAAGGGTCATAAATCTAGTTATGTAAGTGAGCAGATCTGTTCGCTTTTTTTTTGATAATCATCCAATTTTCATACCCAAAAAAAACCAGGAAGTTCGACATTTGAAATTTCCGTTTTGCCACCCAATTAGGGATCACATTGGAATTGGGGATTCACATATGTATATTCACGTGGTTTATTAAAGGTGGGGAGTTGCTCTTTAAAAAATGAGCATACATTTTTTAGGAATAACGATTTTTTCTGGTTTTCGAGAAAACTTTATTTGAAAAAAGTAATTTGGAAACTTTCTTTTTTCTTTTCCAATTTCTAAACAAATTTCTAATTTTCAACTTTTTTCCTCGAAAACTAGAAAAACAAAAAAAAATTGTTCTAAATTTAGTTATTTTCTGAGTCTAGACAAGCTTATCTATCTAAACGATCTCTGTTCAGTTAAACAACATTTTTCAATCAGGAAACAAACAACTCTGATATCATCCAATTTTAGAACCTTTCCCCTTCCTTTTCCCCTTTTAGACATGTTTCAGCAACAAGCAAATAAGTAGATGATTTTTATAAATTATACATATGCCTGTGATTATTCTGAGAATACGTATACATATGTTCTCTTCCATGTTCTTTTCTTATTCTTATTCAGCTATGAACATCTCGGAAGTCAACATGATTCTTCGCACAAAACAAATTGATTTTATATTTATATTAATCGGATATATTGTCAATCCTCTTGGTTTATTATTCAATGGAGTATTAATATATCTAATCACCAGGAAGACAACAAAAAGTTTGAGAAGCTATTCAATTCTTTTACTCAATTTTGCTCTTTGTGATTTCTTAAGCTCATTAGCAGGGATGCTCGCATTGCAAAAGTCAGTTTTTTGAAATCAGGGACTTTAAAAAAAAGTTTTTTTTTCAGAACAGTATTCTCTGGCTGGTCTTTAACCTATATATTCCATGGGTCGTGTGGTCATGTCTCCCCTTATTTTTGCTATTTTCTTCATACTTTTGTGTGTCATTGTTTTGCGCATTCTCAATGGATTCTGATGATCTCGTTCCTTTATCGATATTATGTTCTGAAGAGGAAATGTCCGCCACCTTCGAAAGTTGTCAAAACATGCATGTGGACGTATATTCCCTCAATGTTGTTCTTGGTTAGTTCACTTTAAGTTGACGTTTTGAAAATTCGATAATATCTAGAATCAGAATCATAATCAAAATTATATTGATTTGGAGTCTTTTTTTCATCTGCTATTCCCAAAACTCGAAAATCCGCTTACCAAAAATTTAAAACAAAAAAAACAAAAATAGAAAAAAAAATTGTGTGCAACGACACTCCGCGTTGAAAACAGGCAACATCAGGCGGCTAGTCAACATTTTTAAACGAGAAAATATTTTTTTCTTTTGTTATTTTGACATGTTCCATGAGTATATATGGTGATTATATAAGGTTTTGAGAGAACATAAAATTAATATCAAAAAGTGATTTTTTTAGTGAACGAAGAGTTTTTTGTTAGTGTCAAAACTATTCAGATGAACATACTAAAAAATTCAGAACAGAGTGTTGATCAGGGGGTCGAATTAGTAGGTATTCCAAATTGGTTCGAAAATTGACCTTGTGTAAACAAAACAATTTGTTTAAATTCAATAACTATGTGACCACAATCAAAAAAAAAAAAAAAGAATTCACGTTTCATTGAATCGAACCTCGTTTTTTTAGTTCTTCTACATGCTGGATGTTGGCAACCCAACCGAGCTCAAAATCCTTATCTACGACTACCATCCTCAATACTACTACAACCTCTTCGATCTATGGGGCGATCTAGTTGTCTCTGGGAACAAAAACGTCTGGTCAATATACACCCTCGGAGCCATTGTATACATGACAATCCCATGTTTTCCAATATACGGGATAACTGTGTATGTTCGATATAAAACCCTCAATATTCTCGACACATCAGGACGTATTTTGATGAGCGAAACAACTCGACAATCACATAAACAATTGATAAAAGCGTTGACGATTCAGGCAATTATCCCGATATTTTGGTTGACCGCCGCCTCCTTTTATTTGCTCCTAATGTTTCGAATAGTTAAAGGAGTTGTCATAGAGAACATGTTATTCCGGATAATGGAAGTTATGCCAATGTTAACACCTTTAATCTCAATGTACTTCGTAACACCCTACAGGTAATCAAACGGGACCTATATATAAGTTTCATAGAAAAGTGAGGTTCTTTCAGACTGGAAATCAAATCCTGGTTTCTCCCTGTGCCTTTCTTCAAACCTGGGACCGTATCATCAATGGTATTTTTATAAATCGGGTCATGTTTTAAAACATAATAATAAAGATTTTTATTGTTTTTTTTTCGCGTGAACGTAAAGTACATATTTAAATCCACAATGTCTTATTTCTCATAAAAATTCGAATCAGAATGAAACCGTTTCAAGATACTGAAGGTGTCGTGTCATATTCTAAAGTTACCATATTATCAAGGTAATCGACCACTCTTCCTTCTAGTTCATCCCTCTCATTCTGAACACCTTTCTACAGTACCACATCAATCACAGAAGAAGGCGAAGTGTTTGAAGATGCAAGTAGTGATGTGTCGATTTTGAATCGTGATAAATCGGATGCCACTTCTACTTCTTCTGCTTCTTTGGGCAAGAAAATGGAGGCGTCGAAGGCGAAGGAGAAGAGTGTGACGATGATGATGAACAAGATTCAGACACCGTTGTTTTTGAGGAAATGTCAGAAGGAGATTGCCAAGCAAGGTAGTTTTCTTCACTCTTATATTAGACATTGGGAATATCAGCTGTGGTGTACACCGTGGTGTAGTAGTTAGTAGTCTTGGCCAGTAGAAGAGCGACGTTGGTTCGATTTCTCGCTACGCCGAATTTTTATTTTTTATTTTTTCCAGGTACACCTCCTCGGACTGTTCATCCGATTCTCACTGTTCAACCAATGAGTGCCGCCAGGGTCAGTATTCCACCTCATCCCCAAATTCCTTTTTTTTTCAGAAATGTCCGAGTCATTCGATCCTCCTTGTCAGCCTTGATTCTCCAACCTATTGTGTTCGTTATCTCCAGTCTTGCCAGAAGTTTACATCTGAAACTGTGCTCATTTTCCAACCACCGATGTGCTATGTTAGATTTCTTGCCAGACCTCCAGCGATGGATGTTGTTGTGAGATATTTTCCCTTTTCTCTACGATTATTCACATGTTTGTTTTCAGCAATCTAAGCTTTGTGAGGTGTCTGAAACTGTGAAATTGATGTTGAGCCCAGAGAAGGCGTCAATTGCGCATAAGATGATACCAAAATGGCAGACTGTCACACTCACTTTGGCGTTTGGGAAACATGTTGCGGTAAAGTATCGGATCATTGAATCGAGAAAATATGAAATCGAACATGTGAAGACGAAAAAGGAGAAGATTCGAATCATATCGACGAAGAAGTTGTATCGAATTGAGCCGGTGCAGAAAATCCTCATCTGGAAACCGAGCCAAGTTCATATGCTCAAATTGACAACGGTTGAAAAATGTGATCCTCAACTTGTGAAGAAGGTATTCCTGGACAATTGTGGACAACAACAACAACAACAACAAACATCATCATCTCAAAAAACACCTGAAATAACGGTGAATCGGCAAAGTGAATTGAGTACGGTATGGATGAGAAATACTGAAATTGCAGTAAAGAAGAGTAAGGAGAAAAGAAAGAAGTAAAGCATTTTGTTTTGTAATGTCTGAAATAAAGTAAATAAATTTTTGAGTATTTTTTGGTAATCGTGTTTGGTTTTTTTTCATATCAGTTACCCAAATGCCCGTTTCCCGCGCTCGTTGACCGCTCCATAGCTTACAGGAAGACCGTTTCCGTCCATCCACCAAAATTGAAGAGCATTATGGTTGCCCAGTTTGTTGTGTCTGCGAAACTGAGGCAGAGCTGTTGAAATGGAATGTACCCCAGATGGGCTTCCCAGATTAACTGGGAAGAATGAGTAAATTTTATCACGTGGGAAATTCCAAATAAACATTACCATCCCATGGGAGCCCAGGTGGGCTTTCTTTTTTCTTTCATTTCTTAAAAAAACACTAATTTTTTTCATGAAATGAACAAAAAAACGACCAATACGTCAGAAAAAGAAATACAAACGTGAACTTTTTCAAAAATTTACAAAAAAAATTTCCCAACTGGGAAAGCCCAGCCCACCCCAGTTTATCTGGTCATTTCTTGAAGTTGGATGGGATGGAATGGGCATTTCTATCTGGGCTATCTGGAGCCCACATTTTTCCCATTTCGACAGCTCTGAACTGAGGGTCTAGTCTTCATTTTTTGAGATGTGGAAAATGTAATTTCCGTTTTCTGTGAAAATATATTGTTTTCCTAAATGCTATATTATTCGAAAAACCAAATTAGGTTTCTAATGATGAAATTTTTTGCATTATAAAGTTCAGAAGCATACAGTCTCTTTGAACTATCATTATAATGTCAAACTTTCACATTATAACGTTGAGAAATTTTGCATATAAAGTTGACAGTTAACTTTTCAGCGTCTCAAAATGTTATCGATGACATGTATAACAAACTATGAATTATCTGAAACTACAGGAATACCGTTAACTTGGACCGCAATGCCAAGGTCCTGACAATTTGTTCAAATATCTATGGAAACCCTGAAGCCTTTAAAAATATCCGGAACCAAATCAAAGTGATCCCTTGTCTGTGTATTAAATCATCTCGCAGTTCATTTTTTTTTCGTGTTTTTCCCTCTCGCGAGATTTAAACTCTGATCTCCCCGCCAAAAATGACGTATTTAATTGGCCGGAACTGTGATAAGACGTCGCTAAAAATAGAACATGAGAAAAAAGAAGGTCATTTGAAATCTCTCATAATAAAACCGGGAATGACCGTTTCCTAGGTAACCAAACAACACATGAGACGAAAAAAAAGCTTATAAAACTAATCTAGCTGGCGTCGAAATTTTTTAGTCACTTTTTTTGTTTTTTTATTCTTTGTTGTTATCTACATAGGCGCCGAAAACATGTATGAGTGGAGGAGAGGATGCGCAATTGAGAGCGATTCTTGAAGCACAAAAACCGAAATCATCTACTCAAACATCTATTGGATTCACAAAACTTCCATCGCTCTCAAAATCGGCGGTCAAAGCGAGTGATTCGAGAAGAGAAAGTGTAGTCGGGACAAGACCAACGACATCGTTGACAACTGCAAGAATGGGATATGGTAGTGCGTTGGGAAGAATAAAAACACCGTTGTATCCAATACCAAGAGCCAATATTGCGTATAATTTGAATTTCAGTGAAATTGATGAGAATGAAGTGAGTTGTCAAAAACGGGGGCATTTTCTAAATAAATTGAACCGGAATTTGAGAAGTGTCTAGACTCGATTTTTTCGAGTTCAGACCACAAAAACAGGATTATTTAAAAATTGAACTCAATGATTTTTGATCCAAAATTTTTCTAGCATTGAACTACAAAGCCGACAGCTTGTAGTTTAAAAAAGTCCGGTTTCTAATGTTTCGAAAAAAAAGTTTGGTCACAAGGGGGAATCGAACCTGACTTGTATGATTACAAGACAAGCGTGCTAACCAGTGGGCCAAGAAGACTAGTCAACACATTTGTCTTCGACAAGGCAAACCAATGTTTCTTTTTCGCGATATGTGGTTCATAAATCAAAAAATTGGAAAATTCAAATGTTGCTTGAGAGAAGTCAGGTTAGGTTCAATTATTTCGTCTAGGTTTAATTCAGGGGTGTCACAGCTCAATTCAGATTGACTCAGGCCGGACCATTTTTCAATTTGATTTCAGGCTGCTAACAAGTTGTAAGTAGTTTATGTTCGGTTGAAAACCAGAAATCTGTAATGCCAAACGTTGAAAATAATTCTTCATATAAATACCCTTAATTAGGGAGTTAAATATGTGCACAATTTTCTGACCTTAACTGTGCTGATATTTCCAAAAACCTTTTTTTATTTGATGGATCAGGTCCACACTGCTTTCAGGCTTTTTCGGCCCGATCGGCCAGGATATCAAAGCCCGCTTTGTAATTAACTCTATTGCAAAAAAAAAACTGATAAGACCTAGCAAAGTCTGATTACCATTTTTACGAGCCTAATCCTCAATATTTGCTCAATTCCAACAGAGTCCTTCTTGTTGTTGATCATTCATTCCTAAAACTCTTATTATCACCTGTTCTAGTTAATTATACACTAGCTACGAACTACATTCAAAACAACAACTCCAGGACTACTGTAGTTGATGCTCTATGTATATTTTACAGGTTTTGCGTCCATCCTCATCCACTTCTAGTGCTCTCCAGGAGATTGGCATCATTCCCGCCACATTTTCCGAGTTTCGTCAATTCTCGGCTGATTTGGATCATATAACATATGAGGAAATTGCACAAATTGCTCAATTATGCACAATTTCCGATGAGGATAAGCATGGAACTATTAGTTCTCAATCACTTGCTAATGCAGTTCGAAATGTGCTTAGCGATGAGCAAACGACGAGTTGGATTGAGTTGATCGAATCGATTTTTATAGGAAATGAACTTGTTGATTATCCCGAATTTTTTCGGGTTGTTTTGGATGATAAACAATCGAGAGATGCGCTGTGAGTTGTTCTTCGGGCTCAGAAAACTAAAATTAAACATATTATTTTTGTTCTAGAATTCACCTGCCTGAAGTTCTCGAGTCAGATGATCATACCAGTGTTCTAACACAGCTCCTGAGCCGCCCGAGTTCTTCGAAGCAGAAACGAGAAAGAGGGAGAGCAAACTTGATAGTTGATCTGGAAGTTGTTCTATCTCGGAACCCTCACATCGAAATGTCTCGTCTCAAAGAAGCTACTGAGAAATCAGTGATAAGTGTGGAAGAATTTCAAACAATATTGCAAATGTATATTCAAGAACCGCAAATATTGGAATTTGAAAGTCGCATAGTTCAATGCTTTCTAACACATGATAAGATGTTCTGGTGAGTTGAAAAAAAATGTTATCAATTCTTGCTAGCATCTTATCCGTTTCGACCGATGAATAACGTCATTTTGTCAAAGAGATCAGAGTTTAATTTTCACGGGAGGATAAAAAAGGAAAAAATGAAATGGGAAATGATTTCATCCACAGATAAGGGAGTGTTATGATTTTCTAAATTGGATTACAAAAAAAAAACAAAAATTACTCTTTCAGAAATTAAACATCTGCAATTGTTGTTTTTTTGCTTTACTTTAAAGATTCCTGTTAGTGGATACTATTTTAACGTGTGGTACCGATACAATTTCAGATAATTTTCAGATTTTTGCATTGGAAAAACGAGAATTACACGCCAGTTTGTGTATGTTTGTAATAATTTCGTAAAGAGTGGGCACACAAACTTTCATGTTATTGACGTTTACAAATCGCTGCCATCGGGTTACTGTTGTTTCAGTTTTCCCACTCGAAAATAAGCTTCCCAGAATGATGAAATGATAAGCACGGTTGTTAAATTTTTAACAATAGTTGTGAAATTTTTTTTGATTTTAGGAAAATTTTTTTTTTAATTTCTAAACAGTCAAAAAAATCGAATTGGCAATAAAAATTTATTTTTATTCGAAACGTAATTTTAATAAATTCTCTAAATCTGATCATTCTTCTATATAGTAAAGTATGACTTCCAGAATGGGTATCCGTTCAATGGCTAGCCCATTATATTTAACATCGGTAACAAGCGCTATATTGATAATCTATTATGGGTCTATGCCAAAGAATAAAATGATACAAAATATTAAAAAATAAAAATTAATTTTCTAGGCCGAAATAACAAAATATACAAAGTATTCGAAATATTCGACGAAGGCAAAAATTAGTCAAAAAGAAGAAATGAAGATCACGTCTCACATTCATTTTTTCATTTCCAGAAATTATCAACTGGAATTCTTTTGAAAATGACTCAGAAATTCAAAACGTGAGCTACACACACACTTTCTAAATATTTCGAATACTTTGTGTATTTTGTTATTTTGGCATAGAAAATTAACTTTTATTTTGTAATATTTTCTAACATTTTATTCTTTGGCATAGACCCATAAGTTTTTACGCTAATCATGAAGATTGGGTTGATGAGACCATGAAATAATTTCTTGTGTAAAATGATTCCTTGGCGTTTTGCAAAATTGAACGACGGGGAAAATGATCATCATTTAGAAATCTATCGAATGACATAGGTCTCGTCAAAAACCTATCCGTGTAAGATGAACAAATAAAACCAAAAGAAAGTAATAGGATCATGTCGCCATTATTTCAGCTTTTCCGCATTCGTCGGTTGCCTCAATCAAATGAAACCTCACCTCCTCCACCACCATCAACACCAACCACCCACAACTCCTCCACCCCTGAGCCCTCCACCATGGGCTCGTCCCGCCCTTCCCAAAATATCCACTCAACTCGACGATTCGGGTATCGCTCATGATTAGACACAATTGTTGTGGTTTTTTTGTTTCTCATTCATCGTAAAAAAAAGTAATAAAGATATATTGGCTCCGCCCATTCCATTCCATTTGATTCTTTTCGACCTCGTTACACTTTTCATCGGCCAGCTGACATTTTGAATTTTTTTGCGTTCGGGATTTGTGAAGGAGCAGAAGAAACATTTCTTTTTGTGCTTGGCCATGTGGTGCTCAAATTGTGGAAATTTTTTGGCTTTTGTACATCTTTTCAATGGAGTTACTTTGATGGTGAGTTTCATTTATCGAACATTTGAAAGATAATGTTGTGAGTAACTTTTTCGGACGCTCAACTTTTTGATTTTCAACATATCCAGACATGAAATTCGTCAGAAATCCTGTAAAATAGCCATTTTTTGATAGGGCCTAGATTTGAAATATAAGATATAAGATTTGTGTCGTTTCGGACGATCGGACAAAAAATCGGGCCAGACCAAAACTGTGAGATTGTAGCCTGGGTAGTCGTTTTTATTTGGATCTGGATGGGCTTTTCTTCGAAACTTGATATTTCTGATTGAAAACTCACATTTTGAGCCGACCAAAAATTCCTTTCAATCGGGCCAGACCATGTTATTGTAGCCGGGCAAATTGAAGGCCTTGTCCCGTTTAAAACTGAGCCACTCCATGACTGTGATATAGTAGCTTGAGATCTCGAAAGCCTGATTTGGTTCGTGTTTTTCTGGTTCTGAATGAGCTCTTACATTTTCCAGGTTTTTTTTTTTGAAATTTAATGTTGCAGATCGAAAATATTCTTTTGATAAGATTTTTTGTTCACCACAAAAATGGGTTGTTTCGAGACCGAGAATTCGCTCCTATCGAACCAGACTGTGATTTTCCAATCCGCGAACCAAAGGCCCGGTTTATTTTGTTCAACAAAAAAATCATGAATTTTTTACAGATTGAAATGAATCACTTGTCTTCAAAATTTGAAAAAAAAATAAGCAATAAGACTCAGGCTGTTTTGGGCTAACCAAAGGCCCGCTTAAAATTGAGCCAGGCCTTGGCTATTGGAGTTGAAAAGCCCGATTTAATGATTTTTTTAATTGCTCAGTTCATGACCGAAGTTTTTTCCACTTTTTTTGCTCAGAATTGTTAATTTTACATTCCGAAAACACCCTGATAAATATCCAAATTTGTTCTGATATCCTTTGAAAAAGCCTGTTCAGGTCTGGCCTAATTTGAACTTGATCAAGGCCTAAACGTCCCAAATCTCAAAATTTACAAAAATGACGATCAACGTCCAAAAATCGATCAAATTACATAAATTCCTGTCAAAATCACTTCTCATATTTCATATTTTTGAGTAGTTTTTCTCACGTCTATCTCTGTCTGTTGTTCCATCCATCCAACTGTTTTTTTTTCAGATGATTGATATCTCCACAAATTACCTGTCAAATAACCCAGTTGATATATCACTTGGCTTCCTCTTCATTGTATGCGCAATTATATGTTTTATCTATACTCGGAGATTAGATGGATGTGTACTTCAGGTTCTAGCTACATTTGCTTTTGTATCATTGACAGCGGCCATGTATTTATTTGTGGATAATATGATTTTTGTGAGTTTTCGAGATTTTATTTCATTCTGGGATAATAGAACTGATTTTCAGTTAAATAACCAATGTATGAAACAGAGAACTTGTTCAACAACTCAAGAAATGATCCACTCACAAATTGCGTTTGTTGGACTTTGTGAAATCGCAACTTCAATTGCTTCACTTCTATTATGTTATCAGTCAAAGATTGATCCTGAACTGGAATATGTGACGATAGAAAAAAGACCAATTGAACATCAAACTGTATAAAATATGTGTATGTATAAAATGAACTGAATATATTTTCATGTATCTGTATTTTTACAATACAAAACACATAAGATTATACTACACTGAGTGTCAAGTATCTGTTGTTTCTTGTTCATATTTTTTGCTGACATGAAAAGGATCAAATTCTTAACAAACAGGTTTCATATGCTCATTGCACTTTTCTTTCTCGAAATAATTCAGATGATATAAACACAACAGAAAGTGGCAAAACAAAAAAGAATCAGCTAATTTTTTATAGGTTTTCTGATTTGAAAAAAAACACATATCACCTACGAAATATATCTTTAATTTATAGACAGTTAAGGAGAGTTGAAAGATTTTTGTTTTTCTCCGAGATATTTTAGAGGTCGAGTTCCGGTTTTTTTATACTTACCAAATTTTTTTTTGAATTTTGTAGAGTTCATCTTCCTGTTCATCATGATATACTTTTTTTCTGCGCATTTTTTGAAAAAAAAAACGATCCTCTACTCGAGTTTGCACATTTTGAAAAGCCCTAAAATTGAGAAAAAAACAGGTCTGGATATTGAAACAAAGGTAAATCAAAGTACATATAAATGGTTTAGCTCTTTGGTGATATATGGAAACGTACATCATACAGATAAAAATACACTTCTTCCACTGGGAGTCAGAGAGTCAGCTGTTCATAAAGTGGTTGTACATCATTTTTCATTTTTGGTCTTCATTTGTGTAAAAAAAATCAAGGAGTTCAAAAGGTGATTCGATTTTTGAGAGGTTGAGAGCTCTCAGTTCGTCTTTAAAGAATCAGAGTGAACCTCAAAGCCTGGTCAAAAATGGTCAAATAAAATGTTTTACGATAAGATCAGTCCTGACTAGGGTGTGTCGAGTCAGAACTATATCAAATCACCATCCGGGTTGAGTCAAATTGTGTCGGGTTGCAAAATTCGGTGTTGAGTCAGTCGATGTTAAGCTAGGGTAGGTTTGGAACCATTGATTTGAACCTGAAGTTTGACCTATTACTATCCCACTCAGTACCCATCAAACGTTTTCAATTTGACAGTGTCATAATCAAATCCGTCTGACTCCAAAATCTTCACCAACTTCACAAAGTAACATAGTTTCACTTCCTGTCTTTCAACCCTTTCCAATCTCCATCCTCATCATCATCATGATTTGCCAATGGTCTTCTTTTCCTCTTTTTTGCTTCTCGTCAAGTACCCGACGAACCGGCCTTTCGGGCCGCGCAAAAAAAAAGAGTTGAGTACAAGCAGGGAAAAGAGTGCATAATAACGAATATATATTGAATAAGCAAACAATTTAAGAGAGCAAGAGAAGAAGAAGAAGAAGAAGACTGTGCACATGCCTATTTGCGCATTTATATGCACATGTGTTATTAAAATGTTTTGTGCAAGTTTTCATGCTCCGGATTTTTTCCGACTTTTTGTCACGAATTCTATGTATAAGGCGTGAATTCATCAATACCAAACTGTTTAGTGTGCTCATTATGGTACCGTACCCTTTCGTTAGACGTGCAGGTAGTTTTTAGTATTGTAGAATTTCTCAAACGTCAACAAAACAGGTTCCATGTATCTAAAAAATGTAGTAAAAAATCTAACTTTAGAAAGTAAATATTGTGAAACATTTAGAGACATTTGTAAGAAAGTATATTTATTTGTTTTCGTGAAACTTTTTGAAAAGTGCGAAAAACTGGAGTATTTATGTATTTTATAAGAACATCCAAACATTTTAGATAATCGTTTTGTTTTAGAGAAGATTATTTACAGAAAATGGACATTAGATGGATTACTGTACTTTTAGTCTTCTTGTGTGTCTGGTTGGATATGTTTTGTTGTTGTTTCTTTTTTTGTGTCTGAGAACTATCCTGCCTTGAAAACATAGAACTTATGACTACCATTTTTCGCAGTCTTACACTTAAACATTGTTCTCATCCATTTACAGGTAGTTTCTTTCAGTTATATAACCAGAATATAGCCTAAACCTGAGAACAAAAAGTCACTTCAACAGAAACCTAAAATTAATATCTAGGTTCAAAGAAAATAATTTTCAATCTACTAAAAATTCACTGTTTCTAATTTTTTGTAAGCTTTTTGATTAATGAAAAACAGTTTTTTTTTGAACCGGACATTATTTTGTATAAAATGATTCCAATGAAAATATTCACAACTTTTCATAAATAAACTTCAATCAGAACTAAATGTACTTGATGATAGCCAGACAAGCTACAAATTAATGAATTTGACTTTTTTTACACCTATAGAGTTCGGTTATCTTATCATTAGTAGAAGACCACGAATCTTTCATATTGGGAAGATAACCGATGTACAAATCCTTTTTTCAAAAATTCGTGTTGCAGAATTTGTCTTCCTTGATTCCTCTAGTTCTTGTTTTCAGAGAAACGTTATCTCTGAAAATTCAGTAATAGTGCTGAACTCTAATACCTAAATAGTAGTAACTAATTTATTACTGTTTCCAATGTTTGTTATTTTTTGATTGAAAAAGAAAATACCAATAGTTATTCTACACTTCAGTCAATTTTAACTTTTAGTTTCATTCTAATAAATATCTGTAATAATTATGGTTCAAAATTTTCCAGGCCAGACAGCAAAGATTCCAAAAAGAATCTTCAAGTCAAAAATAAGCTCTCCCACGGAAGAAATAGAGGACTAGCGTCTAAAGTTGCAGGTCTAAAACAAATTTAACTATTCAAAAAGTACATTATCGATTTTTATGAATAAGTAAGATCTGGTGTATGAACTTTATTTCAAGTATTACTGATTTTTAGATATACTGGTATTTTTAGATAGATATTTTTAGAGTTATTTGCAATAAATCATCAACTTCTGAACATTCTCGTGCACATTTTTTTGCTCTTTTTTTAAGAGTTTGGAAAATCAAAATGATCGTTTTTGAGGTCTTATTTTTTTCAAATAAAGCTTGTTTGCTTTGTCGTTGCCCATGACTAAGTGTCCCACCTATATGTATATTCAAGTGAAGAACTTGGTTTTCAGTAGTATATCTGGTTATATACACAACCTGACCCCCATTTTTTTATGATTCATACTTTTCTCTATTCCCATATAAACAGATATACACATATTTCGAAAAAGCATTTCTCACATATTTGCCGGTCATTTTTATCTTGATCTTCCGCTTCATTTTCAACACCTGCGTATGGTTAATAGCTTGATTTCCGCTGCTACGCAAGAAAATCTGATCTGATAAAATCTACACGAAAATATTTGATGTCTTTCTCATTTTTCGAATTATATTTCATTTTTTTTAAATTAAAACTATTTTCTTTTTGGGTCTGCATAAATACAACACCAATTAAAAACGTCCTTCACCACCACTAAAATGACATTTAGTCATTTCCACACAGCCATTTTTTCTAGGTTAAATTATGCCTCTTGGAACGGGAGAAAAAATTATTTAAACAAATTTTTTGGTTGGCTCCCTCATGTAAACATAGAATCGAATCTACTACCGGTTGTGTGTGTATTTGTTTGATTTTCAATAACTTGTCAAATTTTCTTTTTGTTCTTCTTCTTTTTCTTATTTTTTTCGAGATTTTCTTTTTTTTTAGAAGATCTATGATCGGTTGAGTGGGATGGTTAGATTAACAGGTGTTCAGGACAGACAAAACAACAAATCTTTTGACATTTCTTGTTCGCTTTTTTGCTTGTCTTATTTTTGAGATGAGCTCAGCTCGGGCAACATTTTTGTAATCAGACCAGCTAATTTCTCAAAATCAAGAAACAGTCTGGAATTTTTATTCTCAAACGTTTTTATTGGACATTAGGAATAAGTACCATAGTATGTATCATAAATATAATCATAATTATTAAACTGTATACCGTTGCATAGTTGTTCAATTCCTCACTGTGGCGAGATTCCTTTTTTTTGGGTGCAATTTTAGATTTGAGAAAACCCATCATGCAAGTTTTGAACTTCGAAGCTGAAAAGCTATTTTTCACAATTGTCACCTGAAAAAAATAAGTCCCAATAGGGCAACCTGTTCTAAAGCTTAGTACCGGATGTTTTGAAGCATCTATTTCACAAAACTGATTTTTAGCAAACTAAAAAAAGATCTCGTCTGCATTTTTAACTAGATTAAACCTGTTGACCAAGATATACTGAACTTTCTCAAGTAAAGCCAACAGCTGAAACAGTAAAGTTTTTTTTTTCCAGAAAAACATAATTTCAATTAGTTAAAAAGGGTTTCTGTATTTTATAACTTGAACATTATCTCATTTAAAAGTCCTTCGAAGTTGCTATTTTTCAAATCTTCTGCCTTTATATTGTATAAACATATTTTCACAGAAATGAATACATTCATTTTTTGAAACAGAAAATTCACCATTTCCTGAAGTTGTACAAAGTGTATTCTGTTATAAAGTTTAGGTCCGGATATTTTGAAGAACCTATTTCAGAGAACTGATTTTTAGCAACCCCGCTTGAAACAAAGTTATTCAACTTTTTACACTGAAATTTCTCGAGTAAAGCCATCAGCTGAAGCAGTAAAGTTTTTCGAAAAATATAGTTTTGAAATAGAACAAAATAATATTTTAACTTGGACCTGATTGTTTCAATTTACTCCTCATTGTATATTGCATAAACATTTTTTTCTCCATGTCCTAAAATAGTACAAAATGTATTCTGTAACCTATCACATTTCGATGAATTCAAACAAAAATGACTAACAAGTTGGTTGTACACAGGCCAATGACTCATTTCTTTCCATATTCAATAGTGCTAAATAAAGAAGAAAGTTCATTCGTTTTTTAGTTATTCATTTTCTCTATCCGGTCGACCCCCCCCCTTCTCCCCCTCCTCTCCCTTCATTAATTATTTACCAATATGATTATCGTAGTAAGTTGGAGTTCAAATAAACTTAACAATCATCAAGTTTTATATCACCAATGTTAATTTTATGTATTATTTTATTTTTTGATGCTGGCATGTGTCCTTGTATTATTTTGATGAGGATAGGTATTTCATATCTTCTTCATTATATTATTATAAATATATTATTGTTATTAGTCATCATCATCATCATGTTATCATTGTTTCTTTATTAGTTATGACCGGTTCTTGAACTCGAGAAGTTTTTACTGAAAAATTATGAATTTTTCAGCTAAAAAAATGTTTTTGAGAAGTTCACGAGCTCATGAATTCAACTTTCTCTCAAAATTGTAAACTCATAGAGTTCAGCTCTAATCATCATGATTTACTTCTTACCTAAAGTAATTTTTTGCGAAAAAAGTTATGATGACCATTTTCAAGGCGAAAAATAAAAAATTATATTTTAAAAATATGAAAACGTGAGTATGACTTTATTCATTTTTCTTATCTGAGATTTTTTCGATATTGCGCAGTTTGGCTCTTGCAACGAAGATTTTTTCTGCGCATTTAAATAATTAAAATACAGTAACCACTTTGGAAATTATCGAGTTTTACGACGTTTTCCAACACAACGGTAGTACATTTATCAAAACTAAAAGTTTTTTATTTCTCACTTCCTTCTCTACAGTTCTCTTCGAGAACACCAATGTTTTTTGTTTTGAAAAATATCAAGTCCAAAGTATTTAAAAGTATTTTCTCAATATTTTACAATCAACTATTAGACAAAATTTGATCGCTGCCATTAGGTTACTCTATTTTCGTTTTTCAATAGGAAGCATTTCAAGATCCAGAATTTTGAAAGAAAAAAGAGTTCTGAAAGCAAAATCAGCCAAAAATTTAATTAAGATCGAACTAATATGTCATCATCAATAGAGCGCGTGTTACCAATTGAATTGTGACTGATATAAAAATTTTAACAATTATGATTATGAAACCGTACACTTGTATCTGTTTTTGAATGTTGTGCTCAATGAGCTAGCAAATTCATGGACCCAACGTTTTGAAGTTAGAGATCGAGCTCCTGATCATCATGATATATTCATTCTCTCCAGAAATTTCATTTTCAAGTAAAAAAAAAAGAAAATAAATTTAGGAGATATGAGCACTTGAACAAAAAAAAGTGTGAAAGAGCTATTATGCTTCAAACTGACCATATATGCAACAAGAAATTTTGATCTACAATTATCTGATTCTCTTATTCTGACTCACTATTTCGTCTCATCCCTTCTTGCAATAGAATCGTACTAGAAAATCAAAATAGACAATTTCAAAAAAAACTTCGCAAGATAAAAATAATATTATAATGATCAGGAGGTCGAACTCTATAAGTCGTTAAAACGAGCAGCCGACATTTATTGTATTTGGCTGCCAGCTATGTGTTGTGTGTCTCTCGTCGCTTCATCGTTCCCATCTGGGAAATCCCAGTTTTTCCTATACTTTCGGCTCACTTGGACAACCCTGCTCCCTTGTTAGACCTATGCTGAAATCTTTGACTGTTCTCACTTTTTCCCATTTCCATATATATATATATATCAAAAAACATTGTTTTTTTTTCTTGCAGCCAACACATCTGAAACTTGACAACACAAGACATAAGAAAAGGCAATAAAATCATAATTATTAATTAAGGTGAGTCGCTTTTGTTCTCCTTCTTCTATTTCTATTTCTTTGCCTTCTTCTTCCGAAACAAATTCTTGAAACATGAAAAACCGTGTGTTTTCTTTGATAATGATGATGACTCACATTTTTCGCGCCAAATATGATGTTTTTTTTTCTCGCGTCAGCAACCAAAAAAAAAATATCTGCGAGCGACCCAATTTTTATTATCAAACAAAAATGTTAGCGATTTTTTTTGTTGGTAGGCATTGTTTTATTTTTTAATCCGATCGCTGACAATTTACATATATATTCTGGTTCGGTTTTCATTTTTTGTTTAACTGTTCTCTTGATATACTGTAATAATATACTAGGTTTTTGTTTTGATAACTAATATTCTTAATCATTACCAGATAATCTATATTACTAATGTTTTTATTGAGAGAAAAAAACAAATAAATAGTCTTTAGAGCTAGCTCGTATTATGCACAAAATGTTTGTTTTTCGAGATGAATATATTTAATTTGGTCGGGTCTAGTAAAATTAGCCCAAGCCTAACATACAATACTCTGAATCTGAACTTAAATCTAGCTTACCAAGTATGTCCTCTGTTGTTTATGGTTTTTCTAAATCATGATTTTCAGAACCAAAATCAGGCATTCTTTAGAATTAAAGCTTCACTGTACTATATATGTTAAATCAATTTTGAGTTGGCTCTGATTTTTCGATTATGAAAGAAAAAAATCATGAAGTTCCGAAGCCAAAGAGTCCATTTTAAAATTATGATTCAGGCAAGGTTCTATTTATCACTTGAGTTGAAGTACAGGTAATTTTCTATAGTTTCCTATAAAATTTAAGAAATTAAGTTTCAGACTCGATTTTTATTCAGAATTTACTTTTTTCTCCAAAATTCAATCGATGCCATCTTATTATCATTGTAGGTTCAGTTTTTCTGGCCACATTATACTGAAGAAATCGTCTGAAAATTTTAAGAAATAAGTTACAACTTGGCTAACAGAAGACATGTATCACACTTTTAACAATCGATAACACATGATCAAGAAATCAAGTCCCTATGAACTTTGAATGTTCAATTCAAGTTCTTCGTTTAGAACTCCGTTATTTTCTTTTTCTCACTCCTTAATTTTATGATGCCTGAAAATTCTTTAATTCTAGATTGTCACTCAGATTCTACAGTTCCACAGAAAACCTGCGCATCAAACTAGACTTTTTGATACCAATGTGATATTCAGATTGTTCATAGTACGCTAGAATTTTCTATAATCTAACTCATGAAACAGGTTTTGTTTGCGTTTGGAACTGTTTCATTTTTTTTTCGAAAAAAAGTTCATATGTGTTCAACGTTAAAAAACTAGACTTTTTAGTTTTGCCAATTTTTACCTAGGTCTTAAAGTTTCGGCAAAGGATATCCACATTTAACTTTTGCTCAAAAATTTTATACATACCTATGCAGTTTGACCTCCTGATCATCGTGGTTTATTTCATTTTCATCTGAATTTTTCGTAGAAAAGAAAAACAGACGGTCATCTCGGAGACAGTAAGAAAACACACTGATTCGTTACGAGACCATTCTCAATAGAGCGCCCTTTCTTCACTAATTTTCAACAAAACACGATGTCTTCCAAAAACGACCTCTATGGTATTTTTTTTTTGTTTTGATAATGGTTGAGATACAACTTTGATCATTCATAACATTTTTCACAAAAATTTGGAAAAAATAAAAAATAATATGATGATCAGTAATTTGAATAAGGGATACTTACTATGGAACCACATGAAGGTATCAACAGACTTTTTAAAGAATCTATGCCCCCATGGCTTATGCCCCAAACCCCCGATTTTCAGCTTTCCGCGTCGAGCTCACCAAAATTTAGATACGGGATGTTGATCAACATCAAAAACTGTATCAAATGACATGTCTCTTCAAAAAGTTCGTTAACACACTCATGTGCCTCCCTTGTTAGACTTCCCTTCTGAGAGATCTCGAAATCAAAACACATTATCCATTTTCTTCTTTCACCATACCAAGACCCAATTCCAGTCCAGACGACCTTTTTTCATCATCATCATCATCTCATTCCTCTTCCGTATGCCTAATAATTACTTTTTGACGCGTGCGTGCGCGCGGGCTTTCACCTTACAAGGACATGAGTGAATTATTACTATTATTAGAGAGAAAAGGATGCCGGTATGCATATGTACATCTTAAGAATAAATACAAGTGGATTTTTTCTATTATTGTTTAGTATTTTCAATTTAATTTATTCGAATTCTTTTTGGAATTGTTAGTTCTAGGGGTCATGTCCGGATGATACCTTTTTTATCATTTATTTGCTCATCACAAATACAGGTCATTTTTTATTTGATATATAATCCTCGCCATTTTTAGACTGATCTTTCCAGATTTTTTTTATATATAACAAATATATAAAAGTGAACTAAGCCGTTCTAAATGTTTCTTTTTTTCTTCTTCAAATGATTCAGTTGACTAGTAAGTAGTACATCGTACTGGTAACCCATCTGGTTTTGTCCTTTTTTCCCTTACTCTCCAACCCTTTGAACAAATAATGAGTGGAAAAAGAAAAAGAAAAAGAATAGAATATTATTATACAGTTCCTCTACCTTTTTATTATTTGTCTTTATTGTGCTCTCTCTCTCTCTCTCTCGCCCTCGCCCTCTCCGAAACTATTATTTTCATCTTCGACGATGATGATTTATTTTTGGCTAGAAAAAAGGCTGACAGGCATGAGGAGGGGAGGACGTGTTATCAGTGACTCACTTTTTTTTCGAACGTTTGACATTTTTCGATTTTTTATGTTCCCTTATTTTGTTTGTTTCAAAATTTTTGTATTTTTTTTCGTTTGTGGAACTTTTTGAGCACAATTTAGAATAGTGATTGATCTTTTGCTAATGTACCTCAAGAAGAAATCAAACTTTTTGGGACCGCCTAGAAGTTATCTGTAGTGTTTGAAGTACCTTTGGAAGTTCCACAAACTATTTTCAGAAAAAATCAATCTGAAATCATGGAATTACAGTACCCCTATGGCAGCAATTTTCAGGCGGTAATTGTCCGAAATTCAATTCGATTTACTATATTTCAGTTTTCACGCTAAAAAACAGCTCAAATTAAAATCTGAAATTTTTTAGTAATAATGTTCCTGGGGTAAACGGACCTGTAGAAACCGATTCCTACATTGAATTTCTTCACTTTAACAATATTCTTCTACCTGTTCTCTTATTGTGATTTTTTTTGGATTTTGATTTGAGAATTTTCCTCGCTCCATATCTTGCAGTATTTTCGAGCCCCCCATCCGATTTCTGTAAATCACTTTTACTTTCATTCCTTCGAATAACAATTATAAACTTGAACAGTATCTTTCTCTTTATTCTTCTCTGTCCCTCTCTTTACCCGATTGGCAACTAGGTGTAAATTAGTGACACTTAAATATTCCATCATTTATTATTTATACCCAAAGTCTATTATTATGTGTTTTTTTTTTGTTGCTTCTTCTTTTTCTCTTCTGTTTGGTTTTTCATACAATACAATACTATGACTGTATTTTTTTAAAGAACGAACTTTCTGTGTTTGCTCATCGCGCGAATTTATTTATAGTAAAAAGTAGCTTGAAAAAATGTTTTTGATAAAATAGAACTTGAAAAGTGTTTCATCAAAAAAAGTTGAAACTTCCAAGGTTACAGGCAATTTCGGAAAGTAAATAAATACATGTAATGCGTTGTTCTCTTGAGTGCTGATTTTTAGTCGAACAAGAAAAAAGTTGTTAGATGGGAATTTTGAAGGGTTTGAAGTTCAAAAAGGGGTGATATCACTGGGAAGGAAGAACACTCTTGAACTAGAAAAAAGTGTTCGAAAAACCGTAGGTAGGGATACTACTTTTTTGAGTCAAAGTTCAACAAAAAAAATTTCGCCACAGTGAGGGATCGAACTTTCGTCACTCTTCTACTAGGCAAGCCTACTGACCACTATACCACGTTGTACACAACTGCCGGAATTCCTATTCCGGTATTTAATATATATAAATGAAGGTTCGAAGCTGATTTTTTTTCCGGAAATGTTTTTTGGAACGTGTGGCTTTCAAAACAAAACAGATGTTTCATTTCGAGATAAAATCTCGAAAGTTCTTTCAATAAAAATTTTTGGGCGTTTCCGTTCGGTTTTGAATTTCACAACTCTCTCTAATTTTTTTTTGACCAAAGTTTTTTGCCCACACTTGTTCTCATTTCCATTTTTTCAAAAAAAAAAAACTAATGTGGCGAGGCCGGGGTTCGAACCCGAGACGTTCAGTTTGACAGGCAGGTGTGCTCACCACTGCGCTACCGATCGCGAGTACATACACGCGTGAGCGTTTATTTTTATAGACTATATCGATGCAGAGCTCACTTGTCAGAGAAAGTACCGTACTCTTCCCTTCCCTTCCCATATAAAATCCGTTGATCTAACTTTCTTCGGCAATACATATTGATGTCAAAAACGACTTTCACTAAAAAAACTAATTATCAAGTCGTCTGCATTTTGGTTTTGCCATCTTTCTATCCTCCTTCTATATATCCAATTTCTTTCCTATTTTTATGTTTTCAAATCAATCGATCGATTTGTTCATCCTCTGGGGGCCTGATAGATATTTTTGCGGGGCGAGACTTTACACAAAATGTGCTCATGAGTGAGTGTATGTGTGTGTGTGTGTGTGCTCAAAGAAAAGAAGATTTGGGAGATGTTATAATTTTTCGCACTGATTGATTTTTTTTGTTGAAGGATTTCTTGATCATATCAAATTTCAGTATAATGGCAAGAAAAACTGGTTGGTCACATACGTACATACCTCTAGATCTTCACTAATCAAATAATGTTTTTTTTTAATCTATGTCTCATCTAATTTTGGGAATTTTTCTCTGGTTTTTTTTCTATTTCTTATGTAACTTTTCCATATTCACTCAAATCTTTTTCGGTATACTAAAAAAATAGTAAAGCCTTTTTTTTTGTCCTCCATCATTTTCTTATTCTATTATTCTTTTTGACATGATAACATTGTGTTACACTTTGATTTATTATTTTTTTCTCTTTATCTGTCTATATACATATTTACATAGTACATCTTTTGAAGGTTTTTAAACTAATATATACATTTTTCAGAGAAATACACCCATTTTTGGCTAAGTTGATCGATAATGTATGCCGGAAACCCCATTCTTGATGTGAGTTAAATATACATAGAACTTTCTAGGGTTCTAAGGTTCATTTTTTTCAGGAAATCAAGAAGGGGTTCAAACTTAGACCAACGAAAACAGTCGATAAATCCAAGCCAATAATCTATGCGGAAGGTGAGGATGAGTCGGAGGTGGCGGTCACCAAGCGAGCTCCACCAACTGGAATTGCACCACCTGGCAAGACTGTGGAGTCGGTTTCGTCCACACCCAAACCATCGTCATGGATCCCACCACCGGTGCAGAATGGAAGCATTCCACCACCAGTGATGTTTGGCGCCAATGGGGTACCTCCTCCACCACCTATGATGGGTGGTGGTATACCTCCACCCCCACCAATGATGGGTGCCATCCCGCCACCTCCACCAATGGGATTGGCCGCACCGCCACCACCACCGCCTGTTCAACGACCGAAAACGCCGTTGAACCCGGCGTTGGCGAAGCTTGGTGGAAAAACACCTGGTAATGTGGATCAGGGAGAATTCTTGAGAAGTATTCAAGGAGGATTCAAACTCAAAAAAACGGTGAGTCAGAGGAATAAATTATACATATAGGATTTTTATTATTGCAGGTTACTAATGATAAATCGGGTTTGTTTGTGGATGAAGAAATGCGAGATAAAAGTGTGACATTGGTAGAAAGAGCACCATCATCGTGAGTTTCTTGAATTTTTTAAAGGATAATATATTACTGGAAAATATTACTAGATAATCTTCAAACCGAGGAAAAGTTTTGTGTGTTTAAAAAAACTAGAAGTATCAACCAACAACCAGAGAGTCTGCTAAAGATCACATAGGCTAGAGAAATTTCACATCTACTCATGTGAATTTTCTAATAAGTTTCTTGATTTGAGCCAAGTAGCTTAATTGTGGCTCGTGGTTTTTTTTTTCATTTTTCGCCAGCCAATTGATGTGGGTAATCTCCTTTCGACATTTCCGATTCAAATGGCTCTTTTTGTGAATTCCCATGATGAGCCCGCGAATTACCTGTTCAAAGGCACAACCAAATCATTTCTGAGATGTAGAAACCTGATGAAACTACAAGGAGTCGGCTTATTTTTATTTTGAATTATTTACAAGAGAGGTTCAACTAGTCGCCTATTCAGATTCTTCTCATAAGTTGTACATATATAGTGCTAAATTCCCTGATCAACATCCTGTATTTTTTGTGAAAAAAACGTTAATCTTCTCACTGCATCTATTGTACCGTTTGACTAATGAAAACTGAAACTTCACTATAGTTTTATGTTCGCCTGTTGAGGTCAGCTAATTCTCATGAAGATTCTTATTTTCAAGCCTCGAAAATTCAACCCTCTTTCACGAAAATCTCCGACGACAAATAACTACAAAATTCGATTCAGGAGAGCAAGTTTCATAGGTTAAATAACTTCGAACCTCCCTTGTTAGTTCTTGGAACACATTTTGAACTCATTTCAACATCAATGCTTCTTTGTTTGTTTTTTTTTTGTGTAACCTTTTCACAGCTTATTTCTGATGCCCAAGGAAACATCAGAACATTGATGTTTTGTATTTTTTGACGTCACACCCAATCAGTTCTTATCATTTTAGACTCATACACAACAAAAAAATGTTCTCACAATCAGCTTGTTACTTATGAGATTTTTTAACCAGTTTCAACTTTTTGTTGATAAGAAAACAATTCTGAGAACTGAATTTTATACAGAAAAATGTGAAACTACAGTAACCAGTTTCCAGATATATTCCACCTCCTCGTGCCCGAAGTCCAATTTCAAGACCACATTCATCATTAGGATTCGGTTCGGAAGATGATAGGTTAGTTTTTTTTTCTGTCGACAAAAAAACACAGAAGAGAAATATCGAACATCTGGTGTTTTTACGAAGAACAAAGAAAAATGTGACATGTTTTTATGTAACCGGGGATTTTCATCCAATAAAAAAAATATATTTTCAGATTCCGAACATCTGCTCGAACTCCGGAGCCACGTGATGATTCTCCTGAACAACTTCTGGGGCAACGTCGTCCGATTGTGATGAGACGGAAAGGCGATCCACCAGCACCTCCACCGGAATTCGGATTCGATTCTGAGAAACAGAAAATCACTTCGGAAGATATTGAAAAGGAAATAAAAAAGGGAAGTGTTGCCTCGAAAATGGCTGCCCTAATGGGAAACATGGGATTCGCTCAAGATAAGATAGATCAAGTTGGAACTGGATCATTACCTCGAGCCACGTTTAGAAAGAGCCCAATGAGAAGCTCTATTCTACCATCACCTTCAGAAGTTAACAATAATGGAGAAGACGATGATGTTCCGAGACCGAAACCTGTTTCAAAATGGCATGTTGACACGAATTATGGGTTAAGAACTGCTTCGCGGTCAAATGTACCATTTGAAAAGGAGAAAGAAAAACAGGAAAGAGCGACGTCGGTGTTGAAGGAGAGAAGTTCGTCGTGGTTGGATTTGACGAGACCGGGTCCAATTGAAAGAGCAAGAACACAATCACCTATTCCATTATGTGAAAGATTGGAATTAGATGAACTTGACTTTGATGAATTATGTGATATCGCTGAAGCTGAAAGAAAAGCGGCAGGCCCGAAAAAGAAGGTTGTGAAGAAGAAATCAAAAGTGCTTCCTAACCCGATCACTGTGAACACCGATTTTTGTACGACGGGAAATCCGACAACACGAAGGCCGTCGAATACCCCACAAATTCAAGAAACACCACCAACTCCTGCGCAAAAAAAAACTTATGGATATGCGAATAAATCAACAAGATGTTCAAGTCCATCTTCAATGTCATCGACATCAGCACCTTCACCTTCGTCACTTTCGGCTGGATCGGTATCACCGGAACAAACACCGAAGAGAAGAGGAAGTAATCCTAACTTTGAAAAGGTGAGTGGAATTTTTACATATTGTTTTGAATAATTTGGGTAACTGTAGTAAATGAAACTCGCTTCTCAAATTTAGAAAAAAAAATTCAACGCATTACTGATACTGGTTCAAATAAACCATAGTAATCAGAAGTAAAGCTACAAAAAGTCTCGTACAAACCAATTTTGACATGGATAACTTGTCACGAATTAGAAAATTAAGCACCTGTTCTGAAACTCATTATTGGGTACCGACTATTAAGAAATATCTGAAACGAATCACCTGAATCAGACCTGGTCCGATAAAAAGGGAAAACGGAACCAATTTTTGAATTATTGTTATTTATTATTTAACATTTGGGGTTGGTATTTGTTACTTAACATTTGCGGATAATAATATAGATCTTTTTCAATAGGACCAGTTCCATTTCTAGTTTAATTTTCATTGAACCGTGTCCGATTCAAGGTCCCGTTTCATCTCACAATCAATTTGTGAATAAAAAACACAAAATCTAACGCTCTATTCTAATAATTACTGTTTGAAAAACCAGGAATTGAGTTTCCTCAAATTTTAATGAAACCACAGTAGATTTCTTAAAATGTGATATAGCACAGATCTCGTAGTTTTTTAACAGGAAACAATACAACACACAAGATTAGTTCAAATATAGAAACTGTTGGGCTCAATTTTTTACTACTTCCAAAAACCAAGATTGACGATTTCAGTTCAAAACGTACATTTTTTCAATTTTTCACTTAAAATGAGTCAGTTTCATTTCATCTCCGGGTTATTTTTGATTCCGTTGTCCACCTGGATATACATATGCAAAAACTCTGAAAATCACTTTCAAAATTGAGTGAGCAATTAATCTATAAAAACCTACCCCTAGGTGATTCACAACTGATATGTACATATATAAAATATTTTTATTTTAGGCTAAACAAAAATGGGGAGCCGAAGAACGTCGTGAATCGATCACACCAACCAAGGAAACATCCCCAGTCAAGGAGAAGTCACCCGAACCCGTCATCACCACCAAGCCCACCAAAAAGGTCTCCACCACCACCACCACTAAAAAATCCTCCACCACCAGCACTCCACCTCCACCCTGCTTTGCGGTAGTGCCCGGCGCCGAAGCAAAAGGTGCCACCGCTGTCGCCAACGCCAAAACACCCCCCACCCGTCGAACATCTAACACAACATTGTCCTCCACCTCTAACACCATTCTACCTGTTAGCACCAAAGCGGCCGGGGAGACGATTCGAGATCGGGCGAATCGATTTAGAGAACAACTTCAAGCTGATGATGATAAGGGAAAGAAGGCGTGGCAGGTAAAGAATAGATCCAAAATGGGTTCCACCATTAACCATCTTTATGTTATTTAGAAAGGATCCACTAAAAATTATTGAGAGAATCATTATATACAGGCAGGTTTCAGTCTTTCCAGTGTGTTTCTTTGTCCTACTAACTAACAACAACAAAAAAGTGCTATTTTTCTTGTCTTAAAATGTTGAAGAATTCGTTGCAGTGAGGTGAAGTGTGTTGTTTCAGCATCCATTCATGTCTGCACCCTCCTTTTCTCCTCTACTATTTTCTTCTTCTTCTTCTCCTGTCGCCTCTCGTCTCTCAGCACGTGAGCAACTTTTCTCCTCGACGTCGACATCATCGACTCAAACTTCACGGATCATAAATGTGCCAATCAGTGCACCTTGGTATAATAAACAACAATCACAACAAAACGAACGAAACAATAGTGCAACATCGAATGGATATCAGACATCACCGTATAGGGTAAATCTGGGGGAAGTGGCTGGGTCGAATTAGACCCGGATCTCGAATTAGACATAATTTTAGGGTTGAAACATCTGAAATTCTCGAGACCGTTGGGAGTCGAAAAGTGCACTTGCACTTTTCGAAAAAAATCAAACTCAATATTGAAGCCACAATATTTTTTCGAAATCCTGATGACTTTTCGAAGAAGTACCTCAGCCTCTGTTTGTCAAAGTTCGATGACACCTTTTAACAAAAAAGGCGAATTATATTTTTTGAGTTGTCACCAGGTTCAAAAATATTTTTTGGCCGAAAAAAAAACACAAGGCTTGATGTTGAGGTACGAACTCTGTAACTTTCAGAATCCGAGTTTCATCACTGTGCACCTTGAACTTGTCGCTAAAACTCTCTTAAAGAAACCTAGCCAATTGGAAAAATTATTTTTTGCACTAAAAATTTCAAAATCAAACAAACAAGCTTGTTTGCTCCACTGAGAACAACAATTCGTTTGGACTACGGTAGTTGTGTATTTACCGAATTTACGGCGTCCCAGCGATTTTGAAAAAAGGATGTTTATTTTGTTTCCTCGGCAAATCACAAAATTTTTGAAAACGTTTTTTTTTTCACACAATGAAAACTCATGGGAAGATGAACAAAAATGTTGTAATCACTAAAAAATGATTTCCAACTGTCTAGGCGTCTTTAAGAAGGGAGTTGGCAAGTTGTTTTTAAATGAAAAAGCACAATTTTCAGGTCCCTCGAAAAGTCTAGTTTTTGCGAAAATTTTATTTAAAAAAAGAAATTTGGAAACCTCCACGTCAAACTATAAGCCGAAAGTTGCTAACTTTCCAACTCTGAACTTTCTTGCTCAAAAACTAGACTGTTCCTTTAAAAGTCACTCGACCGTTCCTCCTAAAAAAGTGCTCTTTCTTTCAAGAGCAACTTGTCAACTTCCTTCCCCATCTTTAAATATACTTTTTTGAAACCGTCGAATTTTTAACCAGCTCTCGTCTCATTTTTACTTTTTTGGTATTTTATGTGGAAACCATGGAAACGTTATTCAACGGGGTACAATTTATGAAAACCTTTTTTTTCAACACAAAACTGGACGTTCTCCGATTCTACAACTCAAACTCTGGAAACTCTGGAAATGTTCTGATGTTTTTAACTGCTGGAGAAATTACAGTTCGGTCCTGATTCTATGAGAATCCTGATTACTTTGAAAAAATCATTACTAATTTCCATTTGGGTATAGTTCCAAATTCCTTTTCTCAGAAACTGAAAAAAAATCTCCAAAATCAGACATCAGAAGATTCAGAGAAAATCAATTTTATTCTAAAACAGCATAAATTCTCTAATTTTTCGGAAAAAAAATTGGCTCCAATTAAAAATAAGAAAAAATAATCATATTCAGGGTTTTTGTCTGGTTTGCATGATTTTCTGCTGTGATTTTTTTGTGGAATGTTCCGCATGGTTTTTTCTACATTTTCACCCAAATTAATCTTCTTTTTTTCCAGATTTCTTACGAAGAATGTAATCCTTCTCAAATGCGCGATCTTATTCGCTTCAACATCGACCTCTCGCACGATTTGCCACTCTCGATATCGCGTCGCTAGTCTTCTTCTTCAATCAATTTTTCAATAATCACAATAATTTTGTTTGTAAATAAGTTCGGGTTACTTTTCTCCCAATCAAATGGGAAAAGTAATATATATTTTCTAAAAATAATGTATTTTGCTTTCGGTGCTTTTTTTCTGTATATTGTTTCTATGATTTTGTGTGTGTTTTTTTCTTTCTTTTTGACGAAAATTTGCTTTCATACTACTAGTCCGATAAATCAGTTGTCTTCTCTGTCTTTTTTGGAAAATGAAATTGAATATGCCGAGTCGAATTTTTTTGTTGCGTAAATGCTACGAAAAAATTTAAACATGGTTTTTAATGAGCTCTACGTCACTTCGCCACCCGTCGTTTCGCCACCCCGGCATTTTGCAATTTTTTCCAATTTTGCCACGATAAAGGTCTTTGTTGGTATTACCTATGGTCGTCGAGGTCACTATTTAACTGTTTTTATGTTTTAACCTATTTCTATAGCAATAAATATATTATGTATTGATCCATACGTAGAGATTACGAATGAGCTCAAACTTCACACCACTCGGAGGCACAGTTCAGAGTTCGACTTGTGGCAAGGTTTTCAACAGTTTGCCTCAGTTTTTGTTTCATTCGATAGAGCGCCGAGTGCTCTACCAAAGTGACTAACAAAATTATGAAAAATGGCAAAAAAAAATTTCCGAATTGTCTTCCAGTTTTGAACTGGCCAAATACTTTTTATGTAAACTTTCCTTGCGTTTTTACAGCCAGTTTTTTTTGACATTCTGGAATTTATTAATCTGAAACAAATCACAAGAAAAAATAACAGATACAGTAGTGAGCAAAAACTGCACCGCTTTGATTAAACTGTCAAAACTCGGCTCAAAATTATCGGCTTCGAATTCGTTTTCTATAACCAAAACGTCCTTCTGGGAAAAAAAACCACTTCTTAGAAAGATTTTTCAAAAAGAATTTTCTGAATATACAATTTGTCGTGAAGTGACTCAAAGTTGATAAATCTACCTAAAATGTCCGCAGTAGACGTACCAATGCAATGCTAACCGATCCCCAAATTGACTGAATGTTTAGAAAAAAACATTTATTTTACGTCAAATGGTGTTTGAGAAAAAAGGTAAAGTCTAAAATTGCAGTCAATTTGGGGATCAATTATCATTACATTGGTACATCTCCTGCGGACATTTTAGGTAGATTTATCAACTTTGACTTTACGACAAAGTGAAATTTCACAGTATTATAAATAGTACTTAAACAAATTAAAAATTTCAAAAATACTTTTGGGAAGTGCTTTCACAATCCCAATAGTGCATTTTGGTCGTAGAAAAAAATTTCTAGAATCCTATTTTCCAAATATTGTCCTAGAAACACCGGAGAACTTTGCTGGTGTTTTTTTTTTTGCATGACTGTACAAAATATGGAGCCGAACGGACCATACTGAGCCGAGTTATGACAGTTGTATATAAAAAGGTACAAACTTTTGGTTATTAGTGAGCAAGCAGTGTTATTGGAGGAACACATCACGTTCTGCATTGTACAAATCTTGAATTAAATTAGGTGTCCACACACACCAAGGAAGCATGTTAAGCTGAAAAATAAAATGTTACCAAAACTTCTTTTTTTTTTCTTCGAGAAACCTTTCGAGCCAATTCCATAGTTGGCGGATGCGATGTGACTACCACGAAGGTGCACTTCTCTCCAAATTTTCTTCGAATTCTTTCATAAACCGATTCCGGCGACGCTTTGAACGTCGAATATATGTTCTCGATGGGCACTAGCTTTGCATGACCGGAAACAAGTAGCTGAGCCGCTGCCGAGCCAACTCCTTCATCAGAAATCACTGCGTTTGTGTATTTTTTTCCTGTTTCAGCTGATCGTTTTATGACTAGCTCTAGACATGGTTTAACACATTTCCAACGATTGCTGATGATGGTCTGCACCATATCTGCTTGTATATATAAATCACTAGCTTCAATCGACATTTCACATTTCTCGAGAAGTTCTGAAAACTGATTGTTCATCATGAGAATGTTGTTTCACGTTGTTTTTTGGAATAAACAATTTTTTGTTCCTGAATTTGGTTCTACGAAGAAACATCCAAAACAAAATGAACTCTGATACTACAATTGTCGTTTTGTTTTGCGAGAGATCAACATTTCACAAATCGGTTGAAAAAAAGTAGACATAGAAGATACTACTATCAGTTTATATTTGAATTGCTTTTTTTGCAATGAACGATTCAACAAAAACATAAAATCAACATTCAACCATGTTCAAAATACTTGGTTCAAAAAGAAAAGTATAAAAAATAAACCCTAACACTAAATTCGCCAAAATAGAGCAACGGGGATTTTTGAAACGTCTGAGTAGTAGGCTTGGAAAATCGGGCGAGCGGGCGGCCCGGCCTGTTTCAAAGAAGACTTTTCCAACAAAGATTACAATGTTTCCGGAGTATAGAGAGAAAGACTATTTCATTTAAGATGAACTCGCTTACTCCCTTCACCCTTATAATTTTTCTTCAATTTTTAATGCACCAGCGCTCTCACCATAATTCATAATTGGTCCATCATCTCTCATTCCATTCCAAATCTCGTTGTAAAATTGTTCCAGCAAAGCATACTTCGGTGCCAATCTCTTCATATTTGCTGTTCCATCATCCACTGCGTCTTCAATATTGACCACATCATTTTCAGGTGTTTCATCCAGAGCACTGAACTGGTTTTTTGCTAAGATTTTTTTGATCAATTGTGAGAATAAATCTAATTCCAAACCGGGATACTGTAAAAAAAAGCACGTTTATATTAAAAAGAAAGAAGGACAAATCGGACCCATAATATTTCATTCTGATAGCGATAATCTAACAAAATGATCGTCTTGAGTTAGAATCATCAATAAGAAGCATCGTACCAACTGAACTCTGGTTTTCAAAAAAGGACCAATAGATTAAATTCGATTTTGTGAAAAGCCCGAAAAATAGATCAATAAAGTAGACCCATTCAAAAACGAGAAATGAAACTGAAAATTGGAAAGCAAACACATTTAAAAATTAATTGAATTTTGTTAGTTGGGAGGGTTTTTACTCAGAGCTCACTTGTCAGGAATGAAGGAATTCTCTGTTTTTTGTCTTTGAACTACTCTTCAAAAGTTTTAAAATAGAACTTTTAGAGTTTCTTTTCTAAGTCAAAAATTATTATTCTCTAGAATTTATGATGCAAACAAACCGAGAAAAAAATTCACTTGAAGCTCGAAATCACTTCCCAGAAAAAAAACAACTAGTCTATTCACAGGATATGTATGTACATACAAAAGTGTTTCAAGTCGAGTAGAATAATTAAACTTACAATCACATCTTCAATATACTCTGTATCCAACCATGTAATCTCTTCGACGTCCCAAATGAATACTACGTCATAACTTGAATCGATTGCGTGTGCTGACCTAAGAATCCGTTTGAAATCGTTCGCTTCACGAAACTTTTCAATAATAGGCAAGTTGTAGTTTATATTTCTAACAGTTATTTTTGGAGTAAGATCCACATTTTGATAAAGCAGTGGATAGGTGTTGCTGTCGTCCATCTCAAAAATAGTGGCCGGCAATTTCAAAAATTAATTTTTCAAAACTGATGAAAAAAACTAGCCAGTCATCTAGAAAAAAAAGTAAGAACAGATAAATGACAAATATTTTGGAAACGTAAACGTGCACAAAACCACGCCTTCTTTTCTCGTTAACTTTTGCAAACGGTGAGCTCATATTTCCACAGTCAATTGTGAGTTTGGATAACATTCCCAAGTAACAGTGGAACAGACAATAGTTACACTTCTCGAAAAGTATGGAGGGTTTTTCTGAAAGAGTATTTTTTCTCGAAAAAAGAATGACGACTCACTTTTCTGAAAACAGAATCTACAACCCATTTCTCTGAAAGGGTATAAAAATGCTGAATTTTAATTTAGTTATTCAAATCTGAAATATATTTTTTCATGAAATTCAATAGAAGTAAAAAAAATGAAGTCGATTGCTAACTGTTTAAGATACGTTTTTTGTAAATAGGTAAATTTTTCCATAGCCTCGGGAGAGAACCTTCCATAGCCTTTTTGGAGAAAAAAACATGTATGATTGGTATGCACCGCTGAAGACAAAAAGTCCTATTTTTTCAAAAGACCATAAATTTCTCACATTTATTTTCTCAGTTTCATTTCATTATATCGAAATATTGAATTTTAAAAAACTGTGGAAAAATAACCAATTAAAAAATGAACTATTGTGATGCACACAACACAAACGAAAAAATATGGGCGAAAGATAGAGTAACATTTCGGCACTATAAAGTCCCTGATACATTTTTCTCGAGGGTACCCACTGAACAATCGTTCCGAACAATCAGTTGTTCTGAACGTGTTATGTTCGGGACAACGTTGTGTCGAACATCAAACGTTGTCACTAACAATTTCATAAACATCGCCACTGGATGGGAGCACTGGAAGGAAAAATTTTTAAAAACAAATGGAAAAATAGCTACGCTACGTAAAACATTTTGGGAACAGGCAACATCTGTGCATGTAACTCCCCTATATGAAAACTATTCATATATCTATGTACGTATTGTTTTCTTTGTTGTACACTATCTCATGTACAAGTAGATTTATGTTTCACATTAAGAAATATGGTTCTATTTCAAAATGACATGTTGACACGAATTATGGGTTGAGAACTGCTTCTCGGTCAAATGTACCATTTGAAAAGGAGAAAGAAAAACAGGAAAGAGCGACGTCGGTGTTGAAGGAGAGAAGTTCGTCGTGGTTGGATTTGACGAGAACGGGTCCAATTGAAAGAGCAAGAACACACTGATGGGCCAAAGTGTGAGTAATTAAAACGAAGTTTTCATTCGGACGACTTCACAAACTATGAATGGAATTTGTACAAATTCAATAAATTTAAGGCAGTTTCATGATTCCAGAATATGTGTACTGCAACATATTATGAAGTTTTTTTCACCTGCAGAAGTTTTAAAATTCTCTAACTCTCTGATATTTAACTTGTGTATAAATCCTAGTTCCAAAAAAAAAACCCCGATTCAATAATTTCCATGTTAAAATGACTACACATTAACCTAGTGTTTTCACTTTTGGTTTTATTGTAGTATCAGTTTGTCCACCGGTTTTAGTCATTAGCAAATTATGCCAAACTCAGTTCGTTACCCACGTTCCATTGATTGTGTTGAATTATCAACGTCAAAAACTGTTTCTACGGATCTGATTACCCCATAAAACATGTTTGTGACAGACTTGAGAAGCTGAATTTCAAAAATCTGAAACTAAAAAGAATACCTACGTTTTACGAGGGAGAATAAGAAGATTTTGACGAGATCTATGTAATTCCATTAGTTTTCGAACGCTGGTTAACATCCCGAATTCAATTTTTGACATATGAAAACTTCAATTTTCAGCTTTGAAACATCATTAGGTCGTAGATCTTAAAATCGCATTTATATAAGCTTTCTTACTTTCTCGAAGAACGTCGTGAATCGATCACACCAACCAAAGAAACCTCCCGTCAAGGAGAAGTCGCCAGAACCCGTTATCAGGTTTCAGTCTTTCCAGTGTATTCTATGTCCTACTAACTAACAACAACAAAAAAGTGCTATTTTTCTTGTCTTAAAATGTTGAAGAATTCGTTGCAGTGAGGTGAAGTGTGTTGTTTCAGCATCCATTCATGTCTGCACCCTCCTTTTCTCCTCTACTATTTTCTTCTTCTTCTTCTCCTGTCGCCTCTCGTCTCTCAGCACGTGAGCAACTTTTCTCCTCGACGTCGACATCATCGACTCAAACTTCACGGATCATAAATGTGCCAATCAGTGCACCTTGGTATAATAAACAACAATCACAACAAAACGAACGAAACAATAGTGCATCATCGAATGGATAAATCAAGGGGGGGGTATGACTTTGATCATAAAATCATATGTTTGGGGCAGAAACATCTGAACTATTTGAGACCTTTGGAAGTGTAAATATATATATATATGTCGAAAAGTACACTTGCCCTTTTCGAAAACAATATCATACTCAATTTTGAAGCCACAAAAAAATCTGGGAAAACATCTCGGAATTTCTGAATAGTTAAAATTCAACTGAACAAAAATATTCTATCTTTCATGTTGGAGGTTAGGACGGACTGTTCGCTTGGCATACTGGTTAGCAGTGTTGCCGGCAATTTCTGGATTTTCTGGCAATTTTTGCGGCAGGATCACAGCTGGTATCTCACCAAAGGAGGACAGCAGCAAGCATCAGGTCTGCCCATATTTCTGAAACAGGTAAATCCTGGATGTCCAGCCGCAGATCTGCCGGAGTCAAACCTGCAGCGGGCGTCAATAGCTCTGAGTCAGAGATATTTTTACATAAACATCGAAACGCTCTGAGCCAACCTGATTCGGTTTCTAACATAAGTACAATGTTGGGGCTCTACAAATTCCGGCATTTGTCAGTGTATGGCTGAAATTTGTCTAAAAATTTATTCAAATAGATCCTGAATAGAACTGCAACTCTAAAAATCATAAGCTCAAAACCACATTTGTCTCATTTATTACTTTTTTAGCTTTTTTATGTGAAAAACCATGGAAACGTTTTTTATATTGGGTCGAAAAAAAATTACATCTAAAATTGACGTTTCTAATTTAGATCTTACTCGGAAAGTTTTTAAATATCTGAGCCTGTTTCAGGAAGTCTATTTATTGAGGCCAACAGGTGAATTTCAAATTTCTAGTTCAGCAAAGTCGTTCATGTATTTTACATCATTTTTAGCTTATTTCTTTGAAAAATGAAAAAGTCTATGTTACGATTCAGATATCTAATTCAAAAAAAAATAGTTCATGGGTTTGTATGGTTTGCATGATTTTCTGCTGTGATTTTTTTGTGGAATGTTCCGCATGGTTTTTTCTACATTTTCACCCAAATTAATCTTCTTTTTTCCAGATTTCTTACGAAGAATGTAATCCTTCTCAAATGCGCGATCTTATTCGCTTCAACATCGACCTCTCGCACGATTTGCCACTCTCGATATCGCGTCGCTAGTCTTCTTCTTCTTCAATCAATTTTTCAATAATCACAAGAATTTTGTTTGTAAATAAGTTCGGGTTACTTTTCTCCCAATCAAATGGGAAAAGTAATATATATTTTCTAAAAATAATGTGTTTTGCTTTCGGTGCTTTTTTTCTGTATATTGTTTCTATGATTTTGTGTGTTTTTTTCTTTCTTTTTGACGAAAATTTGCTTTCATACTACTAGTCCGATAAATCAGTTGTCTTCTCTGTCTTTTTTGGAAAATGAAATTGAATATGCCGAGGCGACAGATGTTTTGTTTCGGTTGACAACGCGAGGAAATTGAAAAGCAGGAACAAAAATATAATTTATATTCGCGCAAATTATAGGTGTGTGTTTGTGCGTTGCGGTGTTTACAACTTTTTCGAATCTCAATATTTTTTGAGATTTTTTATTTCTCTTTTTTTTTCGCCTAAAACTAGTGAAGTTGCTGCCGATACGTGAGTTTTTGTTCCCATTTTGTATTAAAACTATAGTAGTTAGACCCTGTTTCTTTCGTATATCAGATATTTAGTTCGAAATTTGCATATTTCTGTAATAGGTGCGACAATTCTTTTCGAAAAGAAAAACTACAAATTCTCTCGTATTCAACCTTCAATAAAGGATACAAAATTGTTACGTTTGTGTGATCATTGTCCTAAATCCTATATAATATATATTATCGATGTAATGCGCACCTGTTACATAGCATCATTCGACACCATGTTGCACCAAATGCAATACAATTAACCACCTATTGTTCCATTGTGCAAATAGACGCGCAAGCGCACATTTTATCGCCATAATCGAAAGAACCCAACAAACAAATTAATATTTATTATCAGCGTCTTTTTGGTTTGCTGTCATCACACACACACACACACAAACACATACACCTTCCAAAATGACCGATTGGTTTTTGTGAGAGCGCGCGCGAATAAACTTATTCTTGGCCCGCTGCCAAGCCACTCCTCTTGTCTCTTGCATTTCTCTCTGTTTCCCTCGCACAATCGTTTTTTGCCTGGTTTTTCTGTTGGTGCTGGTCGCCCGAGGACGACTGTGTTTTTATGTTGTTCTTCACTTTTTTCGATGTTTTTTGGGGTGAACGAGGCGTTTTTATGCACTTTTCTGGTTCTAGGAATATATCACGATGCGTTACTTTTGAGATGTTTTATGTCTGTGATTATAATCATCAGAAACATAGTTATTCATTGGCATGATATCTCATAGCATTGTGAGAAAACTGCGCAACTGTTCATGCATAGAATCCCAGATTTTGCCTTTGAGTTATTATTTTCTATAAGAGATCTATGAGCTTCAAATTATGTTCTCAAATAAGAATTAAACTCGCTCGAAAAATCTACCTTGCGATGTTTATAATGCTTTCAAAATTTAAAAACCGTCATTCATTCTTATCCTAAATTCTTCTGCAGATAAGCTCATCATAATCGTAAACTAATCTTAAAGATTTTTCATTGTTACAATCTTCATTTCGGCTAAATTTTAATTTCTCTCTTCACAACACTTCCATATATGCCTAATCCAACATCCTTCCTACTCTCCGAAGCTCTATATACACATGTAATTCGAGGTTGTTCATAATTTCACCCTCACTTCTTCTTTTCTTCGTCCTGCTTTATATATAATATATGTGAGCGTATGAGCTTCTTCTTTTTCCTTCGTCGTTGAATTCTTCACTCTGCACTCAACACACACACACACACACACACATACGGCTAGCAGTTGGTAGGGGTTTGATCGAGACGGACAGAGTGCACTTTGGCATCATGCCAAATGTCATAAATCAACTGCCCAACTCGGACTCAACCTTATATTAGCACACACAGTATAAGGGGGAACTATCCAGATCTTTTTGTTGTTGTCTATTCACCGGGATGCGCGCGAAACTGTAAAACAGTGTGCGTGTGTGAGGCCGACATAGAAAGCGATGACGAAATAGTGCATCACTGGGCGGAGGCATACACTCTGGTCAGAGACACAGTGTAATCGTGTGTATGCTGGGTGGAGAAGGAGAAGAGAAAAGAGGCTCCGCCTCCACGCGCGCCGAAATGGAAAAGGGGAGGAGAGCTGCTCTACTCTATTCTATTCTTTTTTCAACCCCCCATATTTTTTGAAGGCTTGGTCCGGACTTGGGCCTAGAATTCTTTCTTAGTTTCTATACATGATTCTTCTTACTTTCTTTATCATTGTTTGTTGTGACCTCAACTAGAACCTTGGTTTTCAGATCAAACACCACACAAAGATGTCAGCCGTTGAAGAGAGACAAGCCGAAAAGAGAGCTTTGGACAAAGGAGACGAAAACGACGAGGTTGCCGCCAAGGAAGCTCGCATCGAGAATGGAAATGCTGAGGTAAGCACTATCTCCCATATCTAGGAAAAATTTTAGGCCCTTGTTCCTAAAAATTTTCTTTAAAAAACTTCTCAATGTCTTCTTCTCTTATCTCATCAACAAACAATTATTTCTTTCAATTTCATTTTATTAACAAACATCCTACCAACTATTTAGCAACCCAAAAAAAAGAGAACTTCTATCTATAACCGTTAGAGACGCAGAGAGGGATGAAAGGCTGGCGGCTTGCCAATTGGCAAGTCGCCAACTCTTTCATGTGTGCTGAGGAGAAAGAGAGGAAGAAAAAAAGAGAAGGAGATTTCGCGCGATTTTTGAAATGATGATAAATATTATTTTTTTTGCAGGACGAAGTCAAGGAGAAGGTAGCTGTCAAAGGTAAGATTTCGACACCAATGTCAATTGAACCGGTTGTTCATCTGATAGATCGATGCCCATCAGTATAGGAAATTAGGGACATTATCGAAATATTCACGTTTTGAAAGCCAGTATCCTCTAGATTGTTGATTCCTTGTTCCTGAGAAACTGAATTTCTTAAAAGTAGCAGTAATACGTCCGTATTGACTGAGAAATCCCGTTCAGAACTTGTCGAAAACTATGACAATGATCACTAAACCTCTTCTAATTTTTCGTACTACTACTACTAATAATAATAAGTAGTGATTTCGCATACATTCATATACATATTCTAACTACAAATCCTACTCTATGTTCTCTCTCACCCCAGTCCAGCCAGTAGAAGTGTGTAATTGACAAATTTGGGCTGGTGGCCTCGACAACACAAGGAGACGCCGAGCCGCTTCGCGCAACCGCGTCGCACAAATTTCGATAACAGGCGTCTATGTGAGTGAGCGACCAGTGTGTGTATGTATGTGTGTGCGATGTGAGCGAAAAGGCCATTGCACTCACCATATAACACACATACACGCTCACTCACTCACTCACTCACACACATAGAAAAGAAGTAGGGGGAAACGCGACGAGGAGAGATTGATTTTGTGGAGGGAAGCAAGGCTGACTGACTGATTTTTGGAAGAAAAGCCAGGGCTGCTTGGAGAAGAATCACAAGAAATATGTCTCTGATGTTATTCGAAAAAAAAAATGAACATGTTTTGAAATAGAGAGATGAGGACTACTGTAGGGATCTAGTTAAAGAATGAGAAGGATTCACTTTAGTAATCAGAGTTGAGGGATGAACTTCTAAGTTTTTTAGAATATTAAATATTTTATCGATACTTCTTATTTTGAGATTCCTTTATTGCAGAAGCCGCCGGTGACAATGAGAACGAGGAAGAGAACGACGACGATGATGTCGATGAGGAGGATGTGAATGACGAGGAATCGAGCGAAGGAGAGGGCGAGGGATCCGATGGCGGAGAAGGAGAAGAGGGAGACTCTGGAGAGGAGGAAGATGGTGATGAGGGAGAAGGTGGTGATGAGAGCGATTAAATCGATACATGTTACCAACAATTGAAGAGAAGAGCGCGGGGCTAGATCTCAATTTTTGTATTACCCCCCGGTCCCCTAAATTCTTATGTCTCTCCCCTTTTAAAACAAAACAAATCACCACTTCTTTAACCTCACTGTTAAACACAATATATATGTACCTGTTAACTTTCAAAAGAAAAAATTGGTGTTTTATTGTTCTATTTCCAAACCACAAATTATTTAATTTTTTGTAAAATTGCCGTTATTTTAAATACAACATTCAATAAACTTTCCACACAAAATCGTATGTTATTATTCGAAGAAGCTTGAATATTCAGAAAAAAAAATTGAACCTGGTGGTCATGTCTCGTGCATATACAAATAGCGAACAGCAGGTCAATGTGCGCGCAAGGATTGAAATGTTTTTATCAGATGTTTTGAATTCAGGAAAAGTTTGACATTGGATCTAAATGCAAATGAAAGTTTCAAAGAAGTATGAAACTGAAGAACAAACTATGAGATGTTTGATATGATAGTTCTTCTCGATTTGTTTTTTCTTTCATTAGAAAAGTTGTTTTTTGTCCAAAAGGAACCAGGTTTGACATAGTGTTCGAAATTTAGCTGTTCACATCGGGAAGATGAAGTTGCAATTTTCACGCCCAAAATACGTTGAGATGAGCTTGTGCAGTTTTTCAGAACTGGGTTGTTTGACCGATCGGCTTGCATAAACAGTTTCTAACATCGGAAGTCATACACCACATATACAGGGTGGCCCATAAGTATACGACGGTGTATTTTTTAGAATAAGTCTGACAATTCAGCTAAACAGGGCCTATAGAAGTTGGGATATGATGTATGACACAGTTATTAACAGCTTTCAACAATCGTTTTATTGATATTTGATTTCACATCCGTGTGTTGAGTGAAAACAAGTTCTGAGAAAAGCTGCTGTGCGCCGCATAGTTTTCTAAGTTCACGTTGGTGTGGCTCATCGGTAGCAGCTTAAAATCAGCACTGGAAACAAGATGTGTTGACATATCAAATTTCATATTTCTGTACTCTAAAACTTTACATTTAAAAAAAATTAAGCTGAAAATTTCTGGCACAAATCTGCTGTTTTTAACATGATTCAGGGCATGTCGAAATGATTACTTTTCAGACCTTCAAACACACAAAGATTTCTTAGCTTCCTCTGTTGACTTGTTAGGCGGCGCACATTTCTGTTTTATGCCACAGTCTTTTACGCGAGTGGAATGTGGTTAACCATCATGGAATCTGTTTCACATCAAAGACCATATCTGTGTGTGTGTGACAAAATTTTTAGGATTTTTGAACATGTTATAGTCCAAAACTGAACCCCAGAAAATGTATCATTTTTGATTAATTTAGACCAAAAAAACGACACACTTTAAATGAATCCACTTCAAAAATGCAAAAAGAAAAAATTATGGTCTTTTCTTTGTGGTTACTTTTTGAATAACAGCTAAACTATCAATTTAACTCAAAATATGAGCAAAAAAGAGTTTTATAATCAAAAGAAAAAAACGTCTTTGTCATCACGGTTGCCAGGCTGCGACACCATAGTCTCGGAACTTTCGGCACCTCCAATTTTGTTCCGAAAAAAAGTTGGAAAAAAGTAGTTCAGAAAGTTTATTCCGAATTTTTTTCGGAACAACAATTTTTTTTTTGCTTCTTGCTTTAAGTTACACTAAAAATTCAGAGAACGAATAAATGGTCAAGTTACAGAACTGAAATTCACAATTCAGTAGACACAGTAGTTTCTCTTTTCGAAATGTCGAAAAACAGTTTCACCTTCTTGGAGTTTTTTGTTCCAAGATTTTCAAAAAGTTGAGAAATAACAATTCGGAACTTGAGTCGACCTCATTTAGTTCTGAAAATAGTCGGAACTTCTGAAATTTCGGACCAATCTGGTCTCGGTTCCGCACAACCCTGGTTACAACCCACGCATATGTGCGCATGTCGATGGGTAAATTTTGCGAACAGAAAATCTATAATCATGATCACAATTTTGAAAATATTGCAATTCTAAAATGGGCCATATCCGATTTGAAATTCTTCTCACTAGGCTCAAAACAGATGTCTCCCGGATCAGTGTCGACTTGGTTCTGACCCGATTTACTTGACACGGATCGGAACTGATCTCAGTATCAACTCGACTTGACTCGCCTCATTTTTGATCACGTTGGCTCGACCTACCAAATGGATCATAATACGGATTGCCTCGGGTCGTGTCGAGTCTCTTAAAAAGTTTTGAATAATTACTGATCATTTAAATCTATTCAAATTAGAGCTCCCGGGTAGGAATACTGTTCGCCACTGTGAATTATTTGATAAATCCAAGTTCAATCTGTACCACGATCATCTTTGATAACTCATTCAAAGTTTTCTTGAATTGGAAGAAAAATTCCTGCGTAATTTTGTAATATTATTATTATTAACAACGGGTAAAACTCTAGAAAATCAGTTTCTCATACCAAGAATATTTGTTCTGAAAGTAATTTGTGCTGAAAAATTCTGGATCATCTGTAAATTTTTATTCCTAAAACTTTAACTGTTTTGCTCGTTATTCACAAAAATTCAGTGCTGAAAGCTTAGTTAGTAGCAAAAAAATTATTCAATAAATTACAGAATGACTTGTGCAATTTTGAAAGTTCTCGAAATAATCTGTATCATGCAGAGTGTGACAGACCTACTCATTCAAAGTGGGCTGAAAATGTGAGAAACGAGCCTAAGTTAGATGCATACTGGCGGCAATTCTGGGTTTTTCGTTGAGAATATTTGTGAATAAAACGGTCAACCATCGCCAAAATTCAAACTATAAGAATTTCAAGAACCAGGGGCAACCCGACCTGATCCAACATAGTCATCAGTTGTTCCTTGACTCGACCAGAGTTTTTAATCAACGTCGCTATTTAAACTTGCCTCAGGGTGGCCATACTGGAAGCTTTCTCGTCTAAATTTTTTTTCGAAGCGAAAAAGTTCATGAAATGAAACTTCTTTTCTCACTACGAAAATATCCAAATAAAATCCTGATTAATTTGCAAATTTGATATTTGAAATTCAAATAGTTTTCAAATCTAGAAACAAACTTATCTGATAGGAAAAAAATTTTGAAATTTTCTGTTAGTGACATTTCAGAATTGATTTATGCGTCAAGAATTTTTCCAGTCATCTCGAAAATTGTCGGCATAGCCCATAGTGATTGTAAAATTGATGCCAACATTTACAATATTAGGAGAAATTGAAAATGTGACGGATGAGAAGATACGGAAACAATTAAACCAGAGCTGTGCCAGAAAATTAATTTTCGGAAAACGGAAAATGGCCATTTTCCGGTCTCAAAAAACCGGAAAATTCCGGAAAATCCGGAAAATTGTCAAAAATCGGTAATTAGCTGTTCTGAATACACTTTTACCTACAAAACCAGTTGTGAATTTTATTTTCTATATTTTCGAAAACTACGAGTTGGGACCTCTGGAATATGACATGAAAAAGTGTTCTCAGTGATACATCACACTTTGGTCGTGCAAAGAATGTTTTTTACGTGATTTTAGTTCTGATTTTCCGAAAAGTTAATATTTCCGGAAAATGAAAATATCGATTATCCGAAAAAATCCGGAAAATCCGAAAACGGAAAACGGCACAGCTCTGAATTAAACGTGGTGTAAGCTGATACTTCCATTTTTCAGTGTGTGGATTTATTTTCATCCTTAGCTCAGGTTTAAACCAGCATTGCAAACTCTAAAAAAAATCGACTATTTTCTGTTTATTGGTTTCATGTGATTATGTTTCATTTTTATGTTATTTTTCAATAAATTGGGTTGTTTTTAGCTTTTCTATTTGCACTGTCATCTGACAGACCTGCAGAACTTTGAACTAAAGAATTCAACAAGAAATCATGAAATTGTATACTATTATTGTTTATTAATGGAAAATTCAGTTCGATTTATTCCTGATAGCTTTTGAAATCATATTTGAACTCCTCTCGATGAAAATATATTACTAATAAGCAAAACCCACTGGAAACACGTTAGCAGAATAAGATTATTTTACACAAAGCTCGGATGCACCTTTTATTTTTTCTAATTTCCATTAAATTGGATCTAAATGTTCACCCTTGAAAATTACACGAAAAATTTGTTCCGTTGAAAAAATAAATCTTCGAATAAAAGTAGAAATGGAACTTCGCTCTATTGCACCACACAAAACGTTGGATACTCAGTCAACGACCTCGTACGCAGCCAAATAAACACATTTTTCTTTTCTTTTTTCTTTTTTGGTGAAGTTTGCGTCGACTTGGGGTGATTCCTTCATGAATTTTATTTTTTTAATACTCAAAACTTGAAATTGAGGTTTAAGTTGTGTCAAAAATGTTTTATATTTTTTCAAAATTTGGGTAAAAAGGTAGGAATTTGTAATTATTGATCGCTCATTTTGTACGCTTGTTTGATTTTCACAATCTTATCCAAATTCTGTTTTTTTCCGTTTTGATTCTTTATTGAGATTTCTTCTTACAGGGTATAATGGTTCACGTATCAGGAACTAACGTCAGAGTCGTCAAGAAGAAGCTCACCAAGTTCAAGAGACATGAGTCGGACAGGTATTTCGATCCAATGAGTTTGTATAGATTTTTATTTCTTAAATTCTAGATACCGCCGTGTAGCTCCAAGCTGGCGCAAGCCAAAGGGAATTGATAACCGCGTCCGTAGACGTTTCCGTGGTATGCGCGCTATGCCAACCATCGGTCACGGATCAGACCGCAGAACCCGATTCGTTCTTCCAAGCGGATTCAAGAAGGTCCTCGTCCAAAACGTTAAGGTGAGTGTTTCTGGGTTTTATAGAACATTTCGGAAAAATATTCTATAATGATAAAATTGTTCCGTAATCTAGTAATATTTACGTTGTACAATAAAATCTAACTTTCTATTATTGAAAGTCAAAAATTAAAAACATTGATGAAAATTGAAAACATCAAGGTAGATCCCATCAAATCACAGAGCTGGCAAAATCTTTGAACGAGCTCAGATATGTTTTCGTAAAAAAATCGTAAAACATACAAATCTCCATGACGTAAATTAGGTAGGAAAGGAGAAGCAATTCATCTCGAGATTTTCAACCAAATCGTCGTGTAAAATCTTTTGCTTGCGATTTTAAGTTCAGGAAACACACTTTGTTTGATTTTAGTAGCTTAAATATTATCTGATTATATTTCCGAAAAAATGCAATAAATAAACAAGATTTCTTAGAAAGGAATGTGCTGGGAAGAGCAAAAACAGTTCTTTAGTGCTTTTATTAAATTTGTTTTTTTTTCCAGGATTTGGACATGATCCTCATGCAATCATTCAAATACATCGGAGAAATCGGACACGGAGTTTCCGCCAAGAGCCGCAAGAACATCGTTGAACGCGCTGCTCAATTGAACATCAGATTGACAAACGGAAATGCTCGTCTCCGTACCGAAGAATCGGAATAAATTTGTTGTTGTTATCATAAATTGTTTGAAAAAAATGTAAAAAAATTTATTGTGTTGTTCACAAGTTTTATGCAGTTTCTCTTAATTTAGCAAGTCTTCTTTCCAACTGTTGTTGTTCTGTTTCCACTTCGTCTTGGTTGTCAAACAGACCAAATCGATTTGAAGGAGCTTCCGGGAGATGAAGTGATTCATCGTTCTGAAACAAATTATATTGCAAGTACTAACAATTATTTGAATACCTTATGAGCACTTAGAAGATCATCCAGCTCTCTTTCAAGTTCATCGTCATTTACAGATGATCTACCAGCAAATGGAGAGGAGATAGCTTCTTCGATCTCTTTATACTCATCCAATGAACTAGCCACATCATCCATAGTCTCGTGAATTTTGTCAGGTGTCATACCCTGTTTCGCCAACGTTGCTTTGAATGCCGCAGTTCCAGATTGATATGCTTTAAGCACATCCTTATTATTTTTAGCAGACGAAATTTGATGTAACATCGCTAGGAGTTTTTGGTATTGTGCATCTTTATCAGCTATATCTTTTTCGGCTCGTTTTCTCTGTCGCAAGAAATTTTGAGCTCTTTGCTTGTCTCCACCTCTTAGAAGAGTTCTACATTGTTGATCGTATTTCTTCGCTTTTTCTTCTAATTTTTGAATTTCTCTGTCTAATTTGGTCATAGCTTTTCGAATATCGACTAAACTTGCATCAGCTTCAGTGAATTTTACTGGGCCTTGGCTTCCATGATCTTTGAATTTCAAAACTTTTTCACCATTCGAAGTAGTACCAATTGTAAGCTCTCCAATATCTGTCAAATGTTCTAGAACAATATCGAAAGTCTCGGAAGTAACGATAACATTTTGAACCCGTTCAAAAAACTCGTGATATGTTACAACTTCTCCCGTGCAATCAACTTCTGAGCGAAGTTCTTCGTTGTAGATTTTGAGAATGTCATCCGCTTGTCTCTGAAAAAACAACATGTAAAAAGATTTTGAAAACAATTGTGAATTTTCAGGAGTGTTTTGAAAGTTTTGTTCTGGAAAGGGTAAATGTCATATGGTAGCTACATATAACTTTTAGCGGCAATTGATAACTTAAGGTTTCTTCTCGCTTTAAAATGAATTTTAGCATATTCATTAAAATGAATAGAAATTTTTGAAAAAAATAGGTCCAAAATGTTAGCCATCGTCTGAAAATCAATCACATCAAATACAATTCTCGAATTTTTGAAAAAAATCCTTCGTTAGATGAACTCACCTTAACTGTTGGAATATGGATGAACTTCTCGCTGTCACTCGAAACTCCAAACATCCAGTTTCGAGTTTTTGAAAGTCCCCATCCAAGCCAACCTGAATGACTATCCTTCCATTCGCTCAGAGTTTGGATATCGTTATTCCTGAATGAAATAATATATTTTGATTTCTTTGAAACTTCAAATATTACCTTTTTATATACTCAAGAACAACTGGGAGACTTGCGGGAACTCGATCACCTCTTCTAAACCTTCTTTTCAACAGAACTAAATCAAAAACAGCATTTCTTTCTCCTACACAGGAATCAAAGATTAATTCCGACCAGAATTTCACTTTTCGATCATAGTCCACTTTGTTCACAGATCGCTCTTTTATCAGTGACATTAAGCCATGCATTGTCACATCATCGGACCATGCATCGGGCAAATAGGACGCCACCATTCTAAAAAATGATATTTAATTAAACATTGAGATATAAGAATGTCGCACGATTTCATTATTTGGAAGATAGATAGTAAACTGCTCGGGAATAACTGAAGATATTTATTTCCCGACTTTCCCCGTCCAATATTAGGTATTTCATAAGTAACAATAAACGAAATGATTATCGAAAAATTTGTTTGGAGGAAACGAAAAAAAAAACAATATGCTAGTGTGCAAAAATACGTCGCGGTGTTTGCGGATTCTCAAAAATCGGATTTTTGAGAATCCGCAAACCGCAAGCCGCAAAAAACAGAAAACCGCAAAAACGAAAAGTAGTCAATATAGGACGGAAATACTATCTTATTTGCACTTTTTGAAATTTAGGGACAACTTTTCCCAAAAAGGAAATTCCAGAGTGTCATTTTCGAAAACTAGTGTCCAATTTTCTTCAAAGTCTTAGAAAAATATTTAGATTTTTGGTCTTTTTTTTAGAACTTCACCATTTGTTCAAGAATTTTCACAAAGTTTTTATGTTGTGAAACTGTGAACCGAGAATAGCTCTCAGGACATGGCCTGATAATAATATCGATTTTTCAGAAGTTTCTCAACATGCAGCCTTAGGCAGAGGCGATATCTACGACAAAAACTATTATTGTTTGACCATTTTAGACCTAGACGCTGATAGGACAAGAACCATTGACTGTGAGAAGTGAATTTTTCATTACAGCTGAAGTCTTATTCCGTGAAAACTCTATCTTTGTTTGAAGTAATTTAGCATTTTATGGATGGAGTTCAGGTTTGTGTGTAACTTTTGAAATTCGAGTTTTGTCAGGAATTTTTCAGGCAGAAGGAATGATTTGGCCATTCGTTTCCAGAAATCTTTTCAGAAAAAAAATTTTCGAGTTTTTTCACCTTCAAAAACCATGATTTATTGTTCCGTTGCAATTTCTTATTTCACACTCAAGTCGGAAAATCGCAATATTATAGAGTTCAGTTCAAACTTATAGACTAATAAATCCAAATTCATGCAAAATTTTGAACCTATTTCCTGAGTATTCAGAAAGCCAGTCGACAGTAACTAGTGTCTGGTGTTCTTGAAATTTTTGCAGAAATGATTCTGAGTGCAAAAAAAATCGGAAATTAATCCCGAATCTCAAAAATTTCAAACATTCTGGTTTCGGTTTCGCACACGTGGGAGCGAGTCTTATTATAAACCGGTCCAAAACTGAAAATTTGGGCTCCCCGACATTTCTCCACCAGACATTTGGCAACCAGACATTTCACCACTAATACAAAAGGGATTCATTAAAAAAGACGAAAACATGAAAAAAGTACACGAGAAAATTTCAATTTCATCACATCTGTTTAGCAAGTTTGATGGCTCGCAAGTAGGTGACTCCCTCGAGTGGTAATCGTGGTGGTTGAGGAATGTTGGCGACCACAGCCAAAAGTATCTTGTCTTTGAGGATATCCTTCATTTCCGTTTGTTGATGATCTGTAAAAAAATGACTTCTTACGAAGATAATTCTAGCATTGAATTCCTTGAAAATTGGATTGGACAGAAGTGATTCCACATCTAGTTTCACTTTTTCGCTTCGTTGGAAAGGAATTTCAAGAGATCAGATGTCGCAACAGCTCGCCTCCCGTAACAATCGGTTATACATTTCTGAAAATAGATGAACCGTGAATTCAAATTTACCTCTAGATTTCGATGATTTTGTTCCACGTAGTTTGATGTTCGAGGAAGATGGCTCATAGTTTTATCCAAGACATTCCTTTTTGATGGCGAGAAAGAATTGGCTGGAGTCACGTCAACGTAATATTTTCTGAGGTATCGAACGAATTCGGACGTTGAAAACGTTGGATGGTTTGGGATTGTTTGACATAACTCGTCGAATACCGACGAAATCGATTGAACAGGATTGAAAAGCAAACATTTCAACAAACTCCAGAATTCGAAGAGTGCCTCTCCATATTTGATAAGTTTTGACAGTCCCAAGGTTGTTGCTTTTCTCTTTTACGCTTGAATTACGTGAAACAAACAAAAGTGAACTTCTATACTGTTGAAGGATTGCAAGAACGATTTTTCTCGAGCACTTTCGGGATCGCCAACAAAATGAGAGGGTGACCAATTTGCCAACTCCGGAACTTTCTTTAGTTCGGCCAGAATGGATGCATAGTCATCAAAAGTTCGGTTCTCCATAACAACATAAACAAGTGGAACGTAGAAATCATCATCTAAATTCCCAAGAAGTGTCCAAAGCTGCATAAATGGTGGGCTCACACATGCGAATGTCGTGTCTGCCATAACTACATCAGAATTCGCAAGCTTCTCAATCATTAAAGACGTGTCAAAGGGAACAGCTCTTTTTCCACTTTGGGAGCATTTTTTGTCAAACAACATGAACTGGTCACCACATGAATCTTCTGTAGCCTTTCCTGCAAAGATCGGAGCTTGATCGACTGCCATCATATCTGCGTTCAACGGGTTTCTTTTCCGATGGATTCTTCGACTCAATTATTCAATTGTTCCACTTAAAATTGTTGGGATGGCACCAAAACCATCTCTCAAACTTGATATGAGCTGTCTTGGAGCGCTTGAACTCTCCTTCGCTTTTCTGTTAAGTTGGATTCTCGCCATTTTCGAAGCAGATCGCTCGCCGCCACTGTCATGCCCACTGTGTGGTCTTCTCAGTTGGATGGACCCATCATGACACTGTACTCCGAGTTCTCTACATGCGATCGAAGTTTTTCTGCAAATCTCTTTTTTCTTACTGTAATGTAGAAAGTTTAGGTTACCTCTCAGTACAGTACAACATCTTTGTTCCATCCGCGTAATTCTTTTCGAACCGTAAATTTAATCCGTCATGCTCCAAAACTTCCTTCATAACTCGTTTCATTTTGGAAATGGCACAGAAAAAAATTTTTTAACAGAAAAAATATCTCAACAAAAAAAATGAACGGATAACCTTATCTCGAATTGGCGAAAGGTCATAGTGGCAAAATGTCTGGTTGCGAAATGTCTTAGTGGCGAAATGTCCGGTGGCGAAAAAGACAAAAGTGGCGAAATGTCCGGTGGCGAAATGTCGGGGAGCCAAAATTTGAGTTCGATCAACAAAAGAACTCTTCCAAACTATCGGTTCTTATGTTTTCCTCAAAACTAAAATTTCAGAAAAATAGCTAATTTCGTGAATGTTTTCATTTTCGGCTTGTTTTTCTAGTCGCTTGAAAATGGTAAAAAAAAAGAAAATGTTCGGATCGCGGGTAGATCAAAGATGTCTTGTAGCGACGAGGTGAGTGTGTAGTTCTTTTGAAGCAGAGACAAATCAATGTATTTGTTATACGGCGTTTTTTGTGTTTTCAATTCGGACCTGTATGAATATCCTAAAAGTTAAAAATGTAGTAGGGATATTTTTACAACACAATCAAATTTTCATAAATATTTCTGAGATCTCAAGAGATCATCGAACGAGAAAAAACTTATCGAAGTTTGTAAAAATAGTAAATAATACATGAAAATAACATTATATCGCTTCTTTACCACCAGAGCACAACATATAGTCTTTTGATTTCAAAACTCTCAAAATGTCACAACACAACAACTAAATTTTCAAAATATCGATTTTTATCTATTTATTCTCAATGCTCTTTTCTCTTTTTCAAAATCACCTCGAAATACTTTTTACACTCGCCGAAACCAAAAAACACTATCTCACAAAAAAGGTTAAAAATACACACATTTGAATTCGCGCCAAATTTATAGGACAAATAAGATAGTATTTCCGTCCTATATTGACTACTTTTCGTTTTTGCGGTTTTCTGTTTTTAGTATTTCCGTCCTGAAAAAATTGACGTTGTGCACGCGTAGTGTTCGCAGATAAAGAATTTTCAAGTCCTTACAATTGTTAGTGAAGAAAATTGTTTTTCCAATTGGCTAGGTGAGTTTAAAGCTGTGAGCCAGATGCGAAGAGGCCTCTTTGCAAGAGCATTATAAAACCGAAGAGATAATGAAAAACTTTATTACAAATTCAATTCACATACATTGAGAAAAATTGCCCAAAAAAGTTATTCAATCAATTGTTTCGCTGGTCCATAGTAAAAATAAAATATTTAACTTTATCAGTGCTGTTTATTATGAGGTCGCCTTTTTCGTCGATTTTGAAACTATCGACCCAACTTCGTTTTCCTAAACATTGTTCGATGTTTTCAGTATTTCGAATTCTTGTGATACCAATGACTACCCAACACTTAAAGCACCCGGCCTGAAAAAAATTTGAGTTTTATTGAAAGAAGGTGAAAACAGATTCTCACTGTTCGACAGAGATAGACTACGACTTAACGGTTGGGTCGGGTTAGGCAAATTGCTTTTAGAAGAAAGATCTAATTTTTGCACAAGAAATTCCCTCTAGTGCGCTGAACTAAGCGCACAAGCTTTTAACGCGTAGCGTTGTAGGAAAATTTTGAAAAAAAGCGGAGTGTCTAGTTTTTGAGAAAAATTCAAAGTTAGAAGTTTGGAAACTTTCAACATATAGCGTATACGTGGAGAATTTCAAAATGTGTTTTTTTCATATAAAATTTTCTCGTTCAAGTAGTCGCCCATTTTATTTATTTATTTATTTATTTATTCAATACGTGTTTGCCACGTGAAGTTTAACATAACATAATAATGGGAAATGATATTAAAAAAAACATCGAGAAACAATGAGGTATAATTGGGGAAAAATGTGGGCGTAAAAAAAGTTTGGAATAGCCAGGGTCTCAACTTAAACCCAGGGTTTGCATGCGCGATATTGAATAATAGTATACGATCAACCAAATATAACGGAATAGAATGAAATTAAAGAGATTTGGTATTTTTTCAAATTTTGCACACTTATAGAACTCGATGTCCTCATTAAAAACTCAATGTAATTTTAACACAAGAATACATTAATTCTTGTGTGTACAAGGTCAACTCATTCAAATGAATATGAGAAGAAAGTTTATATACTAAATGATCCGGTTGGCTCCAAATGTTGAACAGCTATTGTCAAAGGTATTAGAAATGTGCTCCAGTTTTTATAGGACGGCATTTGGATACATACTATAATTTTTTTTCTGAAAGTTTCACAGAAAAAAAAACGATTTTTCATTCAGGAAGTTTTGATTGCGGACTTTCAAAGTCGGCAAACACTTTTTTTTCATAAAAGGGAGGAGTTGGTCCCTGGCAATTATTCCGCACATAATTTGTGTGTCGTGCACAGTTTTTTTACAAGGATTTTTTTTTCATTTTTTCTAATTTTTTGTGATATTCTTGACTGGATTTTCTCGAAATTTGTTTATTTGAGCTTGGAAAAAAAAGAATATGCTCGGGTTTAATATAAAAACACTTAATATCCTCCAAAAACTGTATAGATAGCAAATTCCTAGATACTTAAGAAAATATTTTTGTTCACGAAATGTCCTTCTGGAATGGTAAACACTTATTCCATATAGATTTTACGAGAAAATTACAGAGTTTTCCAGAATTTTTTTTTGTTACTCTGAACATTTTCCCTAGTCTCTATAAAAAATTATTTGAAGGGTGACTGCGTTAACATTACAAGTTTTTCTTTCCTTTTAGTTTTGTGATTACCAATCCGTATGAGAAAAAATCCTCAATTATCACGTATGCAACGGTAAATATAGGAGCACAAAAAAGACACCTGAGTCACCGGGGGGTAAATGTGCTCACACGTTTTTTTGGGGAAAAACAGAAAGGCAAAATGTTGTGTGCATGCACATAAGCAAAACAATAAAACGCACGCAAAAATGCACACCCCATTGAGAGGAGACAGCGCAGTCGCCCTTAAAAAAAAAATGAAAATTTTCAGAAAAAAATTCCAGATTTTTATTTTTCAGATATCGTACTACAAAAACTGGATATCTTTGAGAATAGCAGTTCAAATCTGGGGTCAAACTAACAATTTTGCACTGAGATGTGTCGATTTAATCAACAAGAATACAAACTTTTGCTCGCTACTGTATAATACATAAATATTCTGCACGTTTGGAAAAGTTTCAAATAATGACCTCAAAATTAAAAAAAAAGAAGCTTCTCACAATGGTCGTGAACACCGCGTTTAGAGATCAAAGAAAATTGAACAGAAAGCGTTCGTTGAAAGTTTCCAAATTTGTAACGTTTAACCGCTAATATTTCAAACCTCAATCATATTGAAAACACCATTGTAGGAGATATTTGATGATTGACTCAAGTTTTCAAGTTTGAGAAGTTTCATTTGATTGGAGAGTCTTGCAATTGTCATCAAATCATCATCCGAGCATTCGAGTTGACCATCTCCATCCACTCTGGAAATTTAATTTGACCGTCTAGCAAAAAAAAAAATGGGTCTATGTGGAAAACCAGAGAGATTAGGGAAACCAATTAAAAACTGAAGTGTATCATAAAAACATGCCAAATAGATAAACTCCACTTTGAATAACAAAAAATTAACAATTTAAAATGTTTCTTCAACCAACAACATACCAATTTTTTATCGCGACTAGCATTTCAGCTTTGGAAACATTTCTCATTAAAAAAAAAGAAGCTGATCAAATGACACAAGACTCTGTAACCAAAACAAAAAATTTCTCGAAACGTCCTGTAATTTTAAGGATGAATCAGCATTGTATTGGTACGTCTTGTATCAAAGTTCCTAGGAAAAAGATGTATTCATTCAAAAAATTAAAATTTAAAAAAAAAACTTCATATTTTCAATTTTTTTCAGAATCGTCTCACAAAAAAAAAACTGGAACACTTTGCTGATTCCTATGAGTAAAACTTTCCAAAATATGGAACCGAACGGACTGTTTCAAGCTGAGTTATGCCAATTTGACCAACCCAAAGAATCATTCAAAATTCTAAAATGTTAATTTTCGACCTAATTACAGCCACAACGCGGTGAAAATTTTGCCAGAAGCTGAAAATCGTACTCTAAGATACTTCAAAAGCATCCCCCTAAAAAATTCGAAATTTTGAAAGAGTTCATAGAATTTTATTTTTCATCATATTTTCAGCCAAAACAGTCTGCAAATGTGATTCAGAGCTGGAATTCACATTTTCCAACACTTCTTTACTATCCCTCTTCACACCCTCAAAATTTGGAACTATTCCCAAAACATTCATTTTCCGCCATTTTTTCAGTCAAAGCAAGCTGGAAATTCAACCAGAAGCTGAAATTCATATTTTCAGATACTCCCCAACCATCCCTGAACATACCTGAAAAATTTCAAGTCATTTCCAAAAACTTCATTTTTTATCATATTTTCAGCCAAAGCAGTCTGAAAATCCCATTAGGAGCTGAAAATCTGACATTCAGATACTCTCCGTGTATCCCCTTATACATGCTCCAAATTTAAAGTCGTTTCCAAAAATTTCATTTTTCATCATTTTTCAGTCAAAACAGTCTAAAAATCCCATCAGGAGCTGAAAATCACAATTCCAGATGTTGTCTGAAACGCCCTATACAACAAAAAAAGAATCTCCACAAGCGCGCAGTGGGATCCAAACCTCCAACTAACGGCTCCGCGACATTTGGCCACCAGACATTTCGCAACTGTGACATTTCGCCACTTTTGTCTTTTTCGCCACTGTGACATTTCGCCACCAGACATTTGGCCACCAAGACAAATGGCCACTATGACGTTTTGCCACCCGACATTTCGTCACTGTGTTTTCATCAAAATGAAAACGTGTAACGCTAATTTCGGTGGCGAAATGTCATAGTGGCTAAATGTCACAGTGACGAAATGTCGGGTGGCGAAATGTCTGTTGTCGAAATGTCTCGGTGGCGAGTTGTCACAGTGGCGAAAATGTAAAAGTGGCGAAATGTCACAATTGCGAAATATCACAGTGGCGAAATGTCGCGGAGCCCAACTAACCCGAGTCAACGTTGCTTCATTTGCCAGATCGGACACTCTAACACACAAGGCCTATCACCCGCATCCAGACCCCTAGATCGATTCCCGAAGCGCGCAAATCCCCTATAACTTTTTTTGAAGCACCTGTTTTTTACCGCGTAAAGTGCATCCCACTAAATCGACTATGCTCTTTCCGATAGGAAAAATTATCGAACATTTTATTTTTCGTGTTACCCCTCCCCCCCCCCTTTAAAATGTTAATATACCTGAACATCTCTAAACTTTTAGTTTCCATTGATCTCAAAATCTCTGCTAAATTTTTCGGTGAATGACATTCAAGATCGATAGCTGTACAACCATCAAAATATGGCAAGTATCTTCGGTAATCAATGACACCCGACAAACCGATCTGGAAAGAAGAATATAGGATATAGACAGCTTTATATATCTGGATATAGACAGCTTTATATAGACAGCCCTCGACTTTTTCGAAAAAAAGTCAGAACATTTTAATTTTCTGAAATTGTTTATCAACCTCATTCTACCTCTAGTTCTCAAACAACTTGACTCAAACCCTTAATTAGAGTCTTGGAAGAGAACCAATATGGCCTAGAATATGCCGACAGTTTGCATTCCCTCTCAAAAAGATCAGAAAAAGTTTTGAGTCTGAAAAAATTACTTTGTTATTATCTCTGAAAATTGTCGAATTTTCACCAAAAAAACACTGGATGGTTTTCTTTGAGTATTTGAGCGTTTTCTTATTTTTTAATTTGTGTCAAACACGATTTTATTGTATTATTAGACTCGAAAACGTTTTTGATTCTTCGTGAAGTGTACTGTCGGCATTTTCTCAGCCATATTGGTTCTCTTCCAAGACTTTAAGTTTTTTGGTCCTACAAGCAATACAATAGAGAGCGCAGAGAAAAAGCGTGTCTCGTGTGATCTATCTCAGGGAAGCCAATCCACCGGAGCCGCCCCGAATCTCGAGCAGGGATTGAACTTGCCCTTTTTCTGCACCGATTTAGCCCCAAACCGAAAAAATCTAAGAACGCCATAGGTGAACTTTTTGGGCAATTTGAGAGCAATGGGGGCAAATCGGAGCGCTTTTTGGGGCGAATTGGGGCAAATTGGGACGTTTATTTGGGCCGAAATGGGGCGCGTCAACTTTTATTTCTTTTTTTTTTTTAGTTTTTTTTACGAAGTTTATAGTTCTTTTTTCGTATTTTCAACATTTAATTCGCATGGAAGGTGAGTGGTACTTTGGCCGTTTATAAATAAAGTTATATTTATAGAGTTTATAACTTCCAAATGGTTCGAATTTGATTCAAATCTTGAAGAGAGTCAATATTTGGAAGGAGAAACCAAAAAGAAAGAGAATAGAGACACCCAATCACAAGGACATGAGCTTTCTGATGTGAGCGAAGATTTCGAAGATTCGTTCAATTTAGTGCAAATTGTGAAGTTGGCAACTCACAGGCAAAAAAAAAGTATCTTTTTTTTACCGCGGTTTTTTAAGGCGGTGTTTGCACACAATTGCGCGAAATTCAAAAATGACTTTTTTTGTTTTTTTGTTCCAGATGAGTGTAAATAAGACTAAAAGGCAAAAAGAAGTCATTGTGGGAAGTGGGAGAGACTGGCATAACATAAACTGGCACATTTTACGACCTTACAGAAAGAATATTCCATGTTTCACAAAATTTGGCAGAAAAATGGAAAAATAACGTTTTATGTGTAATCTGAACAGTTTCAGAGAAAGATATCAGTGTATTGGTTATAAATCGGAATATATTCTTCATTTTCCACACCAAATCAACGAGTTTGCGGATATTTAGCCAATAATATCACGAAATATTTTAAAATTTTTGAAAATATTCTCCCGAAAACTGTGCGGCAAAAGCGCACATTTAGTGTGCGGACCATTGCCATTTTCAGACGCGACATTCTCCTCCCATTTTTGCAGAAACATGTTTTTTATTTTGGAAAAGTCCGTAACTAATTTTTTCTGAAGAAAAAATACTTTTTTTTTCACTGTGCAACTTTGTACACGTTTCTTAAAGGAAGTGTTTCTCTTTAAATTTTAGTCTTCAAAATGAAAAAAATCGAAAAAATAATTTTTTCACAACTTAATAAAAATACTTTCACGTGAAATAATATGTCGCGTGTTTACACTGCAAACACTTTGACGCACAATTACGACAAAACGGAATTAAACGCGGCAAAAAATAATTAAATTCCGAATTTAAAAATAATATTTTTTCTTTTTATTCCGAAATTTTTTGTCGAAAATGAAATTTTCATTTTTTGCGAATTGGAAGAGTGGGTATTTAGGTGATGAACTTCGGTTTAATGAAAGAAGAATATAGGGTCATTTAAAGGGATTGATTTCCTTTAACGATGGAACACCGATTGAAAATGGTTTTGAATAAAATGAAACACTCATGTGTTTTTAATTTCAGTTGAAAGAGTTTTTGGATGTCGTGAACAAGTGTTTCTCGGACTTTATCTACGAATAGTTTTTGGTCTGTAACAACTGTTTTCATCAAATGAAAAAATGGTGTACCAACAGGGACTGTCCATTATACAGGTGAGATTTTTTTAAAAGAACCTGGAAATCAGACTCTTACTTTAACAATTCATTTTGCAATTCGAAAATTCATGTTGTTTTTTCTCAGAACAAAGTTGAAGCGAAGTACATATCAAGATGGTATCACATTCCGAATTTTCAAACATAACGAAGTTAATGGAAAGTAACGTGAAAGAGAATTTTGAGCAAATTATAAGAAGCGTCATCTGAAGCACATGAAGAGAGAGATCAAAGAAGGGAGCGGTCTAAAATTTAATTTTGCTGTTTTGAGTTTTTAATTTTTTTTTAATGTTGATTCGAATGAAATTGTTTGATAAAGAACTACAATCTAACGCGTTTAATACAGTTTTCAGTTCCTATAATTTTTAAGAGAAAGTTTTTGTGAAAGCCAGAAAGTGAACGGCCATTGAAAAAATCGACTTGGCTGAAATTTTTTTATTGGAAGCCCTATGTGTGTATATCACACCACACATGTTTTTTTGGCGAAAAAACTTTTCACCCTCTGGTGGGAGGGGTGAAGATGAAAAGTGCTAAAACTTCAAAAAATCATAACTTTGCTCTAGGTGAATATTTTTTTATGATTAAAAAACCATTTTTCAGCAAATTTTGAGGGGCACAACAAATTGATTTTCCATGTGAATCTCAAACTACTGACACTCGGAGTATCGAAAGTATTGTGATTTTGTGAGAACTCAAGATGCGAAAGAATATACTAGTTTGAATAAAACGAAATGCTTCCTCGAAGAGAAGTTATTGACAACTTATTGAATTCAGATGTGGGTACTTTGAAAAGAAATGTGAGCTTGAGGTCTTGACAGAGCTGATCAAAGAGCTTAATATCAAGAACGTACAGGAAATCAAAATCCCGAAGGTAATATCAGTTTTTGTGAAACAAATAAGAAAATTAACAATCCGTATTTTTTGTCTAAAAGTTTTCAATATTCAAAATTTTCTAAATTAGCTGAAAGTTGTTTGTTGCTGTTTTTAAAACGTAAAAGTTGCTGCGCTTTTTTCAATCAATAGATTTTGTCGGTTTGTAAAAAATGCAAAAATTGTTACTTAAACTAACTTTTTTTCGATTTTTCCACCACATTGAACTCATATTAACAAGCTCATCATGATCCATACTGAAGAACCAGGTAGGATTTAACGATTTGACTACGTTGTTATTCAAAACCCCATTCATTGTCATCATTGTAGTATCGTTTTTCACCGTTACTTGAAATTGGCCATTCTGTATTGATACACGCATTTCGTTCACTTCAATCTGACTGAAAAAATCTTGTTTTGTATAAATATATAAATTACTCCACAGACAGTACTTGTTAAGTTGGGCAAAGACGGACTAATTCAGCCATATTTGGAAAATCAGCTAAAAAATCTCAAAATATTGATTCGCCGAATCCACCCAATTAATTTATCTAATTTGTTTCAATTTCTTTTTTGACATTATGAATGAAATTTCCCTATGTATTGAAAACTGGTTTCTGGAAAGAATTATATATATATAAATGAAGAAAATATTGAGAAAAGCAGAACCTGAAAAAAAACGATTAGAGATGGCGGGAAAAATTGATGTTTTTCATCGAAAAGATGAAATAGTAGCTCACGGAAAACACGTATACGGTAAAATTGTAGATGAGCCCCTCATTGGGTTCGACACCCCCATTGTGATATTTGAAGCCCCATTATCTGGTTCGACACAAAAGCTAATAAAATTCCTCACCCAAAAGACAATTCGCGAATAAAGTTTCGCCAATCCACAACTGTTTTTTCATTAATTCTTGCTTATTTTCCGATCGTAGTTCCCATCGATTTTTGACAATGCATAATAATAACTTTCATAGACTGCTTGAAATCCAACCGGCTTTTCTCGAAAAAAGATCCATGACGTACAGATAATGATTCATATTTTCGATGAAAGAACATCAATTTTTCCCGCCATCTCTAATCGTTTTTTTTTTCAGGTTCTGCTTTTCTCAATATTTTCTACATTTTGAGATTTTTTAGCTGTTTTTTTGAAACTTGAGAATTCTAATTGTGTGGCGTTCGAGTATTAATCAATTATATTTGGTGAAAAATATATTAAAGTGAACCTTTTCCTCTGCCTTTATCTGGTCAAAATTTTTTTTAAAGGCCGAAGGAAAAAAAAGTAAAAAATTGCACATTGATCAGGAGAGTCCAATTATTCAGTAAACAGTCTCGTTAGAATTTCAAATGGGGACAAGTTGAACCTCTCTTGTGAGACACCTGTGCCTTATCACCCACACTTCCCGAAGGCCGTCACACTCGACACTGACGATGAACTCGGTTAACCGGCTCAAACTGAGCCGTGTAAAAATGAATCTTTGGATTCTAGTGGGACTCAAATCAGCACACAAAGGGATATCAGTACAGACTTATTGTTAGCAAATGTATGTAGAATACCGGAAATGTAAATGCCGCGAAGCTTGTGGTGGGCAACTCCGGTGTACTTTACGGTACGACGGATGCACCATTAGGAGGAATCCTGGTTTGACTGGAACAATGATACAAGACTCAATCAGTTGTTTTATTGCTCTTCCGAGCGCTGATTATCAAGACCCCGTGCCTTATGGTACATCCTTATAATTCCGAAGATAAATAATGGTAAAAACGCAACGAAAATGATCGATTAAAAAAAAAATTTTGTAGATAAACTATTGGTGATTTTTGCCAAAATATGGAAATTATCCCAAAAAATTTTGAAGAGTCGGAAATGTGAAAAACTGAAAATTTTGGACGATTTTAGCGCTTTTTCATTTTCATTCATTCCTAGTCATTGAAAAAGTGATGATTTTGTCATTTTATAACAAAATAATATGTTTTAAAGTTCCTATTCAAAGTAAAAATGAAAACTTGTTAAAAATCATCTGTTTCATAAAATTTAGTGAGTTTAAGCAACATTTTTCATTGAATGTTTCAGAAAGTTTTCGTTTTACTTGGACATCCAGCATTTATTGATAGTTTTCTTCTTTTTTTTCGATAATTTACCTGAAGAAGAATATTTCATCAAAATTGAGTATCTATTTTCACTCAGTTCTGAAATTTTTAGAACGCTTCAAAAGTTTTCGCTTCCGCACAGGCCTATAAAATGAAAACATTGGAATTTGTGAAGCGCGAGCTCTCTATTGTAAGTTTTAAATTTGTCAACCTTTAATGAATCTATATTTTCCAGATATTTTCACAAACTTCGAAAATATCTAATTCGATGTAGACCGCTTTCTTCGATTTTCAATTTCAAAATGACGTTTTCGATTTTGCTTGGCCCGATTGAGAAAAAATGGAGAGCTTGTTCGATTCATAATAATAACTATAAAGGAGATTTTATTATAAATTTATTTAATTCAAAAGAAACACGAGAAAATTCTACATGAGGGAATGGAACAAGAAATCGGGAAAATTGTCATTTTATGCAAAAAAAAAAACAATAAATATTGACTGAGAAAACACGAAAAACAGGACAAATTCGATGAGAATTCTTCGTGATGGGCGATGGCACATGAAAAGAGGAAAATGAAATACTTATGAAGAATAACAAAATCTAAAAATCGGGACAAAAAACAGGCGCTGGACAAAAATCTGCTTCTTTTTCTCTTTGCGTATCCTCCGGATTCTTCGATTTTTTGCATGAGATGAGCGGGCTTGACGATTTGAAGGCCCTAGCAAGTTCAATGTCTGTAAATATAAGTTTTTTTCAAGAATTTATAAAACCAGCCTTCCATCCCTTTTCGAATTTTTAAACAACTAACCATGTAATGTTCCGTTGTTGGTGATGTTGAATGTCTGCTGGACCACCCGTCTGCCATTTATCATCATCCCAATGCCACACTTCGTGATATCTAAGAAGTTTGTAGCCCTGGGTCAACGCGAGTTTCAGTTCTTCTGAATACCAAGTTCCAGTGAGGTGTCGTTGTTGAACTGTGTTGTGTTCACAGTCTCTGGACCAATCCATATTCTCCGCACAGGTGCGACATAGTGGAAACAGCAATTTCCCTCCTGATCTATATGGGAGAATTGGTAGTTCAAGGTTGGTAAGTGGTAAAACATCACAATAAATTAGACCTATAATCATCTTTATATTTTCATCGTGTGAGAAGTTACTAACCTCTGTATTTGAGTGGTTCGGATTTATCGGCAAAATTTGATGTGATGACTTCTGGTTGTTCCTTGGGGTATGCTGCTGTCATGTTAAAAAATGGATATAGTGAGCAATAATCCAAATATTTAATCGACTTTGTGTCATCCGACTCTGACAAGTACTTATGGGGTTGAGTGCGCCCACCATACATAGCATCACGAGGTCTCAAATAATTTGTGTGTCGACATTGAAAACCTTTGTTACACAATACAAAAGTCACGAGCTCACCCATTCGAAAAATAGTTTCTTTTCAGCATTATTCTGTAATTGTTTTTTGATTTCATGTTCCCACACTCCGGCAACCCGGTATCCAGCATCCTCCAGTTTATGGTGGCGTTTCATTGTTTCCTCATAGATTGCAACGTTTGTTTTCAGTACATCTAATGGATTGTAGGCCTTGGGGTTGAAACATTTTGGACATCAGTGAACTGCACACCCATAAACTTCGATTATCTCGTTTGTATCCTCAATAAAACCATCGACGTGAAATGTTTTTCCGTCAATCTTTTGTCCTAGTTGATGTAATGTGGATATGTTCCTTTTTCCATTTCTTTGAGCCCGAAGGCTGCAGGTAATTTGGCCAGGGCCATTGGTAGAAAATTCAATGAGTCTTTGAAAGTTAATTGATTACAACGTTGATCTTTGAACTTGGGTTCCGTGCCCTCCAGGTGTGCAACAATAATTCTTCCACCTTTTCCGCCCAAGACCTAGTCTTAATTTTCAAAGAAGTATTAAACGTCTTTTTATCATTTGAACAGATGTCTTAAAAATCATCCAAAAATTAATTTTCATTATTTTTGGTCGCAACAAATTTTAAATATTCATAGAAGCACGGTATCCACTTCAGTGTGTCGGAAACTAGACAATTCCTGGATATCCAGAATTTCCAGCTCGATTAATAAGGTGTTTCTCCCATTTATCACTCCGATTCCCAATTCCACGTCTTTTTATAACTTAAATATTTTCCAGATTTCCCAAAAACCATTTAAAAATTTATTTTCGTTATTTTTGTTGGCAACGATACCGCGGTTTGGAAGATGTTAAAGAATGTTATGACGAGTGCATCAACAAAAAACACCAAGATATTATTTACGTTAATTTTTTTTTCAAACGTAAAGTCTAATTCCTATAAAAGTTATTGTTAATGAAATGTGTTTCTGTGCTTCTCTACCTTCCTCTTATCAGTTTCAAGAATGGAAAAATTAAAAAAAAAACAATGAAATGTTTTCCAAATCAGCTTTAACGTACATAAATTGTGTCCTATCGAGGAGAAAAATTTTCAATACAGTAAGCTTATTGGAAACATCTGATTTGAGAGGCAGAATACGGGTCAGTTTGACTGTGAAATTTGTAGAAAACGCTTAATCTTATATGTATTGGTGTTCTCAATGAAGGTCATATAGTGTGTGGCCCAAGGGATAGCGAACATTAAAGGCACAATGGGACCAAATCGAGAACAGTCGTTCCAGTTTCGTTACCGTAACCATAGATCAATAATTGTTACCGTAACCAAAGATGAATAACGCACCCCACACTACTAACGGAGTTTCGATACTCAATTTGTACACAAGTATCACTTGTGTACGATACAACTAGGATCGATGTAGGAAATCTGCACGTCAAAACCGCGTTGTGAATAAAAAAGTATTGTCGGAGAAAGAAGATACGGTCATTTGAAAACCTAGCCATTTTGTTTTCCCTACTCCAAACCTTTTTTCGTCAAAAAAACATGTGCAAAATATTAACATTTTTATTATAACAATTTAACTGCGACATTACACGATCTTTTCAACAAAAAAAAATGTGATGTAGAACTTCAGCACAACATTGACAACGCTTGCGAAATGACTAGGAAGCTTTCGAATCTCGATAATTGATCACGGTTGCCAGCCCACTGTATGAATGCATGTTAAAAAAATCAGAACTGAAAACACTTACATTTGCTTGCCATTCCACGAAGCGATTGTTGTCAAAACTGGCCGTGAGTGCGACAACCTCCGAGAACAAATCCATGGGCAATTCTGGTGTCTGCAAAAATTTTCATGGTTTCAATTAAACTAGCTTTTTGCCAAACTGTTTGTTTTTTTAAGTCTGGTCAGCTAGGAAATGCATAAATTCGCTCAAAAAAAAAACTCACCTCCTTCTCCAAAACTTTGACACATTGCTCTTCGTACCATCGGGTCTGCTGTCTTCCGAAGGAACTTTCAGAGTTGATGAATAAGATCTCGAAGAGGTTTTTGGAGAAATTGTGTGCATATGTTGGGGTGTTGTCGCATAATTTTGCTGAATTGAGAGCAGTCGAAATCACTGACGTTTTACCAAAATCTCAAAAGGTTTCAGCAATCTGAAATGACAAAAAATTGTTCAATATAAATTAAAAAAAAAAAAAACTCTACCTTCAACTCGGTTATCGCCTTCTTACATATTATCAATCGTTCTACTAGCTTGAATTTGTTGATGACCACAGACATTGGAGAGAGCGGTTTACCTGCAAATCGAAAATTATTAAATCTTAGAAAAAACAATACGAACAAGTAAGCGATCAAAATAAGAACATACAAAAAAATCTATTTTCTTGAAAATTGTGGTGAAACGGGCCAAAAACCTAGTTAAAGTGGATTTAGAAAAGATGTCTGGTTTTAGTGAATTTTAGTTTTGAAATGGCGTGGTTGGGAACTAGGATTCACAGGCGTGAAATAAAAAAAATAATGAAAATTCTTTGAGAGAAGGGCCTACAACAAGACGTACTGTACGAGAGGGGCGCTACGAGACCTATTCGATAGAGCACGTTTGCGTCATTTCACTTGTGTTTGTTGAACTTTTTGTTTTTTTCTTTTCGATTTCACCAAGTTTTCATTTAAAAATCAGGGATTGTTTATTTTATTTATTCCGTTTCTAGATAGGAGAAACTAATTTGAGCATTTATTTATTTATTCATACATATTGATTGATAGAACTTTTTTTGATTGATAGAACGCAAACCTAACTTTCTAAATGAGCGAGTCACGTCAAAGTTCCTAGAAAAATGGATGTCGATTTATAAATGTTTTTTTAAACTCAATTCGAGTGCGTTTGGTATTTTTTTGATGTAAATGAGTATATATTCCAATTAAATTAAAATAATCACTTTTGAAAACATTTTACTTGGAAGGTTGATTGGAAGTTAAAAATCGAGGTATTCTATAAAAAGTTTCAATTAAAAAAAAACAAAGTTTAAGTTAAAGAGTGTGTGCGGAATGAGTAGGCAATTTCTAATTTTCATCGTTACAGTGGCTTTCTACGACATTAAATTAATTTTCTATGTTGTTTTTAGATTTGCTCACCTACTTTATTAGTTTAATCCATCGTTTTGCACAAAAAAGAAGATTTGAAAACTGAATATGAAACCTATTTCGGCGTCTATATTTTTCAAAACGTCATATTATATTTTCAAACAATTCTTGATTGTCATTATTTCCAAACATTTTTTTTTTGTTTGAATAACTACTCTTTACTATAGTGAAATGAACGGACTTTTCACTATCAACGACAATTGACGTCAAGTATTTTCTTCTCTCGTCGAATAACCTTTTAGTTTTTTAATGTGGCGTCCAAACGTCAAAAAATTTTAAGAAATGTCCGAGAAATCCTCTCCAAATCATTTCAAAAAACAACCATTCGATTTAAAGGGACATAATGATTCTTGTTGAAAAATTTTGCCGGTCTGCTCCAATGTCACGTTTTGCATTTAATACAATTCGATAGATTGTTTACTTTTTTTGAAAACCAACAAAAAGTATCTAGACTGACACGTATGCTCATTTTGAAGCGTGACATTACAGTGGACCAACAAATGTTTTTAAATTTCTGTATTTTTATTAAGTGAAAACGTGACACTTCAACATACCGGCAAATTTTTAAATCATTATGTCCCTTTAATTCAAATGGTAGTTTTTTGAAACGATTTGGACAGCATTTTTCGGACATTTCTTAAAAATTTTTGACGTTTGGACGCCCCATAAGATATATAGAATATTGTTATTTGAAATGGCGAATATAGAGCTTCGGGCCAAACTCTGAAGACTGCACGAGCTATTTTTAATAGTAGTTTTTCAAACAACTAGACCTAGACTGCGGACCATCGTTTGTAAATAAACCAGACCATACATAATTCTCCTTAGTGTTGCAAAAGAAATTCCTCGTTGTGAACCCACCTTGACTGTTGGAATATGGATGAACTTCTCGTTGTCACTCGACACTCCAAACATCCAGTTTCGAGTTTTCGAAAGTCCCCATTCAAGTCAGCCTGAATGACTATCCTTCCATTCGCTTAGAGTTTGGATATCGTTATTCCTGAATGAAATAATATTTTTTTGATTTCTTTGAAACTACAAATATTACCTTTTTACGTACTCAAGAACAACTGGGAGACTTGCGGAAACTCGATCATCTCTTCTGAACCTCCTTTCACACAGAACTGAATCAAAAACAGCATGTCTTTCTCCTACACAGGAATCAGAGATTATTTCCGACCAGAATTTCACTTTTCGATCATAGTCACAGATCGCTCTTTTATCACTGGCATCAAGCCATGCATTGTCACATCATCGAACCATGCATCGGGCAGATATGACGCCACCATGTTGATCGTATTTCGTATTTCTTAGCTTTTTCTTCTAATTGTTGAATTTCTCTGTCTAATTTGGTCATAGCTTTTCGAATATCGACTAAACTTGCATCAGCTTCAGTGAATTTTACAGGCCCTTGGCTTCCATGATCTTTGAATTTCAAAATTTTTTCACCATTCGAAGTGGTACCAATTGTAAGCTATCCAATATCTGTCAAATGTTCTAGAACAATATCGAAAGTCTCAGAAGTGTTGATAACACTTTGAACCCGTTCAAAAAACTCGTGATATGTTACAACTTCTCCCGTGCAATCTACTTCTGAGCGAAGTTCTTCGTTGTAGATTTTGAGAATGTCATCCGCTTGTCTCTGAAAAAACAACATATGAAGAGATTTTGAGAACAATTGTGAATTCTCAGATAAGTGTTTTGGAAGTTTTATTGTGTAAAGGGTAAATGTCATATAGTAGCTACCAGAGTTGGGCGGAATTTCGACTTCCGAATTCCGCACGTTTTTAGAGCTTCCAATTTCCGGAAGTGAAAAATTTGATTCCGACTTCCGGAAATGAAAAACCCAATTCCGACTTTTTATATTCAGCCTGATGATCGAATGTCGGCTCATTTTATAGTGAAAATGCACTATTTTTCATTCGCAAAATCAATTTTCCGCTATTTTTTCTCGTTTTTTGTTTAGTTCATCTAATTTTTACAAACAAAAATGTGTTTCGGACGGAACAATAAACACCAAAAGCACTTCCGACTTCCGAGTTCCGAAAAAATAAAATCTCTTTCCGACTTCCTAAAAAATGAAAATTAATTCCGACTTCCGAATTCCGGAAAACAAATTTTAATTCCGCATTCCGACTTTTCAAAAAATGACTTCCGCCCAACTCTGGTAGCTACATATAACTTTTAGCGGCAATTGATAACTTAAGGTTTCTCCTCGCTTTAAAATGGCTTTTAGCATATTCATTAAATATGAATAGAAATTTTTGAAACAATTCGGTCCAAAATGTTAGTCATCGTTTGAGAATCTATCACATCAAATACATTATTCGAGTTTTTAAACAAAATTCCTTCGTTAGATGAACTCACCTTAACTGTTGGAATATGGATGAACTTCTCGCTGTCACTCGAAACTCCAAACATCCAGTTTCGAGTTTTTGAGAGTCCCCATCCAAGCCAGCCTGAATGACTATCTTTCCATTCGCTCAAAGTTTGGATATCGTTATTCCTTAATGAAATAATATTTTTTGATTTCTTTGAAACTACAAATATTACCTTTTTATGTACTCAAGAACAACTGGGAGACTTGCGGAAACTCGGTCACCTCTTCAAACCTTCTTTTCAACAGAACTAAATCAAAAACAGCATTTCTTTCTCCTACACAGGAATCAAAGATTAATTCCGACCAGAATGTTACTTTTCGATCATAGTCCACTTTGTTCACAGACCGCTCTTTTATTTAGTGACATTAAGCCATGCATTTTCACATCATCGGACCATGCATCGGGCAAATAGGACGCCACCATTCTGAAAAATTGACAGTTAATTAAAAATTGAGATATAAGAAGGTCGCACGATTTCATTATTCAGAAGATAGATAGTAAACTGCTTTAAGAAAACTGAAGATATTTATTTGCCGATTTTTTCCGTCCAATATCAGGCATATCATAAGTAACAACAAAACGAAATAATTATCGAAACATTTGTGTTTGGAGGGAACAAAAAAAATGCTAGTGTGCAAAAATACGTCGCGGTGTTTGCGGATTCTCAAAAAATATGTGAAATTTGACGTCGTGGTGTTCGCAGATAAATAATTCTCATTTCAGTTTTTCAGATTTCAAAATTCGAAAATCCAGAAGTTATTTTAGGTCATCAGAGGGCGTCACGTACGCGAAAATACAAAAATTAACGAAGAAGACGGGTTTGATGTGTCTAACGCGGTGCCACAGCCGGATGACACCGCCGGGGACACTGTTTGTCCGGCTAGAAGTGGAGAAGTATCAATGGGTATCACATCGCCAGTTGAGGATATAGATGAGGCGATGCGTAAACGAAGTGCATCACCAAGTGAAAGATTGTGGGATCAACCATCAAAGGTTTTTTTTTGAATTGTTATAATTCACGAAGACAATATTCAATATTACGATTATTTTTAGAAATTCTGCACCGAAGGTATCAATGTGAACGAGTGGGTTAACACAACATCTGACACACTCCCCGATATGACACATGCGTATAAAGAAAATCATGATGTGTTAGTGCAAATGGGGTAAGTTTTGTGGTTTCGAGAACCAACGAAAAAAAAAACATTTCAGCTTCGTCTTGGATGAAGTCGAATTAGCGTTGCGCCTCTCGAACAATGATTTCGAAAAAGCCGTTCAATACCTAACAAGAGAAATTTCTGGTCTAGACAATTCGAAACCATCACTGTCATCAGCAATTGTGACTTGTGAGAACAACAGGACTCTTTTCAACGCATTAGCACCAGAAGCAGCCAGTCGCCAGGTTTATGTTGAAAGTGATGAAGGAGAAGAAAGTGAGAATAACTTGATATGGAATGATGAAGATGTTCAAAGAGTTCGTACGATATACGTCAAGTTCAATAGACATATTTTCTATCGAAAAAATGGTTCATTGGCTCGATGTATCACCACAGCTCGGAATATTCTTTTACACAAAGCAGATCGTTGGCCAGACGTAGTGCATTTCGTTGACGATATTCTTTATTTTGCTATCACACGACACGTAAATCCAACTGATGTAAATAGTTATAACTCTATTAAATATCATTTTCCAATGTTTTACAGCATGTCTACATTGGTGAACAAGAAGTCTCGCTGATTGAAGAACTATATCATGCAGTCATTCCTGTGATATGTCTTCGATTGAATTACTGTCCAATTAATGTTAAAATGTGTCTCATCATCGACGAAATGTTCAATTGCCGTAACAAATTTTTCACTGCTTCATCTTCAATGAAAAATGATGAACGCATTTTTCATCCACCCAATTGGTGTGATTTAGATTTGATTGATAAATTGGAACAAAAACAGTTATATGGAGTAAGTTTCCGATTTCAGAATGTTTGATTACAAATTACAAAATAATTTTCAGGAACTAATTGATGTATTTGTTCAAACAATTATTCCATGCGTCGACAAGCGACTTGATGAATCTACCGAAGACATTTTAACTCTCCAAGATTTGCTATTTCTTCTCCGTGCGGTGAACACTGTCACAGGAGTGCTTGAAAAAACAAATATTCGATTCTTGGAAAGAGTTGAATATTGGGTGATGCAAGCATTGAAACGGATCGCAACTGTGACAGATAAGGAGATTCGAGATTCTCATGTCAGACGACAAGGGTTGGATGTCTTACATGAAGTCGTTGTTATGTGCGAGAGGTTTGAGTTTGATGTTTTTTCGAATACTCAAGAAGCTCGCATGGAATTCTTGAAACGATGGATTAAATGTCCACAAATCGAATGTCAATTGTCGGCTTATGAAGAATTGGGAAAATTGGCCAATCAATTGACCAAAATTCGACCGAAGATCAGTGTTTCGGAAGAGTATTTGAAACAATGGCTAAATGATAATAAAGTTCTGCAAGTGGTCTTGACTGGAAACATGGATTCGTTGGTTTATGTAGAGAAAATAACGCCTCTTCTTCAATATATGTGTCCAGAATTGACATTTGACGATCTCAGTAAGTTAGGGAGAATTCGATTACGCATTGAGAATTTTTCAATTACTTATTGAAGCAAAAATTACTTTCAGAGTTCGTTTGGTCGCTGAGAAAGGGTCGACTGGGTGTCAGCTTCGAGAATTTCAATAAAATCATGGATTTGTTTGTGAAGTCATTGAACAGTGACCAAATCGAATGGTTGATTGAATTATTCAAGAAAAGTTTCCGAACAAGAGAAAATCGAATGTTCGATTCAATTTACAACTTTTGCTATATTTTAGCAACACAGCGAGATAGAAACGATGATATCAAACTGAGAGTAAGGATTAGTTGGAAGAAACATTCAAAAAGTATGTTTTTAGATGTGCAACACAATGTGGGAGTTAATTTATATCAGTCGAGGACCTCCGCAATGTTGTCCGAACAAATCAATCGAATTAGGAATTCGAAAGCATTGTGATTTGTTGAACTCGATGATAGACAAAACCGAAAGAGACACTTTTGTGATGAATCTTGTTGATGGAATGTCGAGTGACGAGGGATTCAATGAAATCAGTGTTGTTTATTTGGGCATCATGTTGGAGAAACTGAAAAGAATTTATATTCCAAAAAGAACAATTGGTAGGTGGTTTTAATTGAACATTTGAATTTTTGGTAACAAACATCAAATCGAAATATTGAGCTAATAATAGTATGAAAAATTCAGAGCGAACCGAAGAAAATACAGCCAAAGCCACCAGGTTGAGATCAGACTTGCGCACTTCGCGACTTTTTGATAACTTGTTGAGGCGATTGGAATTTGTTCGAGGTTTGGCACATGAAGCGTTTGAAACGTCTTCGCTGAACTGCTTGATATCTCAAGGAAACGATTCGATGTCGAATGCTGTGTTTGAATGTAAGTTTTTGAAACCACAGTGACTTTGTAAATAACCTGTTTTTTACAGCAACAAGCGATCCATTTGGAATTAATAGTGAGAATATCTTAGACACGCCAATTAATGGAACATCGGATTATGGATATATTATGAAAAATACTCTAAAATTGATGTGTTGGTTGAGTGATAATACTGTAAGTAATTGTAGGTTGAAAAATTATCTAGATTGATTAAATTCAGGCTGGCGAAATAACAGTTGAATTTATCGAGCGATTATTTGAAAAGTTCATCAATGCACCAAACGCAACTGAAAACGAAAAAACGGAGATTTTAAGTTGGTTAACCGAGTTGAAAATTTCGGCTATGCCAATCGAAGCTTCGAGAAAAGTTTTATCATTGTTGTGTGATTTGGATGTTAATCGCGTACATATAAGTGCTCTTCATTGTTTTTCGAAATATTTGGAGGATTTGCCAAATACAACAAACGAGGATGATTTGATGCCGATTGAGGAACACGAGATGAAGGTATTTTTGATCTCATTTTTCATTGGGGATTTAAAATCGTTTTTCAGACCATGTCGGATTGCAAACTCCTTCTTTGGAAGGTCATTTTGTTCAACGAGTCGGATGCGGTGGTTACAAAATGTATTGAAACGTTTTGTGAAAGAGAAGTGATTTTGGTAACCTCGCCGAAATATTTGAAAATCAACACTTTGCATTTTTTGTCGATTTTTGCCTATTATATGGAACAGTTGAAATCGTAAGTTGTTTTTTTTTCGGCCGATAGATAATTTTTTTTTGATAGTAATATTCTTCTCTAATTAGAAAATTTAAAAATATTTTCAACTTCATCTTTTTAATTTCAGGGAGTTGTATAAACGAGCTAATAAACCGAACCCACCATCGTTGTACGACAGAAAAGAAATCGATATCAACGATGAAGAAATTCGACAATACGAGATACCATTGAATGAAAAATTGACTGAAACTGTGTCCAGAGCAATCGATCGTCTTGTTCGCTTTTTGATTAGATTTATTGAGCATGGAAATGAGAAGAATAATGTGAGTATAAAAATATCATTAGAAAAAACAATAATCTCTAATATTTTTTGCAGATGATTAGACAGTTTCCAAGTCATGCTTCATGTATTTCGGGTCACACACTTACAATTGCAATTGAGTTGAAATCGGATGACGAAGGGATGGATTTGTCAAGCTGGAAACGAATGGTTTGTGATTCGAATACAACGGTTGGAGAATTCAAAGCGCGAATGGCCAAAAGAATGTACTTCGTAAGTTTATTCAGAACTTTTATCATATCGTTAATCATAAAGCTAGAAACTCGGAGTTGTGAACCATGCGCATATTTTGAATATATTTCGAACATCAATTTTCAGCATGAGTCAATTTCTGATTTTGCAATCCATCGTCGAGAAGACGAATTGACAATGCAAGAAACTCCTCTTCGCTACGATTATATGACACTACAAACGGCCAAGTTGGCGTGTGATACTGATTCGATATTCTTGTCTGAAAAGATTCGAATTCTGGTCAAACAAAGGTACGTTTTTGTTAAATATTCATTTTAACGCATTCTGTTTTTTTTTTCAGAAGAGTTCCTAATCGAAAACCGGAAAAGGCGATTCATGAAATGTTCCTTCCAGCAGCAATCGTTTCAAATTGCAATGTAAGTTTGACCTCTTTTTCAAATTCAACCATCTCATTTTTACAGTTCTATGAGTTGTTGCATGATCTTTCTTCTATTGGGGATAAGCGCATCAGAAGTTCATGTAGAAAGTTGTTGTTATTATTGCCAACACAACCGTCATTGCTAGAAAAATTGACATATGTGAGTTTTGGGGAGAAACCGGTTTGTGAGTGAATCAGGTGTTTGTTTTGAAAACACATTTGAATATTGGATGTTGTTCTGTGAAAGTTTTGATTTCAAAACATACGTTAAACCATCTTTTTGAAAGATTTTTCAAATTTTCAACTTTCAGGATGTCAATGAAAATCGTGAATTGACGGAAAAGTGTAATGAACTTTGCAATGAAATGCTCGATTTGGCCGACCCATCTCGCATGTTGTATTGCCTTGAAGCTATCAGTTCCATCATTTGCCCTACAAAGTTAACACCGACTTCATTGAATGATGCGAATGAGCTCGCATCTACATTGCTCAAAACAAACGTGCTCACAAAGTTAACAGACGAAGTATTGAAGACACCGCATCGCGTGCCGCTCAATAAATGCTCTAAAAGAGATCGTCATGCTATTTTCGAAAGAGTTGTGCAGATTTTAAGATCGATATATGTTGCTCGAAGTGGAATGGTGAAATCGATTAACAACGAAAAAGTGGTACGATCGGAAATGCGAAAAACAGCTGAGCAAATCTCACAGTGTCGTCAAATAGCACGTCCTATTGATGAACCTGTTGATTACATTCTCGTTCGCCAAGAAACTCTACCAGAAGGATTCACATTTGCTTCGAAGAAGAACAATCCAACGTTGATTTTCAATTATCAAATCAATTCATTCGAACTCTCAAGCCTCAACGACATTCAAAATTGGGATTATGATAGAATTATTGCATTGGTGACGACGTTCCGTGATTTTGTTTGGATTCATGTTGCAACAGAATGTTCATCTTCTAAAAATGTCGTAGCGATAAAGAAAAAGAAGGAATCAGTGTCAGATGACGATTCTTCGATAACGGCGAGTGATCTGATCAAAGCGTCAGCGTCAAAATTCAAGAATGAACGATGGGAAGATGAATCGAAATTGGTGATTGTGAAAAAAGTATTATCGACAATGAGACATATTATTTGCCATTGGGTGAAGAAGCATGAGCAGCGAGAAGTGGTCCGTCTATTAGCCAGCATGTATATGATGCCACAGTGGGTTCAATTCTTCCAAGATGTTTTGGTAAACTCGCACCAAGAAGGATATCGGAAATATGTTCAAGAGATGTTGGTGAAATTGTCAAAGGAGAGCTGTCAGATCATGTGTATGGTGCTCAAAATGTTGCTCGATCTTTTCATCAATCTTCCGTTCAAAGAGAATCATACTGCTGATTTAGGTGAGTTTGTGGCCTTTTTTTTGTTTTATTCCGTTTTTTTAAAGATGATTTTGAACGTCGTCAACGTTTGAATTGTGATGGACTTGTTCAAACGATTTGTGAGATATTTCTTTGTGAAAAGCCGTCTCATCGAAAAAATTTCCTACCGAGAGAAGATGTTGATTGGTCCAGAGTTGGACACATTCCGATCGAAATTGTTCAAGCCCAAGTGAACAGTTTGATGAAGTTCAACCCTCGATTCAGCACACTTAGCTTCGAACTGCAGAAAACTGAAGTATCGTACGCGTCGGCAAAAATGAAGATTATCACATGTTTGCTGCCATATTGTACTCAGGAACAAATTGAGAAAATCTCGCCAGAGTTTTTGACCTTGGTCATTGATAAGTTCCTTTTCCCAGAGCAGCCAGATATCAAAGAATTGTGAGTTTTTGATTTATGGATTCATAGAAACAAAACATAATTTTTTAGCATGTTCGAAGAAGAAAGTCGTCGTTGGGAAAACTATTGTAGAGAATCTGCGATTTCGACTATTAACATGTTTTGTGAAAGAAGCTATCGAAATATGCATCTCGTTTTTGAATTGATGGAGCGAGTTCTCAGTTCGCATAAGAATTATGACTCGACGTATCGAGTAAGTACTTTTTTACATTCGAATTTTTTTTTTTTTTGAAAAGTTTATGACGGATACGCCACTGATATTGAAAAACAGGTTCCATCTGTTTTTCGAAATCTCAAACGAAACATTGAATTATTCATGAATTTAGCAGATAACCCGCTCGAAAGCATATGACCAAGTCGGTTTGAAGAACGATGGAGGAACTTGTTATATGAACGCTACGTTGCAACAATTGGTGCATGTACCAGGATTGGCTCAACAGTTGATATCTATCAAGAATATTGATCCAACCTTGGAATGGGATGAGAATCGAGCCGCTCTTTTGGTTGAACTTCAAAAAGTGTTTGCACAATTGACATTTTCGAGAGCACAAGCGTGTATTCCTTTTGGTTTCTGGAAAGAGTTTCGATTTGAACCGGATGTTCCGCTCAACACCAAACAACATCATGACGCCATTGATTTTTATAGTATTTTGTTGGATCGATGCGATAATGTTATGAAGGTAAGTAATCTTAGTTTTTTCAATGAAGTTTAATAGTTTCATTTTCAGAAACTCGAACTTCCTCCGTTGTTCCAAGAAAAGTTCTTCGGAAAGTATAGTTATGAAAAAATCTGTTATGGTTGTTGGCATCGATACAAAAGTCCAGATGAACAGTTCAACTGTATCTCTTTGGCGTTGAACGGAGATAATTTGGAAGAGGCGCTCGAAAATTTCCTAGAAGCACATGTTATGGAAGGTGAAAATGCGTATCATTGTGAAAAATGTAATGAGAAGAAAACAACATTGAATCGAACATCATTCCTTGAACTTCCGACAACAATGACAATTCAATTGAAACGATTCACATATGATATGGTCAACAATATGATCAAGAAGGATAATCAGTTTTTCAAATTCCCATTCGAGATTGATATGCAGCCATATATGACCGCGTCGAGACACGTTAATGATGACCATGTTCAGGATTTGTTTGACGATATGTTGTATGTGGAGAATGACCTACCGACCACACCGCCACGTAAGTTTTTACAAAGATTTTTCGGAATTTCGCTTCCTTTTTCTATTCTATGAACAATGAAAGTTCTTCCTTTTTCACGCATTCGTTTCCGTTGGGAGAAATAATTTTGTAAAAAAAAGTAATAGTAACTTCTGAGAAAACCAACAAGTAAAACTTCAGACAAAAATGGCAAAAATGATCATAAGCCAACAGTTGAACCATGCTCTGCCAGTCTTCCTGCCATCGAATCGCCACAGAAGAAACTTTTCCGTCGTCATCGTTCCTCAACCTTGCGACTTTCACAATCATTCGCATCGTCGTCTATAGATTTGGCACCACCACCACCACCCAAACCGATGATCTATGAACTTGTCGGAGTTTTGGCTCATTCTGGAATCGCCACCGCCGGTCACTATTATTCGTTTGTCAAAGAAAGAAGGTGAGCTATTTTTTGAAGATTTATTTTTATCAAAAATTCCCTTCAGAGAAGAGATGAGAGATTCGCCGTCGTATGGAAAGTGGTACCATTTGAATGATGCCATTGCAAATCCGATGAATTTGACAAGTATAGCTGAAACATGGTTTGGTGGAAATTTCTCGTCAGATACAAGTTAGTTTTAAAAGTTTTATACTACAAAACTCCTAATACTTACAGACTTGAATGATGAACGTATTCGTCATTGGAATGCTTATGTGTTGTTCTATGAGAAAAAGAAAGATAATGATGATAATGTTCCAATGGAAGTAGATGACCAGAGACAGAAAGTTACCTTCGATATGTAAGCCTTTTTCGGGTTTTGAGAAATTTCAATTCATGATTTGCAGCTCCGACGAATCATCGACAGTGTTGGTTTCGCCGAAAAAGGAGATCTCTGAAGCGAGAAAGTTGAGAATGAGAATGTTTGATGACTTGGACGAAAAGCTGAAATTATTCTTGGATGAAGACAATCGTCGATTCTTGAGTGATCGCGATTATTTCTCATTCGATTTGTATCATGTTTTTGTCAATTCTTGTCTGCAATTGTTGAAACGAGAGGATGCGGTTGAATATAATCTTGATGAACTCAGCAAAAAAGATTTTTATTTGAGCGCATTCATGGTAAGTTTTTTCTGACCAATGTTTTGTAAAGATTTAGTAGCTCATTAGCGATGTTGATTAATTGATCTAGTTATAAATGAATATAATTTTTTCAGACATGTTTCACATACATTACTCAAATAGCTTGGCAAATGTTCGATGACATACGTCCAAAACACTTTCCCAAAAGCACTGTTGAATTGCTCAAGTTATTGATGAGTGGAAATCATCAAAACAAGTACTTTTTCATGAAATTTTTAGAATCAAATGATATGGAGGTAGGTTGAATTTGAATTTTGCCCTTTCTATTTCAATTTTTCAGCTTATGAATCGTTTAGTAGAACAGGGTGAGCAAGATGTTCGACACGCATTTTGGGTTTGTTTGAAGTTTGCGATGAAACTATGGTGTTATGAAGTTGGCTCTTCTCCAAGTCATTTTAATCCTGATGCGTTGAAAATTGATCCAAGTCCTGATTCGACAGATCTCGAAGATGAAGACGAAGAAGAAGATGAGGATGAAGAGGAGGAAGATCTTGAAGATGAGGATACCGAATCAGATAACGAAATCAATGGATTAGCTGCGGGAGATGCGCTTATTACTCGACGACTTCTTCCATCTTCGCACCAACTTGAATCACAACAAAGTACGATTGACTTTGCAAAATTGAAAGCGATTACGGCGCAAAAAAAACTGGATGAAGGACAAGGTTTGGCAAAATCGCCAGTAGAAGCAGTCGAAGAAGAAATGCCTGAAGAGATGGTTGAAGAGGTGTTCCGAATGATTGATGATCCACATTTGACACAAAAGAACATTGTCAGACGTGCTTGTTATGTGTTACAGTAAGTTATAGAGGTTGTGAACTATCATCTCTGAAAGAGCTCTTTTGACAGTACAGATACGTTTTTTTTCTAGATTGAATCGATTGGAAAGCAACAATCGTCACTATGCTCGCCACGCTGTTGAATTCTTCAACACGATTGCTCGCTCCACTTCATTTGGTACTACATTCCTTCTTTCATGCGGCGTTCTTTCCTATGTCACTGATTTCTTGTTTGACGAACATCCAACTGTTTTCACGCGTCTTCGTTTCACTGAAAATCGCTTACGCACAATTGGATTGTGGACATCTTTGCCATCGTTGTATTTCGAGTTGCTTCATGCGCATTTGGACAGATTGAGAACATCATATTTGGATCCGCACATGACGTCATGCCATTTATTGTTAGTTTTTTGAAAATTGTTTATTAAATTAAAATAGCTTAGAGTCTTCAGTTTTCTCAAGAAGAGAGTTTCGCTCACTCGAAAAATACTAGAAAACTATGCAATTCTTGGAGATTTGCGGAAAATATCCTCTTCCTAGTTCTCAATCTTCTGATTACAGGGATATGATTCATTTGTACTGCGCCGCGCGAGACGACATGAATAACCACGATCGCAAATTGACCTGCGAAAATGTTGCAAAATTCTGGAGTTCTCGAATTGTTGACTGTTTCACAACACAAATCGCGTCGCTCGACGTTCCTGAATCACAAGCCAAATGCGAATCCTATGTATCACAATTGCTTCAAACTGCCCTCAAAGAAATGGGTATGTCCGGACAGTTTGGAGAGGATCAGTGGGCGAATGTTACATTCTTCTATATTCATGTAAGTCAACAGTTTATTTGAATTAGAATAACTGATAATACTTTCAGATCGCGCATAACCTTTATGAATGTGGAAATATTCGAATCGCAATAAAATTGATTAGAGATTTTCTGCACGTTGATTCTATTGGAGATCAGAGTATCCAGGGAGGATTGTTACTTGAAATTTCGAAAATGTCGCGATTCGATCCTCCTCGCGCTAAGCGAATGTATGATGCGCTTTTATGGTTCCGATGCATTGACAAACCAGAATTCGTCCAAGTACTTCGCGCACTCAATCGACAATATCCGAGTTTCATCTATACGCAAGACAATCCACTTGCCGAATCACCTCTACCGTCCGATGAGGATGAGGATGACGATCAGCCAATGTTGGAGGCTCTACAATTTACGTCTTCGTCATCGAATCATAATGCTAAGAGTTGTGAAGTGATTATTGGTCCACAACCACTCAGAAGATCGTGGAATACTACTGATTTGACGTAAGTTCATGACACAGTGTAATAGTTGAAAGAAGAGAGAGATTCAATCACCATAGTTACGTGAATAAGCTTTAGTGGCTATGGTAATAATTTGTCAAAACAATTCACAAAGCAACTGACCACAAACGATATTTTGTCGTTATTACTCTCACAAAAATAACCACTGTGAGAAACAAGTGCATAAGTTTTAGTTTTGAACATGTTTGATTTGTCCCAAGGCACATAAATAACGTTTGCACATATTCCTTTTTTTTACAGAAGTTCGTCGGGAGATATTCCGATCGCGACCGCTCGTGTCACCGAAACCCGTGAAATTAATCTGGCCGAACATCTCGAAGTGTCTGAAAATGTCGAGAATAAAAGATTCGACAAAAAATCCGGTTGAAAACCCCACAATTGATCCCGATCTCGTATTTATTTATTTATAATTATTTTATTTTATTTGATTATGTGTAAATATTTTATCAAATAGTACATATCTTTTGGGGGAGCCGAATAGTTCTCTTGCATGATTGTGTGCACTTTCCCCTGTCTCCCCCCAATATGACATTTATCAATATTTTAATTTTTGTTGAATTTCTGCCACGTTTTTTTCTTTCTCTCTTTTTTTATAACTATTTCATATTTTAATTTCGGTTACTTCCCTCCGTATCCCTGTTAGAATCTTTTGTAGTATAGTCGGAATAAGGATAGGAATGAGGTTAGGTATTATTTTTTTAGCCGAATTCTTGACCAGCTTTATCTTTCTTTCTAAACCCCGATTTTTTTTTACTCTAAATGAATAATATTTTTGTTTGTAAATATATTATGGGAGAAACGTTATTACATGTTTCGATGTAGAAAGGTTTTCAAAGCCTTTTTCTATTTTTATCTGAAATAAAAACTGGGTTTTCAAACAAAAAATAATTCCAGGCAGATATGTTAGATATAGGAAGAGTTTGTGGAGCCGCGGTGAGAGCGGTTTATTGGCTAGTCATGTTGGTCTGCAATTTTCTTGGTTATTCACCTCTCTGGGCACAAATTGCGATGAAAAAGAAGAAGTTGGAATTTGACAGGATTCGAGTACCATCACATCTAGCGGTTGTGTATACTGAAAAACGATTAATTCATAATGTAAGGTTTTAGACGTTAAACTTAGGCATCACTTTGGGCTTTATAGACTGGTGGTTTATTTTCAAGTTGAATACAAAATTTCTGAAAAGGAGTAAACTTCCAAATAGTATTGAAAAAAAACGATTCGCGCCATTTTTCCGTGAAGCTCCTAAATAATCCTCCTCTGCATCATCAAAATTATAAGAAATTCGACGGAAATTACCCCTGAGCTCATGTCGTGGCCAAGAAACACTCTGCAATAAACAAATTCGAGAGAGTAAAATGAGAACACCAATTTTTAAAACTTGGTTTCCACATCCAAATTACTACCAAGAAATACACCGTTTATGTGTTACATCATTTTTCCATCATTTCACAAATACTCTCACACTTGTCAGTACCTCACGAAAATTTTATCATTTTCTCGAGAATATCTGCGAATTTCTCGGAAACATGAAATCTATACTCTAGGTCTAGAGTATGAATTGTTGCCGGGCACTACTAAATTATCGTCACCGTTTCACTAATAGCTGGTACCATGGTGTGGAAAAACTCGTATGCTGCCTGATTCCAAGATCACCATTTTTTTTACAGAAAGAAATAATCGAGTTTCTTACATCTTGTATATCGCTGGGTATCAGGAATCTCTCTTTATATGATCCGTTTGATGAGTTAGTCAGAAGAAAAAATAATATGGAAATAGTTTGTAGAAATATGGTGAGTTTTTGCTGCACAACTTCACAAATACCTTCGAAATGTTTTCCAGCACCTTAATTTAATGATTGATGGAAATGTAGTTCATGAGAATTATTGTTCAAAAATGACTGTTCATTTATTATCGAAACATATGGGGAAACCGACATTGGTGGAAGTTTGTAAAATTGTAAGTAAATGTTCTTTCATCATTCGTTTATCTCAAAACTTCTATTACAGCTCGCCGAAGATGATACTCCTATTACTGTAGAGAAAATTGGGAGTGTTTTAGAGTCACGATTCCGATTAACAGATCCTGAATTTTTACTGCAGGTATGGTCTTGTTTTGAAGTTTCGATTTTGGTTGTTCTCGGAAAACGAGATTGCTCTTTCCTTTCATCCCAATTTTTTTTCTAGATTGGAAATGTTCCCTCATTATGCGGATATCCACCGTGGTCACTTCGTATTACCGAATTTCTACAATATCCTCGTCTACCGTACTCCAGAAGCGCTCTTGATTACTGTATCGAACAATATAGTCAACGAGATATCCGAGTGGGCAAATAGATTCAAGTATTAATTTAGAAAATTAGTATTTTTGTTTTGTTATTCAATAATTTCACTTACATAATATCAAATTTGGTTTTTTTGTAGCCTGAAAGTTTTGGTATGTGTTGTTTTTTTTTAGAAATCTTTGCCAGGTATATTGGGATAAGGAATTTTGAAGCTTTAAAAGTATGTGTTAACTGTTTCTATGAAATCTGTGATTTTATTTATAAGTATTAATAATAAAGTTTATGTATCGTTCCAGGGTTGGTTTTCGATTTCCTGTTATTTCTGCAAAAGCTTGTTTGGCTTATCTTAAACTGCTTTTTGACGCTTTATTCGATATATTGTTTTGTTGTTTTTGACATCTGATGTGAAGCATGATTTGTTTCAATATTGGAAAATTGGAAAGAGAAACGTTTCACTATTATTTGAATTCCAAATTTTTCTTAATACTCGTCATCGAAAATCAAGTTCGTTTTGATTTTATTTAAAAAAAAACTTCAAAAGTATCAACTTTAAGTGAATAGTAAAATACGTGATCATTATTGTTAGAAAATGTACATGACATTTTTAAGTTAAAATCAAACATCTAATCAGCATTCTCCATAACACGTGTTAACATAATAATCAAATGTTTTATTGTCCTTTTGAAATTTGGACCCGAATTTAAATGTCGGATTCAGTTTTGATGGAATCAGGAATGTCCCTTCAGAATGTCGCCTCCAAAAATTTCGTCATAAATTCCAAGGCAGATAGATTTACAATTAGAAATAAAGAAAAAAAAACAAAAAATAATAATTCACAACTCGGTTCAGGCAAAACTCTGAAATGGGACCACGAGGTCCATTAGGTGTTCCTTTGTCTGAAAATAAATTCCAACGGGGTTTGTTGTGAGAATTGATTCTGATCATCAAAGATACAATAGTGCAGGGTAGCGATTGAAGTTACTGGTCTCTTTAAAATGAACAATGTTTCAAGAAAATCACGAGTGCGATTTTGTATTATCCATTTTTCAATTGATAAAAGTTCAATGTTCAAACAGTATTTTTTTCTTTCCTTTATTTTCTCCTTAAACAAATAATCGCATCTTCTCTATTCGTTTCCATTTGCGATTATTTGTTTTGTTTTTGTTTCACTCAATTTGTAATATTTCATTCTTATTTCTTTCTGATCATGAACTATATATTATTTTGTTCTTTCTGGTTTATGATGACAAAAGAATATGAAAAAGAAAAAAACGCAAAAATGATGACAAATATTTGAGCTTTTGTGATTTTGTGGCTGACATCATTTCTTGAGAAGTATATAAAGGCTGAAGATTTGAGAAATTTTTGGTTTGTGAAATTTAGATTATCACGAGCTTCTGAATTTTTATTCAGTTTAAGCAATATTTATGTAACCAAGGGTTTATGCCTTTTCAAGATTTTGTTCTTTGAAAATTTTTCGTGTTGTTGTGAAACCGAAACCATAGAAACCAAACATTCAAAAAAAAAAGATTGAATTCTAATAAAATAAATCCTATTTTTCCAATCTTCCTCTTATTGAATTGGTTTTTTGTTCCAGGAATTTCATCATATTGAAGGACGTAATTTGATCCTACCAAAATGAAAAGGATTGTCAATGTCATGTTTCACCCACAACTTCAAAAAAAATCTAAAATGTTATTTTTGGTTCTTTTTTATCTATGTTGAAATGTTTTTCTCAGCAATTTTCGCACCCAAAAATTCTTTAGTTGCCATTTTCTCGTATATTTTCAAAATTATCTCAAGGTCATTAATGATAACGATTTTTATTGTGTTTGTATATGCTTTTTTTAGTCTTCAATTCAACGAAACAAAATATATTTTTATAGGTATGGGGTTGCTAACCAAAGGAAGTCCATTGTCATGGAAAGAAACGGTGCCATATGTCGATTATATCAAGGTATGGTAGTTTTTGAGTTTCAAAAATCTTACAAGAACGTAATCGTTTCAGAAACATGGAATAGCTCAATTTATCAACTTGTATCATCGTCTTCGGTCTCGCCAGAGAGATCAACTCCGATGGGGAGACGAAATCGAGTACACTCTAGTCAAATTCGATCATGAGAATCGAAAAGTTACAGTTGCGTGTAGAGCTGATGAAATGCTGAACAAATTGCAAGCTGAGGAACAAGTTAATGAGATTCTTGGACAAGCTAATTGTTGTCTTTGGAGACCGGAGTTTGGAGCGTATATGATTGAAGGAACTCCTGGAACACCATACGGAGGTGGGTGAAATTTTCGTGGTTATTGATAAACATAATTTTGAATTTCGAGAATTTATTAGTTCAGATGTAATTTAGCAGTCTGACGATTTTCTAAATTCTTCTCAGAATTATTGAATTTGTAGAAATTTAAAAAAATCTTTTTGAAAATAAATCTAATCTGCTTCTCTATAACCCAGTTTTTTACAGGACTCATCGCTTGCTTCAACATTGTCGAAGCTAATATGAAAAATCGGAGACAAGTCATCAAGAAGTTGTTGAAAAAGAACGAATCAGTTATGTCTATTTCGTTCCCAGCACTTGGAGCGCTCGATTTCACTACACCATCTTATAAGGCTGATCCAACTAACGATGAAGCGGCGAATAGTTTGTTCTTCCCAGTGGAAGCCGTTTTTCTTGGACATCCAAGGTTTGTGAGAATCGGGATAAAAATTTAGGTGCCGGGAAAGTTTGAGCGATCGAATTGTTTTTTTTTAATCAAAAAAGTGATTTCTGTTTCAAAACTCTTTGATATGATATGCCTTAGCAACTCTTAAATATATACAATTAAAAAACCTTATGGTTTCAGATACAAAAACTTGAGCAAAAACATCAAATCGAGACGTGGATCAAAAGTGGCTATCAATGTGCCAATCTTCAAAGACAAAAATACCAAATCTCCATATATGGTAAAATATTTTTCCATACATATATCTCTCCAACCCACCATATTTTTAGGAAGACTTCTCTGCCTATGGTGCTCGCCCAGAAGACGTCAAAGACGCGAAACCAGATCACATTTACATGGATCATATGGGATTTGGAATGGGATGTTGTTGCTTGCAAGTGACTTTCCAGGCAGTGAATGTCGATGAGGCTAGATGGTTGTATGATCAATTGACACCAATTACACCAATACTTCTTGCATTGTCAGCTGCCACGCCGATTTTCAGAGGAAAGTTGTCGAATGTTGACTCGAGATGGGATATTATTAGCGCGGTATGTTGTTCTTCCTCGAAATTCAATGTTTCAATCATATTATTCAGAGTACCGATGATCGAACCCCACAAGAACGTGGATTGGAACCGTTGACTGATTCGAAATGGGTTATTGAAAAAAGTAGATATGATTCAACTGATTGCTATATTTATCCATGTTCTACTACTTATAATGACATTCCGTTGCAATATGATGAAACTATTTATCAACAACTTATCGATGGGAATATTGATGAGCATTTGGCGAAACATATTGCTCATATGTTTATTCGCGATCCTCTTCAAGTATTCCGCGAAAGAATCGAACAAGATGACGAGAAAAGTTCGGAACATTTCGAGACAATTCAATCATCAAATTGGATGAATATGCGATTCAAACCTCCACCACCAGATGCGCCTGAAATTGGATGGCGTGTTGAATTCCGACCAACTGAAGTGCAATTGACTGATTTCGAAAATGCTGCATATTGCTGCTTCGTTGTACTTCTCACTCGAATGATCATCTCATTCCGTCTCTCGTATTTGATGCCAATCTCAATGGTCACTGAAAACATGAAACGAGCTCAGCAAAAAGATGCGGTTCTCAATCAGAAATTCTTGTTCCGCAAAGGATTGGCGGCTTGCCACAGTGCGCCGGAGAACTTGAAAGCGTCGGGTGATTGTCATTCGGATGAGGCATTGACATCGGACATTGAGGAGATGACAATCAATGAAATCATCAATGGAAAAGGAGACGAATTTCCGGGGTTGATCTCGTTGATTCGTCAGTTTTTGGATTCGGCCGATGTGGATGTTGATACTCGTTGTACTATTGCGCAATATTTGAACTTTATCTCGAAACGTGCAACTGGTGAGATCAGCACATTAGCTCATTGGATGAGAGAATTTGTTGGAAATCATAAGGATTATAAACATGATAGTGAAGTCAACGACTCTATTGTCTATGATCTCATGGTTAAGGTAAGAGTATTATCAAAATTCCAAAAATCAATTTCTGTTTTCAGATGAATGCAATTTCAAACGGAGATGAACATTGTACAAAATTGCTGGGATGTTATCGGTCAAAAACTGATCATTCGATATCGTCGGCGGTTCGAAAGGCTGAAGAACACATGATCTACCAGAGTCAAAAAAGAGGACACTAACAAAATTCCTTCTTCGTAAATACATAAATTAACATTATACATATTTATTTGAGTGATTTTAGTCGATGATTTTTTTCTTTATTTATAGTTTGAAGCATATAAATTTTATGTTTTCAGTTTCTGATCATTCTTGACCAAATGGCGCAACCTGGCCTAATGATGAGGTCTTTTCTGGTTTTCCTATTTACAAAAAGCCATGTTGATGCCGAGTGGCTCACCTCTGCCAGACAAAGAGTTTATTGAAAATAAAGTGCAAAAATATGACTAGCTGTCCTTTATACAACTAAATTGAATTTTTGGAGAACGTGTTAACATGTTGTTGTTTCATTGTAAACAAGTACGCGCTCTTCGGAACTAGTATTCTCACAAAAAATATTGTACCGGTACATGTACCATTATGTGGAGGTAATCCTATCCGGTTTTGACAAGACGATAAATTTCAAACCTGGCGGGATTAGAAAAATTCGTTGTTATTGTTGAACTTTTTACGAGTTGAAAAATTAGCCAGTATTTTTTCACACTGGAAAAATAGGATAAATACGCGCGACCTTTACCGATACCAATATATTTGTTACTTCGACTGTTTTTTCACTTCTTACATAATATCTCATGAAAACTGAGTCATTTAGTTCAGAAAGAGTATCACCTTGCACGGTACGAGAAAAAGTACGCTCCGCCCCCTTTTTCTGGTTGTGTGTGTTTGTTGCGCTCACCACACAAAATTGTTTTTTTCTGCGTCTCTTCTTTTTGTGCGCTCTCTCGCTTTGTGTGTGTGTGTATTTGTGTGCGAATTGAGAAATCTTTTTTTTTTTTTTGAAAAGGGTTTGTTTTAGTCCTTTTTTCTAATTAATGCGTATCATATTTTTGTAGGAATTGTATTGACCGAGTCAATCGAAATACGCTGATCATTTTTATATAAGTTTTATTTCTAGTGAAAATCTCCATCATGATGAAAATCGCGGTTTAAAAATTTATGTTTTTTTCTCAATATTTGTCATTTTTTCAAAAAAAAATTTCTCGAAAACGCTCTCCATTTTTTTTCTGAAAATATGTTTATTAGTTAATTGAAATACGCTGATCATTTTGATATAAGTCTCATTTTGAGTGTGTACCTCCATCATATTCAAAATTAATGTCTAAAATTTATGTTTTTTTCTAAAAATTTTCATTTTTTCAAAAAAAAATTTCTCGAAAACGCTCTCCATTTTTTTTTTGAAAATATGTTTATTAGTTAATTGAAATACGCTTATCATTTTGATATAGGTCTCATTTTGAGTGTGTACCTCCATCATATTCAAAATGAATGTCTAAAATTTATGTTTTTTTCTCAATATTTTTCAATTTTTCAAAAATATTTTCTCGAAAACGCTCTCCATTTTTTTTCTGAAAATATGTTTATTAGTTAATTGAAATACGCTGATCATTTTGATATAAGTCTCATTTTGAGTGTGTACCTCCATCATATTCAAAATTAATGTCTAAAATTTATGTTTTTTTCTAAAAATTTTCATTTTTTCAAAAAAAAATTTCTCGAAAACGCTCTCCATTTTTTTTTTGAAAATATGTTTATTAGTTAATTGAAATACGCTTATCATTTTGATATAGGTCTCATTTTGAGTGTGTACCTCCATCATATTCAAAATGAATGTCTAAAATTTATGTTTTTTTCTCAATATTTTTCAATTTTTCAAAAATATTTTCTCAAAAACGCTCTCCATTTTTTTTCTGAAAATATGTTTATTTGTGCATTTTTATAAAAGTTGTATTTCGGGTAAAAATCTCCATCATGCTGAAAATCGCAGTGTAAAAATTTTGGTTCTGTTTTTCTTCCTAAATTTTTACTTCTTCACTATTTTTTTTTNCTCCATCATGCTGAAAATCGCAGTGTAAAAATTTTGGTTCTGTTTTTCTTCCTAAATTTTTACTTCTTCACTATTTTTTTTTTTTTGAAAGATTTCTCAATAGTTCTTTGAAAATATTTCAGTTGACATGATTTCAACACGCTGACAATTTTAAATAATGTCTTGTTTGAACATAAATTTGAACTTCACAGGTTATCAATTGATTTAACTCATTTAGGTTTGCGAATTTCAACAGCCATTTTGAACATGATGGAGATACACACTCAAAATAGGACCTATATCAAAATGATCAGCGTATTTCAATTAACTAATAAACATATTTTCAGAAAAAAAATGGAGAGCGTTTTTGAGAAAATAATTTTGAAATATTGAAAAATATTGAGAAAAAAACATAAATTTTAGACATTCATTTTGAATATGATGGAGGTACACACTCAAAATGAGACCTATATCAAAATGATCAGCGTATTTCAATTAACTAATGAACATATTTTCAGAAAAAAAATGGAGAGCGTTTTTGAGAAAATAATTTTGAAATATTGAAAAATATTGAGAAAAAAACATAAATTTTAGACATTCATTTTGAATATGATGGAGGTACACACTCAAAATGAGACCTACATCAAAATGATAAGCGTATTTCAATTAACTAATAAACATATTTTCAGAAAAAAAATGGAGAGCGTTTTTGAGAAAATAATTTTGAAATATTGAAAAATATTGAGAAAAAAACATAAATTTTAGACATTCATTTTGAATATGATGGAGGTACACACTCAAAATGAGACCTATATCAAAATGATCAGCGTATTTCAATTAACTAATAAACATATTTTCAGAAAAAAAATGGAGAGCGTTTTTGAGAAAATAATTTTGAAATATTGAAAATTTTTAGAAAAAAACATAAATTTTTAAACCGCGATTTTCATCATGATGGAGATTTTCACTAGAAATAAAACTTATATAGAAATGATCAGCGTATTTCGATTGACTCCGTCAATACAATTCCTACTAAAATATGATACGCATTATTCAGAAAAATTAACTAAAACAAACCCTTTTCAAAAAAAAAAAAAGTTTTCTCAATTCGCACACAAATACACACACACACAAAGCGAGAGAGCGCACAAAAAGAAGAGACGCAGAGCGCACACAACACACAAACGACCAGAAAAAGGGGGCGGAGCGTACTTTTTCTCGTACCGTGCCTTGAAGTTTTTTCATTTTCAACAATGAAAATCGAAGCGAGAAATTGCACGTCGACTGTGCGGTGGATGCACAAATACACAAGTAGGCGGAGCCAACAAACCGCGGAAAAAAAAAGATTTATTTTTTGTTGCTGTGGAAGTGGTGTTTTTAGTTTTCCAGAAATTATAATGCGGATATATTTTTACGATGTGATTAAGGGATAGGTTCCTAATCAGAAATTGGCGTAATTCGTTTATTGAAATATCGAAAGTCGGAATTAATTTTCTTTTTTTCGGAATTGGAGAGTCGAAACTACTTTTGGCGTTTATTTTTGGTCCGAAACACATTTTTGTTTGTACAAATAAGAGAAACGTTTAGAAAATGAGAAAAAAAAATTTAGAAAATGAGAAAAAAAAGAATCAGATTTTTCACTTACAGAATTAGGAAGTCGGAAGCTCTAAAAACTTTTGCAAGGCGAAATTCCGCCAACTCCGTTCCAAATGATATGATTTTTGAAAATTTAATCAACTTCCAAGCACCCTGAGAGACGTTGTAGCAACACAGTAAGCTAAAAGTTTGTACCAATAGAAATCGACAAAATTTGTTTTAAATTGAAGCCAAAACTGTCAATATATGCATCCCAAAATATGAAATCATAATATTTTCAGCAAAATAAGGTTAATAAATTTGAACTTTACATGCCAAATGAAGTTCGAATTCTCTCCTCAACAAACTCATCACGTTTCAAAAATATGAAATAAATAGAGATGAACTTTTTTGGATTCGAGAATAGAAGTTTGTATAGAGAAGGAGAGAAAAATCTACGTTAAAGGGGGGGGTAGCATCACCGACATTATAAAACTACCGAGAGGCCTAGTATTCGAGAAAATTGGATTTTAAAATTTTTTTGAACGTATAGCTATACGTAGGTAAAAACGAAGGGGATGTAAAAATGTCTCGAATACTAGGCTTTCCGGTGAAAATTCCGTTGGGGGTTATACTATATCGATGGTGCTCTTTCTTTTGAACACAATTAAATTTCTGGCGCACCCCCCCCCTCGATGTTTTTTTTTGGTGCAGCTTCGACCAATTTCGTTGTGCTCAAAAGAAAGAGCACTATCGATATAGTATAACCACCAGAGGAATTTTTAACAGAAAGCCTAGTATTCGAGAATTTCTCCAGTCCCCTACAAATTTTACCACGTATAGGTATACGTTCAAAAAAAAGTTCTAAATCCAATTTTCTCGAATACTAGGCTTTTCGGTAAAAATTTCCTTGGTAGTTTTACTATATCGGTGGTACTCTTTAATTTGAACACAACTTACTTTTTCGTCATACTCCCCCCCCCCTTTAAAGTTGAAAAATAGTCGTGTACTCATATAACTGCGAAGTATTTTAACGATCGTTGTCATTTTGTAGATCATGAGGTTCTGAGTAAGAACTCGGGATGATTATTTTTCAAATGCCGTTTTCAATTGCCCGTTCCCTCATTCAATCCCCAATCGAAACATCTTTTATTCCCCATCAAATCGTTTTGGTTGAAACCCCCTTATCATTTCCGGATAACAGTTCACCTATAAAGAACCTATATTATTTTGCTAATGACTTTCATCAATCATATATTTATTTCTTATTTTCCTTCTTTTCCTTCTTCTCCATCTTCTAATGGTCAGCAGTTTCGAATGCTAGTATCAGGTGTGAATGAAGAGAAACAGACACAAACATGTTTGGAAAATGGCTGACTGAGAATCTCTGGACTTTTCTAGAAAACATATACATGTAATTGTTGCCAATGACATTTATACACCGGAAATGTTGGTCTGATTTGAGAAGATTCCAGAAAAAAAAGTTGCAATTAGGGGTTAGGTGTGGTTTCGACAACGATATCAAATTAGGACTATCGGATAAAGAAATTACCGGAAAATTAGGAAAGGAGGGGCAGGAAAAGGTTAGGTTCTGCAAAACCAATTTGTTGGTTCCAGTTTTGACCATTTTTTAGTTCTAATCATTCTCTAAACTTCCGTCTCACCAGTTTTCCAAAAATCCAAGAAAAAAGTGGTTCCAGCGACAAAGGTCGGAGTGATTTTTCAAGATCAATCAATGCATTCAAGAAAAATCAAACAATCAATCAGTTCTATCCTAGTTTGTTGGACCGAGAGAAATATTAATGTTGCAAGTTTGAATGAGCCCTGGACTATAAATAACTGGTCTCCGTAAAAATATGAGCCACAAGATATCTTTGTTTGACCATTTTATAGTTTCAATGTGTCGCAAAACGTCAGAAAATATTGAGTTTTCCGTTAGTTAGTGGACTATTTTTTTCAAATGTTGTTTAAAATTTTTTATGTAAATTTCCGCAAGTGATAATTATTTACTCACTTATACTCACTTATAGGGTCGGATTAATATTTCGAGTTCCAACACAACTGTGTGTACAGACCGCAGAAATTAATTGAAGATACTTAGACTGTTAGAAATGTTCTTTGAGTAGATAAATCAACGATTTTTGAGTTTTCAATGAGTGAAACACATTTTCAATATTTCTTTGAACAAAAAACTTATTTTTTTGTTCAAAGCAATGAAGAAAAAAAATTAGTTTCACTGATTTTGAATATTTGAATGGGGAAAACTGGCTTTCGAATTGGCTAGGTAACTTTTATGGTTCCAAATCGAACTAAAGGTTTCAAAAAAAAAAGGACGGAGGATACAGTACTCAATGTGTCGCAAAACGTCAGAAAATATTGAGTTTTCCGTTAGTTAGTGGACTATTTTGTTTAATAGAGCCCCCCCCCCCTATAAGGGAAAATAAGTGGATCTTAAAAGTTAGAGTACCTTTGGAATAGTCACCGAGGGAATTTTTACCGAAAAGCCTGGTATTTGAGAAAATTTAGGTCAAAGTTTAACGTGGCACGTCCAAAATTTTTTTTCTCGAAAACTAGGCTTTTCGGTAAAAATTCCCTTGAGGATCTTACTATAACGAAGGTACTGATCATTTTAAGAACAACTTTTTTTTCATCATACCCCCCTTTAAACCTAGTTTTGAACCCTTATATCTTCTAGGACTGACCACTATACTAAGATAGATCATTGTTCAAATCATTCTCTAAACTTTCGTCTCACCAGTTCTCCAAAAAACGCAACAAAAAAGTGGTTCCAAAGATAAAGGTCAGAATGCTTTTTCAAGATCAATCTTTGCATCCAAACATAAATCAATCAATCTTATCTCGTCTCTTCCGTTTCCTTCTGAGATAATCTTGTTGATGTTGATGATGATGACGATGATAAACAAACAAAACTATCGTTTGCAAATTCGTTTTTTTCTTTCCCACTCACTTCATAACCTTCAAATCGCGGTCAAGTTAGAAAAAGACATAAAAATTGGCGCCAGCAAGGTGTTTTGTATGTCCAAAGACTATATCAGATATGGATCTAGTTATCAATCACACGTATGTACACTTTTATTAGTTTTTCTGCCCCCCCCCCCCATTGTCATATTTTGACCGTACGAAAAAAACGTGATTTTTCAAGATATGCCTAATGTCTAGGTATAGTTTGTACTGTAGACATAATGCTTTCGTTACACATTTCGATCATATGCCAAGATTGTTCCTTATTACATCATCATACTTAATCAGACCAACCAATTGTTCGCGCTTGAATAAGTTTATTCGCCATTCTGGATGATTCAGACTTTTATCTGCGTACTTTGATGTTGATCGTATTACGGTGCCAATGAGTTGTTTCGATGCTACCCAGGGTGTGATTAAATCCAGCACAACGGAAAAATTATTTTTCATCTTAAAGGAAAACTGCGAGATAGGTGCATGTTTTATTTCATTCATGAGAGCACTAAAAAAAACTAAAACAGACTCCTGCGCACGAGTTTGATAATGGGTTATGTGTGCTCTATCGGAATGTTTTTTCTTTTCCCTCTAATTGTTTTCAACACACACTCATAAATTTTTGTAATTCTTTCATTTGTGCAGATTTTTAAGTATTACGACGCACTTTTGCAGAAAATACTTTTGAATTATTTTGCAGTCCACATTTTTTTAAATCTGAAACCAACCAATGAGTGTCTTCCGAAGGTCATGGTTATTACTGATTGAATTTATAGCCTTTATACTGTCAGAACAACTTGGTTTTGACTTCTATTGGTTTTGAGAATCATTACTGAACATTAGAGTTACCTTCCTGATCACGAAACTGAAATTCCCTTGAAATACCAAAAAATGAGTTTAGAGTCTTTCACGTTGAGTCAACCGGTATAGACTTTGAGATTAGGGATTCTCTATAAAGCCAACATGACGCATTGATATCATTTCTCCAAAAATCGAGAAGGTCTTTCAATATAGTATCTGACATTTGTGAAGTTATTCTAATTGCTATATTTTGTGTGTTACGTTGGCTAGCCGCCCTAAACTTCTATATGCTCTCTTTGAAGCCTTGCTGTCTGAAATAAGTTTCTGATTCTTACCTCTCGTACACTTTGACCTCTATAGCCATGACTCATCGTGGAAACACTTCGATAAAGTTCTTGTTTTCAACAAGTTTTTGAACATGTGATAGAACTTTGGCGAACATTGATACTCAAAAATTAAAAATTCACCCTACCGTTACACCAATGACCATCCATCCAAAACTTTGAAAAAGCCACATCACTTGAATATGAAAACATAAGTGACCTGAGTCAACGTTGATTTAACCTGAGATATCGAACACGATCAAAGCTGACATATTTTTCGAACATGGCGGATTTTTTGGCACTAATTTAAAGGGTTGGCTTGGAACCACCTGGGCTTTTAAAGGAAATCAATCCCTTTAAATGACCCCCTATTTTTATTTCATCAAAATTAAGTTTATCACCTAAGTACCCACTCTTCCAATTCTCGAAAAATGAAAATTTCATTTTCGACAAAAAATTTCGGAATAAAAAGAAAAAATTGTATTTTTAAATTCGGAATTTAATTATTTTTTGCCGCGTTTAATTCCGTTTTGTCGTAATTGTGCGTCAAAGTGTTTGCAGTGCAAACACGCAACATATTATTTCACGTAAAACGTATATTTATTAATTTTTGAAAAACATTATTTTTTCGATTTGTTCATTCTGAAGACAAAAATTTAAAGAGAAAGACTTCCTTTAAGGGAACTGAGAGCAGTGAGGCCGAAATGAAACACAGCTCGACACATTTGCATGAAACCAACTGGCGTTTTTGTGCCATCCTCTTTTTCTCGAAGATGCAGCTTTTTTTGTCGTCATGAGTCAGTCGGAAATCGCTGCCATAGAGTCACTCTAATCAACTCTCAAAAAGTGTCTAAAAACTGTAGGAACCAAATTTGACATTCGAACATAAGGTCAAATTTCATCCACAGTTCACTGAATGAAATATGACTTATAGAAATGAAAACTAAATAGTCGAACGTAATTTTTTCTCTCTAGAAATGATTTATCAATTTTCTCGCGTGTCAGTTGAAAAATAGAGAAATAAGTCACGTTTCAATATTTTTTCCGACCGATTTTTGGATTCTGATCAACATCCCGCTCCTAACTTTTGAAAATCTTGAAGTGGAAATCTCGCACTCTAGTTCTTCTTTAAAAAAATTCATGTTTCCAGAGCAAGGCTCAATTTCAGCTAAGTTTCGCAAACAACTAATAAAATTAGAACCTGGATGTTGATCAGCATCAAACACTATATGATGACATGTCTCTAAACCCCTTAGTTCAGTCCCTTTTCACCCAAACACGACCTACAAACTGATCTGCTAACTCTTTGTTAGCGAATGAGGAAAAAAGTCAATTAATTTTGAGGTACTGCAGCAGAGTGTGACTGTTAATTCGATCGAAAAGAACAAGGACACTACTAGATATATAGCATACATAATCTATCTAAGTAAATAAGTGCAATGTTTTTTTGATCAACCAATGTATGTCATTTTTTCAGAGAATAGGTCAGCGGGTATTCATGCAAACAAACATTGCTTGATTATAAGCGTGACTGCTGCATATTAAACTTGTTCGATTTCTTTTCCTCTTTCTTCTATTTAAACAATACTTCATTCATTTTCAGTATATTTGTTATTAACAACCAAGTTTGTCTATGTTTGATTGACAAAAACACGAATGACCTTCGAATATACTTTTTCTCCATTATCATCATCATCATCATTTGCTGATCCAATCCAAACCTAAACCCCATCTCCATCTTTCCTTCCGGTTCTGCTTTTACATACATATATACATACATAGAGACAATGATTAATGTACATGTACATCTGATCAAATTATCGATTTTCATTATATCAAGTCGTCATCTAATCCAATTTTTATAAGATAGAGAAAGATGAAGAAGAGGAAGAATCAATGAAACCATGATTAGATTGTGTTCGTTTTTTCTTCTCTTCATTTTTTTTTCTGCGACCAGAAGAAATGAAGAGAAGAAAAAGGAGAAGGCAATTGATATGGGTTTTGATACAGTTTTTGGTTTCGTGTGTTCATTTTTATTTTGTATTTTTATTGTCTATAGATATGTTGCATTAATAACTATTATTTTATATTATATAAGAATAGTAATAATAATATGTATATAGTTTTTATTGTCTAGCCAATTAGCCACTGATGTGAAAGTGGAAGATCTGATATTGCTTAGACTATTAGTAACTCTATTCATCTTAGAAGATATACGCTTTACTTTTATTTTATTTTATTTTTTAGAATCTTGAGAATTTTTCCAAGATTACTGCAACATTCTTGTGAACAGGTAAAATAGCAAATTCACCTTCCACAAACCAGGATTGTTAACCGTTTCTCTCATATTTTTCTCCATATCAAAATCAAATTCTACGGATCAAAAACCTCATTGATCATCTTGTTTTCATATCAATAAGTATTGTTCTTAAAATATCATGGTAGTGGCTGAAAAACTGGAACTACTACATACAGCAAGATGATAGAATTTTGAAACTGGTTAAGAGAGTATTGAGCCAGTATTGAAACCGGAAAAAACCATACCCGAGAATTGTGAAATCGAGCGACTGTTCTTCCTATCCTCTAAAATGCTTTCTGCTTGTCCGTTTGCCCAAACGCCCATTCACCCGGATCCCATCAACCTTGTTTTTTTTTCTGTTATTTTTCTCAATTTGATGACCGGACGAACGGGCGACCAGACGAGAAGGTAAATGGGCGTGGGGGAATGGGCGTCTGGGAAATCGGTTCGTTCACAAGCCTTCTATACCATCAGACTGTCTGATTCACATTTTTGAAATCTCAAAATATATACTTTAATCTAGTATGTTAAGTATAATATATTTAAGGGGTTACTAGCTATTTTTAAGATGATATATATAAAGTATGGTATATGAAAAGGAGTTCTAACTTTTCCCATATTTTTCCCAAATGAAAAAGCAGTTTGATATAGTAATAACCGAGAGATTTTTTACCCAAAAATTCGAAATTTGATGTTCGGAATATTAGTACATTTATTATTTCAAACAACAAAGTTTTCTCGAATTATTTAATTTTTAGTAAAAAAAATCTCTTGAGGGTTTTACTATAAAAATGTGCTCCTTCATTGAAAAACATCTTGACTCTACCATTTTGCTATTGGAGCGTGTTTGTGAATTCATCAAGACAAGACTATATTATATGTGAACAAAACAGCAGAGGCACTATATATAGTTATTACAATTGTTTTGACTGTGTGACCAATTTTATTTATTGGTTTCAAATGCGCTCTATTGGTCACTTGCAAAACCACCCCACCCAAAACGCACTTGAATCAGTGTTCACGTGAAATCTGATTTTCGCATTACATCAGAAGTTGAATTTAGAAAACTTTGCACTTTACAAATTAACACTTGGACTGAATCCAGTCTGACCTTTTTTTATTCGTTTTTTATCACTACTTGAAATATATTGTCCATTTGTTGGTCGCATTATTATTGGTATTATCATTAAAGTAGACAATAGAAGTTGGTAAAAAGAAAAGTAGGAGGAGAAGGAGGGTTTTTTTTTATCAGAAGAACGAACAAACAATTACACCTCACTTCATTGCGCACCTCATTTAGTTTAATATACATATTTAGTTTAATATTTTTCTTGTTTTTTTTCCATCTTTATTTTTATCGTTATTGATTTTTGATAAAAGGTAGTTTTGAAAAAATGCTTGCAATTAGGTTGACACAGTACTCAAGAAAACCTGCACATCTTACTGAAGAGTTTGATGTGAATGAGGTCTATGACATCTGATATGGTTTTTTGCTGATCAACATCCTGTATCTAATTTTTGCTAAGCTCCACGCGGAGCACGAGCTTAGAAAAAGTTAAGAGCGGATGTTCTTCAAAATCAAAAACTAAATCCAATAGGTTGAAACAGGCTGAGCTCTCAGTCCCTCAGGCTACTCCTTAATATTACCACGAAAGTTCAGTATTGATACTCCTAGATGGAAAAAGTAAAAGACTGGTTATTCGATTCGAGTTAGTCCCTGAAGATATGTCTAATTTTTGCCTATCTTTTCAAATTAAGAATCTTCACTTCTCCTACTCAAAAATCTATTCAAGAAATCGCCCTACTAAGAATGTAAATCAGGACTAGCTTAAGTGGGCATAGGTATTTTTTGTAGCTCTGACATGGTCTAGTGCAGTCCCTGCCAGGGTACCGGTGTACGGCAGGCCAGAACTAACTCTGCAGATCTGCCACAGGTCTTCGGCAAGTTTGCAGAAATAGGACTGTCTTGTCATGTGACAGGTTCACCACAGGAAATTACCATTCCATATACCGCGCAGACCTGAGGCAGAGCTAACAAACATTGCCTGTGGTCCTGCCAGATGCCCGCCATCAAAGTCAACGCTTAGTTCTTTGTTTTCGTAAGCTTTTGATACAATCCTACAGTACTCTACATCCTCCTTGTCTCAAATGTTTCTTTTTTTGCTTGCTATTTTACGATACCATAAACCTCGAATTACCTTCCTTCCCTTTCACACATTTTATCATCTTCCTCCTTCTTGATTTTCAATCTCATTTTTCCTTTTCCAGATGTATTTTATAATTCGTCTAGTGTTTCTAGTATTTCTATATTTCCAATTCGTCCAACTCGCCCCTGCAATCTGTCGAAGTTGCACAAAAAACTGTTTCGCACCCGACAGAAACTCGACGGATAATGGGTGAGCTTTTTTTTGTTGGTTTTCTCGAATGATGACCTTCTCGATTGATATCGCAACTTTTTTTTTCGTTATTGGATCCGGTCTGCAAACTTTGCGTCAAACCGGAAATTCTTGATTAATTATTATTGTTATTATTTGAATGATTATAGGACTTCGCTGGATGTTGATTTGCTGACAGAGCTGGATAGTAATGAGATAAATGAGGTGGATTCGTCGAGAAGGACAAAACGAGATGTCGAATTCAGAGCATGTTCGAGGTTTCAAATTGAAATGTTATTGATTCCTCTGGCAATCGCGATGATTCCTTTGGTGTTATGTGCATTGTTTTTGTGCACATGTTGTTGTGGACCAAAAGAATCAAGAGGTTAGTAGTGTTTTTTGGAAAGACTTTGTTGAACAACGACTTGATTGAATTTGAGCTTTTTTTCTTTTCTTTCTTTCAAGTCAAATCTCAAAAATCATAGTGAACATGAACATAAAAAATATTAGGTGATTTTCAAGGTCAACTTTTTTCAAGCACACTATTAATTGTTCCAGATGTATTTACATGAACTTGTTGCTGACAATGAATATGAAACTGAGCAAACATAAATATATAAGCTGTTCATTGATCGGTGTGGAGCGCTCGATTTTCTAATTATAGACTAATTTTTGAGCAAGTTTTTGAGCTATATCAGTTCCAGTAAATGGTGAAATTTGGTCCAAAAGTATATATAGCCCTGTTTTGATCATCAAAGCTTCACGTTCTGAATCGGGATGGAACTTTTGAGGTGTTAAAAATAGACAACAAATCTGGTTGACCAATTGTTCTAATTTGATAAATTTCATTAGTTTTGAGGAATTTCATTAGTTTTGAGGAATTTTCACGGGAAAGTCTGGTACTCTAGAAAAATTTGTCTACAAATTTTAGTGAACTCTTAATTGTCCCAACTTCCACACTCTCTTCCTTCCATTTTCAGCAAAACTTTGCAGAATAAAGTGTTTTGCATCTTGTCATTTCCACTCCTTAAACCTTTTGTTCTTTCTCTTTTTTTACATCCATAACACGTCATTCTCATGGCACTCTGAAGCGGACCAAAAAGCGGAACCATTTATCCGAATATTATGCTTGCAAATAATCTCCGAGAGAACTACACAATGAATTCGCTAATGATGCAATATCATTTCAAGATGAGGTCATTTCTCAAAAAGTGTAATACCTTTATTGTCCTCCTTTCTTTTGAACCTCAAATAAAAACCAGTAAAATTGAACCCATGGCCTTGAAAATTATCAAGTGTTTGTGTTGTGTTGTTTATTTACTACTACATACATAGCTAGGTCACGTCATCTAAAACAAATAGTAACATGAAAACTGAAAATGAGAAAATTTTGTGTATGACGAATTTTTTTTTAAAGGTAAACTTCCCGAAGATTTTCTGCACCTCCCAATGTCGAAAAAGCGCGAAAAAACAGAGGAGATCGAGTTGGAATGGGGTGATGGCTATGTGGCAAGAAAGGATTCGAGTAGAACCAAATTCTCCACAGTGGTTTCTTATATTGAGGCAAGAAGAGAGAGTATTTGGTCAGCCACAAGTGTTGCTAGTGATACGGTAGGTCGTCTAGAACTTGTTCTTAGAGTAAACTCATTATTCTTGTAGGCTGCTGAAACTGTAAAACAAGAGGCTGAAAAAGCTGCTGCCGCTGCTGCCAAAATCACACCCGCAAAATTGGCGAAATCGAAATCTGTCGACTCTATAAAACGAACAAGATTCTCTGATACAGTATCTGTTATCTCTTTGGATCGATAGTCTCCCCCCAAATATTTTCTCTTTGGATTTTCCCCCAAAATTAGACCATCTAGTCATAGCCGACATTTCCCGGGTATTTTCTAGGCCGAATTTTATTATTTTTATTTTTACTATTATTGTTTTATGATAATGATGAGACCATTTTGGAGATGTTCTCCAACACTTTTTTGCATGCTTTAATTTATTTTCACGGATGTAAATAAATAAAAAATTTGACGATAGAGATAAATATTTTCATATTGATAATTCGAGTTTTGCAAAGCAAATGTGGAAAATTCAAAAAATCAGAGTTCAGTGGAAAACGAAATCAGATTATGCAAATTCTGGTCAAATCGAGAATAAACTAGAACATTCGTCGGGTGTTTATTTTCAAAAGTCAGGTGACCAGGGTAGGCTCGTGAAGCTGTAGAAGGCGAACGGGTGACTTGGTGAATGGGCAGATGGGCAGGAGAAAGGACTACCTGTTTGCCCATTGTTACTAGGGACCCTAGTAACAGTCTAGGGTGGTCTGGATAAATGGGCCAGTTAAGGAGATCCTTACTTTGCTCTGAATGTAGAGAGTTTCTGGGATAACAGTTATCAATAGAGCGAACTTGATCTACTAAACCTTATGGATTCAATGTAATTACGTTGGAGAGATCATCTAAGTGAGTAGCCGACATTTACCGGGTTGTGGTGCCTTTCATGTTTTTCGTGTCTCTGCATAAATGTTCTCTTTGTCCGGTTGGCTGGTTCCCCAATTTAGACACTGCTGGCCAAAAAAATTTACCATTCCATTAGCTTACCGTTTCACTTTCTTCTCATTAGTGTTTCTTCTAATTTTCTCTGCAGTCTCCATTTTCTCTGTTATTCCACAACTTTTTTGTTGTTTTTTGTAGGATTTTTTTTGCCTACTTCAAAAAATGTCCGGACGTCATTCAAAACCACTCCCATCATTTTAATAGTCTCTTTTTCCCCCTTCTTTCCCATTTCAAAATGATCTCTGTTGTATTTGAGTTATGGGTTCCACGAACCAACCAGGCAACGCCCGTTTTCCTGAAAACACTACCCGCCCGGCCGGAAACACTAATTTCCGTTGTTTAAAAATCTATGCTTTTTTTCTCACAGTTTTTCCAATTGGAAAAAACAAAAATAATATTTTTCTTGGGTAAATAAAGTAAACAGAAACGTGACTTGTGTAAATGAACCGTTTGTCTAATGATAAGAGTTTATTGAATTAATGAATACCGATATAGTACAATGTGGTTTAGTTCCGGAAAAGATCCAACAGAAACCATTTTTTTCCAAGTTTAGAAGTTCCCCACCATCCAAACAAAGAATGAAATATGAGAACATGAAAAAAGAGGAAAAACATTTCTGAGAAAACTGAGCTTACTTGTCTTCTGAGAAAAGGACGATTGTTCGGTTCCCCCTGGCGTCATAACTTTTTTTTTTGAAAATCAACAATTGTTTTTAGACTTTTGATATGGCACAAAAATATATATAAAGTTAGAAAAAAAAAGAAAAAAGTTTTGACACAAGGGGGAATCGAATCAGAGACTCTTCGTGGTTGTTTGCTCTGAAGACACGCAAGCTAACCAGTCGGTCATGAGCACTATATGTATGGAACACTATATTGAATTCTATTTCTTGCAAATATAAACCATAATTCAACCGGTAACATGCGCTCCATTGAAAATCATGTTTTTTCCGTTGTAAAATAACATTTCTTGAGGTTAATCGATGTCAGAATCGGAACCACACAGGTTTTAATTCTCCAAATATTTCGTGCAGAAAACTGAAACTACAGTAACCTGATGACAGAACGTTTGGATAATATTTTGCTGACATTTTCAGCGAAACCAGTCCTATCTATTTTTGTGATGTGGGTAAAATCAGTTCCTCATAAACAATCATTTCTTTCCGACCGCCCTTCTCAAAAATGTTTTTTTTGGTTGTTTTTTTTATTTATGTAAAAAAATGACAATACCTTGAAATATGTTTTGTCCATAAGTAGGGATTATCCTGAAGAAACTTACGACAAAACAATTTCAGCTAAGTACATAGTGAACATGGGCGAAACTCCCCAAGCCTGTTGTCGTTGTTGAAATTTGATGCAGAAATCAAAAAATTTATTTTCCGAGAATCGTATGATCCAAAACCAAAAGTTCAAATATAATATTTTTCGCTGAAAAAAATCTCATCATAAAAATTCTTTATCTATCAATTTTTTTTTGATAAAAATTATTATTTATTGAGTGGGTGTGTTTTCAGCACTTTATGAACTTTACAGAGAATATATATATATACCAAAAATAGGATTTTTAATGAGATTTTTTATTTATATATTGCATGAAAATGAAATATTTATTCAAAAAGTTCATTAAGACTGGAAGATTCGCATTTTCCCGGAAAAAAAACTTCCTAAAGCAAATATATATTTTTTTTCTTCTGCATAAATAAATCTTATCCGATTTGAAATTTGCAAAAAAAAAAAAATAAAGTTCAAAAAACTTCTTTTTTAGTCATTTAACCTTTTCTCTACGACTCTCCTCTTTTCGCACACTCTCTCGCCTCACTGACTCATTTTCTCGTGACCCCGCCCCTTTTTCCACTTTCCTCCGAGACAAAAAAAAAGAGACCAGATTTTTCATTTCTTTTTTTTCATGTATATTATTTTTTTTGGTGTCTGGATTCATGAAAATCTTTAATTGAGAAGTTCTTGGGAGAAGGAAGAAAAAGAATGAAATTTTCACCACCCAACGCTTAATTGAATTTGTGGGGAGAAGAGATTTTTTTTTCCCTCATGAATTATGTATTCAGTATATATTCCAAGCGCGCACACACTTTTTTTTGGAATTTTTTATTTGCTCTCCTAGCAAAAAAGAAAAAGAAGAACTTCTGGACGAGATGCGGAATTGATCTCGCGACCTTTTGCATAATATTAATTCCACACACGCTACCTGCTGAGCTATGTGTATGACGCTGAGTAGGCACTCGTGATACCCTGTTATTTCCGTTCCAATTTTCTCTCTTTCCCTTCTAATCTAAATATAAATGAGTTTGATGAGTAGAAAGAAGCAGCTGTTTTTTTTTCCGAAAACCGAGTTCAAAAGTTATTTTTTTTTTGTGTCTGTTCAGAACATCTGGGCGGAGTCTTCATGGTTTTTGGATTTTTTTAGAAAGAAAATCCATCTTATCCGATTTTGCGAGCAATATAAAACTCGTCAAATTTTTATGTTTATCTCTATGTTTTTTTCCCTATAAAAATGGAAATAAAATGAAATATTATAGATCTGCAATATAAAAAATTCCTCTATAAAAAGGTACTTTAGGTAAATACACATCCCATCATTCAATTACGAAATATATAGCAAAGATTTCGAAATGTCTTTTTCTTACTTAATAGGTCAACTAATTTAATGTCTGGAATCCTTTTCCTTTTCTTTATTTTTTTTTAGAATACGTCAAAAATCAATTCTTCTTCTTCTTCTTTTTGTTTACCTGGCTCTTATTTTTACTTTCTTCCTTTTATTTTTTTGTGTTATTCAAAAGTGCGAAATATTTTATTTTGTTGAGGAATTTTGTTATTTTTTGCAGTTTGAAATGACGGCAACAACGAGTTCTAATCGGTTTGCGACAGAAAAAAGACCGCCGATAATGGCAAGTCGACGAGATGAACGATTTAAGAATTTTCATTCGTTTGATGAAATCACAGAATCAGAAGAGGAAGATGTTCAGGTTAGTAATAGTCAGAAAGGAAAATTGTTATAAGTATGGATAAAACATCGCTTTCTTGTGGGCTAAAGCTTTCAATCATGTGTTTCTGTGAAAATTGACATATGATGCGATGTCCAAAAAATCGAGCAAAGCTCAGCCTGTAAATAATTGAAATAGTGTGCACGGCAGAGAGAGATTAGAGAAGAATAAGTTGTTTGGATATCGCGTCAATTTAACGTTTGAAACAAGTTGTAAAAGTTGAAAAAAATAAAAAATTCTGAAAATGAAAATGAGTTACACGGAAAGCGCACACACAAACACGTCAGTGAAATTTGTTTGCGTGTTTGTGTTTGTGTGACTGAATTTTTTCAGAAGAAAATTTTTTTTTGGGAAAATTGTGAGAAATTTTAAGGAGTTGTATGTCATTTTTTAGCTCTTGAAACGCTGAACCATATAACATTTTTGATTTTTGTCAAGCGTTTCTGTGAAGCAAAAGATTCTCGATGAAAAACAAAGCACTTATGATTCATTTTTTCAGCAAACGTCCTTTTGAGAAAATTATGAGATTTCTAACAAATTATATGTTATTTCACAGCTCTTGAAACGCAGAACAATATCCTCTAATCAGTTTTTGTGAAGTTTTTCGGTGAAGTTCAAAATTGAGTTCCAAAGTATTCTCAATAAAAAATACACTTTTGATTCACAAATCGGTATGATTTAAAAAAAAACTTATTTTCCTCATTTCAGACCCATTTTGTTCATTAACTACCCAATAACCCTGACATGCGCGAAAGCATTTTTTTTTTACAATTCCTTCTACTTTTTATGACGAAAAGCGGTTTTCGATGCCTTATCTTGATTTTAATTACTCATATTCTTTGCATATTTCATAATCTAAATCGAGATAGCGTCGCCGCCCGAAACACAAAAACTTTCGAGCGAGCGAACTTTTTCAAATTATTTTTGTTTACATTTATTTTTCGGCGAATAAATACACTTGATTCTTGATGCTCAGAGAAAGACGAAGCCAAAAAAAAGATAAAAATCTGGTTCCTTCTAGTGTCGCGAATCTAAATGTGTAGTCTAATGGAACACAAAAAGCTTTTTTATGGATGGAATGGAACGGAAAGATGAAAAGTTCGAAAGTTTAGCTCTTTTTTTTGCAGGAGCCGACGAGTAGCAATAGTTCAAGGACATCCGAAAGATCACCATATGCAGTTTATGAGGCGGTCGACAAGAGCTTCAAAACAAGAAGCTTTTCGCTGACAAATAATCCATTTTTATCGCCCAAAACTATGAGGTTAGTTAACAGACATCGATATCACGTCCTGTATAGCTCAGCAGGTATGCTGTGAGCCCTTTAATCTCAAAGTCGTGGGATCGAGTCCTCCATCTTGCAAACATTTTTTATTTCCGGAAATTTTCGCTCTCTCGTTCTCGAGATCTTCTCAAGATTAAAAGGTCAAACCCAAATAGACCATGAAAAAAATATTTCAAAAGAAAAAAAAACCTTCGTGATAATCCCGAAAGTCAACACTCAATCTTTGAATTTTCTCTGAGTTTTGATCTGTAAAAGTGAGAAAACAAACAAATAAAGAAGGGAATCTCCCGACGGCGAAAACAAAAAGATTACTGTTTCAATTTGTCTATTTTTAGATCATGTTTATTTTTTGCAGACATATCTCCGCTCCTCGTCTCATTCGCGGTTTCTCCGATCCAATTTCTCGCCGCAAATCATCACTTCCAACAATTCTATCGGAACCATCCGATGACTTTCTGAGTCTCCCACCAATTCCAGAAGCCACCACACCCGCTTCACCATCCGCCAATAATTGTAACCCTTTTGTAAACGGGTCTAAGTAAATATAAAACGTTCTTTATTTTTCTCAAATTGTTTATTCATAAAGCATATGAGTTATTTTCCTACGCCAAGTCCACTATTCACACCAACATCTCCAACTCCTGGCGCTTTTACACCAACGCCACCATTGATACCAACAATGCCACCTCCTTTAGCGTTTGGATCGTCTTGTCCACGTCGATATCCTTCGGGTGTCTTGGCGCCCATGATTCCCAAATCTAGACCAACACCAACGCCAACACTCTCACCCATACCAGGAATTGGACCAACGTCAACACCCCAACCTGCACCAACTTCAAAGCCTGGAAGTGCGCCAAGACCAAAACCAAAGTGACCATTGATGTCAACGTGACCGACCTAGAATAGATCAGTTGGAAAGAGATAGATGATTTTTAGGGATCAACTTACTGATTTACTACCAACTGGTGGACCCATTCTTGGACCGGGTAGTCTATGGAAGTTGGGAATGTTACAGAAGGCTGAGTAATCTTTGCAGAACTCAACAAGATCTAGACGAAGAGGTTTACTTGGTTGACAGGTATAGGCGAACATTGCCTTCATATCTCCACAATATCGTTGATCCTTCGGATGAAGACCAGGATACACTCTGTAAATGATCAATGATACTTATATGAAATATTATTCATGTTGCATGAATGAATTTTGCAGACTCTGACAAGTCATCCGATAAGTGCAAAAATATATGCGAAGGGTCAAATGAAGAACATTTGTACCTGACAACTGACACAATCTGATGAGGTTCAGGTTGAAATTTTCCTACCAAATGTTTTCGAGTATGGCGAACATTATGGCGGTGTCTATTTTTAGCTCGCATATTTTAGGTTCTAAATTGATTGATCCAAATGATGGCAACATACAATCCCGTAATGATTGGTTACCTTTTTAAAGACAATTGGACAGTTTGAAATCATTTTTTAGTTACCACAACATTTTTGTTTATCTTCCTACGAGTTTTCAATGTGTAAGATAAGTTTTCAAGAAATGATGTGATTTGGAAGTTTTTTTTTTCAAAATCGTCAGAGCAAACAAGCTTGTTTGTTTCATTTTGAAATTTGTAATGGTTAAAATTGTTTTTACAACTGGCTAAATGTGTGGGTAGGGTTTAATACTACTGTTTGGTGAACAATGAATGTTAAAATAGGTGAAAACTCAGGTGCAGCTTTTTTCTAGTGAAAAATTAACATCATTTTTTTGATAAAATATGTTCAGAAGTTTATCCAGTTTCAAAACTAGAATGTAGTTGAGCTTTTTGATGTGCAAGTTCTTTAGAGCATTACTGTAACTTTTTGATCTCGTTGATTTTTCTTGAATCACCCACACTCTGTTTTGTAACTCAGCTTTGCAAAAATAATTTAATTGAATCCTATTCTGTCCAGACATACATTCAGACAAACTGTTGAATATTCATGAGATGCACAAAATAAAATCATTTCCCAAAACTACTGTAACCATCATTTGTAAACAATATCAATATCTTGAAAAAAAAAGAGTTTCAGAGGATTATTTTCATCTCTTCAAATCCGGCTTAAATATCATATGAGAGACGTCAAAATTAGAAGCCAAATGGGATTAGATATGTTCATACCTGTAAAGGGCACTGTTTCCTCTTTGTGGTTGTTGTTGATATGGATATGGATATTTGTATTTTCTCGGCCTATATCGATGATGAGATTTGAGGTGGTTAGTGTTGGAGGGAACAGTTTCTTGGTCATCAATTGGTGGGCGAGTAGACAGTTCTTCGAATGGGTCAGCTTCTTTGGTACCGGTGTTGGCTTCTTCTTCAATGAATCCGTCTTGAGAATGCTGGAAGTAGAGAAGTGTTTAAATGAACACGCAACGCGATCGCGATGCAACTGGAGACATTCACACCATGTCAAATAAAATATACATTAGTTGGTCATATCAACATAACTTGATTCAAAGTAGTCAGTTTGGACCCATATTTTGCACAGTTACGCTTAAAGATATAAGCAAAGTGCTACAGATTTTATACGACGTTATCTAGAAAAATACAAATTTGGTAATTTTTGTTTCTTAGAGACTGTCGAGGTTTATTTCGCAGATATGTCATGCTATTGTTCTTAAAAGAAACCAATTTTTTTTAAATGTTGCTAGTCTTCAGATAAAAAGAATATTTTTATGATCCAGGTAGACATTTTGACAAAAAACATTAGGAAAGAAGTTCACAGCTTCATAATTTTCCAGATATCGCCCCACGGGAAATGGAGAACTTTACTGAGTTGTCGTTGCCGCGAAAAACTGAACATTAAAATATTTTTGATCTACTCATTGACTACACTCCCTTTTCTCTCTGTCTCTGTCAAACCCATGCTATCTCTTAAAAAAAAATACGTGCCAGGGTTGCCATTTAGACCGCACCCATATTTTTGGAGGGAATGAAAAAATAAAATTTCGATAAGACGAATTTTCTGAGACTGTGTTTTTATTTTAGCCTAAACCTACTCTCGATAATTGTTCCAATCGATCAGCTGTTAATCCACGACCATCTAGAATTTTTGAAGATCTTGCTCGATGTGCTGAAATCACTGAAAATACTCCACCATCCTACAATGTCCCTATTGTTTACCTGTTTGACAAACTTTTAAATGAGGTTCAGCTTGGCATAGTTCAGTCTTTGAAAACGCCAAAAACCGGTCGGCCTCTGAAACATTTATCCAATCAATACAATTCAAAAAATGAACTAACCACTGGATAACCCGATAATCAATAAATGAAAAAGTATTAAACTTATTGACCGCATCAAGAAAAAAATATATAAGAAAAAATAGTGTTTTTTGTTTTATGATGTGATAACCTGTGGGTTTTCTCTAAGTCTATCATCATCACATCAGTTATCATTTCATTTCATATGTAGTCAATGTTATTTGTTGTGTAATTTTCAGAGGGTCACGATTCGAGAAAAAGACATTGCGTTGTTTCTTTGTATTCATTTTCGAAAGACAGAAAGAGAGAGAGAGAATGTAATTTTTGTGTAGCGAAAAGGAATACAACTTGAGGCTAACAGAATACATACCTTTGTATGACGAACAAATGAATAAGTACAACTGCAAAAAAGGAAATGAGAATAGTACTTTTTCAAAGTACATTTGGGAAAAAAGGGACCAATACAAAAACATGACAAAACCATTTTTGTTTCGATTTTTTCTATAACTTGAAAAATAGACAACAAAAAAAAATCTACATTTTTGAAGGATGAAAAGATATCTTGGAAGTCCTAACCTATGGTTGACTTCTTGTCACCTGGTATCAAACTCAACTAAAAAGAATTTCGATTTAATTTATTTCCTCTCGGCCAGCTCATCATACTATCCTTTTTTTTTTACTTTGTGGCGAGTTCGATAAGAGCTCACTTTTTTTGTCGATCTCGAACGGAGGTCTACCTCCTCACAAGGCTCACCTGCAACTCCCAGAGTCAGTCGCCAAAATTTTTACAGATAAATATGGTTCCCTTCGAACTGATCGGACCAATCGCGAATATTATTCTTATTTTATGGACCCTTACGTCAACCAGGAATAGAACACGTTGAAACGAGATGAGTCGAGTGATTCAGCTCAGATATGACCCGAGTTCAGATAGAGTCAAAACTAGGTGTGAATGGGACTTTCTCTAAAATGAAAAAAATATATTGTTGTGTGGATCAGAAAATAGTGAACTCTATCCTGGTCGTTTACGTCTTTCAACATCGACCTAGTCATGTTCATCCTTTTATCACATTTTTCCTAACAAAAATTCAGAAACACTACCACAAAATGTGAAGTCCAGGTTATTTTCCTGGTTAATCATGTGAACAAGAACAAAACCTTTGACTATATCTATTTATTACTAAAAAAAAACAAACTACAGAAGCTATAAACTAAAAGTACATAACAAAATGAACTTCTCCTTCTCAAGCACTCAGAATTGGGATTGAGGTGAAATATTGTTGACGGAAAGGCTGTATTTGTATTTTCGGCAGGTTCTTCTGGACAAAATGTAGATGCATTGCATAGAAGTAGACAATGGTTTGAACAATGAGGAAGAATAGAACCATGACAAGGAGGTTCAATGAAATATCATCTAAAAAACAATATATATATATGTATTTTTTTTGTTGAGAGAAACTCACAATATGGGATTCTGCCATCGATGAGTTGTTTGAATTTGACGATGGAGAGAACCAAAGTGCCGATGGTGGTGATAACCGAGTTGAAAATGTATATTGGCATGAAGATTCGGCGATAGAAAAGGATTCCAGTAAAGAGGAGCATTGCAATGACAAGCCATTGAAACATTATCACACGAGTTAACCAGGATTCATCTGCAATTTAATATTTTTTTTAAAATAAGATACATATTTGAAACTTACCCAGCCAGTCGTCACAAGGTCGATAAATATGGTTTCCATATTGTCGGAGAAAACATGCAGCATAGTAGATGATTGAGATAGCCGCGACTACACCATAAGTGAATATAGCTGCTGTAGAGTGAGAAACCCATTCCAAATCGACTCCCTTTTTAGGCTCATAAAGCTGTCCAGTAGAGGCATCGGTTGTTAGAGGCTGAAAAATGATACATTTTGGTTTCAAAACTATCTAAACTAAGAAAATAGGTACCTTATCAAAATCCAAGGTGGTTGTGCATGGAGGAATATAAAAATGAGAGGCTTCGGCATCACGAATCGAATATTTGTTGGTTTTCGATGAGATGGGTGTCCAGAAGAGAGTACCTGGTGAGACGGTGTAGAGAGTGGGCGAAGCCATTATTATGATTATTTGATGAATGATTTTTCGATGGTCCACAGATCGTTTTTATATGTACTTATGAAGATAGGATAATTGGCTCCGCCCATATCAAAATGTGCGGACAGACTGGTGTGAAGCGGTGAGCTCTTTTATATGGATAAAGGTGTGAAGTGTGGATGTGGATGATGTCGGCCTGTTTGACAGGGAGGTATTGGGGGATGACACTTTGAGATATAAGTTCAGTTGGGTCCAAGTTGAGCTTCACATACATAGACCAATTTTTGGAAAAAAACTGTTCTGTTCACCAATTATCAGGATTTAAGTTTAAAAAAGTTGGTTTTTGAAATGGTGGTGAAAATTATCTACAAATCTGGTTTTGACCAAATTTCTATCTGGCGTGGAAAGACCTCATTTGAAGTATGTTCTTTTGAACCTACAGAGTTCGGTGACCTGTTGGCTATTCATTTTTTTTTCAGATCATGTGATCCAATGAAGGTTTGAGAGCTCATGTTTGTTCGAAACATTTGTACACGTATAAGGTTTTACCTTATGACCATCATGATATATTTTTTATTCGCCGGAAATTTTTGTGAGAAAAGTTATGAAGGTTACTTCTTGATAGTTTTAAAGACAAAAACTGAACTATAGAATTATGAACACATGAGTAAGTATCTTTTTATTTCATATATATGTAAAAAAAATGTATGTAAAAAAAATACCACGAGAAGTCGAACTTTATAAGTGTTCAATGCTCTCTACCTTGTCAACTTCAAAACAATCTCCCTATAAAAAGTTAACATACGAGTCACTGAGTGAATCACCAGAATGTCATCACCAGAGTTTCAGGAGTTTTTCACGAGATTATATATATTCATCTGTCACTTCCTTGTTTTTACCTAAGATCATGAACCAATCCAATAAACCATCTCATAAAAATCTCGATCATTATTTTTTCGCCAAATTTATTTCTCACCGTTTTGCTCTTCATCTCAAAACATATAAATCAACTATAGTTGTGTATAAAGCATAACTAATTTCCTTTATCATAAATTAACTTTTTTCTGATTTCCTTGTTTCAACCACTCTCTCATTATGGTCACAACTCCTCCATCTGGTAATTGGGGAGATGCTCCAATCTACCTGAACATCTTTTATATTTCTACAATGCTCCATTATATTTTAATTTTATATATCATCCAGAAAATTAAACTTGTCAAAAATTACTCATTTTTTACATTACTATTTATAACTGGTATATCGGATATTATTAATACCTTTGCAATTTTCTGGATCAATTTTTTCCGAAACTCATTATTCAGTCAAGTATATATCCAAACATCTCAATATACGGAAGTCGTCTATTATATTTCTGCTATTTTTGGGTGTTTCAGTAATCTTCTCATGTCGGTGAATCGATATTCCGCGACCTTTTTAAGTTATGACACGTATTGGAAAACAAAATCAATTAGGATGTATTATGTGATAATTCTTATAATTGCTATAATCGCAAGTTATCCAATGATTAGCGGAGATCGAACATATTTTCTAATCGACAATAGAACTTGGGGATGGACCGAAGGACCTTATAACTTAGAATTTCAGCGGATGATTCACTCAATAATTATTATCATATGTGAAACTATTGCTTGTATTCTGAGTATACTAACACTTAGAAGATTCAAGACTCAAAATGCATCACGAAAAGATATCAATCTAGTAGCTATAACAATATCTCATTTTATAGTTAATATTCTAATAGTTTACTATGAGATTGTTGAAATATTCAGTCTATCAGATCAAGTGTCCCGCCTTTTCCATAATATCGGATTTATTCTCCTCGCTTTGCTCAATGTTATGAATGCAGTTACAGTTGTTTGTATTAATGAGAATATACGAGACAATTATAGAAAGTTGGTTTTTCCATGCGGGAAATTGAAGAGTGCAAAGAAAATTAATTCTATTCTTGTTAGTTGATATTTGTTTGAAGAATGAACATAATTTTTATGGATTTTTTTAAAACGATTTCAGAAGTGGGTAGTTTGATGGTTTCAAGATTTTTAACGAATAATACATTTTCAGATTGGTATTGAGAGATTAAATTTTTGTTTTCAAATAATGAAATCTAGAATTCGCCTATTCTTTTGAGAAAATCGTCCACAAAATGATTGAGAACATTTTCAAAAAAAAAATGGCTCACCATCTATCAACCCTGCAGTCAATCAAACTTTTTTTTTTTGATATTTCCCAAGAAAATGTATGCGCCATGACTTGTTTGGAACTACTCGCTTCATTGATAATTACAATAAAACAAATTTTGGGTTAATTTTTATAGATTTTTAAAGTCGGTTTGAGCAGTTTTACATTCAGAGTGTCGCTAGCAAGCCTCGTGAGAAGGTCGAAATGACCTCCACAAAAAACTTAACAATCAAATCATTTTATTTGTTTTTTGTCGAGCTCATGTCGAGCTCATAGCGACATTGTTGGTTTTTATTTTTATGACGAGTTCGATAGGAGTTCGTCTTTTTGTCCAATTCGAGGTGAGGTCCACTAAAGCGACTCTCTGAGCATTGAGATCAGAACTCTCACCAACTCCCATGAATAATTTTTCCAACAAAAATTACAGCCTGTTTGAATGGTCTAGATAGCCCATTATGTTTGTTTCTTTATATCAGCATTCAATAATAATCACATTTGCTGTAACACAATAAATCAAGAACAATGAAGGTTTTAATAGTTCTTGCCATTTTCGATGCTATTTATTGAGATAACATGAAAATCGCCCAAAAAATCGGAAGATCTGAAAAATCTGGAAAAAAAATTCGTCGATTACTTTCACTTCGAAGATTGTGATTAACATTTAAATCTATCGCGATACTGAACGATCCTTCTCGAATCAATATCAAAGTCAAATCAGGAAGTCATAGAGATATACACAACTGAGCAACCATACAAAAATAATGACTCCGGAAATATTTATTAGTTCGAGGAGAAGTTGGAAACTGCGCTGATTTTAGTACAAGTATTGTATTGTTTTCAAACCTTGTTGTTACTGTGAAAATGAGGAAGAAGCGTCTTGATGTTAACAATGAAACCAAGACAGAAAAGTAGCACACAATTCATACAAGGGAAGTTCGCGAGCTCCTACATTGAACTTTTTCTCAAAATTGTTCCGCTTATAGAGTTCGACCTGGCACAAGTTGAATTGTTCTCATTTGGAACCTTTCAACTTTGACAATCACACGTTGTGAAAAACATGCATTTTTTTGAATGTTCCTTACAATTCCAATTGAATGTTCCTTGTTAGATTTAGATTTTTTTGAATGCTTATGCTTTCCAGCTCAAAAGTGTGGACTGAAAATCGATAAACCTTAAAGGTCCTGTACCCAATTTTTTTTCGATACTTTTTTTTACACCATTCGATTCGGAATGTTTTTTTATGTATGCACAAAAATTTTCAGATTACCAAATTGAGTTTGAGTGCTCGAATTTTAAGCTCAAAGTAGGCCCAATTCGCTTTTTCGTATTCCTTTCTCGTCTGCGTCTCTCCTATTCATCGTTTGTTCTCGCTTCCTCCTCGAAAAAGGGGGAAGGAAAAGCGAATTCGCTTTAGTTTCTCAGTGGGAAAAAGCGAATTGGGGCCTGTTTGGACATGAAAATCGAGTACTCAAACGCAATTTGGTAATCTGAAAATTTTTGTGCATACATAAAAGAACATTCCCTATCGAATGGTGTAGAGAACGATATCAAATAAAAAATTGGGTACAGGACCTTTAAGGTTTTTTTTAGATGGAATAGTATCAGACTCTAACAACCATATTCTTAGTTTTCGTGATCTCCTTTTTTTGGTTTGTTGTGTTAATTTTATCAGATATATTGAGTTAAAAGTATAAAGTTCACTGTTTTGTTTCGCTGAACCCTCAACCTCTATAAATATCCCTTAATCAGATTTAGCTGAGTATAACTTTTATTAAACAAGATTTTTATAACAAGTCCACTTTGACGTTGAGCATTTTTGAAGTTGATTCATTCTAGAGTTATATGTACACTTTTGGCCTGAAATTTTCTTCCTTTTTTAACAACAAGAGTACAAAATTCAAACGTGCAAACCAAAGAATGTTTATCATTCAAACTGAAAATCAACTCAAGATAAAAAGAGCACATTACTCAACAGAAGGAGGAACACTGCTCACCGTCACTTTTCTCTGTGAAAATACATTACTACTAGCCGGATATGATATATCTTTTCGCTCTTTTTTGCGGAAAACTAGAGCCATGTAATCTTGTCGAACATGCTCGTTTGACATCACTGTGAAACTGTTGAGCGAGACAAAAAGGAAGGAAATTGTGTAGACCTGAAAAGAAAAGGAATTCGTATGGAATGGTCTGAGATGTGTTTGTTTACCGAGTTGTGGAAAAATGTGGCAACGATGTCGTCTAATCCGAAAATTTCGACAGCCTGATAGTAGACTTTGATGAAATGGAATAATGCATGGAGAGAGGTGATGAACACAAGACTCTGCAAAAATGCGGGAACTATGTATGTGGAATCGATTGAGTTCGGAGAAAATGATAAACATAGTCGACGTGTGGTTCATTTCATGAACCTTTTGAATTTGGAAAATACCCTAGAAAATGGTAGACAGGTTATTCGATTTTCATGAAAACCCAAACCTAATCTGAGGTTCCCAAAAATGACCTAGTCACCACAAAAACGAATAGGACAGGACACCCAAACTAACGGTCCGAAGTACATATATGGCAAGGGAATCTTCCGAAAAGTTCTATGTCATTCCATAGATTTTTTGATGCTGATCAACATCATGTGTTTTGTTTTTTGCGCCTCTCAACTTTAAGTTGTGAAAGTGTTACAGTTTGGTGTTACAGTTTGCTTTGAAGACACGAAAAAAAAAACCTCACTTAAAACTTTGGGACTGGTTCTCGCGCACTTGGAATCGAACTACGCAAAAATGAAGTACTGGATGTTGATCATCGTTCAAAAATTTATCGAATAATATGAATATCGTCTAAAAACTCTCCCGACACCTGAGAAGGTTCTCTTGTGAAAAATGAGGGTGACTTGTTCAGTCATAATTCATAAAAAATATGCGAAAATGTGAACTACAGTAACCCAGAGCCGCAAAATACCATTAACTTCTTATTCCGAGTCCATGGACCTTGAAATTTTTGATGTACTTTTTAGATGAGAAATGAAAACTACAGTAGTCCGATGGTTGAAGTTTCTCTACCTTTTCTTGTCGTTTTGTATCCGCACTAATATTCTTGAGACGATACACTGTTGCTAGACTTGAAACCACAGATATTATTTGATATAGCATTATACATACAATGAAGATATTTCTCTCAATATTCAGATTTGGTGGATTCGTCACAGTCACCCATGTATTATCCACCAATGCAAACACCCTATCATTCTGAATAATTGGACCAGAAAGGATGAGAGAGGCAACAATGATTCCAACTAGATAACCATATACATATTTCTTCCTCCAATATCGATCATAGCTTAGAAATGTGGCGGATAGTCGATTTATTGACATCATACCATTGCCAAGAAGATTGACGAATGTTGCGAAGAAATCAGTGGCAACCATGAGATGAGAGGTGGGGATATAAATTGTTGATTTGATGGAATTTCGGAAGAAATTGATCCATAACATAGCGAAACATTCGAGAATATCGAAACATCCGATAACGAAAAAGGTGAGGAAAAACGTTTTTTTGATGAATTTCCTTATAATAAATAGAACTATCAGATAATGTATAGTTAGTGCCAAATAAAAGAAATTGAGATAAAACGAAGAAGTTGTTGCATTAGATGATGGTGCTGAATACGCCTCAGTTGTTGCTATTTCCGCCATAAGATATGTAGATCAAAATGTTTAATGATTCGAGCACGTATCAGGAAAATATTTATACGGAGAAGTTGGGAGGGAAAACCAATTACACGGCGCCTAATGTGCGCGTAGAATGTTATTATTTTTACCTGTAATTATATTTTGTCGCTGATTCAATCTTGTTTTTTTTTCGGTGGAAGTGGAAAAAATGACTGAAAGCAAAAAAAGAAAACATATTTTGAAGTTTAAAAAACCAAATTTAGTTTAAAATGAAACAACTAGAACTGCAGTAGCCGGGCTCCTCAAAAAAGAAAGTCAAAATACTAAAACTAAAGAACATATTATGTTCAGAGATGTACTCTAGATACATGATAATGAGCCGGATAACATGTAACTTTGAAAATATACAGGAGTTGATTTTGAAGCGATGGGGAACATGCATGCAAAAACTAGATTTATTTGCCCAAACAACCATAAATCGAACTGCCCTCGAGCCAACAAAAACAACTTTGCTTGGCCTAACGATGTGTACTATTCAAGATGATCAGATGATCAACTCAGTCAGACATGCTCTTTTTTGCTCTTTTTTACATATAAAAAATAATAGGAAAAAGAGAGTATCTGTTATTATTTTTTGGTTTTTATTGTTTTGGAGAATGGATAAAATTAATGGCGTAGAATTAAAAATTGTAAAAAAAAAAGAAAAATAAATAAGTGATGTTGGTTGATGTGCCTGTGTGGTATATCACGGTCATGGTAAATCATGATACATTTGGATAGCATGGTAATGAAATTGTACACCAAAGTTAACCAGAAAAAAATTCGGACTATATTTTTTGGCAGAAACGAAACATTTTGCAAAGAACAGAGCAAAGCATACTTTTTTATTCAAGATGTTCGTGTGTTTCTTACGCACATTAGACATGAAATTGGTTATTTAGGCAAAAAACAATTCCAGACCATGAGCTTATTTTTGAGAAGAGCAGCATGAGAAGCTCCACTGCAAGACATTCTGGATAACGTTGTTTCAGGACCAAGGTCAAATTTTGACTTGTCTTTGGAAGACAGAAAAAAAAACATAACTCGAGATGTTATCAAGTTTCATACGCACATTAAACAATTGTTTACCTTTTCTTAGAATTTCATTTTAATAAGGAGAAAAGTAGAACGAGACTAGACTGGGAATTAGGGATTTTATTCGATATATTCTCTGTTTAGGACCATAAGACATAGAGGCTGGGTTGATAAATTAAATGCTTAACAATTTTAAAGTGAACAACGTGAACTCAACTGAAACATTTTAATTTAAAAAAAAAAAAACAAACACTGAAAAATAATTGAAAGTTAGAAAGTTGAATGTTAAAAATGAATCTAAATATATGAATAGTTGTTCAAAATATTTTCTATTTACTTTTTCAAGAATTTACGTGTCACAAACCCAAAAATTCACATACTCTTAAAAAAACAGAGGTTGCTCATTGAACATTGGAACTACAACTTGTGATTCTTTGCATGAATACCTTTTTTCGTCTTAGGCTTTTAATTTTGAATATGCACTTCAACGTGTCTAAATTTTTTACCATAAGGTTTTTTACACTACCATAATCGTTCTGACCAAGTCAAGTCAAAAGTCGAGACCAAGAACTCATTTTTTTGCGTCATTAAGTAGGTTAACTTTTTCTCGATGCCAGATTTTATTAGCTCTATAATGTGTTCCTGTTAAGAAAAAAAAGAAGAAGTATAAACCAATTCGAATTGCTTCTGAACTTTGTGTTAGACAAAGTGTACTATGCAACATTGACACTAATTTTAAATCGAGTTTAAGTTTTTTTTTAGATTTGACTGTAACTAAATACTCGGATTCAGGGGGTTGTTAAGTTTTCTGATTTGATGTTACTAAATGGGCTCTCCGAAGATATACCTGTATACTTTTCTAAGAACTATGTATACTTATTGCGTAGTTTCAGTATTATTGTAGTTTATATACAGTTCATTCGCCAATAACTTTATTCAACTCGTTCCATAATTAAAAAAAAACAACTCTTGTTATCCTACTTTGGTCATTGTTCTAAAATTGTTTTGTGTGATAGAAGCAACAGAAACCCGAGTTCGATTTGGAGCACATGCACATATTATTGATATATATTCGCGTCGAACACTCCGATTTGTTAGGAAAACAGTGACACTGTTCATTGAGATGGATAGGAATTCAAGGACAACGCTCTGAAAAATTGGAATTTAAGAGTTAAAAGTAAAATAAGATATTTTTAGGTCAGGCTAGGATTGACTTACAAAGTTACGTTGAAACATTGAGATACCGGTTGGATTGAAGATCTCGGATAAATAGGCGTAGAGAAGGATTAGGTAGATTATGATGTGGACGATGGTTACGTAGATGAGGTTCTGAAAATGTTTTAATATTTTCTAAATGAGACATATAACATCCCCTATGTCCATTTCAAAGTTTTTGCAGAACCGTCTGTCATAAGTTAGATCTCTGTTGTTTCTTTTCTGACAAATTTTGTGCGTGAGATTGTAGAGTTGTTTTCTTTAGTTTCAAAAATCATTATTTTTTTCCAGAAAAATACTTGGAAACAATACTTCTGAGAAGTTGTGACTCATGAATTTTCGAAGTCTGACATTAGGAGAACCTGTTGAGAAATAATCTACTCTCATCTACGTAAGGTTCTTTGCAGTTAACACAACGTGCATTTCATCAACTCCATAAACTTTGGTCATAATTTTTATGCGAATGTTTTTCCTATAAAACTACACTTTATGTTGTGTTCAAGGCATAGCCAAAAAATCACTCGTGACAATTTGAGAATTCCCGAAAAACAGGGTGATTGAAAATTACGCCGATGACTAACTCAATCAGAACACATGTACGTTCAAATGAACTAGAGTGGAGGTGTGTAATTAAAGGTGGGGTAAAGGGACTCGGCAAGTTTCTTTTAAATGAAAGAGCACATTTTTTTAGGTGGGATCCTCGAAAGATATTTTACGCCAAAGTCAAGTTTTTCATTTGAAAAAAGAAATTTGGAAACTTTGAACGATTTTTTCTCGAATACTAGACTTTTCTGTAAAAAATCTCTTTGGGGTCTTACCTGAAAAAATGTTCTCTTCCATTTAAGACCAACTTGCCGAGTCCCTTGACCCCACCTTTAATAGCGAGGAGCGGTCTACAAAATATGACGCTGTAGATGATGGTTAAATGAAATCTCAAACATAGTAGACAGGATAACCCGGTAACTGTCGGTGACTCATTTGAACAAAAAAGATAGGTCAGTGGTTGAAGTTTTTTATATCGACAACGATTAGCTCTCTGCTTAACATAGGTATTTAGCCGCAGCCCTTCTGCAAGCTAGCGTGCTACATACCAGGATGTTGCTTCCGTAGTTTGCTGGCCACGTGTACCACATAGGCTTGCACTGGCTTCTCAAAAGTGAAAAGAATACCTGTGACAATCTTCGACAGGCTCTTGGATTAGAGACTGGCCTGTCGCAGGTCTGTGTGGTACATGTGGAAGATCTTACGGTCTCGTCTTGCCGTAGACCTGCACAGTACACGGTGTTTTTATTCCTGTAGCACGTAAGTCCGCTGGGAAGTCCAATATCTGCAGATCTGCCGTAGAACTGCTATCTTCCATTTCGTTCTAAGGCTGGACTTCGGCAGATCTGCAGAATGATGGCTGGCTTGTAACACATAATGGCAGTTTCAATACAAAAAAGACCCTGGCATGTATCGCGCAGACCTGCCCCAACGGACTAAAAAAGTTTTTCTGTGAAGTCATATTAGGTCCACCCAAATCATGATATACTCACTCTCTCTGGACTGAAGACAATTTTATACACATGAAGACGGTAAAGTGTCGAAGTTGTTGCAACAACCCCAATTATTTGAATAAACGCGATGAAGAAATTCAGAGTCCAATTGATGTATGAAGTGTTCCATGGGTATCTTGTGATAACGAAAGTTGTACCATTAACCAGTTCAAAGTCACGATCATCCAAGTAGAACGGAAAATTCACAATCAAACCAACAGATGTTATAAACATGACCCATTTCCATAATTTGCTGACTTTCCAATAAATATTATAACTGATATATGTTGAATGATATCGATTGACAGACATCATACCATTGAACAGGAGACTTATTGTGATACAAGTGCATTCGAGGGCAGCGGCTAGATGCGATGTATAAAGGTAGATTGGAGAAAAGAGGGTCGAGCGGAACAGATTGATCCAAGCCAGGGCGATACAGCTGAGAACATCGCAAATTGCCGAGTATTTGAAAATATAGAAGAATGAACTGGTGTGGCTCAATTTATGCACGGCGAAAATAACAAGAATATAATGGAGTGTGAGGGCCACAAATATCCAGTGAAAAACAAAGGTCAACGTGTTGATTGTCATCTGAAAAGGTAATATTTTTTTTACCGAAATGGAAAAAGTACAAGGATTAGAAATGAGAAGAGTATGATAATTCCGGTTGGAAAAGAATGTTTGGTCTTATTCTAAGAACAATCATCATTATGAACTATGCATGTTCAAACAAGGAAATGTTAGAAATGTTCTCATAATTTGCCTGATCTCTTGAAATAGATCTGTAAAATTATAAGATAATTCATAGATAAATATAGAATTATTGTTGAACTTGAAAAATTAGGTTGGATTTTTGACAATGTTCGGAGATCCTGACAGAGCTTATGATTGGTTTGAAATAACCACATGACCGGCTAGTTACAAAATAAAATATATCAAGAAACAAAACCCGCAACACACCAAAAAATCATGTTTTCAACTATCTGAATCTTTTAAGATAAATGCCACAAGTTTTAATTATATCCTCAGTTTTTTATGTCGGATAATTGATGCCAAAATTGGTTTGCGCTGGTTGATCTACCTTAGAAAGCTGTTTCAAAATGAATTTAAGAGTCTCTCAGATGAAAAACTGAAACTACATGGCTATGGTTTGCAACTGTCTGATAGACAACTTAAAACTAACATCTCGATGAGTCCAAAAAAACTTTTGAGTTAAAAGATATGATTCTGGTGACTTGAACACTGAAGATACAACAACTTCTAAATCTGGTCTAGAGTTTTTCTTTTTGAATTTTAACATTCAAATGTCTAAAATTATAAAATAAGGACACTACTAGCGGAGCATGTTTGGGAAGTTAACAATTTCGAAAAAGGTCGTGTCCAGTTTTCTATATTGTAGATTAAAATATATTTTGAAAATTTTTCTGGCGTGCACAACCAGAATGCTCATATTTCTTCAAAAATCACTGTTTCACAATGCGAGTTGATTTTTTTTTACTGTTTCTGGTCAGTGTTAAGCATCACGTTACATACATACTTTCGATACCGCCATCTATTGGTTTGAAAACACTTAAAAATACATTTGAAAAATAATTCTTTTTCGTAATTTTCACAGTATTTATTTTTCCGGAGATTGTTCATCACTTCTCACACTTACTTCCATTGTCAAATTTCTTTTAAAAAAAAGTCATGTGATAGTTTTTTTTACTGTTTCTGAAAAGTATTAAAAATAACGTCAAATGATTTTTTCTCGTTTACATTAAATGATTCTGTTTTGCAGACAGATATTGAAAATCATTTTCAACTTCTTCAAAAATAAGAAATGATGACGATCTTAAAGGTCATTAGAAATGCAAAGATATGAATGAACTAGGAAAAAAATACATAAAATCGAGCAAGAACTTGTGATCCAATGACTAAACGGTTCTCTCCAGAGGATTGTCGTCTAATCAAATGAACACTATGTTTTTTTTGCAATAACTTTTATTTTCTCACAATTATAAGAAAAACAGAATTAAATATTTTTGGGCGGATAACGATACCTCGAATATTGATAATTATATGTTTTGAAAGGGGATTCGTACTAGAAGTACATATATAAGACGAGCATGATTAAAGAACCTATATGGAGGATTTTTGGGGATATCCAAATTCAAAAACAGAAAAGCAAAAATAGCAAAAAAGTGTGAGTAACAAAGTTTAATCTTAGCTCATTTGTTGGAAAAGTGAAATTATGTTAGCTGGAGATAAGTATAAGTTTGTCATTTGTAATTGTATGCTTATGGAAAGAAAAGAGTACTCCGAAGTCACAATGCGTAAATAGTTGAAAGAACACGAACAATGCTGAAAGTGGAGAGGTATTAAAAAAATTTTAAACAGGTTGGAAGCTAAAAATATGATTTTTTTTTTGGGACAGTTCGCAATCATTTTTGACGTAACGGATGTTTGAAATGGTGTTCAATGAAGTGAGGTGCTTGCACTTTAAAAATGGACTGCAAAATAATTCAAAACTATGGTCTGCGAAATTTCGTTGTAAATTAAACGTAAATTTTCCGAAAGTTGTGAGTGTGCGTTAAAAACAGAAAGAAAGAAAAGAAACACGGCAGCTTCAATAGAGCAAACATAACCCACTGAGCAAATTAAGCAAAATTGTTTTTGCTTTCCTAGTTTGATGCTCCAGCAACCAAATTTTCAAAATTTTTTTGCTCGCCACAATTAATTCGACGTGAAAATTAACTTGAATTTATCTTTCAATAAAACATGAATTTATCTTTCAGTCCTACTTTCAAAGTTGCAGAATCACCTAATTTTTATTCCTTTCTAAATAAATTAAATTAAAAAAAATCACACAATAATAAAAGGATCCTTAAATAAAATAGTGTTTCAATCGTCGGTTATATTATTATAGAAAAAAAATAAACAACAACTTTTGAATGTTAGGAAAACCCCACAGTATGTGAAAGATCCCTAAAGAGAGTCAGAATAAAATTCAGGTTCGATAGTTTGAATTCGAAAGTGAATAACAATTACAAAAAAAGACCACTATGCTTTGTGTCATTGTCCAAGAAATCAGAATTTTTTGTTGTTTTTAACTGAACAACTGTGAAAATACTCTTCCATTTTCAACTGTTAGGGTTCAAATTCTGTTCTTTACAGGTTTCAGAATTTTTGTGAATCTTGTAGATTTTTTAATTACCATTTGTATAAATCATTTGATTCTACCACACCCACTGAGGAATTGTTGCTGTCTTGTATTACTTCTGTCTGTCTCCGCCTGATTGTGAGTTACATCATTCTGTTAACAAACACTTTATTGAGCAACCTACATACAAAATTTAAATTGTAGCTATAATTAACAGTCTTGCAATATTTTATAATGTGTAATTAAGTGATTCACAAATTTTAGATACAACTTTAGTGATCAATGTGTTCCAAGGTGGATATTCACAAAAATCCACAAAGAAAGATTTTGAAAAGTTCATAAAGTCTTTTTTTTATTTTTTCAGCTTGAAAATCACACTCCACGTTGACAGAGAACAGAAGGCACTTCGATAAACTATTCTTAAAAAATGTACTCTACATATATATTCAATCAACTAAATCACATTCCTCCTTGACTACTGTACTTTGTTTTTTTATAGACAATACTTACAGACACACGCACAAATTAAGTATACACCGAAACCTAAACCAATTCACGAAAATCCCAAACCCCTAATTTATCTTCTATTTTTTATGTGAAGATTTATTTATTATCTAGCCATTTTCTTTGAACCCATCTTTTTTTGCTATATGTTCCATGATTTTGAGTAGCTGTAAACAGTTAATATCAATGAATGAAATTGAATGAATCACGAAAACACCTATGATGATATAATCGAAACTCACTATTTTTTCTCTGGAAAAATGGATCCATTCGCGATAATATGCGATGTGATATACTTGATTATAACTATCCATTATTGTATTGTTCTACTGACTGTTCGAAAAATGCTTCAAAATAGTTCATTTTTTGTCATCTTCATGTTTTCTGGTATTTTCGATGTGATAAACTGTATCAGTTTGATCTATGTCAGTGTATTCAGAAATACTCTGATCAGTGAAGTATACATTTCCACAGGACATTATTCGAGTCTAAGTGTGTATTTCACAACTTTTGTTAGCATGTTCTCAAACACTTTGATGAGTCTTAATCGATATTCGGCTACTTTTGTGAATTATTCGAACTTTTGGACTAGCAGAATGTTAAAATTCTACTTTGTTTTCTTTATTGTCATCAGTGTCCTTCTCACATTACCAACTATAATAGAAGATCGTGTTTATCGATTGGAAAATGAACAAATTATAACTGTCACCAACCCAATCACACCATTTATTCAAAAAGTGATAATGTGTATAGTTATATTTATCAAAGAGGCTATCCAATTATCATCAGGTTGTTTGACAATTTATAGACTTCGATATAAAACAAAATCGAAGAAAGAAAAACAGTTGGTTTATGTGACAATGTGCAATTCGATAGTAGATGTGGCGATTTTGAGTTATTATCTTTCTCAAATATTTTTTCCGCAACCTCCGACGAGTTTTTTGAAAGTAATTGTGAGTTGGGTAATTATGAAAAAAATTATCTGGCACCGTTTGGGTTTTGGTGTTTTGCTTTCGTTTTTTTTTTGTTTTCGTAGGGTTCAATTAAACTGGGGAATACCTAGGAGTAAACTGGAAGTGAACTGATCATGTAGAGAATCCAATTTGACACCACGATAAATAATAGTTTATTACATTATATAAGAATAACAAAAATAATACAACACAACGCTCTTTTATATTGAGCAATATCAATTGAAGTGGGCGTTTGCACAGTATCACAACAAAACTGTTATTGAATTCGGCCGGATATTGGTTTTCGTATAGTGATAAATCAAAAAGGTTGATAAATCATCAACACTCCCGGGCCAGCAAAATGGGTGGTGGATAGTATTGACTCGAATTGATGAGTGAAGTTGATCGAAGCATTGCCAGTGCTGTCGATTGATGATGTCCTTCGGACTTTTCCGTCGGCTCGAGATGCGTCCATGCTACACCAAGAACGAGCATTATCGAAATGAAGTTGACCATTGTTGACGATCCAACTTTGATGAATCAACCAGAAAATTGAGTGGTTGATGATGGTGATGATGACTTGATGAAGTCAGATGATTGTGTGATCAAAGCATTGTTGATGCTGTCGATCGATGATTCCCTTTGGATTTTTCGAGTCCGTTGGGCGAATACTGTCCATGAGTAGATCGATTCGATTTGGAGCACATATTCGTAATAAAGTTGACCATGTGATGATGAGTCAACCTTCCCCCGACCAGCTGCGGTGCGAGGTACCTCGGACTGGAGTTGAATTGCTTCGGAACTCGTTCTCGTACGAGGGATCTTCTTGGATTCGTAATTCATGTCGCGGATGTCCATCGGATTTCGCTCTCCTGCCACGCGGGTCTTCTTCTTAACATCGCCATCCAATTAGGTCGATGCACCATGTAGAGAATCCAATTTGACACCACGATAAATAATAGTTTATTACATTATAAAAGAATGACAAAAATAATACAACACAACACTCTTTTATATTGAGCAATATCAATTGAAGTGGGAGTTTGCACAGTATCACAACAAAACTGTTATTGAATTCGGCCGGATATTGGTTTTCGTATAGTGATAAATCAAAAAGGTTGATAAATCATCAACAGATCAATCAATATGTTTTATTTTCTGGATAGGTTTGTTGATGAAGGTCGGGGAGCAAGTTCTACACAATGATACATGACAAATTGCAAAAAAGAACAGTTTCAGTCAACCATTTCGATCCTCAGTTACTCCTTGTCCGATCCCTGCAAAGCCAACCAAGAAGTGCATAACAGTACAGTCGTCATTATTGGATGACCCACTTTCAAATAATGTAGGAGAACTAGATACTGGTTGTAGCTCACCGTGGATTCAGCTTTATCAAAATTGACAATAATGGGAGAAAGTTTGGCTGCTACCTGATATGTGTTGCGTGATCTTCGGCGCATCGCTGGTTGTTCTTCTCTGATTTCTGTGTTTGGTGTTTTTATCCATGACTTACTTTGTATTATTTCTTGTGGCCAAAACTGAAAGAGTTAATCCCATTTTCGGGTTAGCAACTAGAATTTTTGAAGCCTTGATAATGGGTTTCTCTGTGTTGCATAGTTTTATGTTCGAAAAAGTCAGTTTCTTTTTCAATTCAGTTCAAGAAAAAAAGCTTCAAAATGATCAGAAGAGGTATTTTCTCTCAATTGAGGGTCCATTTCAGGTATTCAAAGAATCAATTTTTCCAGGGATTAATCCTAACCTTCACCTTATGCTCCCTCAACAGTATCACAATTATCTTAACAAATAAACACATCAGAACCCATTATTTGAAGATCATATGCTTCCGAAAACCATCAAATAAAATACTTAGTTTATCTACAATAATATAATCTGCCTTAATTCAATTTAGTTTTTTGTTGTCAAACTATAGTATACGCAAAAAATTTTCTAATCAAAATAAATCTTTTGTCATCTGAAAAAAAAACTTGAAGTACCGTATCCCAATATGTATTTACAACTGGCAGTGTTTTAACGATTGTCGACAACCACAACCCTCTAATTTGTCTTCTTTGTTTTGCTTTGAAGATTTATGTAACAATATTTCTATTTCTCGTTACTTGGCATATTTCTGAGTAGGTGTAAACAATTAATATCACTTAAGTGATTCATGAAAATCCCAAATGTGATATAATCCAAAATCATTATAACTTTTTCTCTCAAAATGGCAATTTTTGCAATAATCTGCGATGTTATATACTTGGTAATAACTATACATTATTGTATTGTTATATTGGCTATTCGAAAAATGCTTCATAATAGTTCATTTTTTGTCATCTTCATGTTCTCTGGTATTTTCGATGTGATAAATTGTATTAGTTGTATCTACGTTAATATGTTTAGAAATACTTTTATAAGTGAAATATACATTTCAACAGGACATTATTCTGGTCTAATGATAGTGTTCACAACTTTTGTTAGCATGTTCTCAAATACTTTAATGAGCCTTAATCGATATTCGGCTACTTTTGTGAACTATTCCAACTTTTGGACTAACAAAATGTTGAAATTCTACTTTGTTTTCTTTATTGTCATCAGTGTCCTTCTCACATTACCAACTATAATTGATGATCGTATTTATCGATTGGAAAATGAGAGATTGGTAATTGTCTACAACCCAATTACACAATTCATTCAGAAAGTAATAATGTGTATAGTTATATTTATCAAAGAGATTATCCAATTATCATCAGGTTGTTTGACAATTCATAGACTTCGATATAAGACAAAATCGAAGAAAGAGAAACATTTGGTGTATGTGACAATGTGCAATTCAATTGTCGATGTGGCGATTCTGAGTTATTATCTTTCTCAAATATTTTTTCCACAACCTCCGACGAGTTATATAAGAGTAGTTGTGAGTTTTTAACATCATAGTGACTTGTAATCTTGACTAAAAAGGAAAACAACTTAATTTTAGCAGCATCTGACACTTCCTAGTCACCTCAACAGAAATTAACTTCCTGTTTCGTTCATGATTTTTGAATTAACATTTTTCAGGGACTCATTCTAACCTTCACATTATGCTCTCTCAATAGTATTACAATTATCCCATCTAACAATTTTGTGCGATCCCATTATATATCAATTATATGTTTCCGAAAACCAATAAGCAACGTACTTCATGTTTCTACAGTTACTTAACCTATGTATCTCTTACAACATAACTGTTTGACTTTGAGTTTTCTTCGAATATGAAATAGTTCCGATTTCTTGCACTTTTCCTTTAACTTTGAATAATCTTTTGATATCATCTCGAAGTTTTGGATTAATCAGGAGCATTGTCAAAGTGTTGCTTCCAAATAGAATAAAAGCAAATGTGAACCACTGAAACAACATATCAAATCTGAGGTGGAAAATCAAAGAAAAAAAACTTACATAAGTATAAACCCAGTTAGAGAATGCGTCAGTTAGTTCGAAGACACTGGCAAGTTCGTAATAGAAAGGGACCAAGTCAAAAACCACATGCCAGCAGGTAACCATAATTAAGTTCTTTTCGAACCGTTTTGTTTTTTGACTCCGGATTTTTGACAAAGTCCAGCAACTGACAATTGCACTGATAACCTCTGTGATGAACATGAAAATGAATAAAACTATTCGCTGGATAATTAATTCGGTGTGAATCTGAAACAAAGATAAACTTAAAAACATTAATCGAAAAAAAAACCTTCATTGTGATTAATTGATCATCTTGATAAACAATAATACGATCTCGAATTATAACTGGTATAGAACATAGGAAACTGAATATAAGAATACCTATCATATGCCACTTGACATATTCAATTTTCCAAAATGAATTGAAATGTATAAAAGTGGCACTGAATCGATTAATACATAATAGACAATTCGAAAAATGATGAGCAAAAAATAGATAAAAATCCAGCCAGGTCACAAATCGAAATGTTAATACATACCAATAACTGGGAATTGAATATCTTATCAGATTTACCCAAAGATAGTCGATACAATGAAGAGAATCTAATATACTTGAGTAGAAGAATAATTTGAAAATGTTCTTTCGAATACATATTGTTACAAGGATCGTGTTGATTGTCAGAGGGATATAGAGAAGAAATAGGAAAAATTGAATGTAGTTCATCTGAAACAGCAAACTTACTTGTTAGTTAGAATAGTTATGCACTTTTTCTTGAACAAAAAAGGAAAACACGAAGAAAAAACTGAAGACTAGTAAGTTTCTCACAGCCTGCTCTTTGTACTCGGTGAATTCACGTTTGAGTTACATTTATCTTCCAAATTAAATTTGGGTGGAGTGCAAAGAAAAAGAATGGAGTTTGAATCAGTGATGTGATAAAAAAAATTACCGGGAATTTGTTTTCCGTTTCGTTACCTAAAAAGTTCAGAACTAGATAATAGTTATCACGTTGACTATAATTTTCTTGTGAAATATAAATTTCAACGGCCTTGAATTTATCTGGGTTATTTTTCCCAAATTTCAGCTGCTCGAGATTTAGAGATCTTTTCTTCCCGTTTTTTCCCGTACAAAAACACACATTCAAAACGATGGAAGTTCTCCATTTTTGTTTTCCGAATTTTTCCCCACACAGAACTGGTTTGAATGGATCAAGTTTATCAACAAAAAAACAAAAAAAATATTTTATATATGAACATTAATTCAGTCTACTAAAACTGTTTGACTTGGAGTTTTCTTCGAAGACGAAACAGTTGTAATTTCTTGCACTCTTCCTCCAATTCTGAATATTTTTTTGATATCATCTCGAAGTTTTGGGTTGATAAGGAGCATTGTCAAAGTGTTGCTTGAAAATAATATAAAAGCAAATGTAAACCACTGAAATTATAAATACATTTTTTAAACTAAAGATCAAGACTTGCATAAGTATAAACCCAATTAGAAAATGCATCAGCTAGTTCGAAGACATTCGCAAGTTCGTAATAAAACGGAATTATGTCAAAAATGACATGCCAACAGGTAATCATTAAAAGGTTCTTTTCAAATCGTTTTATTTTTTGACTCCGGATCTTTGATAATGTCAAGGCGCTGACAGTTGCGCTGATAACTTCAGTGATAAACATGAAAACGAATAGAGCTATTCGCTGGATAATTAATTCGGTGTGAATCTGAAACAAGGATAAACTGTAAACAATGTTAGGAGCAGAAAAACCTTCATTGTGATTAATTGATCATCTTGATAAACAATTATACGATCTCGAATCATAATTGGCATAGAACATAAAAAACTAAATATAAGAATACCTATCATATGCCACTTGACATTTTCTATTTTCCAGAATGAATTAAAACTTATAAACGTTGCATTGAACCGATTAATACATAGTAAACAGTTGCAAAAATGATGTACAAAGAAGAGATAAATATCTACCCATGTAACAAATCGAAATGTCAATACATACCAATAACTCGGAATTGAGAATCGTACTAGATTTATCCATAAATAATCAATACAATGGATAGAATCCATTATACTTGAGAAGAAGAATAATTTGAAAAATGAGGTGTTCTTTCGAATGCATATTGTTACAAGGATAGTGTTGATTGTCAGAGGGATATAGAGAAGAAATAGGAAAAGTTGAATGTAGTTCATCTGAAACAGGAAGAAACTTGCACTTTTCTTGAACAAAAATGAACTAAAGATTATGTACAGATATATGTTGAAAGTTTCTCACAACCTGATCTATACACTTTATGAGTTTACGATTCAATAAGTTTCATCTTTAGGTACAAAATGAGTACATTCTCATGTTTCAAATATAGGCGGAGTGGAAAAATAGACAAAAAATAGTCAACAATTCATTGTTTCACTTTCCAAATAAAAAATGGTAGATCGAAATTTCAACTAGTAGAGCTCAAAAACTGATCAAAACAGATTTTCACTCGTTTTTCCCACAATTTACTCTACTATATTTTTATACTCTATGATATCATGAGAACATTTTAAATATATGATGAGAACATTTTTTAAAATCGAATCAGGCTTTTCTCAAAACAAAATAACCTATAGTTAACCAGTAGATCTAATAAAAAATCTCATTTCCCTAAAAAAAACACCTTAAGACAAAACACATTCAAAACCTCGTTGAAAAAACGATGAAAAAAATTGAACGATCAAAACCAAAAAATACTTTATTTTTATTGTTTACATTGTAAAAAATTTCAATGACTGTTCTTAGAACATTAGATTATTACATACTGACAATATATTTTTAAAGCTAACAAAAAAAATAAAACCGTAAATCTGTTAAAATGCTAAATTAACCAAAAAAGTTGGGGTTTATCTGTTTCTATTGGTGTTAATATTTTGGCTTAGGCATCTGAAGCAGCAAAGCCCGATTCTGAAGGTTGTTCACATAGTCGAACCCAAAAATTGATCAAAATTGATTCTCACCCGATTTTTTCATGAGTTACTACTACATACACGTATGCTTATACTATCCGATATCATGTGAACATTTTTAAAAATTGAATCAGGCTTTTCTCAAAACAAAATAACCTATAGTTAACCAGGAGATCTAATAAAAAATCTCATTTCCCTAAAAAAAAACACCTTAAGACAAAACACATTCAAAACCTTGTTGAAAAAACGATGAAAAAAATTAAAAGATCAAAACCAAAAAATACTTTATTTTTATTGCTTACATTTTAAAAAATTTCAATGACTGTTCTTAGAACATTAGATTATTACATACTGACCATATATTTCCAAATGAAGCTGACAAAATAAATAAAACCGTAAATCTGTTAAAATGCTTAACTAACCAACAAAGTTAGGGTTTATCTGTTAATATCTATTAGTGTTAATATTTAGCTTAGGGTGTTGTTTTAACTAAATGAACTAATCAAGTGTAGTTTGAAACTATCGAATCATTTTCTTATGCTATTAAAAACAAGAAACAAAATGTATATGTATCAACGGTAAATCAGTCTACTAAAATTAATTGACTTTGAGTTTTCTTCGAATATGAAATGGTTCCGATTTCTTCCACTTTTCCTCCGATTCTGAAAATTCTTTTGATATCATCTCGAAGTTTCGAATTAATTATGAGCATTGTCAAAGTGTTGCTTGAAAATAGTATAAAAGCAAATGTAAACCACTGAAATTACAGATTTAATCTATAATAGAATGAAAAGATGACTTACATAAGTATAAACCCAGGTAGAGAAAGCATCACTTAGTTCGAAGACACTGGCAAATTCGAAATAGAACGGAAAGATGTCGAAAATGATATGCCAACAGGTAATCATTATTAGGTTTTTCTCAAATCGCTTTGTTTTTTGACTCCGAATCTTGGACAATGTCAAGGCGCTGACAATTACACTGATAACCTCTGTGATGAACATGGAAGTGAATAAAACTATTCGCTGGATAACTAGTTCGGTGTGGATCTGAAACAAGAATCCACTAAAGAACCTTATTTGAAAAAACTACCTTCATCGTTATTAATTCATTATTTTGATAGACCATAGTCCTATCTCCAATCATAATTGGAATAGAACATACAAAACTAAATATAAGTATCCAAATTATATGCCACTTCACATATTCTATTCTCCAGAATGAATTAAAACTTATAAACGTTGCACTGAATCTGTTGATACATAACAAACAGTTGCAAAAATGATGAGCAAAGAATAGATAAAAATCCAACCATGTAACAAATCGAAAAGTCAATACATACCAGTAACTGGGAATCGCGAATATTACTAGATTTATCCATAAATAATCAATACAATGGATAGAATCTAATACACTTGAGAAGAAGAATAATTTGAAAAATGAGGTGTTCTTTCGAATGCATATTGTTACAAGGATAGTGTTGATTGTCAAAGGGACATAGAGAAGAAATAGGAAAAGTTGAATGTAGTTCATCTGAAACAGCAAACTTAGTCAGAATAGTTATGCACTTTTTCTTAAACAAAAAAGGAACCAAAGATCTAGAGTGATTTGTCGCAAACGTTCGTACTCTCCGATATCACGAGAACTTTATCAAAATTAAATAAATCTTTGTTTCAAAATGAAACAACCTATTGTTAACCAGAAGATCTAATAAAAAATCTCATTTCCCTAAAAAAACAGACACCTTAAGACAAAACACATTCGAAACCTCGTTGGAAAAACGATGAAAAAAATTGAAAGATCAAAACCAAAACACAATTTATTATTATTGTTCATATTAAAAAAACAGATTTTTTCAAGGACTGTTCATAGAACATTGAATTTTTAAATACTGACCAAATATTTTTTAAAGCTGGCACTTTCTAAAAATAAAACCGTAACTTTCTTAAAATGCTAAATTAACCAATAAAGTTGGCAAAATTTTTCGTCTGATCATCTTGCGACGTCGTTGGTATTCACTGGGTTCGACTTTTGGAAAACTGGACAGCCAGCGAATCTCATTTTCGACGCAGTTCATCATCAATGTAAATTTTGATGGATCGATACTTCCCTGAAATATGAATATGCATATGTATATAGAATAAAAACATACATGTAAGAAAAAATACAGTTTCGATAGCAAGCTGCGGAACCCGGCCAGCTAGTTATTACTCCGTTTTAATTTTCAAAAAATGAAAGACATAACCAACCTGGACTCTAACCAATCTGTGTTTATAATCATACATCATATCTTCACTTTTCTGCAATTGTTTGTGTCTTTTCCTGAAGTTCTCATCAAACTCTCTATCTTGCTCCGATGCTTTCGTCATCTCCAAAATCTCCTCTTTCGTAAATGCACAATGATCATAAACGATTGTAGTTGTGATAGCTTTCTGGGTGTTTGTATCAATCGCAGTCGCTTGAAGAATCCCATTATGATCAACCTCTAAACTAATTTCCACTACAGTGTCCCCTCGACGAGTGGGGTTTATTGCCAAGGAAATGTCGCCGAGGTGCCGATTGTTTGCGCATAACACACGTTCCCCTTCATAAACAGAAATATCGAGTTGATTTTGATAATCTTCGCTGTTCATGAAGATTTTCTTCTTTGAACATGGGAAGATTGTGCCTCTTTCAATTAGGATACTCATATAATCACGGTTACATTGTATACCAATTGACATTGGGATCATATCATTGAGCCGCATATCTTGAACTTCTTCCACTCCAGAAATAATTGCTGCCATTACCGATGCTCCATATGCCACCGCCTCGTCCGGATGAATCGATTCACAGATTTTTGTTGATGGAGCGAAACTTGCCTTGATCAACTGTTTCAAGATGGGAATACGTGTCGAACCGCCAACTAGAACAATCTCACTTATTGCGGACTTTTTCAAATTTGCTTCTCGAATCACTCTCTCCACATGAATCAGCGTTGTTATTGACACATTCTCGATCCAGGTGTCGAATTGATCACGAGTAATTTTCATGGAAAAATCGATATTATCATGAAGGCAGTCGATTTCAACGCGAGCTACTGTGCTGGCTGACAAGGTTATTTTGGCGAGTTCTGCTGCTTTGCGCAACCTTTTCATAGCTCGATAGTTCTTCTTGAGATCGATCCCATGAGCCAGCTTGAATTGATTCATCATTTTGATCATAAGAATGTTGTCAATGTCTTGACCACCGAGATGTGTGTCGCCACCTTTTGCGCGAACCTGGAAAAGTTAATCTGGGTTGAAGCAACATTCCAAGGTGAAGTTTTTCTAAAATCAAAAGTTGTCAACTAAAAACAACTTGTCACAGTGAGGAATCGAACCCCCCTCGCTCTTCTGATGGACAAGTTTACTAACCACTATACCACGGTGTACACAAGTTTTACCATTCTCAAAGGGATGGTCTTTATTGATTGAAAGATATGTGTGTAAGATGTCGTCACGGTGTATTTAAAAAAGAAATTCTTCAAAAAATACACGCGGCAATATGTAGAGCACATTTTTTTCCTCCTGTTATTTTGTTGAACTTGTTGTATCATCTCAATTTTAACCCAATTCAGTCTCCTTCTATAACCTACCGTTATTCTGGATCCATCTATAGTGACAACGGCGACATCGAATGTTCCACCTCCCAAATCATATATCAAAATATTCCTTTTCGACAATCTCTCTCCGTGTAAAGCATAGGCAATCGCAGCCGCCGTTGGTTCATTCAATATTCTCAAAACCTTCAACCCTGCCAACTCTCCCGCTTTCTGAGTTGCTCTTCGTTGTGTTGCATTAAAATAGGCGGGCACTGTTATCACCGCACTGTCCACTTTTTTGCCTATTTTTCTTTCCGCATTCTTCTTGAGACATTCAAGAATTTGCGCGGATACTGTGATTGGGGAGAGTTTGTGTTTTTCAGTGCCATTTTCGATTACGAGAAATGGTTGATCGCCGTCGTTTTCGATGCGAAATGGCCAAAGTGGCATGTCGGTTTGGAGAAGAACATCGTTGAATCGACGACCGATTATACGCTTGACATCTGGAAACAAGAAGATACCGTACCTAATAGAACTTGCATATCAAACTTTACACTTTCTCATTTTTTGGAACTGAACTTTGTATGTTCACACGTTCGAATGATCTCTAAAATTTGAGAAAATGTTTTTTTGTGATTTATGACTTTTACTTTATTTTCAGACTTATGTTTCTGTTCAAACAGTTGATGATTGATATCCGAAAAAAGCAAAAATCAAGTGATTTATCATTCGGACACGATTTGTGTTATATTGATAACATGAGAAAAAAAAGTATTTGCAGATTTTTTCCACATTTGCAACTTGCAAGTTGTCAAGACATGCATGGAAAAATATGCTTCAAAAAATGTGGTTTTTCGGGATCGGTATAATGTGAGAAGCAGACTATTCAATTCTCGAAACACCAAAACTACATAAATTGTGAAATAAAATTTTCAAATGCAAGTTGAATATCGGGAACTAAGATCTACTGATGCGGTAGGTTCTGACCGAAGAAATATACAAACACTCTTAAACCCATATATTGAACTTTGAGGTATAGAGATTCAGAACAATTAAGAACATTTTTCAGGGTGTCCAAATTTTTATATTTCCTAAAAGTCCTTTGAAAAGAATACATGAAAACTCTAGGATTATTGGACAATAGCATTTTTTTTTAATTTGTAGAGTTCAACTTCCTGATTACCTCCCTAATATATATTTTTATCAGATATAAGTGTTTGTTAACAAAGCTATGCATTCACAGAGATTTTATCGTTATGTTATGAGATAAAGGTAACTTACAAAATAAAGGCATACATAATCAGAAGTTTATGGTTAGATTGCTCAATTTTTGCTTTGAAATTCGCGAAGGATTAACTTTGATCCTTCACAACTACTTTCACAATAATTTCCGGCGATTAAAAAGTATATCACGGTGATCAGGAGGGTAAACTCTATAAGTGTACAAATTTGAAGACAAATTTGAATCCATAACCTCCCTAATAAGAGCATTTAGAGTCAAACTACACTCACTTCTCTTCTCTACTCACCAAATAAACAGTTCGTTGGGGTGCTCACAATGTCCTTTGCGTGTTGTCCGATCAACATTTCACCATCCTCATCAATCGCCAACACTGATGGGGTTGTTCGAAATCCTAAAAACCACACAAAATCATCTTATTTTACCATCTAGATATTTTCTTCAACTCACCATTCTCATTTTCCAATACCTCAACCTGTCCATTATTATAACATGCAACACAACTGAAACAGGTTCCCAAGTCGATGCCTATACTCATCTGAAATCATAAAATTTCGAAAAAATCAATAAAATGAGAAAAAGAAGTGTTAGGCGAGGGATGTGTGATGATAACATAATAAGAAATGAACGGTTGAGATGATGAATCATTTTGGATCGTTTGAAAATAAAGAGAAATAGAGATGGTAAGAAAAACAACATACGAATATTTACACTGGAATTGGGCGAGAGTTTTGGAGGAAAAAATATTTGATATTTATTTTTGTTGAACTTTGCTCAAAGATCAATTAAGTTTTGATATAACATTTTTGTGTATTTTTACACTTCTATCTATCTATTTTCTATTTTCCGAGGCCCTAAGTGTAAGGCTTCTAAACTTTATCCAGGCTTTATCCAGATGGTCAGTTTTAACAGCGACTTTTATCGGGATCCAATCATTTTTCTAGAATACTCATTTTAAGGATTTGTCGTCACTAGGTTCCCAAGCAGACCCAGTTTTTCGGTAGTTATTTAGGCCTTGTTTTCTATCAGGTCCTGTACCTACTAGGCTTGTTCCTACTAGGCCCTCGTTTTACTAGGCTTGTTCCTACTGGGCCTGTTTCTACTAGGCCCTTTTTTTAATGGGCTTGTTCCTACTGAGCCTGTTACTACTAGGCCCTCTTTTTACTGGTCCTGTTCCCACTAGGCCTGTTCCTACTAGGTCCTTTTTTTACTGGGTCTGTTCCCACTAAGCTTGTTTCTACTAGGCCCTCTTTTTACTGGGCCTGTTCCTACTACTAGGCCTGTTCCCACTAGGCTTGTTCCTACTGGGCCCTCTTTTTACTGGGCCTGTTTCTACTAGGCTTGTTCCTTGTAAACCCTCTTTTTACTGGGCCTTGTTCCTGTGCTACTAGGCCTTATTTCTAAGCTTTTTTTCTATTTCCTCGTTCCTACTAGGCCTGTTCCCACTAGGCCTGTTCCCACTAGGCCCTCTTTTTACTGGGCCTGTTTCTACTACTAGGCCTGTTCCTACTAGGCCTGTTCCTACTAGGCCCTCTTTTTACTGGGCCTGTTTCTACTAGGCTTGTTCCTTGTAAACCCTCTTTTTACTGGGCCTTGTTCCTGTGCTAATAGGCCTTATTTCTAAGCTTTTTTTTCTATTTCCTCGTTCCTACTAGGCTCGTTCCTACTAGGCCTGTTCCCACTAGGCCTGTTCCCACTAGGCCTGTTCCTACTAGGCCCTCTTTTTACTGGGCCTGTTTCTACTACTAGGCCTGTTCCCACTAGGCCTGTTCCCACTAGGCCTGTTCCCACTAGGCCTGTTCCTACTAGGCCTGTTCCTACTAGGCCCTCTTTTTACTGGGGCTGTTTCTAGTACTAGGCCTGTTCCCACTAGGCCTGTTCCTACTAGGCCCTCTTTTTACTGGGCATGTTTCTACTACTAGGCCTGTTCCTACTAGGCCCTCTTTTTACTAGGCTTATTTCTACTAGGCCTGTTCCTACTAGGCCTAGTTCCTTACTATTTTAGACTGTATTTTCGTTCTATTATTAACAGGAGCTAGACCTCTGCAATATCTCGTCAGAACAATCCTAGTACTCATGAAAAGTGGTGAATTTTTGCGGTGTTTCAGTGAGACGATGTTCGACACCTAAGGGAATCGAACCCAGTCATTGAGATTAGTAGACTCCAATCTTAACCACTTTACCAAGTCTCACGCGATGGAAACGGTTATACTCGTCAATATATCTTTCATGTTTCTTTGTCATTTCTAAAAATTTTTGAAAGTAAACAAAGTTACACGTGTAGTAAAATAAAAACGTGAGTTTAGTTTTTGTCATTCCAAAAAAAGGTCAATCGATATACGTGGAAACCTAGGCCAACTCAAGAAATATCACCAAAGTCAAGTCATTTTATCATTGTGTCGATGGCGGAAGTAGTAGCCGACAAAGATCGACTTCCAAAAGAAAACGAAGAAATTGTGGTAAGAGCATCCTCATCTGTGTATGTACTTCTTACAAACAATTTCTAGACTGATAATGGCAAAAAGTATAAACTTGGTCGTCCACTTGGCGATGGCGGTTATGGTGTAGTGTTCATATCAGAAGTGGATGGAATACAAATCGCCATCAAGACGGAGAAATTCTCAAAGTCACAGTTAAAAATTGAGTTGAGCGTTTTGCGTGCGGCACAATTGATGGGATGTAAACACTTTTGTAGTTTGATTGATGCAGGAACAAAGGGAAAGGATTTCGACTATTTGATGATGACATTATTGGGAAAGGATTTGCATAAATTGAGGTGTGAATTGGAGGAAAAGAAGTTTACATTGAATACGGCGTTGAGAGCTGGAGTTCAGACATTGAAGGTGAGCACAGTCTCAAAATAGACATTAGGAAAAGCATATTGTATGAGCACCGTGATATAGTGGTTAGCAGGCTTGCCCAGCAGAAGAGCGACGGGGGTTCGATTCCTCATCGTGGCGGATCTTTTTTCTTTTTATTTATAATAATTTTTAATTTCAGGCTTGCGAGGAGTTACACCGCATTGGCTTTGTGTCCCGCGATGTGAAACCTGGCAACTTTGCACCAGGCGTCAAAGCTAATCGACAACACAAAACAATCTTCATGTTCGACTTTGGACTCGCTCGCAAATACCTCGACGCAAACGGCAATGTTCTTCCAAGCAGAAAAGAGATTGGATGGAGAGGCACTACGAGGTATGGAAGCCTCAATGCTCATAAACGATTGGATCTTGGAAGAAGAGATGATCTAGAGAGTTGGTTCTATGGCCTAGTTGAGATGACAAGAGGCACATTACCATGGCGAAATGTGACCAATCGACCAAATGTGCAAAAAGCGAAAGAAGCGGCGAGAACAACTGGAAGGACCCAATTCCTCTTTGAGACTCCACCTCAATATGATAAGATTCTGACGATGATTGATGCGTTGAGTTTTGAAGCGACACCAGAATACGCAAAGATTGCGAAACTGCTTGGAGAAGTCAAAGATCTTCGAGAACGTGAACCTTGGGATTGGGAGGATGAATCGCAGTCAACTACGGTCAACACAGTTACATCGTTCTCAGAGAAAGAAAATCGAGCGAGCAAGGAGAAGATGTGAGTTATAAGAATAGGCGGAATTGGGATGGAAAAAAACAAATTGACGTTTTTTTTCAGAACCAAGAAGGACACTGAAGGAAAAACGTAAAAGTCTGAATGAAGTTTAATTTATTTTTTGTGAACTTTGGAATTTGAATTTCTCGACCACATGAGCAAGCGTGCTCTAAAGAACTAATATATTTTTTTTGTCTCTTGTAGGGGTTTTTGTTCTTCTGTTGAAAGTGAAATTGTGCTTGAAAGGTAGGTAATTTCATAGCATCAGAGTTCAAAAAGATTTATATTTTTGCCGAAGAAAATTCAATCAAGTTACTGTATTAGACAAACACCACAATCGACGCACAAATGCACAAGTCCGTTGACACGGTGTATGAACGAACGTCTCGCGGGATTTCAAATCATTTTAACATCAACTAAGATGTTGCTCAGCTGCTCAGCTCATAAGGTATTTTTTTTACTATTTTCATGTCTTTAAAGGATAACTAGAACATAGATCTGTCTTTTAATTTCTGAGCTTGGACTTTGTACTTTTGTACTTTTTGTACTTTTTCATGGACTAACTATGCACTGGATTTTAGTAATTACGTTATGTATGTGCTATTATTTTTAGGCTTTTTCGAATTATCCTTTTTTGATTTTAATATAATATTTCAACCTCAAACTTTAAAAAATTCATAAAATTCGCAAAATTTACAGTTCATAAAAATAATAATTATTATCACAATATCTAACAAATAACCAGAAAAGAAAGCGGAGTGGGAGGTAATAACACATTTATAGAAAAAAACTGCAGTAAAAAAAACATACACGTAGAGAAATTGAAACCGGCAATCAGAAAAAAAGAAATTAAACTCGTTTAGGAATCTTGAAGATCTTGGACTATTGAATTGGTGCGACTATTCTGTAAGGAAAATAATCAATAATTAGGTATGTATATACTTCGATATCAAGAGTACTCACATTTCTTGAATATATAACACTGGCTCTTTCATTGAGTCGGCGAGTTATCGCCGATGATCGACGACTTAGTGGCTCGGCGTCATTGGTGCTTGGATTTTCGGTCAAGCTGATGCTTTGAGTCATTTTTTGATGATGTCCAAACACGCCGAACCTCCCTATCATGCAGTTGACTTGCTTCGTTGGTTCGAGAAATGTCAGGGCGTCATCTAGCGTTTCGGGAAGAGGTTTTTCACTTGTTTCGGGTAGAACGACCACTAACATTCCAGCAAATAATGAGAATATGGCGAAGATTATCATTGGCACTATAGGTAGACTAATATTGGATAGAAGCGCAATATAAGAGCTGAGTCCTGAGCCAAAGCGAGCTACCATTGAGGTGACACCAACTGCCGTATTGCGAATCACAGTGGGATAGAGTTCACTGGTGAAAATGTACAAGATGTTGAAAGCGCCTTGAACGGCGATTTTGCCGAGAAGCATAAAAGCGAGGGCCCACATATAGTGACCGGCGGTGACGGCGAACATTGCAATGATTATGAAAAGACCGGCAGTGGTGAGGGTGATCATTAGGGCCCTGGAAAAAAAACGAGATGGTTTGTTGATTGGGGGAGGGGTGAGAGGAAAATGACATGGACTTCATTGAAAATTCATGGCACGCATCCATTAAATTTAGAACTATGGCCATGAACGTCCAAAAATAGAATGGATCAGACCACACAGAAAAGTGTGACAGAGAGAAAGATATAATTTTCCAGAAAACACATCACAAAAAAAGAAAATCTTGACCATGACCTAGAAATCTCGAAAGCCTAGTTAATGGCCTAAAAATGAAAATCTAGCCCATGGTCTAGGTATTCCGCAAATCTAATCCGTGGTCTAGAAATTCAAAACCTAGTCCATGACCTAAGAACCTCCGAAAACTAGTCCATGACCTAGAGAATGAAAATTTAGTCCATGAGCGTATATCCAGGATTGCATCATCGTGGCAGAACTGGTTTTGCTAGCCGAAAATGTTTTTTTTTGGTGTTATTCATCAAGTCCCAACCAGCCATCAAAACTATCAATGTATGTCCTGAATTTTTACACCGAAAAAACTTGATCTCTATTTAATAGGTTCAAGAAAAGATGAGCCCTCTTTTCGTTCGTTCTCCCCATTAAAATTCATAAGAAAAAATTGGTTGATCACACTTCATGTGTTTTTTCTCATTACTAACAAATTCATCATAATCCCCTCTATTTCTTTTTTTTTCACACTGAAAGCACCCAATTTGCCCTTCGTCTTCTTATTAGCCATCTATTATTCACACACATCGATGTCTTACTCACTTTTTTCTGCCCAATGTCATCATCCAAACGCATGCGAATAATGTTGGAATTTCGATAGCGCCAGCGATACCATTGTTGAGATGGAAGTAGCCGGTGAAAAGGGTTCGACCGGGAGCGGATTGATCGGATAGAGCCATGACTAGACCATAGTAGACAAGGGCGGTGGCCATGAAGACAATGCACACAGATATGGTTCGGTATCGAAGCTCTTTCATGGTGAATAGGTCGAAGAAACCAATCTTGCCATTCTGCAAAAAAAAATTGAAATGCAAAAAAAAACACATCGAACTCTACATTTGACTAATAGTTAATAAGATGTGCAGGTTTTCTAAGGTACTGTAGTTTGATCTACTGATTAATGAGTTCAATTTATTGTAAATTGAGAAAAAAGTAGAGGAACTTCTTCCTTTTTTTCTTGAGAAAGAGTCATCGGTGCGAGATCTTTTTTATTTTATGAAGTGTACCTTTAAATTTTGAAAATAGCCTCTTGGAAAGAGCAACGCACGCTAATTTTTCTGCGGAAATTCAGCCTTATTTTTACAGACCTGCTGCGGACCTGCGTGGTACATGCTTTCAAAAAAAGAACCTAGCATGAATCGCGCATGACAGCCCCCCACCTCCTCAAAAAATTCCTACCTTTTTATTGATTTTTCGCTCTCGATGTGACACGAGCTCTAGATCAGATGGTAGATTTCCACAATTCGTCGTCCTACATAAATTGAATGGGAAAGGCGGTTCCCTACACGCTTTTCGAATCACTTCTTCGGCTTCCGACACTCGGTTCTGAACCATCAACCATCTTGGAGATTCAGGAATCGAGCAAATGAGCACAACTGCGACGAAATGGAGACCAGCTGCGATGACTTGGATAGTCTTCCATGATTTGGTGAGATATGCAATAAGAGCGAGAAGAGCGTAGCCGACTGCCCATGGAGCTTGGAGCATACTACCGACCATTGCTCGGTATTTTGTGCCGGTGATTTCCATGCAAAGTGTATAGGCGGCAAGATCTGCTGCTTCGTTGCAAATCGCTGATAGAAGACGGATGAATAGAAACATTGGATAATAGTCATTGAATGGTAGAAAAACACCGAACATGGAGGAGAGGATACCAAACCCGATTATTGTTGGTTTTCGACCAATTCGATCGCTGGCTATTCCACCTAATACACATCCTAATAAATAACCGATTGAATAAAACATATGAGCATGTCCTTTGGCTAGCCAACTATCACAAACTAGGTTGAAATCGGTTACAATTGTTTCGCGCATCACGTCTTTTTCGAAATGATATGTTAGACATTTCTGCTTGATGACAGGGTCGTTTTGGGCTTCTTTCATTGCTTGATCGAATGGCATTTTGCGAAGTTGACGGTATCGTTCTTCACTTCGAGCATTGTAGTGACACTGGAAAATTGTATGGTCATTGGTGTTCAAGAAATTGTTCAGAAAAAGTATAATTTTGAAATCTATTCTCTGAATTATCAGTTAATCCAGCGAATAAATTATTTCCTAGGAGAACAGAGGTTTCTAACGAGAAATAGTTCGTGAACATGGATCGACATTGAATAGTTGTTTATTTTTGTAATTTGTGTTCCATTAGAAACAGTATTTTACTTTACAAAATCAAATTCATTAAGGATTTTTGCAGTCCAACAAAACAAAAAAATCCGGACTTGAATGATGTGGTGTTTCAGATATTATTCAGCAATACAGCCAAAAATTATTTCCTTGCAAGACAGAGATTTTCTCTATTTTTTTCAAAAGAAGGTAAGGTCTCAACGGAATGGTGTAATTCTTTGATATTTTAACATGTGTTCCATTAGAAACAGTAATTTATACTCAACATTTTCGGAAATCTTCATGGGATCTTTTTCGGTCCCCTGAAACAACAAAATTATTTTCAAAACCAAGGAGGTATTTTCGAAAAATAAAACGTTTTCATACAGACAAAAATCGGGTTATTTTTTTTTTCATTTTTTAAAAATACAAATCAATGCGAGCTTTTCGATTTTAATCCTCACTTTCATTTTAAACATTTAGAAACATATAATTTTCATCCGAATAATCAAGACCATAACACTGATCTACACCTGAGCATCCTGATTCATTTATCATTGTCTCCAACCCACTTTTAGGCACAGTTAAATTTCAAAATCAAACAGTTTGATGTATTTTTATGTTTATGTTTCAATCTTTTGGATCTTCGACTCGCAAATTAAATTATCAAATCAAATTACACCAGAAATCAGATTCAGACATGAAAAACACAACAATCTCAAAAGAGAACAACCCTCCTTCAACTAACCGAATCTCTATCTCCATTCGTCGAAGTTGGAAAAACGAAAGTCGTATTTTTGACATCATCAATCCCCCACATATAAGTCGTCGTATCATTGACATCATTAAACCCGGGAACCATACATTGAAACTCCGGATCATACATCATATAAACAACATTCAAATTGAACATAGCATGAGGAATCTGTTGCAATGCGATGATCACATAAATCCATATTTGCCACCATCGACAACCCCCAATTATATTGAGGATACCTTCGAAATCTATTGGATCTGTCACTTTTCGTGGCTCTTTCTTCGTCACATCTCGATATTTTTGTTGCATTTGTGCGTGTTGTTCGCGAATTTCTCGCGTTGAGAATGATGGTTTATGCCCTTGTCTACCGTACATTGATATATCTGATTGATACATCGCTTTATCGTCTGCGGTCACTGTTATTAGACTAGGTGCCTGGGATATTGATTGATCCGGCGGTTCGACGCTTTGATTTTGCTGATTTTCCATTTGCTTCGCAACTTCGCGCATCTAAAATAATAGAGTTTTTTTGTTGAACCGAAAGTATTTTCTTAGAACTGAACTTTTAATATACCATGAGGGAGAGACAGACTTTGAACTTTTGTTTTCGAAAAACAAAATCAGAAATTCAGAATACAAAGTAATGTGAAAATACGTACTTGGAAAAGTCCTTTCTAGGAAAAAAGTAGAGTTGTTTGTGATATTAAATCAAACGCCAAAAATGAGAGTGAAGAGACGCAGAGAAAAACCATATACTTTTAGATGTTACATTGAAATAGAGAAAAACTGGAGTTATATGTCCACCTACTTCTCAGGGACAGTGAATGCATGAGGTCGTGGGTTCGAACCCCGTCAGCAATTTTTTTTTTTTGATACACCGGAATGAAAACAACATAAGGAGTCAGGATAGGAATTTTCCACAAAACTTTTATTCCAAAAAAAAAGACATGGCAGGGTTACGATCTCGCGACTGCATCACAATAGGTCCCTAATAGACCCTGACAATAAGAGGTCATTATAAAACTCCAGAATTGATCTTGAAGTTGACCTGAAATAAACATGAAATAGATATTTTAAACCTGTCATAGATCTATCATAGATGAAGTTGGTTAGACCTGTGGTAGACCTACTTACACCTACAAATGTTATCGTAAACTTGTTATATATTTGAAAATCGTAAAGACCTTTTATAGAATTACAAAAGCGGTCATTAGTGTGTTGTATTCTATAACTTAGCTATAACTAGGTTAAAAATGATCCGACTCACATCAGAGTTCAACTGTGTATAGGTAACATTCATAAAAACGTGCTTGAAAAATAAAAAGTGTTGAGAATGCACTTGTGATGTGCGAACCCTCATATGAGAGCAGATTTTTGAAAGACAAAACGAGTTTGAGCTAAAACCGGTCTCATTCAAAAGATCGTCTCAAGTTTAGTAAGATAGTTTCAATGGAAAAAAGTATAACTCACTATTGACCCTTACTTCATGTGGTACCTAGTGCAAAATGCTTTTGATTTTAGAGGAACTTGAGAATTCGCGCGATCCTACCTGCACCAACTCAGTTTTCTTCTCACACAATGCAATTTTTCCCTAGTTTCCTATATATGTTATTTTCAGTTATGTTTTCGTTTACCCTTTTTCAAACAAAAACATTTCGCAATGTGTTGTTTTCGAGAAAAAGCCCTCCACCATTCTAACCGCATGCACGTAGAATGCACCCGACATGCCCTTCCGTAACTCACATGTGGCAACAATGTATCACTGGCCGCAAATGGTTTCGTCGACACTTCGGCCAAATTGAACAACGCCGGTTCGCTGTAGATCAACGGGAAGAATTCATAGGCCATCGGTGTCGGTGTGTTGGTTCGAAATGTGCCAATATCACTCTCCACTTCATCTGGCGTCGTCGATTCGAAATTCGAATTCGAGTGCGCATTGGTGACCTCAAGATCTGCCATGGTGATTGGGGTGATCAGAAACTTCTTCTCCTCAGTCGCCATTTTTATTATTAGTATATATATGGCGAAGAAGTAACCAACCAACCAACAAAAAAGTCTTCTTACTCGACAAGACAGAACAACTCGCAAAAAAAAAGGCGAGTGAAATAGAAAGAGAGATAGGGAAACCCCTGTGAGAGACGCGAGACAGTCAGAGTGTAGTGCAATTAGGCGACGATGAAGAAAAAGAAGAGATCGACGAGAACGGAAGAAGTGAAGATCGGAGCATCGGATGAGAAGACACTACTACGCCAAATCGTTCTTTGTATTTATTTGGGTGAGAGGCGGAGGCTGAAAAAAATAGATATATATATTGACGAAATTTAATAATAAGCTGCTTGTTTTTTGAAAAGATGTATTTTCATCAAAAAAAAAAAGAGGAAAAACAATTTCCGGGATAAGAGAAAGAAAGGGTTCTTGAACTTTAGCTCTTTTGAATGGAGAATTCAAAATAATAAAAAAACACTTATTTTTTATAGTACATAAACATCAAATTCAGGGTTGTTATTTGAGAAAAAATAACGACGTTGGCCAAATAATGGTGCACTTTCGATTCAGATAGGGGAAAAGTTATTTTTGAAGAAAAGGATAGCAAGAAGTACAGATGGTTTTCAGAAAATGAACAAGGGCTATATAAAGACAACTGGGGAGAATCCATAGAACTTCTATTTTCTCTACATCGGTCAGCTTTTATTGGAGGTGAGCTCAAGTTATATTTTTATTGAAACGTGCTTTTAAAAAATGAGCTGACAAGGGAAGGTCGCCAAGCGTGGTTATTGGAATTTTTTATATTTGGTCAGTCGATAGATATGGGTCCCAAATGTATACTCCAAAAATCCCAAGTCCCACAACTCGCTAGAAAAAAAAGTTACGGTACCTCAAACTTATTTTACTGTGTATTAAAATATGAAAATCACACACAAATTAGTGTTAGTTTATTCCTAAAAATAAACGTGAGAAAGGAGAGAAATATACGCATTTTTTTGTTGAAAAAAGAAGTTTGAGGGACCGTAACTTTTTTTTCTAGCGAGTTGTGGGACTTAGGAATTTAGGAGTATACTTTTCAGACCCATACCTATCGACTGGCCAAATATCAAAAAATTCCAATAACCACGCTTGGAGACCTTCCCATGTGAGATATTTGGGGTCCGAATTGACACTTATTATATATAGATTTTTGTCATAAGGAAGTACTAGATAGGTCAGTTAAGTACTAGATAGGTCAGGGTTCCAGGTCAGTTTTACGTCTAGACTAACCTAGTTAAAAGTTTCTGGACTTCTTCGTTGAAGTTGAGTTGGTTGTAGGCCTCTAATGAGGTCAAGTTACAGGAAATTTGAGATAGTTCAAGTTTCATGGCTATTTCTTTTGAACAAAAAAATTTTTATTCATCTTTTGTCATCGGTCATTATTGGAGCTGCCTTCGAACATATCCAATTCTTCTGGCAGTGATTTTTGTGAATTTCTAGTAATTCTTACGAGCTTACAATTAGATTACAAAAGTATCCGAGAGGCTGAGACTAATTACATGATAGAACCACCTTCAGAAGTCAATAAAAGTACCGATAGTAACCATATGGTTGGCCTGTGAGATCTCACTTAGACTGAGAGGTGGCCAACCAGTGATAAAGTATAATACACAAAACATATCAGGCAACCAAACCCGGAAAATGTCGGTTGCTTGTTTGAATGACCTCCCTCACTATTTCAAAGATTCAGTTGTTCATGTTTGCTCTATTGAAATTCCCTTTTCATCTCTGACCATCCTATCCTCCTGACCAAACGTGAGAAAAAAAAGAAGCAAAAAGGACATCTAGATTTTCTAGCTTAGCTCTTAAACCTACACTGATTTATAATCGCCCACTTCTTTAAGATTATTCACTTGAACTATGTTGTCAGTTTTTTACAGTGGGCTATTTTGGGATAAGCTTTTTTAGTATTTGCACATAATAGCTGGAAAAAACCATGCATGTTTTATACGTAGATATTTAGAATGATGTGGTATTTTTGGTGTCAACAAGGTTTTATACAGTGTTCTTTGAGACACGAGGTTCTAAATGAGTCTAAACTCGACTCTTGAAATTAACAAAATGGGCCAAATGTGAGCTCACAAAACCCAGAAACACACCGAATAAAATAGGTCTGATGGGAGGTGTACAAAAAATAAGAAAATGTACGAACTGATATGGGATCATATGAAAATGGTATACTATTCTTTATCAGTACAGAACGTTCTTTTCCAACAAAACATTTCTAGAGACAAGGAAAAAAGAAATAATCGTACGACCCGCGGGAATCAAAAAACAAATAACATTTTGACAACGGCACGACAATAGACAACAAGAAAATAGAAAATGATAACAAGGAGCTGCTGTAAATAAAATCAAACATGATAAATGCACACAATTTGATGATAAGTGCTAAATCAAACACAACATTTCCCCAAAAAAAGAGAAAAAAGGCAGATATTTTGCTGGATGAACTCTTTGAGCTGAGCTGAAAACGACAGCCAGCAAGCAAGCAAAAAAAAAACAACAAAAAAATAGAAAAACAAGTGAAAATCAATGATGGATTTTCGCTTGAAGAGTCGAATGAGCCAGCTAGGATGAGAGATAACGAGACGGAGAGAAAGAGAGAAACGGAAAAAGCTTAGAACAGACATCACATTCATGAGAAAGACGGGTTGAAAAATGGGAAACGAAGGAATAAAATTGGAAATAATGGAAATGTATAAGTGTGAGAAGGAAAATGGAGAAAGAAACAGATATTTAATGTTGACATTTGGGATTTTTTCTTCGAAATAAGCGAAAGGGTCAAAAATCTGATGGAAAGAGAAAAAACTAATTTTCTCAGAAGTGTTTTTCTTTGTTTTTTTTTCGACCAGAAAAAAACAACAAAATGTATTTTCGTCATAGCTGGCAAAACTGAATAAACACACAGCAATTGTCACTTTTTCTCCAAACGAAAATATCATATTTCGGGTGGTCGAAATAATATTTTCGATTCCACAACTTTATGGGAATGTCCAGAAACACACAAGTTTTATCACGGGAATTTTGAAGCGCACACATATCGGCCGCCATATCTCAGTCGGTTAGAGCGTGGGTCTAATAAGCCCAAGGTCGCAGGTTCGACCCCTGCTGGCGGCAAATATTCTTTTTTTTGTATTTTGTATTATATGTAACATAATTTTTGTCACCTCGAAAGGTTTTTCATATACAAAACGAGAATACGTAACGGATCAATGTAAGAAACAAGGCAGAGAGATATCAACTATGTCATTTTCATCAGTCCACGTGTTTTTCAAGGCCGTTCAATGATTTTGTATTTTTTTTGACGAAGAAAAACAAGAAAAAAATCTGTAAATTTTGGAATATATTATTTTCGAGACTTTACAATAAAACGAGATTCATTTGTGTAAAATTGTCACTCTCCATTGTTCGGTCGTATTTTCTCCTTCTTCTTCTTCCCCTTTTTCTTATGTTTTCTGTATTTTCGTATGCTTGTTCTCTTTTTTGATATATCACAGTTAGTTAAAACAGTTTTTTTTGAAAGTTTGTGTTTTGTAACTTTTGCTGCCTAATTATTATGAAACCTTTAATGTGACACAATTTTTGTAGCCCAAAATAAAACCCTAGGTCCTTCAGGCCAAAGGTATATAGCTCGGTTAATTAGGCTCAATTCCAATGAACATGGATTAGCCAAATTTGGAACCAAATGATACTAATTTTGGCGGGAACACTAGGTTCAAAAAATGGAAGGGTTTAGCAAAGAAATTTTTGGAGAATCTCTAGGTAATTTTCGTGAAGTAAACTGCAATTTCTGAATCAAACTGAACATCCAAGAAATTTCCTGAATATGTCTCAGAGTTTAGAACTTAACAAAAAGTCTTGAAATTCAATAACCATTTTTTTTTTCTCGTTGTGACGTCGAAATCAAATGATATCACTGTGTTCTTTTGGAAACAAACACTAGACAGTTTTTTAATGGTTTTTTACATGAAACATTCATTCTTACTGTATATTTGGTTTTTAGGCCACGTTTTTGTTCGATCTAGTAATAAAATATTTCTTCTCTTTTTTCTATGTGATGACCTTCAACACACACGTTCGTGTTTTCTGAGAGTTCTTTGCAAGAAAAAAAAACCATTGACTTTTGATAGGTTTGGACTTTATGTAAAATAGAGATGAGTGAGAGAAAGAGACGATGAGATACGGGTTATCAATAGAGCTAATTTGAACAATTGAAACCTTATAAAGAAGGAGAGGTCTTTAGCCGAAGTTTCCCTGGCTGTGTCAACTGATATTTTTAGTGTTAATCATATTTCTGAACGAAAACATTTATTAATTTATTAGTCAGGACTATTCATCAGCGAAAAATGGAAAAAAAAAACATTTTTCAGTTTCTTCTAATTTATTCCAACAAAAAAAAACAAAGTTCTTATTGTGGTTTTGATGTTTCGATTTTTATTCATAAGATTTTGTAGCAAAAAAAATTTTCAAACTTGAAAAAAAATTTCTGAACAAAAAAATCAAATCATTTAAATCACAATGAGAAAGCAACCTTTGTTTTATTTTTATTTATTTTTTTAATTTAGAAAAAATTCAAAATTGTTTGGTTTCAAAAAACGGGTTTTAGAATTAAAAATGAGTTTTTATGGTTCGTGAGTTATTAGAAATTTCTCAAATATTCCAGAAAATCTACTTCTGAATGGCACCTATGTTAATCAACATTCTGCTTCTGAATTTAGCTGAGACCCACGTGGAAGGAAAAGTGTAGTGAACTTCATTTAATCTCATTTGAATGGATTCTTCTTCTCGTTAGAAAGAACCCTCTATAGACAACATATAAGTTCGATTTCAAATTTTGAGCAAAGTTTTTGTAGAGTTCAGAAAAATTCACATAAGGGATGTTTCTTTAACGACTTCATGTTCTTCTTGTGAAGAATAATATTTTTTAAAGACATCTAGAAAATTGGAAGAATAATTTTCTTCGCTACATCAAGCTTATTACTCTGAACATTAGGTAAGATTCTTGTGACTTCTGTGAAATAGGGATTTTCCTCAGAAAATGGTCGACTAATGTAGCTGTACTGAAACAAGAGTAATGTAGCTGTTTTGAAACAGTGATTTTTCATGAGAAATTATGTTCAGAATGCATTTAAGACATCAAACACGATGAAAATAAGGGCAAGTTTACGGCGTCTGGGCGACTTTGAAACAAAGATGTTTTCTGTACTTAACAAAATTTTGCAGAACTTTTGAAAACGGGTTTCACATATCGAAGATGAACTTAAATGTTGTGAAAACAAAAAAAAAATCATTCCCAGCTTAATGAAAAAAATAAATATCATAAAATATCGAGGTTTTTCGAAAAACACCTTTCTATAAGAAACTTCTTTTCTGACCAATGTTCCAAATCAAATCACAGTACATAATGCTAGTTGTCAAACACAAACAATAGAAACGTTCTCCTCTTTTTGTCCTTCTCATTTCAAACCGTTCGATGGGCCATGACCTTACAACATTTTTCTTGTTCTTCCCATCGAAACTTGTTTCCCTCTTATTTCTAGCTTTTTCGTAGTTTCTTGTTGTTATGATCTACAGGTAGGTAGCCCTATTTATAATGTTTGATGACCTATTGTTTTTGTTTCATTTTTTGTTTTTTTGTTGTCGTATTATATCAAGTTATTTGTTTCAGATGCCGGAAAAACAGAAGCAAGTTATGCGTTCACCAATTGATGAAACTGTGGAAAAAATGTTGAGGAGTAAGTTCCCCAAATCTGGTCCCTGCTGAAAAATCAATCCCTTCAGTACGATGGCTGGTATGCCTTGGAGCTCTACTACCAGGAGCTGGATGCTATTTCGTCGTCGCCTATACCTATGTGTTCCAATTTCAGAAGGTGTCTAACTTCACGGAATGTAAAGAATGTCCTAATTTGAATATGTAAATCCCCCATGTTAAATAGATAATTATTTTGTTTTTTTTTTTTGCAGAACACTTCCTCCTGTTTCATATTCCATTGGTGTTTGGGAACCTCAGAAGTTTATCTGGTTATTCATTATGTTCATCCATTTACCACCAAGGATGTTCTTCTTGACGGTAAGAACCTATATCTAGTCAATCACACAAACAACATAAACTCCTCTTCAGCTCTATCGCCGTCTATTCCTTAGCTTTGCTCCGAAATCGGTGTGGTACGGTCGAATTACTTGGGTGTACATGCAGACTCTTTGGCTTGAACCAATGGGGCTGATCTTGGTGTCAGTGGTAGATATTAATGGTGGATTTATCATTCATGCCTTAGGATTTGCAATTTGGATCATCACATTTAACCTGAATATGTTGTTGAATATTATTCTTCATCATTTTGGAGGATTGAGAGAGACACATGATACGGTAGGAATTTTCGAAGGGAGGGAAATGAAAAAAAGGAAAATAAGATTTTGTAGATGGAGAACACGTGGAGATTGAAGATTTGTATATTTTTGGTAGGATATGTTTGTGCGATTTCGACGCCGATTACTTATCCATACTTCATGGCACATTGTTCACCTTTTGGTGAGTTGATAAAGATCAATGTTCATAACGAACAAGACAATAAATTTTACAAGCATTCGTTGGAGATCGTGTTTTCATGGGGATCATATTTTGAGAAAAACATGGGTTTACTTTCAAGTGCAGTTCTTTTCGTAGAAAGACGTGAAACCTATGATACTACTATTTCTATTAATTTCTGAACGCTCAAAACTTTTTTGGGTAGTTTCTTTAGGGATTTTGTTGGCTTGTAATTAAATTACCAAATCGGAAATGATTCAGGTTGGGCCGTTTTATACGTAGTTAGGAGCTCGTGGGTTTTTAGAAATAATACATTTTTCACCAAATCAGTACTCGTTTTCACATGGAATACAATTCAAATAAACTAAAAAAAAATACGCACACCCTCAAACTCGGTTAATTTTTTATAACCAGGTGACCCAATTATTATCTGCGAGTTTCTGAAACGAGTCCAGGTCCTTCCCGAATGACTCTATCTGTGTACATTGATTGGGAGCCGGAGGTCCGCCTGACCCGGATGGAATTTAGAACAGATTCATTTTTTCAACAGAACAAACTATCAAACAAAAATTAATTTTCAAATCTTGAAAAAAATTCTGTTTCACTATTGATACTTCAATCAAAAAATTATTCGATTACATTCGACCTTTTCATGATGATCCTGGAAAAATATCACGATTCGGTTCGACTTCGTGCTTGCTCACGGCCTAGCCGAGTGAGCTCAAGCAAATCCCTACACTCAAGTGCTCTTTTGAAAATTTTGACTTAGCTTTATGTCAGAGTCGGATTCTTTCTTTTTACTTTGAAGTACAAAAAATCGAATTCTGAAAATCATAAATTACTATGAAAAACAGCACCTGTTATAATTGAAAAGATCATTCCAACCACCTTCTAAAATTTTTGAGACCAAACGTTCAAACATCAATTGGTATCCACAAGATCTATGTACATAACACACACATAAGTACACAAAGTAACGTGATGTCTCTATCTTATCAATCAACCAGTACTTCTAGTTCTTTGTATTAATAACACCTTTCTCTTTTTTCAGCCTATAATCTCTTCTCATTAACGGAACTCATCGAAGTCGGATGCAATTCATTATTCTACGCGATTGCCTACTTCGAGTTCCCCAAAACACGAATAACCATTGGTATTAAAAGTGTGCAAAAAGACCTGGACCAGTTGGGAAATCGGAAGGCGCCTCCTCTACCAGCCAAGCAGGTCATAGCAATTGCCTGATTTTTTGTGATTTGATTTTAGTTTTTTGTTTTCATACGGGTGAAAAATATTTGTACATAAATGATTTTGACGTGAACGTGGCCTGGAAACCTATTTGAGGTGGTTTAAAAATCAAGTTCATTTATTGCTGAATATTTATAAAATGGGAGATGTCAATAATCAACAAAATAATGGAAATTATATCGATGGATCGTTGGTGAAAACAGAAAATGTGAAAGTAGTCATCAATATATTTATGCTTATCATCGTTTTTTTTATTATCCTTTTTCTTATTGTTCATGTAAGTTCACCTATCCAACCACCCTCTCTTTCTGAACATATCAATTTTGTTTAGTACTTTATTCGACTTCATTACAAGACCCAAACCGAATATGCAGTCAGTGAACTTCGGGCGAAATTCGATAAAGATTACAAAGACACCACTGGCGCTTCACCATTCGCTAAGAAAGAGGGGAAGAACAAGGACCCGGTCAAACCGCCGACCACTATTCAAGGAAATGGACCCGCTGTGCCAGTTGGGACGAATCAACGATTCCCAATTCAGATGACACCCGATCAAGCGGCTCCCATTATTCATCATATGGCGTTGGGTAAACCGCCAAAGGCTGATCATTCGAATTATGCCGTTTATTATACACCCTCGATTCCTTAATTTGTTTTTGTTTTTTTTTCTTTGTTTTGTATTTAAAATGATAATAAAATTGTTTTCTGTGTTGTATATGAGGACTGAAAATCATTGTTTCAGAAATCTAATGATATAATTTCTCTGAAATTTGGACAGTACTGCTTTCAATATGTTGAAAATTGAATTATACGGTTCCTAAAAAATGATACCAAACTGTTTGAAACATTGTGAAGTTCATTAAAAATCACTGTTTCAGAAAAGTTACAATAATTTTTCCCAATATTTTGAACTAATGGTACCCACAACGCCATAGTTCTAAATTATACCTGACCTTGAAAATTGGACCTAAATTAACCTGATGAAGATTACGAAGACACCACTGGCGCATCAGAGGTCTATTGAGAATCACTGTTTCAGAAAACCTATAATACACTTTTCTGGATTTCTGACAGGGATGATTATAGTCGAACATAATTTTGTATTATATTTTGAAAGTTGAACCAGACGATCTCTTAAAATGGATATCGAAATCTTGACTCATTTTTGAAAACCACTGTTTCAAAAAACACTTATAATATATTTTTTGAAAAAAATTGGTTATTTCCAGGCAATAAGCAATAAGGTGATATTTTTATAAATAGATAAATTTATCCATGAAAAAAATTCAGGTACAGTACTTCTGAAAAACACTCTTGAAGACACCTAGATAGTTTGAAATGCGACGTTTTTTATGGTGTTTGCACACAAACACACAACTTGACGGAAATGTTCACAAACCGTAATCCAAAACAATTTGTTTTTTGCAATTTTTTATCTGAAATTCAGACACTACGGTTCTCAATATACTACCGAAGACAATTGTTTTGTTGTTGAACTAGACGGTTCCTAAAAAAATGATACTGAACTTTTGATACATTGTGGAGTACACAAAAAATCACTGTTTCACAAAACTTACAATAAATTGCTCTAATCATAGGTAAAAAACTATACCATGTTCTAAACCATGCCTGATCTTGAAATTCGAACCTAAATTATCCTGGTAAACATCACAAAGAAACCACTGTCGCATCGCAGATAATTAATAATACAATTTCTCTGAAATTCAGGAAGTACCTTATCAGATTTTCTATTGGGGAAACTTCATTTTTTCAATTGTCTAGGTGAACCATGATACCTTATGAAAAATCCCTTTTTCAGAAAATAAAGATGATTGCTATCGCTTCTGAAAATCCTTGATTTTGAAATTTTAAATGTTTTTTCACAACCCTCACCTTTAAATCATGCTAAACATAATCTCTCTGTTTCACTACATCTACAATACTTCTCTTCTCACATTCAGGCAATTCTGAGTTTCATTTTGCCGATCGAATAACTACTAGAAAGTTATCCTATAATTACCCATGTATAAAAAAACAAAAATCTGAGACTAGAGTTTCAATTTTATCAATAGGTGTTGAACATTCTTTCTGAAAAAAACCACTGTTTCATGAAATTTACAATAGCTTTCCCAAATCATCAAAGATAATTTTCCTTTCTCATATACATTCGTAAAAAAAATAACCACGTGAATCTGATAATTATTAAAACAAGGTCAATTATTTAGCATAAAAGGGCTGGATAACTCAATACGAATTATTTTTGCTTATCGAGCATTAACCCAAGGTTTGTTGAAATCTTCATTTCTCTCTCTCTAGAGTACTGTACTTGTTCTTTCCAGTGACTCGAAAGAAGATATTGATACAGTACCAACATGGCGAAATCTCAAAAGGGTGGTGCTCCTACGCAGGATGAGCTAGCGGCATTGATTGATAAGGTTGGTAAATAGAGAGGGGTAAATGAGAAATGAGAGATAGACGCACGCACATACAAACTTGTATGACATTGCATGCTACTGCTGCCAGCTGGTCGCGTGGCGCAATGGATAACGCGTCTGCCTACGGAGCAGAAGATTGTAGGTTCGAATCCTGCCGTGATCGAAATTTTTTTGCAGGGATTAGGCCAACAGTTGAACAAAGAGCAAATTGAAAAGAGAAAGAAGCTTGAAGAACTTCCGGAGAATTTCCAACTCGCCGAAGGTTTTGGTGTATTTCTGGTGACAATTGGTGGCAACGAGTATTTGTGTGTCACCAATGTGTTGTGCAACAAATGCACTCGAACAAACGGCAAAGTCAAACGATGCGATCAACACAAGAGAAAGAAGAAGAGAAGGAGCAAGGCTAAGAAGGACGGAGATGTTCAAGATGATGCATCGGATAGAGAGTAAGTTGAACATTTAGACAGCCTGAATCATTATAACAATTCACCTTTCCAGAAAAGTTGGAGCTCTCCGCCACATCGATGACGACGACGAAGAGGAGGAGAAGATTGACGGCGCCGTCACCCCGGATCTCATCTTGACACCAGGAGTTGGTGGAGCCATCATTCAAGTGCCAGTCGACGCCAAGAACAATGACAAAGCCGGTGCAAGAGCCAAGAACATGAACCACGTCAAGGGAATTCTAGTGCGCGGACCAGGAAATATCCCACAATTCATTCCAAACGATCGAATGACCAAGGCGTTGAAGCTTCGATATGACAACTATGTTGAGGGAGAGTTGATCGTCAAGGATGGCAAAGAAGTCTTCGTCCCGACAAGCTTGGGAGCTGACAAGATGAATGACAAGAATATGAAAGATGTGTCGAAGGCGGCAGTGGCTGATGTTGTCGACAAGAAGGTTGCCGATGCCATTGGAACTAAAGACAGTCAGTTTATTATATTCTGGGTGAAGTAGTAGATATCTTATTTCAGATGCTGTTCCGGTTATCGTCGAAGTTGGCGACAATGGTGTGCCATTGATGAAAGTGCTCAAGGAGAAGCCAAAGGATCGCGAAGTTGTGGTCGGAGTCATCATCACCAACCAAGAGGGTCAGCCGGTGTTTGTGCAAACTGGTGGAAAAGAATTGGGCGGTGGCAAAGATGCTCCATTGTTGGTGACAACTGCTCCAGAAAACGCCAAAGCTGGCGATCATGTTGGTGATGTTGTTGCTGGCGCTGATGGCAAGCCAACATGTGTCAAACCGGGAGAAGCGCCCAAGGATACCAAGGTCATTGGAAAGATTATTGTTGGTAATCATGGAGAGCCGGTATTCGTCGCTGCTGGACAGAATAACGCCGAGGCCTTGAAACAATCGGACAAGGCGACATCTGCTGCCAATGCTGAACTCCTCGAAAAGGCGCAAGTCGAAGCGCAAGCCAAGGTCACTGGACAATCAAAGGCGTTTATCGAGGAACAGATACAGAAGATTGAAGTCACTGCTGCTGGTGGAGCTGCTGGTGGAGGCCAAGGTGGTGGAGGCAATGGTGGCGGTGGCCAAGGTGGTGGTGGTGGCGGTGGCGGACAAGGTGGTGCTGGCTGGGCGCAGACTGAAGTCAAGTCTTGCGGATTTGGTCAACAACAATTTGGAGGAAGTCAATTTGCTCGGCCAACTGCTGGTGGTGGTGGATATGGTGGAGGTGGAGGCGGTGGCGGCGGAGGTGGAGGTGGAAGTGGTGGTGGCGGTGGAGGAGGCGGAGGCGGTGGCGGAGCAGCTGGAGGAGGATATGGCGGTGGATCTTCCAACGAAATCAAATCGTGTGGATTTGGAGCATATGGAGCAAATGGAGCATTTGGAGGTAGTCAATTTGCTCGCCCAACTGCTGGAGGCGGCGGCGGCGGAGGCGGCGGAGGAGGCGGCGGATCGGCGGCGGTGGCGGAGGCGGAGGTGGATATGCTGGAGGTGGTGGTGGTGGAGGTGGATATGCTGGCGGAGGCGGTGGAGGCGGTGGCGGAGGCGGTGGAGCTGTTGGAGGAGGTTATGCCGGTGGATCTGCCAATGAAGTCAAGTCGTGTGGATTTGGAGCATATGGATCAAACGGAGCATTTGGAGCTAGTCAATTTGCGAGACCAAATGCTGGTGGTGGAGGAGGATATGCTGCCGGAGGTGGAGGAGGATATGCTGCCGGAGGTGGAGCACGTGCTGGTGGAGGAGCAGCTGCTGTGAGTGGTCGTGCACCAACGCCAGCTGGTGGGGCTGGAAAGAAGACGGGTGGCTCGGTTATGGGTGGTGCGCCAATGAACAATCAAGAGGTCAAATCGTGTGCTTTCGGAGCACAACAATATGGTGGAAGTGTATTTGCGAGAAAGTAGAACTCGTGTTATTTTTTGTGATGAAATAAAGTTTTGAAAAAATATTTGTTTTGGTGTAGCACCTAACGATCATTGGGTACTGTACTTCTAATGGACAATCATTGTAAAATCAATGAATGACATGTTACATTGCTTTCAAGTAAACTGAATATTCGGTTCTTTACTAGAATTTATATGACAACATGAGCGACAGTAGTTTTTTGCGAGGTACTATATTGTTTTATTTTTTGGTGTCGTCCAAAAATGGACACATTTGATCTCATTTGGACCGAGCTCTGGTTTGTTTGGCGTTTGAGCTGTTTAAGTTTAAGGTCACTTGAAAATAATATATTTAAATTTTTTGTAGTTTACAGAAAAAGCTGTCAAACTATATTACATATGAAACAGGCCGGCCTAACAAGGGAGGTTCGCGAACTGTTACTTTCAACTTTTTCTAAAAATTTCTACACTTATAGAGTTTGACCTCCTGATCATCATGGTATAATTTTTATCCGCCGGAAATTTTTGTGAAAAATGTTATGAATTTTTTAACATTTTCCCATTACAGTTTAAATCTGTTATAAAATAATAACAGAACAGTAAATAAATGATTTTGTACTCACGTGAACATTTTTCAAAGGTAAATGCCTCATTTTTTCCTTCGAAAATGGTCATGAAAAAACTTTGATCTTTCATAACTTTCTTCACAAAACTTTCCGGCGGATAAAAAATATAGCATGATGATCAGGAGGCCGAACTTAATAAGTATGCAAATTTTGAGAAAAAGTTGAAAGTAATAGCTCGCGAACCTCCCTTGTAAGCCTATCATGATTTAGTTCCCCAATTAAAGCAACACCTGAAGCTAAAATGCATGTCTGTATTAATGATCAACGATAACAAATACTAAAAGTATGTTCTCTATTACGAACAAAAAATGATCACGAAAAGTTAAAAAATGGCCGAGTTTGAGTCAAAAAACGAAAAAAGGCGAACATGGTTTTGAAAATTCTTCTCAGCACAATCAGCACAAAGTGTGTCAACACTCTGACCAAATACATTTTAATTGACGACTTTTTACTTGAAAATGTGGAGAAAAACCCCGTGGATAACAAGAAAAAAGTTCACGTAAAAAATGAAAAAGTTTCATCTTTTTAAAACGTGTGTTGAGTTAATTCAAATCTGATTTGTGAAGTTCGAATGCCTGAAACTCACTTCGCTTAAAATGTTGTGATTTCATATTTTGGGGTTCTAATTTTAACAGTGTGAATTTTAATTTCCAATAGATTTTTTCAATTTATTTTGGTATCGACTTTTAGCTTCAGGTTTTGCTTTAAGAGCTTGCGTGCCTCCATATCACAACTCGATTTCAAATTGGTCCGGTGAATTTGGTAAGTTTCGGAAAGTGTATTCCTCTGTAGCGAAGTATTTCCATTGAGTTACAGAAGATTTTTTTTCAACTTTGTTTGCCAATAAAAATTATGCAAAGAAGTAATAATTTCAAATGTTCTGATTATGTGAATAGTATGAGAAACAGTAAAAAACAAAAACTTGTTTTAGTTTGGAACTCATAACAAATCTATATTGAATTGTCAAGATCAAAGTATGTTTTTGTGTATCTCGAGAAACAGTGAAAAATAACAACAGATTTAGTTTTTTTTCGTTTATTTGAAAAATCAGAACCACAGGTATCAAGTTATATCACAGAAAAATATATAACAACAAAAAAAAACGAAAATTATCAATCAACTTATTTCATCATCATCTTCTGTCGATTTCCTCTCCAAAGTTGAGATGCTTCGATACATTTCTGGAAAAAGTATTATTTACAAATTTTCACATTTTTAAGGTATTTTTTAAAACTCACTGTTTGTCTCCCATTATTGGCTTGCTTCATGTTCTTCGAAATTCGCAGTTTGATCTCTTCCAATCTAGCTGCTTCGGAGTTCTCCTTTCCAACCACTAAAACTTGATAATACTCGAACCAAAACTTATAGCGACTTGGCAGTGTTGAAATGCCTTTAAATTCGCTAGTTGCTAACTCTCGAAAAATATCTTGAGTTTCTTCAGCAAAACTGAGATTCATTCTGATGAAATCCAGTTTTTGAGCAGAACTGCACTGGATGAGGGCCGGTCTGATTTTGTCGAACGGGACTCTTCGACAGTTTCGCATTACTGAAAGATTAAAACTTTGAAAAATATTGAAAATAATAAATGAAAAACTTACTCTCAGATGGTTTTGTGAAATGGGAATTTTTACTGTTCTCATTTGTCGCCTTCTTTCTACCAGAGTAGACCTCTCTCTTCTCGTCCTTCCTTCTTCTGAACATCATCTCCTCATCAACGATGCTGGATATTCTCGCACTATTTTCGATTGTCATAGGCGGTACTTTCTTGACTTCAACTTGCTTTTTCTTGAGTGCTGGTTTTGTGAATGTTTCCGGAAACATTTCACACGGAGTGATGAGACACTTTCGTTTCTGAAAAAAATACTCCAATTATTTTCGAAAAACGTCTCAAAAGAGAAATGATCTTGAGTTTCAACAAACTTTTTGATCAACGTCAAGATTTTAACTTCGGCCAGCTCAGTTTTTTTTTTTTGACGTTTCCACAGATGGCGAATTGGGTCTTTTTCTGCTCTTTATTGCTCCATCTTGTGATCCAGCTCCTGACTTTTTCTCTTCTTATTTTCTAAAGAAGGGTATTTGAAAAATTATCAAAAACTCATTTTTTAAAAATTAACTCACCTTTGTTCTTTCAGCTCTTTCAAATAGCTTCGCAATTTGTTGGCCTTCTCTTTATAGTCTGGGACATTGACAAACCTAATAAAATTTACGATTAACTTTTGATTCACCAAAATTATGAATGAAAAACTCACTGTTTTGCCAATCTCTTCACTTCGTTCATAATATTCCAATGAAGCCCTGATATGATGCAGAGCTCCTAGACTATTATTCACATCTTCTGCATTCTTCAAATTTTTGGCATGGATCTTGACTTGCTTCTTCAATGATGTGTACTGAGCGGACATTATGTACTTCCTGAAAAACCAAGTTGAACTAATAACTTTTTAAAAAAATGAGAAATAGAAAAAAATGATTTGCTCGTCGAATCTGAGCAAGAAATGAAGTGTTGAGGAACTGTTCCGTTCTCACACTCCTTCACGTTGCACACTCCTCTCAACTCCACCCGTTTATCACACTTGCGTGTAACTTTCCCTCTTTTCTTTGATCATGAAAAAGTGAGAAAGCGTCACATTGCCTCCTGGAATCACCATAATATGGGCGTTTGGTGTAGCCATGGTAATTTTTGGCCTAAATTACTTATATGAATTGAGGTATTGTTCAGAAACTAATACACTGCTCCACATAATGATAGCCTCACCCTTGAATTTTCGAAAAATCGAAAAATTTCAAGTTTCAAAAAAAGCTTCCTTGTGTGAAATGTTTCCATATAAAACATTCTACTGTACCATATTTCAAATTTGAGATTCAAAAAAAATCAAAATCGGCCATGAAACCCGTGTTTTCACCGATTTCAGCAAGTGAAGCTATCATTTTGTGGATTAGAAAAGTGACTTTTTTTGGAAAGTTTCCAATTTTTTTCTCCGATGATTTTTCAATCTCAAATTCGAAATATGGTACAGTTAAGTGTTTGCTATGGAAACATTTTACACAAGGAAGCTTTTCTTGAAACTTGAAATTTTTCGATTTTTCGAAAATTCAAAGGTGAGGCTATCATTATGTGGAGCAGTGTAGGTACATAAACGATCTCATTTGGACTTCTGTTCAAGCTAGAAGGGTATGCATGAGTTTGACATTATCTGGATATAGTTAAATATGAAAACAATGTTGTCTAGAGTTGAACATCTACTCAAGTTTAGAACACAAGATATTTGGAAGAGGACCTATTTAGATAATTGTGTAGATTTACGGGAGCTAAAGGAACATGTATCGGGTGTGTTGGGTCCCACCACGCCGAACGCGCAGCCCATGTGTGAGGAGGACACACAAATCACTTTTTTTTGTTTTTCCGGCCACGCCCACCCGCCCAATGTTTTATAGAGAAACGCGATACAATCAGATGTTGTCTTTTCAGAAGGGAAAAGAGCCGAAAGATTCGAGGATTTGCACAATTTGGTGACGGGGAACGATCTTCCAAGGACCTGGCTCGCGAGCATCGCGAAAGCGGCAGAAGCGGCAAGATCGACGTCAACATCGCTAACATACAGGAAGTCCATTGAAGCCAGAAGATTATGGACGAGTTCTACCGGAATCGCAGCATCGGAAGAAGCCTTCTTGCTATTCTTAGCAGACAGGGCACAAAAAGTAGGATCGTCTGCTCTCGCTATCGACATCGCCGCCTTCAAAGCCGCCAATTCGTCAGTTGATCCGGTCACGGATTCCTTCCTTGCCGATTTGATAAAAGCAAAAAAGAGATCAGAAATCGAAACCAGAAAAACTCCTTCTCTATTGACAGTAGGTGAGAAACAAGTTGTCCAAACGCTACAGTAGCTAAATCTTAAAAGTTTCAGACCAATTTCGAAAGATAATTGGCTCGTTGTCGGCGTCTTCACCGATAAAAATCGAACGGGACGTATTGATCGTTTGGCTATCATGGGTCGGACTGCTTAGAGCAAGCGAAGCGGCAGAACTTGTTTGGTCAGATTTGTCAAGTGCGGAGGTTCCATCTCAATTAGTGTCCGAAAGGCCAAAAACGACCAATTGGCGTTGGGTCGTCGAACATACACCGGAGAGTCCGCGAACTCCACTTTGGCTCGTCAATTGATGCGATTCAAATTGAGAACAAAGGCAAAGGACGCGGACCCTATTTTCCCCGAACTTGCTCAACAATTCAAAAATGTCACAAAAATGTCATCAACGGCTACTAAACGGGTTTTGGATATTAACTTTCCTTTGAATAATTGGTCTCATCACTCAATAAGGAGAAGCGAGGCGAACGCCTTGTTGAGATCGGGTGTTCCGCTGGATCAAGTCCGCATGAGAGGAAGGTGGAGATGGGAGGCTGGTTTGGCCAGATATGTCCAAGATTCGGAAATTGCACAAGGAGTGAAAGATCTTGTCGAAGAACGACGAATCATCGCCAGAAACAAGGAGTTCCATCGTCAACGATCTTTCGCCAACCTTCTGACACCAACATCAACGCAAATCGGGTATATTCCGTTGGTTCCTTCCCGAGTTTTTTCGTTCTTCTTCTTCTTCTTTTTCTTTTTCCCCTCTATCCAAAATTCTGTCGTATCACCTTTTTCCCTTCTATTTCCGGGCTCAACCCTTTGTTTTCCGTTTCGGTACCTTACCCCCTTTGTCTCCCCGTTTCTGTAATAGTTTGTTGTTAGGTTTAGGTTTTTCTTTTATTGTTTTTAGTTTTTGTAGATTTTATTTTTAGATTTTAGGTTCAAGTTTCAAGTTCTGTAATATTGTTTTTCAGACTCTCAAAAATTTTCTTTTCACGGTTTCCCCTACCCTTGTCTGGTGTCCCCACTGATTAAAGTATTTGTCCCCATTGATTGTTCCCGTTCAAGCCGAATAAACAATTCCACATGCATTTATCGGACGGAGGAATTTTAATCATTTTTTAGGTCACGGTGCTTTTCACGTTTTTTTATTATTTTTTTTCCTAGTTTCACCTGGTGATACGTGTAAATATCAGTTTTTAAATTAATTTTTTAAATTTTTGTTTTTTTTCTTGTTAAGTTTCTGGTCAAACAAGCATCATGTCACGCATGTCACGCATACAGAAAATAACCATTCTCCGCGGTCACACAAGCGGAAATTGTCATCAAAACATCACTCTTTTCTTATAAAAATATTTATTTTTACAAATTCAATAAAACCACAGGTAAGAAGTAAATTCTAGTTTGACAATTAAAAAAATGGAAAAATAAAAGTAAAAAAACGATATTCCGTCTACCTTTTGTTTAGCGCACACGCGTGGCCTAGAATCCGACAGTCCCGAATCCCGAATAATCAGAAAAACGAGATTTGTCAGGCTTTTGACACGTGGTTCGTTTAAAAATGGTAAGTTCGGAATAAAAACAGTCTAAATGTTCAAGCAGAACAATTTCAATAAAGCACGAATATCTGAGCCCAATGAAATAATATTTTTCCTTATCATGAATCAATTCCTCGATAATTCACAGGCTTTTGAAATGGCAAAGTCTAATTTAGACATTTTTTTTTGAATTGAATGGCGATGGAGGATTGTAGCGACCACGCGTTAACGCAAATTAATGTTATCAAAACAAAATGTGGAAAATATATAAAGGTTAGACACTTCATTAACCATCCGATGAATGCGGTTATCCTATTGAATGTTCTCGTTCAACATAACTACACAGCAAATATTCATTCGCACAACCGAACTGGAAATCAATTAGCATTATCTGATTATTAAGAGTGCAACTAACCTGAATTTATCCTCGTTTTCGATTGACAAATTCGAGCAGTGATGAAAAT